>CM030360.1:127901901-128558687 GCA_017893485.1 Hemerocallis citrina
GCCAAGTTGGGAGCACAGTAGTATGTCTCGCTTGTTTAGTTAGAAGAGGGACATGTAAAGTACTTTTCATGCCAAGTTGGAAGCACAGTAGTATGTCTCGCTTGTTTAGTTAGAAGAGGGATACGTACGGTGCTTTTCCTGCTAAGTTGGGAGCACAGTAGTATGTCTCGCTTGTTTAGTTAGAAGAGGGACACGTACGGTGCTGTTCATGTCAAGTTGGAAGCACAGTGGCATGTCTTGCTTGTTTGGTTGGGGTTAGTGACATCGTTAGGGTAGTAACAGTTACTTAACCATTTTTATCTATAATTTGCCAAAGGGTGAGTGTTGGTGTTAGGGGTGATACCCTATAATCCAACCTCTCCTATAGACTGATACTAGGTGGTGTTATCGGAATGTATTCCCCTGTCAAAGAGATACGGGCGGTGCTTTTTATGACAAGTTGGGGACACGGGTTCCGTATCTTGATTGTTAATTCCTGAATGTGCCATGATAAGAACGAGAGGGTTTCCTAGGAAAATAGACCCTACGATCCAGGCAGGTTCTATGCCTTCTCATGACCAGTTGAGAGCACGGAAGAAGGTTGACAAGTACCTTGTAGTTCGTGTTGGCTTTTGAGTGTGGTCTGGTATGCCGGCAATAGTCACCAGTCATGTAGTATTATGACAGGAACAGGATAAGTACAAAAGTAGAATTCATGGCGTGGGTTCAAATTCCTATATGGAGAAAACAGCTTGAGATAGGGGCGTATGTAGTATGGGATGCATACAGTTCCGGAGACTTGCTTACATTAGAATAAGTGAATCATTGCAATGGTTAATCTTTCATCAGAGTCTAAGTCATAGCATATACTGACACATCAAATATATATATACACGTTTCTCTTTTCATCAATCTGTTTGCTATAGCTGAGATCCGCTGCTAGTTATCAGCCTCAAAGCATCAGTGAATACTGACGTCCCCACTTCAATAGGTACTGGATTGCAGAAGTACAGGTACTGGATTGTAGAAGTACAGGTATTGGATTGCAGAGGTACAGGTACAGGTTTCAGGAGGACTCAAGGCGAGAGAGCAAGGAGTTGATTTCATTAGAGTTTTTTGCTGTAAATTTGTTGTAAATTTATTGTTGGGAAAGCATCCAAGTGGAATACCAAGTGTTGTTTTTTATTTATTGTACTCTGGTATAATATGTTGAAGTTGTAACACTTGAGATTGTAAAGGTATTATTGTAACACTGTTGTAATATATTGCAATTTTGTAACATTCGGATTTGTAATACATTTGTGTTGAATAAAAGTTTTAAATTTTTCCGTATTTCTGTGTATTGTGGCTAATTGAAGAAAAGATTCTGGCTTATGTCACGGCTTCCCAGTTACCGGAAATCGGGGTGTTACAGCATGTGGTTGACTTTTCTGGCTTCCGAGTCTGATTATATTGTGACATGTTGTAAAGATTCTTTAACAGCTTATGGATGATGAAAATCATTCGCTGGGCTTTTGTCGCGTATCCGTATTCCGTATTATCTTTTGGAAAGCAGGGCGTGACAGGATTTTTAGTGGTATCAGAGCCCAGGTTTGGCTAATGTATTAGTTGCCTAATATATTAGACAAGCTTGGCTCGATATGGGATTTACTCAACATTTCACCAACCATGCATGCATAAATGAATCATAATCAACATAGATCTGGATACTTGTCTTATTCCATTCATTTGATCCCTTCTTATTCAATTTCTTGATTCCTTGTTTCTTCCGTCTCTTTTAGTCGTTCTCATTTGTTGATTTCTTATTGGGTATAGTTTCGTTCTTTCCGTACCCATATTCCTTTGATTCTTTCATTTTTGACTCATTTTGAGTATCATGCTAGTTATTCTTTTCCTGCTATATCCTCTTCAAATTCTTCTTGTGCCTCCTCGTTCCTCTTCCTTCATATTCAATTCTTTGATTTCTTATTTTCTTTCGTCCCTTGTAGTCGTGCTCCCTTGTTGACTCTTTATTGAATATAAAATTCATTCTTCTCCTGCCTATATTTTCTTTATATATATATATATATATTTCTGAATATTTTGTGTATTTCGATTATTATTTGTTATATTTTGGATTTTCTATAAAATTATTTTCTAAAAATTTTATTATTTCAAATTATTGTGTATTTTAATATCACAAATTTCAAAACATAACTTCGTACTTAAATTGAGCAATTAATATCTAAGTATGTGTGGAAGATCGCATCATTTCGTTCATCGCTTTGTTGCAACTGGATGTTGAGATGGCAAACAAGCAACTAGACGTCAATGGAGGCAAATTGCAACTGGATATCGGAGAGGCAAAATGTGCAACCGAATATCCAGATGGCAACCTGCAACCTGATTTCGTGGAGGCAAACCTGCAACTTGATGTCGAGAAGGCAAATCTACAAATGGATATAAATGAGGCGAACCCACATCAAAGAATTTCTACTACTATTATTATTGTTTTCCTTATTATTATTGTTATTACTATGACTATTATTATCATTGTACTTTTCTTACTATTTTATTTTTGACGTTGATGTTGAATTACTTTCACCAAAATGGTGAAACCCAAATTATTTTCTGTCTTGTATTATTATCCTTACCAGTATTGTTAATATTTTATTATTATTATTATTTTTACCAGTATATTTATGATGATTATTATTGTTATTATTGTTTTTATTATATTTGTCGTTATTATTTTATTATTATTATGTGTTGATTTTTGTATTTCTAAAATTATTTTTGTTAACACCCATTAGTTTTGACATAATTATTGAAATTAAAGCCATCATCTGAAGCCCAATTTTAATCTGGTGTCTCATTCTTTTCTTCCTGCTCGGATCGTCGCTTGTTGTCACGTGGTCTACAACGACTAGTCTGCAGCTTGGAACGTCACCATCAAAGTGGCGCAGCGGAAGCGTGGTGGGCCCATAACCCACAGGTCTCAGGATCATATTGTTGCTTCTCCTTCCTTGCACTGTTTTGGTTTTCCCTATCTCTTGCAATTGTTTTCATCCGTTGACTTATTATTTGATTCAATCCTTCCCTGTCTTTTCTCTCTTTGATTCCAGTTCTGCCTACTCCCTTATCTTGCTTTGTTATCTTGTGTTGTTTCTTTTCTTTTGATACTGTTTATTCTCTTTCTGCATTCCATTTGATCCCATTGTTATCTCCTTCATTCTTTTTCTGGTGTTGCTCTTGCTTTGTTTCTTTCCCTTTAGCCCTCTGCTTTGTTACCCTTCCCCAAGTTTGTTTGTTTTGCCTTGTCCTATGTACCGCCTAAGAAAATTTCGAGGACGAAATTTTGTTGTAAGGTGGGTAGGATTTGTAACCCCTGTTTTCCCAAATCCGTATTTTTGTGTATTTTCTGTATTTTAAAAATTTTCGCAAATTATTTTTCGGATTTTCAAATTCTGGTGTCAAAATGTTTTTTATTTGGATCTTCTATTTAAAATCTAGTTTCGATCAATAATTTTATTTGTAATTATTTCCTATGATTTTTATACAAATCTTATTATTATTACTATCGTCATTTTTATCAGTATTATTTTAGTCAGTGTTACTATTTGCATTATTATTTATTATTATTATTATTATTATTATTTTTATTTTATTATCTACTCTAATTTATCTAATAATGCTATATTACTTTTTTATTGGATTTTATTATACCCATTACCCATTATAAATCCCCAATACCCATTAAATTACCTATACCCATTAACTTAACCCCAACCACCCAAAACCCATTTCCCAATAATAATCAAGACCCGTTAACCATCAACCCCTATCCGTTAAGCCCAAACCCATCTTTTAACCTTAACCCTACTCCTATATAAAGCCTGTTTCCCAACCCGTTCACCTTCCTATACCCATGCAGCCGCACCTAGCGCTGCTTCGTCTTCTCCCTTCAGCTGCCCCGTCTATCCCCTTCTTCTACCTTCCATCTTCCTCTCCACTGCACCCTGTGCGCATCCTCCGTCGCGACGCACAGCCACGATGCTACAGCTCCAGCCTCACGGCATCGTCCAGTGCAGTCGCGTCCCCTGTCCACCCCGGCACGCCCCTGCAGCGCGCAGTCTCCTTGCGCAATCAGCCCCCCCTGCGCTGGCCTTCCTCCTATTAGCCAGCCAGCGAAGCCCTGACGTGTGCTCTCCCGAGCGCAGCTAGACGTCAGAGCGCTGCGGCCAGCCGCCCTCGCCGGTGCTGCCTTATGCACCGCGCGCCTGCACCTCTGTTGCTCTCTCTCCTGCCATCTTCCGCCGAGGCCTGCTATAGACAGCGCAGCGACTGTAGACGCCAGCCAGGCAGCAGCCAGCGCTGCCTCCCCGCTCCGACGTCTGCCTCGCGCCGGTCAGTGCACCCCTAGCCTTGAGTTGCTGTTAATATGGGTTCTTGATCATGGAGTAGATGGTTTGAATATGGGCCTTCGATGACATCTTGATCATGAAGTGTTTGATCAGCTTTGTTGTGAGCCGTCCGTGGATCTTGATCTTGATCTTTGGTTTTGATCAGGTGGATCGTGGGCCGTTGATCACCATCTTAATGAGCACTTCGATTGTGAGCTTTTCGATTGGATCTTGATCTTATCATCATGATCATCGTCGTCTTAGAGTTCTTTGGTCGCTTTGATTGTGGTCGTCCGATCATCGATCTGATCCGATCATCATCCTCATTATCAAGATACTGATCACATATCGATCTTGATCTTGATCTTCGATCAGAGTCATCCGATCTGATCTAATCGCCTTGATATCGTGATCCCTTGAATCTCAGCCATCCAATCGTGTCCGTGATCGATTGTTCTTTGGATTCGTGAACTTGTTCGTATTCGCTTGTTCGTGATTTTGTGTTCTTGCTCGGGAATATGTTCCCGTTATTCTTGCTCTTTGCTCCGTTGGATTTTTCATCTCTTAGGCAAGTAACTTGTACTCCAATTCATTTGTTTGATACAAGTCAAAAAGTTCACCTGTAGTGTAGTTGGGTCTAGAGACGACTCTTGTTGTGTTTTCCTTGATGGGTTTTGTCTCTATTGTGAAAATTTGACCATAGATGACTCACAACACAAATTTTGACATGAATTAGCTTAGGTTTACCCATTCCTGATTTTGATCATGTATGTGAGACTTGTGCAAGAAATTTGTGTTTTGGTTGAGACCCTTATGAAATACTTGGTGTGGACATGTTAGATACCCTGATTCATAATGTTTAGAAACTTGATAGACTCGATTTCATGTTTGGGTGTGTTTGGACCAATTTTCTTGAATCTATGTCGATTTTGTTTTCAAGGGAAGAATCTGTAGTTTGTCGCTGTTCTGTTTTGGTTGCTGTTTTGGACTATTTTAAAGTCAGTATCTTGATTTCGGTATAAAACATGAGTTCTAGATAATTTCGTCTATTTTCAAACCCCTTTGACCTTGCCCGATTTTGTTTTCGTATGAGTGACTTATGACTGTTTTACTACAGAGGTGTCGATCTTTTCCAGATTCTGTTTTTCGGTAATTTTGATGAAAAATCATTTTAAAGAACTATGCTACGTATATTATTTTGATCTGAAACTTTGGTCTGTCTTTCTATACCTATCTAGGGATTACCCAGGATTTTGATAGATTTTATTGATGGGTTTTAGATGTCGTTTCTTGCATGTTTACAAAAGTCATACTTGCTGTATTTTGCACGTTGTCCTGTAAAGAATTGTGGTTTCACCTTGATTCGTTTTACTCTATGAAAAATTATTGTGAAATAATAAAGTTAATATATTTTTTCTATTTTCATATCCCTTTGGCGGATTTGGATTTCGTTTCACTGGTTGCAAGATATTTCAGTTTTCGTACAGCATGTTGGAAATTCCAGATTTGCCAAACTACCGTTATCGATGTTTTCTTATTTTTGGTGACTGAACTAATTTTACTGGAATATTATGAAATTTTATAATTTAATTCTAGACATGTAGGGGAATACCACAGATTTTTCCTGAATTTATTTGAGAGGTTTTGATGCAGTTTTCCTGACTGAGAATTTGTTTTACTTATTTCTGACTAAACATGTTTTCTGGATTCAAACCTGTTTTGAGTTATGATGTTGTGAATTACTGTATGACTTATTTATGATCTCTTGATTCGTGTGGAAGTATATTTTCTAGATTCTTTGACGGATCCAAATTTAGGATATTTGTAGTAGCGGGAATCACTGTTTTAGTACAACACTGTCGTGCTGTCCTGAATTAGAAAACTAGTTGTTTTACCCTGTTATGTGATATCTTGTACATGTACTTTCTTATCTTGCACCCTAAACCTGATACATGTTTTTACCTTGTTATCCTTGCTCTGTTCATGATACATCTACATGCTTATTTGACATTAATAATAAATAATCAAACCGGGGTTTAAGGGAAAGATCTAATAGTGGCTAATTCAAAAACGTGTACTTAAAAGGGGGCCCGTGTTTCCCATTTTGATTCATGTTGATACATGAACCTGTTGATGCACGGACCTGTTGGTTCATGTACCTGTTACTTGTTAATGCATGATACCTGTTGGTTCATGTACCTGTTACCTATTGATGCACGGACCTATTGGTCGTGTACCTATTACTTGTTGATGCACGGACCAGTTGGTCGTGTACCTGTTGATTCATGAACCTGTTTCCTAATTCTGTTCTGGTCCCTGAGTACACTGCCCTCTATGGTCCACTATGAAATCTAAAACGAAATTGTTTTGGCTGTAGCAACCATGTAGTAAAAGGATGGATGCATGAAGTGCTACCTAGATAGTAATAACTACAATACTTGACACATTAGACCTGAACATGCTACTTGATCACATAATACATGCCCACTTGATACTTGACTACATGATACATGAGATTTGATACTTGATACATGTTACATGATTACCTGTTTATCTGTATACCTGTTACCTGTTACATGTTTACCTGTTTACTTGATTACTTAACACTTGATTCATGCCATTTACACATGTTCACTTTGCCATGCTAGTTGTTTATTTTGACATCATGCTTATACTATGTTGCTAGTTAGTTTCCCCCATGTGCTTGTATCCTACATTATAAGTGGCCCGTACCTAGCAATTAACGGGTACTTGTGTTTTCTCTTTTCCTCTTTCCTGCATTCGTTGAATTGCAGATTTTGGAGAACAGGTTCCAGACGGTATTGGTGACATGAAGTATTAGTGCTGGATCTTGTTATTATTATTTCTTGTAGTTTGTTTGAACAATAACTGTATTTATGTACTTGGATTATTCTTGTATTTGGGCAATGTGACCCAGGATATTTGTTTTATTCAGATCATAACTATTTGAGATTAATATATTTTATTTGAAGTATTCTTGTTGGTATTTGGTTCATATGTGCATGTGGTTGACTTTTCTGGCTTCCGACTCTGATTATATTGTGATATGTTGTAAAGATTCTTGAACAACTTATGGATGATGAAAATCATTAGCTGGGCTTTTGTCGCGTATCCGTATTCCGTATTCTCTTTTGAGAAGCGGGGCGTGACAAATGATGAGACCAGGAAAGCCAGTATTGAAGTCATTACTCAAGATTAGACCTCAATTTTGGCACGATGGAAGCTGCAACCGAGTCGAAGTAAGAAAGTCAGAAGGCTTAGGCAGGAGGTATAGGGATTGATGCACCGAAGCGGCAAGTTGATCTCAGAATATCAGTATGGACTTCATCACATGATTTCCCAGAAATTTGAAAATGTATGACTCAATTTGGGTTATTGGGGATCGGTTGACGAAGTCTGCACATTTTCTTTCGATAAAGATGACTTAGTCGCTAGAGAAATTAGCAGAAGTCCACATTGAAGGCATAATGAAGTAGCATGGAGTGCCAGTGTGAACGATTCTGACCAAGATTCAAGAGTTACATCTCAGTTTTGGTAGAGTCTGCAGGCAGCTTTGCGAACAAAGTCAAGTTCTTTGAAGAACCAGTTCGTGGAGGAGTCACTTGGGAGCCGGAAAGCCGTTTAAGCTTTCTTTCCCTGAGTAATTTAGTGTATGAATATTTTTTTGTTCTCCTAAATAAACGTAGTTCTGAGGATAGAACTATTCTAAGGAGGGAGTATTGTAATATCCCAGTCGGATATTATATTTGTATTTTTATTATTTTTAAAATTAAAATATTTTTATGGGAATTTCTTGGTTTTACTAACAAAAACTTATCTGTATATATATATTAGTAAGTATACATATGTATTGTATCGGTTTTGTGCACTTGTAAAAATCCTGTAAAATGCGTTTTTGAGAAAATGTCTATAAAATCTCGGGCTGATATTAAAAATTATTATTTTATTATTATTTTATTTTTATTTTCAAAATTGACATATTTTTGATGGATATTACCTGGTTTTGTTAATAAAAATTATCTACATATATATACCAGTCTGTATACATCTGTATTGTATCAAATTGATATTATAATCTTCCGAGCATGTAATAAAATTATTTCTATTATTTTTTCTGAATTAAAACATTTTTGGTTCAGATTATTCATTTTAACTAATAAGAATTATCTGTACAGACAGATATATGTACGTATATGTACCGTATCGATTTTGTACGGTTGTACGAAATCATGTAGTATATGATTTTGGGTAAATGTCTCTTATTTTTGATCAATCATGATCAAATGTAGGGTAGGGATTAGATTGGGTGTTGGTTGCAATTTATTTGGTGTGGATTGCAATTTAAATTTGTAAATAGATTCAAATTGTTTTGAGCCACAAGAGAGAGAGACAAGTGGCTCTCTTTCTACCACATCTCTCTCTCCCTCTCCTACTAAATGGCCGGCCACACACAAGAGGGCAAAAGCCCTATTTCATTTTGTCTCTCCATCTCCTCACTCTCTCTTTCTTTCTTATATTACTTTAGTTGTTTTTATTTTAGAAAAAAATTGAGAAAAATAGAAAAGAAAGAGAGATCAAATAAAGAGAAAGAAAAGAGTGGGTTCTCTTTTCATGGGGAGCTAGAACAAGGAGCAAGAACAAGGAGGAGAAGGAAACTAGCAAGTTCTTCCAATCGATTTGGGTGAGGGTTTCTCTACTTTTATGACTTGTTTATTATTTTTATTGTTGTATGTTAAAGAACTTGGACTAAAAACATGTGCATATGAGAGTGGATGGACTAGAATAATAGGCATATAAAGATTGAAGGGGTAGAACACAAAATAAAACCCTAAAGATTCAATCTTGTAGGTTTGATGGTTAGAATTAATTTGTTATGCTAAAGCTGAAATCTTGAGCCCAAATTAATTTTAGAGGTTCTTATATGTGTTATTAGAATGCTCTAATTTTAAGGTTTTTTTGAGTTAGTTTGATGGGTAAAACAAACCGTTTCCCCAAAACAGCGAAAGTTTAGCAAAAACAGCAACTTACTGTTTTGGGTTAACTTTTGTAGTGTGTTCAAGGTACCAAATTTGGAGTTCCTTACTGAATTTGGAAAAGTGATAAACTAGAGAGTTGTAGTAAAGCCTCTCACCTTTCCAAAATATACTATTTGGTTAGATTCCGATAAGCGAAGCAAGAATTATGAACCTTACAAAATCTCAGCAACTGGCCTTTTGGCTGAAAGCTCGCTGTATGGATTGTTCGAAGTTTTTGCACCTCTTATTGATTGAACCTGAAATAGTGTTCAACTAGAGAGTTGTAGTAGAGTCTCTCAGCTTTTCAAAATTTCCTATTCGGTTAGATTCCTCTAAGCGGAACAAGAATTATGACCCTTACAAAATCTCAGCAACTGGCCTTTTGGCTGAAAGCTCGCTGTTTGGATTGTTCGAAGTTTTTGCACCTCTTATTGATTGAATCTGAAATAGTGATCAATTATAGAGTTGTAGTAGAGTCTCTCACCTTTTCAAAATGTACAATTTGGTTAGATTACGATAAGTGGATCAAGAATTATGACCCTTACAAAATCTCAGCAGCTGGCCTTTTGGCTGAAAGCTCGTTGTTTGGATTGTTCGAAGTTTTTGCACCTCTTATTGATTGAATCTGAAAAAGTGTTCAACTAGAGAGTTGTATTAGAGTCTCTCACCTTTCCAAAATGTTCTATTTGGTTAGATTCCATTAAGCAGAGTAGGAGTTATGGCTTTTACAAATCACAACAGCCAGCTCTTGGGCTGAAAGCTCGCTATTTAGACCATTTGATGTTTTTGTACCTCTTACTTACTAAATTTAGAAAAGTGATAAACTAGAGAGTCGTAGTAGAGTCTCTCACCTTTCCAAAATATCCTATTTGGTTAGATTTCGATAAGCGGAGCAAGAATTATGACCCTTACAAAATCTCAGCAGCTGGCCTTTTGGCTGAAAGCTCATTGTTTGGATTGTTCGAAGTTTTTGCACCTCTTATTGATTGAATTTGAAAATATTTTCAACTAGAGAGTTTTATTACAGTCTCTCACCTTTCCAAAATGTGCTATTTGGTTAGTTTCCGATATGCGGAGCTAGTATTATGACCCTTACAAAATCTCAGCAGCTGGCTTTTTGGCTGAAACTCGCTGTTTGGATTGTTCGAAGTTTTTGCACCTCTTATTGATTGAATCTGAAAATGTTTTCAACTAGAGAGTTGTACTAGAGTCTCTCACCTTTCCAAAATGTCCTATTTGGTTAGATTCCGATAAGCGGAGCAAGTGTTATGACCCTTACAAAATTACAGCAGCTGGCCTTTTGGCTGAAAGCTCGCTGTTTGGATTGTTCTTTGTTTTTGGATCTTCTACATACTGAATTTGGAAAAAATTTCAACTATAAAGTTTTATTAGATGTTCTCAAATTTCTAAAATGTCCTATTTGTTTAGATTTCGATAAGCGGAGTAGGAGTTATGAGTTTTACAAATCACAGCAGTCGGCTTTTGGCTGAAAGCTTGCTGTTTAGATTGTTTGATGTTTTTGTACCTCTTACTTTTTGAATTTGGAAAAGTGATCAACTAGAGAGTTATAGTAGATATTCTAACCTTTTCAAAATATCCTATTTCGTTAAATTCTGACAAGTATAGCAAAAGTTATGAGCATGGAAAGTTTCAGCTTTTGGTTGTACTGTAATTGTTTGAAATGGTGTTTAACGGACCGTATTTTGAGTTTCTTACCGAATATGAAAAAGTGTTCAACTGGAGAGTTTTAGTAGATGTTCTCACCTTTTTAAAAATTCTAATTTTGTCGAATTTCGATAAGCGCAGCACTGTTTGCTTTCAAGTTGTTAGAAGGCTTTTTATGTCGCTTTTGTGTATTCTTTAGTAGTATGCTTATATTACGCTGTTAGAAGATTCTTCTGTTGCTTCTAATTATAAAAGATCAAGTTTTACTAGTAAGCATGTTATTTTACTTCTAGGGTATTAGAAGACTTTTATGTTGCATTTGTGTATAAAGGATCAAGTTTTGCTAGTAGCATGTTATTTTTCTTCTAGGTTGTTAGAAGACTTTTATGGTTTCTTCTATATAATTCATTTGTCGCATACACAGCCAGTTGGCTCGTATGTAATCCGTTCGGCTCATACATAGCTAGTTGGCTCGTATGTAAGTTGTTTTGCTCGTATGTAGCTTATTAGCTAGTACGCAGTTGTTGTGCTCGTCTAGGGTGATATTATTGCCCTAGGAACCATCGACCATCAAGGCATGTATTTATTTTACTCCTCATTGGACTGTGTCGTGCACCGTCCGATCTTAACCGGTGTAGGTTGATCACGGGCCGGGAGTGTAGACGGAATCCATGTTCAAGGCAGTAGCATGCAAATACGTTCGTATTGCCGGGGTCTTGAATCGATAGGCTATGAACAGGATCTTTAGAGATTCTGGTAAGTTTAGGTTGAGCACCTAATAAGGTTATCTTGCAAAGTCTAACTTAAGACCTAGCATGTTGTGTTAGTACTGTTGTCATCCTTCGGATTGTTTAGGGTTAGTGACATGTTAGGGTAGTAACTTATAGATATTACTACTTAACCCTTATTTATTATCATTTTCACTGAAGGGAAAGAGTTGGTATTAGGGGTGATACCTTATGATCCGACCTATTCTACAGGCTAACAATAGGTGGTGTTATTGGTTGTACCCACCCTGTCAATGGGATACGGTCTGTGCTTTCTTACGAGTTGAGAGCACGGGATCCGTATCTCGTCTGTTAATTTCTTAAGTGCAATAATAAGGGTGGGAGCGACTCCTGTCGGAGCTAGGGGATGGAACCCCAGAACTCCGTCATGCTCTATATCAAGAAAGGTGAACAAGCCATAGACTACGGTCTATCTGATAGGGGGCCACAGGGGATGCTTGCAGCTAACGTGTGTTGTAGTTAACTAGAGACTTGTGAGATTCCGCCAGTTGCTATTGTGGATCGGCAGGAGAAAGTGCTTAAGAACAAGGTCATCATGTTGGTTCGTGTTTCTTGGAATCCTCACTCGCCCGGTGAGTCAACTTGGGAGCTAGAGGAGGAGATTCAGCAGAAGTTTCCTCATCTGTTTGAGTAGTTTTGGTTTGTTCTTTTCTTTTTCTTTTTGGGGTTACCTTATGTATCTTCTTGGTGAATTTCGAGGACGAAATTCTTCTTGTTAGGTTGGTAGGATTTGTCACCCCTATTTTTCATTTTGTGTATTTTTGAGTGTATTTTTCTTGGACCGGATATTGGATCATTTGTTTCAAAATATTACTTTTGTTGTTTTTATCATCTTTTATTTGGTTCCTTGATTCTATGGTCTCCTATTATTTCGTCTCTGTTTGATCGGGCTATTATTTTGATTCCCATTATTTTATTTGTTCATTGGCTAGGTTTGCCCGTTGACACGTGCCTACGACACGTTTTCGGAATGGTACACCTTGTTTTATCATATAAAATAATTTTTGAGGTCCAGCAAATTAACACCAGGCAAACATAGAGCAAAAAACATATTATTTTTGAATTATTTTTAAAATTTTTAATTTTTAATTTTTTTTTATTTAAAAATTTTAAAAAATTTTATTTTCTTAATTTTTTGAATAGAAGAGGGAGGGAGGGAGAGAGAGAGAGAGAATTTTTATAAAAAAAATAAATATAGGAGTTGTTTTGGGTGGGAGATTTGAATTTGAGTTTTGGGGGGGAACTTTTGGGAGGGAAAATATGTTTTGTAAAGTTAAATCTGGGCCTTTGATTTTTTGGGGATTGAAGGAGAGCCACTTGATAGCTTTCTTTGTGTTTTATTATATAGATTATTCATCTTGTTCCCATCCTTTATTGAATTTTTGTTTTATGCCCTATATGTTTTAACCCGTTATCTACTACTCCTAAAACCCAATTATACACTGAACCCATTAACAAGACTACCCAATAGCCCATTTACTCGTAACCCGATTCCCTAAACCCATTCATACTCTACCCATACTCGATCACCCCTTCACCAAAATCCTAGCTACCCTGTATATATGCTAACCTACCAACTGTTCACCTTCCCATCCTCCTAGCCAACTGCGTCTTCCCAAACCCTAGCATACCCCAACCTTCCTCAAACCCCGTGCCCACTTCCGACCACCCCTGCTCACCCCCAGCCGCTCATCTCTCCCGTTCTCCCTGCATCTCCCTCTCCCTGCCACCCTCAGTCTCCCTGCAGTTTGCCTCTCCCCCGACGCGCCTGCAGCCTTGTGGCGTTGCGCCGCCCTAACTTCGCCCCGGTCTTCCTCTCCGCCAGCTAGCAGCGCCCCGAACTACACCTTTCGGCATCACGATCAGCAGCAACAGCACCAGAGTGCGTTGCCATTCCCCGTTGCTGTTGTCGTCGCCGTGCCGTCGTTCTCTGCTGTCTCTCTTGGTGAGTGATCTCGTGGTTCGCGTGACAATCCGCTCTTGGTTGGTGTGTATTGGTTCATGGTTGTGTTCGTGTGGAGTTCGTTTCGTGAATCGTTCGCTCATGTTCATGTTCTGAGAATCCGTTCCCATTATTCTTGCTTGCACCGTTTTCATCGTCGGTTATAAGGCAAGTAATTTGTATTCTTTTCTTTGTGTAATACAGGTACTTAATACCGCCTGTAGTGTAGTTGGGTTCTAGAGACAATTCGTGTGTGTATTCCCTGTTATCTATTGTCTCTATTGTGATGATTTGACCATAGTTACCTCACGACACATATGACATGAATTAACCTAGGGTTGACCACTTTTGATGAATATGTTCATGCTACTTTGAGATATCTGTGCTTGATGTGTTATGCATGATATACTTGTCGAATACTTGTGAAATACCCTTTACCATGTTGTTTGGACATCTAGTACACTATATTTTATGTTTGGGTTGATTTGGATGAATTTCGTATGATCTATGTCGATTTGAGTATGAAGAAAAAATTTGTATTTTCTGTTACCCTGATGTTATTCAGTATTTTAGACCCTATTAAGCTCAGTATATGAAAATATTTTATGAACATGAACTGTGGAGAATTATGTATATTTTCCAAACCTTCTGACAGATCTCTGTTTCAATTTACGAGTTGTGAGTTATGCCTATTTTACTACTGAGGTGTAGAATGATTTCCAGACTGCGTTTTCTAAGAATTCTGAAGAGTAATCTATTTTTATTATAATGTTAGAAGTATTATTTTGATCCAATATTTTTCACAATACAGCTAGACCTGATTGGGATTAACTCTGAATTTTAGTGGATTTATTTGATGAGTTTTACAAATCATTCTATGTTTCCAAACAATTACTATACATGCAGAATTTTCATACTGTTCAGTAAAGAACCTGATTTTCGTCCTAATTCTACTTGCTTTTTAAAAATATTTGTGAATATTAAAGTTAGCCTACTATATCTATTTTATCACCCTTTTGAAGGATTTGGATTTGGATTTATGGTTTGTGAGATATTGTTGTTTTCGTACTGCAGTGTCTATGATTCCAGATTTACAAAACTACTGAGTCTTGATGTTTTAAGATTTTTTTTTTGACTAAACTATTTATATGTAAAAATTATAAAACTTTATATTCTGATGCTACACATATAGGGGAATACCCCAGGTTTTTCGTGGATTTAATTAATGAGTTTTCATGCTGTTTTCCTGACTGTGAATACAAAATACTGATTTCTAACTGAACACGTTTTATGAATTCAACCTATTTTGAGACTTGAGTTTGTGAAATACTATATCACTTATATATGTTTGCTGGATTCGGCCGGATGTCTATTTTCCAGATTCTTTGACGGATCCAGATTTGCATTTTTGTAGCAACGGGAATCCCTGTTTTAGTACAGTACTGTCTTGCTGTCCTAAACTAGCATTTGTATTGTTCTATTCCTTCATGAACTGTCTATCATCTGTACATGTTTATCTGTCAACCTGAACCTGTTACATGATTATGCCATGCTGTTCTTACTCTGTTTTATACACATACATGCATGTCTGATAATAATAATAAATAACCAAGTTGGGGTTAAGGGAAAGATCTAATAGTGGAAAATTATAGAAATGTGTACTTGGAAGGGGGCCCATGTTTCCCATACTGAGCATCTGTTATGTGATATGATACTGCTATACTGATTACCTGACTGCACACTTCCCTATAGGAAGGTGTACTCGGAGGAGGACCAATAGGTTCTGACTGTTTGATTACTATTACCGATTACCTGACTGCACACTTCCCTATAGGAAGGTGTACTCGGAGAAGGACCAATAGGTTCTTACTGTCAGATTACTGTCTGATTACTGATACCTGAGTACACAGCCCTATAGAATCCCCTACGAAATCTAAACGGAACTGTTTGAATGTAGCAACCATGTAGTAAAAAGATGGATTCATGAAGTGCTACCTAGATAGTAATAAACACTAGACTGTAAGAGCATGACATCTGTTAGCTGTTACCTGCTATCATCTGACTGTTATCTGACACTGTTATCTGTTACTGTCTGACTGTTACCTGATATTGTTACCCGTACACCGATTGCATATTGTTGACACTTAACACATGTTACTTATAACTGTTAGTATTCCATGTTAGTTGATTCTGTTTCCCTAATTCATGTTAGATATCATAATCTGTTGATATGCCTATGCCATGCTATGTTTGTTATGTTGTTATTTTATATTTGTTATTTATTCCATGTACTTGTATCCTACACTACAAGCAGTCCATAACTTGCATTGACGGGAGTTTGTTTTCTTTTTTCTTTTTTCTCTTCCTACAATTTATTTAATTGCAGATCAGGATGATCAGCTGCCAGATGGAGTTGGTGATATGAGATATTAGTGCTGGAGTTTTCATTATTATTTCTGTTGCTTATTTGAACAATTGTATTTGATACTTGGATTTATTTTGTGTTTGGGCAATGTGACCCAGGATATTAACTTATTCAGATCTGGTTTGTTTGGGATTATATTACATTTTTGGATTATTCAGATCTGATTTATTTGGGATTAACTTATTCTGACTCTAATTATTCTTGTAAATATTGTAAAGATTCTGAACAACTTATGGATGATGAAAATCATTTGCTGGGCTTAGTCACATATCCGTATTCCGTATTCACTTTTTGGGAAGCGAGACGTGACAAGATTCTTAGTGGTATCAGAGCCCAGGTTTGGCTAATGTATTAGTTGCCTAATATATTAGACAAGCTTGGCTCGAACTGGGATCAGCTCAATATTTCACCAACCATGTATGCATAAATAAATTATTATTATCAACTTTGATCTGGATGTTGATTATTTTTGGTTTTGTGCAGACTATGACTCGTGGAGGTTCTTCTTCCCGTCCCCAAGGAGATAAACCTGGGATTGAGGTCGTCACCACTGTGTTAGAGCGGTTGATTAATATGCAGCAGATCCACAGTGATTTGGTGATGGCTGCTTTAGAGGCTGTTCGGGTTTCGCCTCCCCCTATGCCTATGCAGGCTGCTCTTCCTCCCCGTGTGGGTACAGTCACGGACTTTATGAGGCTGCATCCCGACAGGTTTTCAGGCACTGAGACACCTTTGGAGGCTGAACAGTGGTTGATCCGGACTGAGCAACTGCTTTTGGTAGCTAGGGTTGTGATTGCAGGTCGAGTGGATGTGGTAGCCATCTAGCTGGTGGACTTGGCTCATATTTAGTGGAGGTCCGAGTCCGAAAGGCTCGAACGACCGATCACTTGGGCCACTTTCACTAGGGGCTTTTTGGAGAAGTTCTTCCCTAGCAGCACTAGAATTGAGATGAAGCAACTATTCCTGGCCCTGAAACAGGTTGGTCATTATTTCTAGTAATGGAATTTTTTTACATATTGTCCATGCAATGTTGTAACATGAGACTTTCTTGAAACATGGCTCCAGGTCTGCGATGAGTACGCAGCTGAATTTACTAGACTCAGTCGCTTCGCAGTCGTTCTTGTGGCGAACAAAGAAGATCGGGCTGGTAGATTCATTTTGGGGCTTGAGCGTGAGATTAGGGTGCAGCTTGTCTCCCTTCGCTTGCGCATTTATTCAGAAGCTCTTGAGGTAGCTCGAGCTCAGGAGTAGGCTCGTGGTGGTTTGGCTCTTTCTCAGTGGACTGTTCCACACTCCTCTGTGGTTGCTAGGCCTTTTGGTGGGCCTATTCGGATGCCTGTTCCTGCCCATCCTATCAGGAAAGTTCTGTGCTCTTCTGCTGGTTTCCAAAGGGGTGGTTTTTGTGACTTCTGCCTGATGTCTGGGCATGTCCACAAGAACTATTAGCACGTCAACCGCCGGTGCTTTAGGTGTGGCACCACTGATCATTATGTGTGGGATTGTCCATAGCTGCGCACCAGTTGGCTCTTCCAGCCAGGGGTCCTGTTCAGTAGATGGCTCCAGCTCGTGGTCCTGTTAGGCCACCGCTTCCTCCTCAGCGCCAGATTGTCGGTCAGAGGACCGCTGTTCCGAGGAGAGGTCAGGCTTTCAACCTGACTGCTGCAGATGCGGAATCAGCTGAGGGTGTTGTTGCAGGTATATTTTGTTTTTATTGTTTTGTTGTTTTATTATCTTTCTTTTGTTTCTTTTCATTTCTCTTGCATTTGTTTTCTTCCACTTTATCGTTCTGCATTGTTTTCCTCACCCCTGTTCAACCATTCCGTGTTTCCCTGTCTTCTGATTCCATCTTAGGTATAGTCCTTGTTTTCTCTTTCATTGCTTATGTTCTTTTTTATTCCGGGGCAACCCATTCTTTTGTCTCCTCTCGATTTGTGGCTCGCCATCAGTTGGAGTGCAGCACCATGTCAAAGGCTTGGAACATTGTGACAGGTGGTGGAGTTGGTTCCCGGGAGTGCAGGTAGTGTCTCATAATTATTGGTAGCGCAGATTTCAAAGCCAATCTGATTGTAATTGGGAATTCAGGATTCGATGTCATTCTCGGTATGGATTGGTTAGGTGAAATCCATGCCATTGTTGATTGTCGTGCCAAGAAAGTTATGTTTCGAATTTTAGATCGCGCAGAGTTTGAGTTCCATGCCGAGGAGTCTTCCCTTGGCCGAGCTACAGTTGATCAGGAGGTTTGTGCGATGGAATTGCATTCATACTGTGAGGCTGTGCTTCTAGTAGTTCAGGATTTCCTGAATGTTTTTCCAAAGGAGTTGCCTGGCTTACCCTTGATAGGGACATAGAGTTCGGTATTGAAGTTCAGCCGGGTACGGCACCTATATCGAAGAGTCCCTACAGGATGACACCGGTTGAGTTAGAAGAGCTTAAGCTGCAGATTCAGGATTTGCTGGATTTGGGGTTCATCAGACCTAGTGTTTCGCCTTGGGGTGCTCTAGTCCTTTTTGTCAACAAGAAGGATGGTAGTCGTCGACTATGTGTGGATTATTGGGAACTGAACAGTATTATTGTGAAGAACCAGTATCCGTTGCCCAGGATCGATGATTTATTTGTTCAGATGAGTGGAGCTGCTGTTTTCTCAAAGTTGGGTCTCCGTTCTGGGTACCATCATGTCAAAGTGAAGGTGACTGATGTACAGAAGACTGCATTCAGGACCATATAGGGGCACTATGAGTATCTTGTGATGCCGTTCGGGGTCACGAACACGCCAGCTATATTCATGAGTCTTATAAACCAGGTCTTTTCTCAGTTCTTGGATAGATTTGTGGTGGTTTTATTGATGATATTTTGGTGTATTCTCAGAATCGGGAAGATCATGCTCAGCATCTTAGAGTGGTTCTGCAAACTTTGAGAGAGAACCAGCTCTATGGAAAACTCAGCAAGTGTGAGTTTGGCTCGACAGGGTTTCTTTCTTGGGGCACATTATCTCGAGCGATGGTATTTCTGTGGATCCTTCGAAGGTTGAGGCTGTGAAGGATTGGCCTGTTCCCAAGTCAGTTTCAGAAGTCAATAGTTTTCTTGGTTTAGCTGGCTATTATCGAAAATTCGTCCAAGATTTTTCGAAGATAGCGGGACCGTTGACTAAGCTAACTAGGAAGGATCAGAATTTTTATTGGTCTGATGATTGGAGTGAGGCTTTTGTTGAGTTGAAGAACAGATTGACGTCAGCGCCTGTGTTGACTATTCCAGATGGTTCAGGCGGATTTGTAATTCACGGTGATGCTTCTAGTAAGGGTCTTGGAGCAGTTCTGATGCAGAAAGGCCAAGTCATTGCGTATGCATCGAGACAGTTGAGGTTGCATGAGAAGAACTGACGTGGAGTTAGCAGCAGTGATCTATGCTTTGAAGCTGTGGATACATTATTTACTTGGGGACCGAGTGGAGATCTTTACAGACCACAAAAGTCTCAAGTACATCTTCACCGAGAAGGAGTTAAACATGAGAAAAAGGCGTTGGTTGGAACTTATGGCCGATTATGACATCAGTTTGCAATACCATCCTGGTAAAGTGAACTTGGTGCCAGAAACTTTGAGCAGGAGACCGGCAGTTATGTTCTTGACTCAGCAGAGGGATTTGATTGAGCAGATGCGGAGGTTGGAGTTGGATGCTTTGTTGCCGATTTCTGGTCGGAGTTGTTTGGTGCTCCACTTCAGTTGTCTCTTGTTGATCAGATCAAAGAGGCGCAGGTTGGTGATGCGCAGTTACAGGGTTTTCGAGCTGAGGTTGAGTCTGTATCCAGAACGACATGGTTATTCATGCTGATGGATCCTTCGTTTTGTGTCTAGATTATGTGTTCCGAAGGGTGAAGTTCATCAGAAGTTGCTTGAGGAAGCACACTAGTCTTCATATTCTATCCATCCTGGCGGTACTAAGATGTATCGAGATTTGAAGCTTCATTTCTGGTGGCATGGTATGAAGAGGGCTGTGGCTCGATTTGTTTCTCAGTGTTTGATCTGCCAGCAGGTTAAGGCAGAGCATCAGAGAACCGCTGAACTTCTTCAACTGCTTCCTATTCCGGAGTGGAAGTGGGAACATATCACTATGGATTTTGTGACCGCTTTGCCGAGGAGTCCTAAGGATCATAATGCCATTTGAGTGATTGTCGACCGTTTGACGAAGAGTGCTCACTTCATTCCCTTCCGTGTCGAACAGTCTACTGAGAGCTTAGCTGAGAAGTACATGCAAGAGACTGTTAGACTTCATGGAGTTCCAATTAGTATTGTATCCGATAGGGATACAAGATTCAGATCTTAGTTTTGGGGGAGTCTTCAGAGCAGTTTGAGGAGTAAATCAAAGTACGGTACCGCTTTTCATCCCCAGACTGATGGATAGTCAGAGAGGACCATCCAGATTTTTGAGGACATGTTGCGGTCCTGTATGCTACAATTCGGTGGATCATGAGAGGACCATTTGCATCTCGTAAAGTTCTCGTACAATAACAGCTTTCAGGCCAGTCTTAAAGCTGCACCATTCGAGGCACTTTATAGGCGGAATTGCAGATCACCAGTGTGCTGGGATGACATTGGTGAGAGGAAGTTGTTGGGTCCAGAGTTGAACACTAGGACAGTTGATGCGATGGTTCAGATCAGGAAGCACTTACAGGCAACTCAGGATAGGCATAGGCGATGGGCTGATGTCCATCGAAGAGCTTTGGAGTTTGAGGTTGGTGACCATGTTTCCGTAAAGGTATCGCCTTGGCATGGTGTCATTCAGTTCGGTGGTGGGGGCAAGCTCAGCCCTTGGTTTATGGGACTGTTTGATATTGTGGAGCGAGTAGGTAAGGTGTCCTATCGTCTTGCATTGCCACCAGCTTTATCAGGAGTGCACGATGTTTTCCATGTCTCACAACTCAGGAGATATACCCAAGATGAGAGCCACGAGATCGACTATTCTGAGTTGACCGTTTGGCCGAATTTGACTTGTGAGATTCTGCCAGTTGCTATTGTGGATCGGCGGGAGAAAGTGCTTAAGAACAAGGTCATCAAGTTGGTTCGTGTTTCTTGAAATCCTCACTCGGCCTGTGAGTCGACTTGGGAGCTGGAGGAGGAGATTCAGCAGAAGTTTCCTTATCTGTGTAAGTAGTTTTGGTTTGTTCTTTTCTTTTTCTTTTTGGGGTTACCCTATGTATCTTCTTGGTGAAATTCGAGGACGAAATTCTTCTTGTTAGGTGGATAGGATTTGTGACCCCTGTTTTCCATTTTGTGTATTTTTAACTGTATTTTTCTTTTTGGTGTATTTCTCTCTTTGTATCTTTTCTTGGACCGTATATTGGATCTTTTGTTTCAATATATTACTTTTATTGTTTTTATCATCTTTTATTTGGTTCCCTTGATTCTATGGTTTCCTATTATTTCGTCTCTGTTTAATCGGGCCATTATTTTGATTCCCATTATTTTATTTGTTCATGTCGCATTTTGATTATTCATCTTGTTCCCATCCTTTATTGAATTTTTGTTTTATGTCCTATATGTTTTAACCCATTATCTACTACTCCTAAAACCCAATTATACACTGAACTCATTAACAAGACTACCCAATAGCCTATTTACTCATAACCTGATTCCCTAAACCCATTCATACTCTACCCATACCCGATCACCCCTTCACCAAACGCCTAGCTACCCTGTATATATGCTAAACTACCGACCGTTCACCTTCCCATCCTCTTAGCTGCCTGCATCTTCCCAAACCCTAGCACACCCCGACCTTCCTCAAACCCCGTGCCCTCTTCCGACCACCCCTGCTCACCCCCAGCCGCTCATCTCTCCCATTCTACCTGCATCTCCCTCTCCCGGCCACCCTCAGTCTCCCTGCCATTTGCCTCTCCCGCGACGCGCCTACAGCCTTGCAGCATCACGCCACACTAGCGTCGCCTCGGCCTTCCTCTCCGCCAGCCAGCAGCGCCCCGTACTACTCCTTCCGGCATCGCCATTAGCAGCAACAGCACCGCAAAGCGTTGCTGTTCCCCGTCCTTTTGCCGTCGCTGTGCCGTTGTTCCCTGCTGTCTCTCTTGGTG
This sequence comes from Hemerocallis citrina, assembly GCA_017893485.1. Classification (NCBI taxonomy): domain Eukaryota; kingdom Viridiplantae; phylum Streptophyta; class Magnoliopsida; order Asparagales; family Asphodelaceae; genus Hemerocallis; species Hemerocallis citrina. The sequence continues at coordinate 127,924,198 of CM030360.1, forward strand.
TGTGAGCTCGTGGTTCGCGTGATCATCCGCTCGTGGTTGGTGTGTATTGGTTCGTGGTTGTGTTCGTGTGGAGTTCAGTTCGTGAATCGTTCGCTCGTGTTTGTGTTCCGGGAATCCGTTCCCATTGTTCATGCTTGAACCGTTTTCATCGTCTGTTATAAGGCAAGTAACTTGTACTCTTTTCTTTGTGTAATTCAAGTACTAAATACCGCCTGTAGTGTAGTTGGGTTCTAGAGACAATTCGTGTATGTATTCCCTGTTATCTATTGTCTCTATTGTGATGATTTGACCATGGTTGCCTCACGACACATATGACATGAATTAACCTAGGGTTCACTTTTGATGAATATGTTCATGCTACTTTGAGATATTTGTTCTTGATGTGTTGTGCAAGATATACTTGTCGAATAGTTGTGAAATACCCTTTACCATGTTGTTTAGACATCTAGTACACTATATTTCATGTTTGGGTTGAATTGGATGAATTTCGTATGATCTATGTCAATTTGAGTATGAAGAACAAATTTGTATTTTCTGTTGCCCTGATGTTGTTCAGTATTTTAGACCCTATTAAGGTCAGTATATGAAAATATTTTGTGAACATGAACTGTAGAGAATTCTGTCTATTTTTCAACCCTTCTGACGGGTCTCAGTTTCCATTTATGAGTTGTGAGTTATGCCTATTTTACTACTGAGGTGTAGAAAGATTTTCAGACTGCATTTTCTATGAATTCTGAAGAGTAATCTATTTTTATTATGATGTTAAAAGTATTATTTTTGTCCAGTATTTTGTGCAATACAACTAGACCGGATTGGGATTAACCCAGAATTTTTGTGGATTTATTTGATGAGCTTTATAAACCATTCTATGTTTCCAAACAATTACTATACATGCTGAATTTTCATACTGTTCAGCAAAGAACCTGACTTCGTCCTAATTCTACTTGCTTTTTGTAAAATATTTGTGAATATGAAAGTTAGCCTACTGTATCTATTTTATCACCCTTTCGACGAATTTGGATTTGGATTTATGGTTTGTGAGATATTGTTGTTTTCGTACTGCAATGTTTATGATTCCAGATTTACAAAACTACTGCGTCTTGATATTTTCTGATTTTTTTTTACTAAACTATTTATATGGAAAAATTATGATACTTTATATTCTAATGCTACATATATAGGGGAATACCCCAGATTTTTTATGGATTTAATTAATTAGTTTTCAATCTGTTTTCCTGACTGTGAATACAAAATACTGATTTCTGACTGAACACGTTTTCTGGATTCAAACCTGTTTTGAGACTTGAGTTTGTGAAATACTATATGACTTATATATGTTTTCTAGATTCAGCCGAAAGTCTATTTTCCAGATTATTTGACGGATCCAGATTTGTATTTTTTTAGCAACGGGAATCCCTATTTTAGTACAGTACTGTCTTTCTGTCCTGAACTAGCATTCGCATTGTTTAATTCTTTTATGAAATGTCTATCATCTGTACATGTTTATCTATCACCCTGAACCTGTTACATGATTATGCCATGTTGTTCTTACTCTGTTTTATATACATACATGCATGTCTGATAATAATAATAAATAACCAAGTCGGGGTTAAGGGAAAGATCTAGTAGTGGAAAATTATAGAAATATGTACTTGGAAGGGGGCCCGTGTTTCCCATATTGAGCATCTGTTATGTGATATGATACTGCTATAATGATTACCTGACTGCACACTTCCCTATAGGAAGGTGTACTTGGAGGAGGACCAATAGGTTCTGACTGTCTGATTACTGTTACTGATTATATGACTGCACACTTCCCTATAAGAAGGTGTACTCGGAGGAGGACCAATAGGTTCTTACTGTCTGATTACTGTATGATTACTGATACCTGTGTACACGGCCTTATACAATCCCCTACGAAGTCTAAACGAAACTGTTTAAATGTATCAACCATGTAGTAAAAAGATGGATGCATGAAGTGCTACCTAGATAGTAATAAACACAAGACTGTAAGAACATGACATCTATTAACTGTTACCTGCTATCATCTGACTGTTATCTGACACTATTATCTGTTACTGTCTAACTATTACCTGATACTGTTACCCGTATACCGACTGCATACTTTTGACACTTGACACATGTTACTTATACTTGTTAGTATACCATATTGATTCTGTTTCCCTGATTCATGTTAGATATCATAATCTGTTGATATGCCTATGCCATGCTATGTTTTTCCTGTTGTTATTTTATATTTGTTATTTATTCCATGTACTTGTATCCTGCACTACAAGCGGCCCGTAACTTGCATTGACCGGAGTTTGTTTTCTTTTTTCTCTTCCTGTAATTTAATTATTTGCAGACCAGGATGATCAGCTGCCAGATAGAGTTGATGATATGAGATATTAGTGATGGAGTTTTCATTATTATTTCTGTTGCTTATTTGAACAATTGTGTTTGATACTTGGATTTATTTGGTGTTTGGGCAATGTGACCCAGGATATTAACTTATTCAGATCTGATTTATTTGGGATTATATTACATTTTGGTTTCATGTAAATTCCTGTTGGTATAATTGATTCGATTATGCATATTTGGTTGACTTCTTTTGCTTCCGACTCTGATTATTCTTGTGACTGTTGTAAAGATTCTGAACAGCTTATGGATGATGAAAATCATTCGCTGAGCTTAGTCACGTATCTGTATTCTGTATTCTCTTTTTGGGAAGCGGGGCGTGACACATAGCATACACTGACACATCAATTATATATATACACGTTTCTCTTTTCATCAATCTGTTTGTTTAATGTTGAGAATCGTTGCTAGTCATCAGCTTTAAAGCGTCAATATATGTACTGACGTCCCCATTTCATTAGGTACTAGATCGCAAAATTACCGGTACTTGATTGCAGAGCTATAGGTACAGGGTTCAGGAGGACTCAAGGCAAAAGAAGCAAAGTGTTGATTTATTTCAATTGTAATATATGTTGTAATTTATTTATGTTGAGAGCATCCAAGAGAAGTACCAAGTGTTATATATTATTTATTGTACTCTGATGTAATTTTTATTGAAAGTTTGTAACACTTGAGCTTGTATGGCATTATTGTAACACTGATGTAATATATTGCAGTTTTATAACATTCGGACTTGTAATACAATTGTGTTGAATAAAAAGTTTTAAAATTTCTTATTTTTCTGTGTATTGTGGCTAATTGAAGGAAAAGATTCTTGCTTATGTCACGGTTTTCCAGTGTATGGAAATCGGGGCGTTACAACATTCAAGATTGTGTTTGTTAAAGTATAATGAATCGTTATATTACGACATAATGAGGATTGCTGTTTTATAATATTGCGTCGGTTGTAAGCAACTGACATGCCCACAGTTTCCAATTAGGGTTAGGATTGGCTAAAAGAATACACAGATGAATTGATGCTAAAGATTGCTTTCAGATTTAAGTCGCTGATATTATAGTTGTACTTATCATGTTGTAATTATTTTGAATTCCGTTGCATTAATGTAAAATATCAGTGTTGTATGAAAAAGTTTTAAATTCCTTGCAAAATTGTACGAATTTGAAGTCAAATATCCTTTTGTGCTACGAATTACCGTGTTTTGGAATTCGGGCGTTACATTTAAGGTATAACTCCTAAACACGATTTATGGTTTTCGCATGGATCCATTGCTAGGTTTTCAATATTTTTGTAATTTTTCCGCTGTGTATTTAATCTGTGATTGCATTCGAAACCTAACAGAGATAGCTCGGAGGTGTTACACAACTACAATAGGGGGCTCAGTCCTCCCACTCGAGCCATTAGAACTCCCCCAAGGGAGAAGTCAAGTCATTTCCGAACCAGTTCATGAACTCGAGGAGATCCCTTTCTCTAAGAGGGATCCGACCAAGACTTTCCGAGTAGGCAAGGCACTCCCTCACCAAGTCAAAGAGTAGTTCATTGAATGCATCAGAGGGAACCTTGACCTATTCACTTGGATCTCTGCCGACATGCCCGGTATCTCGGAGGAGTTAATCATGCACCATCTCAGTGTCAACCCTGAAGTCAAACCGGTCCAGTTGAAGCATCGCAAGTTTGCCCCTGATTGACAACAAGCCATCAATAGTTGAAACATCGCACGCTTCATCTAAGAAGTTAGCTACCCTAAATGGCTGACGAATGTGGTCATGGTGAAGAAAGCCAATGGCAAATGAAGAATCTGCATCGACTTCACCGACTTAAACAAAGCATGCTCGAAGGACCCGTTTCCTCTTCTAAGCATCGAACCTCTGATCGATGCTACATCCGGCCACAAACTCATGAGTTTTATGCACGCTTTCTCAGGATATAATCAAATCAGGATGTTTCCCCCCGACATTCCGGTGAAGTCTTTCATCACCGACCAAGACCTTTATTGTTATCGGGTCATGCCATTCTGGCTAAAGAACGCCGGAGCCACTAATCAATGTCTCATCAACAAAGTCTTTAAGGATCGGCATGGACATGTAGGTCTATATAGATGATATATTGGTAAAAAGCCTCAACAAAAGAGACCATGTGATCGACCTCCAAGAAGCCTTTGATGTCCTGTGTAAGCACAATATGAGGCTAAATCCCTTGAAATTTTCCTTCAGAGTGTCCTTCGGCAAATTCTTAGGGTTCATGGTTAGCTAGAGGAGAATCGAAGTCAACCCAGAGAAGATCCGAGCCATACAAGACATGGCTCCCCCATCCAGCACTAAGGAAGTCCAAAGACTCACAGGATGCTTCGCCCCATCAGACGCTTCCTTTCCAAATCAGGGGAGAACTTTCTCCCGTTCTTCAAAGCACTCAGGGGAGCGATGGGCTTCGAATGGGGAAAAGCACAACAAGGAGCCTTTGAGCAGCTTAAAGCTTATCTAGTTAATCCCCCACTCCTGAGCAAGCCTGAGTCGGGAGAGACACTCTATCTCTACCTGGCTACTTCATATCAGACTCTCAATGCCGTCTTAATGAGAGAAGAGGATAGAACCCAAAAACCACTCTACTATGTAAGTAAAGTCCTCTATGATGCTAAACTACGTTACTCAAGAATGGAGAAGATGATCTACACCTTGATCATTGCTGCATGCAAGCCCCGCCATACTTCCAAGCACATTCACTAGTGGTCTACACTGAAAAATCCCTCATGCAGGTACTACACAAGCTAGAGAGCTTAGGATGACATATGAAATGGTTTGTCAAATTAAGTCAGCAAGATATCTACTATTGGCCGAGGACGGCCATCAAAGTCCAAGCTTTAGCTGAGTTCATTGTAGAAAGCACCATTCCTGACCCCCCTGGGGAAGGTGAGGACCCTCCATTCTAGAGTGTCTACATCGAAGGATCCTCATGCATTGGGGGAAGTGGGGCCGGAGTTATCCTGACAGGCCTGAACTAGATCACTCTCAAGTATTCACTTCGCCTCAACTTCCGAGCATCCAACAATGAAGCATAGTATGAAGTGCTAATTGCTGGCCTCCTCTTAGCCCGCAAAGCTGGAGCCAGGCCCATCAAATTGTTCAACGACTCTCAATTTTTAGTGAACCAAGTTCAGGATGAAGCCAGGGATGATCGTATGATCAAGTATCAAGCATACGTCAGAAAACTACTATCCACGTTCCAAGAGACTGAGGTCAATCGCATCCTCCAAAAAGAAAATGGGCAAGTAGATGCTCTCTCCAAGTTAGCATCATCCTTCTCCGAAGGACTTGACCACATTGTTCTTAATGAGGTCATGCTCAAGCCCAGCATCAAAGAGGAAGTCTCAGAGCTCATGGTAATCACTCCTTCGGTACTTGAGAACAATTGGATAAAACCTCTGTATGACTTCCTTGACAAGGGAATCCTTCCCCTGACCCAAGGTAGAAAGAACTGTGTGAGGGCAGAGCGATACGCACTCATCGAAGGAGTCATGTATAAACGCTCTTACACTCTAGTGGACGACAGACCCTGTCTGCAGTGCCTCTCTCCTGAGGAGGCCCAATATGGTTTGAAACAAGTTTATGACGGGATTGGAGGCGGCCACATGGGAGCTAGATCCCTCGCTCGCAAGATCCTCAATCATGAATATTTTTTGCCTACCCTCCTCAACGATGCTTAGGAGTACGTCTGCCAATGCGTGTCTTGCCAAATGTTCTCATCAATCAAACAAACACCAACGGCTAAGCTCAGTTCCATGTTAAGACCAATTCCCTTTTCCATGTAGGGGATTGATCGGACCGTCCCCCCCTCAGCAACCGGTCAAAGAAGCTGCATCGTGGTAGCCATTGATTACTTTTCAAAGTGGATCGAAGCGGAACCACTAGCAACCATCATAGAGCATAGGGTCCAGCAGTTCTTTTGGAAGAACATCATCTGTCGGTTTGGCATCCCCCAGATCCTAGTAACAGACAATGGAACACAGTTTGCCGCGAAAGCGTTATGTAAATTTTGCATTGACCTAGGGATCCAGCAACGATTCTCTTCCATCTCCTGCATCTCCTACCCTCAGTCCAACAGCCAAGCAGAGAATGCTAACAGACAGATTCTCGATGGCCTCAAGAAGAGACTCGACGAATCCGCCAAGGGAATATGGGTCGAAAAGCTCCAAAGTATGTTATGGTCCTACATGACCACTAAGAGAATCTCAATAGGTTAATCCTCTTTCAACCTCACTTACGGCTCTGAAGCCTTAATCCCTCTCGAAGTGGGACTACCCTTTCCCCGCCTGCTCTCCTTCAACGAAGAACAGAACTCCACTGATCTTAGGGGAAACCTCGACCTTATTGAAGAAGTCCGTGAAAAATCTGCATTGAGAAGACAGATTTATAGGTAAAGGGTGGAGAAGTTCTACAATGAGAAGGTTCACCCGACCAACCTAAAATAATGAGACCTAGTCCTTCGGAAACTAGAAATCTTCGGTCCCCGCAAGAAAGGCAAACTCGCTCTGAACTGGGAGGGGTCGTACAGGATCTCCAAAGTGGTCCGCCCAAAGATGTACTGACTTGAAGACCCATGGGGAAGAAGATAACGAGGACCTGAAACGTTGAACACCTGATTAAGAACCACGTTGGTGCTTAACACTCTTTAGTAGAACGAGTTTTTCAATTTCCAATAAGGCCGACACTTGTGATATGGCCCAAGCATGTAATAAAGGTTGCAATTTTTGAGGCAGCCACTTAGTTATTATTTCAATAAAACTTAGCTTATTTTTCTCATAAAGATTATTACACTCGGCTCATATCTATCCACCTTGAAGCAAATGATGAATTATTTGTTACTTTTATTCAAGAAAATACCATGTATTTATACAAAACCAGAGAGGCTAAACTAGGAAACTAGGAGAAATAGGAAGCTAGGAGAAACTAGGAAACTAGGAGAAATAGGAAACTAGAAGAGAGGTTAAACTAGGAAACTATGAGAAATAGGAAACTAGAAAAAACTAGGAAACTAGGAGAAATTAAGAAACTAAGATAATTACAGTTAATCCTAATTTCTAGCTTATTTACAGCTAATATATTCTAACACTCCCCCTCAAGCTGGAGCATAAATGTTAATCATGCCCAGCTTGTTACAAAGATAATCAACCCGCACCCCTATGCATAGCCTTTGTGAAAATGTCCCCTAATTGTTCTCCAGTCTTCACATATCCCGTAGAGATCAAGCCTTGTTGAATTTTCTCACGAACAAAATGACAGTCAATTTCAATGTGCTTAGTTCGCTCATGGAACACAGGATTTGAAGCAATATGAAGAGCAGCTTGGTTATCACACCACAATTTTGCTGGTACTGAAGTCTTAAGTCCTACTTCAGTCAAAAGCTGATATATCCATATTATCTCACACACAGACTGTGCCATAGCCCTATATTCTGATTCTGCACTGGATCTAGACACAATATTTTACTTCTTACTCTTCCAAGAGACCAAATTTCCCCCAACAAAGACACAATAACCGGAAGTGGATCTTCTATCTACCTTGGAACCTGCCCAATCTACATCTGAGAAACACTCAATATGAGTGTGCCCATGATCCGTGTAAACGATACCTCATCCTGGTGCTCCTTTCAAGTAACACAAAATTTGCTCTAATGCTGCCCAATGATGAATAGTTGGAGATGACATAAACTGACTAACAACACTAACTGAGAACGCAATGTCTGGACGAGTCACAGTAAGATAATTCAACTTTCCAACCAACCTGCGATAATTTTCAGGGTCTTCAAATGTTTCCCCATCTCTTGTAAGGTGCACAGCAGGATTCATTGGAGTACTACAAGGTTTTGCTCCCAATTTTCCTGTCTCAGTCAACAAATCAAGTACATACTTTCTTTGAGATAGAAAAATACCTTGTTTACTCCGAGTGACTTCAACTCCCAAGAAATACTTGAGCACCCCCAAATCCTTCGTGTGAAACTGGGTATGAATGAAAGATTTAAGAGATGAGATTCCTCTAGTATCATTTCCAGTAATAACAATGTCATCCACATACACAACTAATAAAATGATACCGGCAGTTGATCTTTTATAGAACACAGAATGGTCTGACTTACTTTTCAACATACCAAATTTCTCAATAGCCTGACTAAATTTACCAAACCAAGCACAAGGACTTTGTTTCAAACCATATAAAGATTTTCGAAGATGACGGACTCGCCCTGACTCCCCCTGAGCAACAAAACCAAGAGGTTGCTCCATATACACCTCCTCCTGAAGATCTCCATGAAGAAAAGCATTTTTGATATCTAGCTGATGCAAAGGCCAATGATGAGTAGCTGCCATGGAAATAAACAGCCGAACAGATGTCAGTTTAGCAACAGCAGAAAAAGTATCACAATAGTCCACTCCATAGGTTTGAGCATAACCCTTAGCAACAAGACAGGCCTTCAATTGAGCAATTGATCCATCTGGATTGACCTTAACAGTGAATACCCATTTGCACCCTATGGGCCGTTTTGCTGAAGGTAAATCAACCAAGTCCCAAGTACCATTCGCATCTAAAGCAGTCATCTCTTCTATCATTGCATCATGCCAACCAGGATGAGATATGGCTTCACGAACAGTTTTAGAAATCGAAACAGAATCAAGGGAAGCAATAAAAGAGCAAGAAGAAGAGGACAAGTGATTATAAGAAACAAAAGAAGAAATAGGATAAGTGCACTGACGTTTACCTTTACGTAGCGCAATGGGAAGATCATCGCTTGGGTTCGGATCTGACGACGAAGAAGCAGGTGCAGGACATGAAACGGGAGGTGGACGCCTGGAGTATACTTTAAGAGGCGAAGGCATGTCAGGAGCTGTGGCTGAGGCAGGTGGAGGAACAGGAGACTTGTCATGAGTTGTGTCTGGGATAGGTGGAGAAACATAAGACTCGTCAGAACACGTGTCAGGGTTAGAAAATGTGATAGAATATACCAACAAATCATCATCCTCCCCCTGACGAGTAGGAGTAGATGAAGACGAAAAATAGGGTGTGTTTTCGATGAAGGTAACATCAATGGAGACAAGATATTTGTTAAGATCAGGACAATAACACCTATACCCTTTCTGAAGACGAGAATAACCAAGAAAGACACACTTTAATGACTTAGGATCTAAATTGGTGACATGTGGACGAACATCTCGAGCAAAACAAATACTACCAAATATCCTAGGAGCAACTGGAAACAATGACTTACCAGGAAAAAGAATTTTATATGGGATCTCACCATTAAGAACAGAGGAAGGCATGCGATTGATAAGAAAACAAGCTGTGAAAACGGCATCGGCCCAAAAATGTTTAGGAACTTGCATTTGAAACAAGAGGGCTCGTGTAGTTTCAAGAAGATGTTTGTTTTTACGTTCTGCTACACCATTTTGGGATGCAGTATCAACGCAAGAAGTTTCATGAAGCATGCCATTAGAGATCATATAAGAGTGAAATTGAGCAGATGTATATTCCTTGGCATTATCACTTCGCAAAGTACGAACAGACATATTAAATTGATTTTTAATCTCAGCACAAAATGAACAAAATATATAAAACAATTCAGAACGATTTTTTATTAAATATAACCAAGTTATGCAAGAATAATCATCCACAAAAGTAACAAAATACCTGAATCTAGGTTTAGACAAAATAGGAGAAGGACCCCAAACATCAGAATGAACTAATTCAAAAGGAACACTAGCACGTTTATTGACTCGAGGACTCAAACTATGACGGTGATGTTTGGCAAACTGACACGACTCACAATCTAATGAAGACACCTTACTATATTGGGGACAAAGTTTCTTGAGCAAGGGAAGGGATGGATGGCCTAACCGACAATGAGCCTCAAAAGCGGAAGCGACACTCGAACAAGCAATAGAAGTTGGTGGCAGTGGATCAAGAACATACAGGCCGCCAGATTCATGTCCTTTACCAATAATCTTCTTCGTCATAAGATCCTGAAATAAACAACGATCGGGAAAGAATGAGATGCAGCAATTTAGATTACGAGTGAGTTGACTAACAGAAAGCAAATTAAAGGATAAATTAGGTAAGTGTAAGACTGATGATAAAGTAAGCAGAGGTGTAGGAGTAATAGTGCCATATCCAAGAACAGAAGATGGTGACCCATCAGCTAAGGTAACAGTAGAGGTGGGACTGTGAGACTGAAAAGTAGAAAAGAGACTGGAATTACCTGTCATGTGATCTGTGGCACCAGAATCAATGACCCATTTTGAGGATGTGGAAAGAAGGCATGCATTAGATTTACCTGAATCAGCAATAGCAGTGACAGAAGGAGATGACGACTTAAGTGATTCCTGGTACCGTGAGAACTTGGCAAATTCATCAGCAGAAATAACGACCAATTTGTCAGATGCATCACTAGTGCTTGCAACATTAGCAGAGTGTTTTTGCTGATTTTTAAACTGTAGCTTCCTACACTCAAACTTGGTGTGGCCTGGCTTCTTACAATAGTTGCACATAATGCTTCCGAAATCCAGTGTTCGATTTTCAGATCCTTGTGAATTGCCTCCTCTATATCCACTTGGAGTAGAAGTTTGCCACGGTGCATAATTATTACGACTTACCAAAGCACTATTAAGAGGAGTAGATGGAGTAGTTTCCGTACGAAGAACACGGCTAAAGACATCTTGTAAAGAGGAGACATCAGAACCAGAAAGAACCTGTGCCTTTGCAAAGTCAAATTCAGATGAAAGTCCTGCTAGAAACCTCATGATAGCCATCTGCTCTCGCTGGCGCTGTTGAACCTTCACATCAGGGCTAAATGGCAGCAACACATTAAGCTCTTCGTACGTCCTCTTAAATGCCATAAAGTAGTTCATAAGAGACTGATCTTGTTTCTCCGCACGGTAAAAGGCTTTGCAAACATCATACATACGAGATAGATTGTCTTTTCCAGAATACAAAAATTCCAAGTAATCCATTAATTCTTTAACCAATTCACAGTGATTGATCAAGCTAATTACCTCATTGTCAATAGAATTTCGAATTTGAAGAAACAGGCGAGCATCTTCCCGTAGCCACATCTTCTCGAATCACCTTTTTCTTCTGGGGGATCATCAATGAAATGATCATCTTTGTCAATACTTTTTAGATAAAGCCGAACCGTCTTACTCCATTCCAAATAATTCGAACCCGTCAATTTATGGTCCATGATTTTAGACATCACAGGAACCATATCAGATACAACCACAGATTTTGTCTCTGACTTATTCTCAGCCATAATGCCTAACAAAGAAACAAGGCAGCAACAAACCAAAAAACCAAAAGGTAGAATCACAACAAAGCACTAGACCAAACCTTGATAATCACAAATACGGAAAAGAAGTTGGCGAAACACGAGCACCAAACGATCAGGAAACCAGAGGTGAACAAAACAAACCCAAATCTTGAAGCAAAATTTGAATTTTGTAAGCCTAAATGGCTCTGATACGATGAAGCAAATGATGAATTATTTGTTACTTTTATTCAAGAAAATACCATGTATTTATACAAAACCAGAGAGGAGAAATAGGAAGCTAGGAGAAACTAGGAAACTAGGAGAAATAGGAAACTAGAAGAGAGGCTAAACTAGGAAACTATGAGAAATAGGAAACTAGGAGAAACTAGGAAACTAGGAGAAATAGGAAACTAGGAGAAATTAAGAAACTAAGATAATTACAGTTAATCCTAATTTCTAGCTTATTTACAGCTAATATATTCTAACACACCTGAATCATGACTATGACTCGATAAAATAGTAAGTTTGGAGTCCAGCTTCTCCTTAATGGCTGCTCCCAGAACTGGCCAGCACAAAAATAACAAGTTCAAAGTACAACACTTGGTTTAATGCTGCTTTAGTCACATGTGAATAAGCAAGTGCAGAGCGACTCATCATTCGGAATTGCTCTTATAACTCGTTGAAACTTCAAAACAACAAGTTCAGAATCTGTAACACCTCGGATTTTAAAATACCGAAAATATTTGTTTTTATATTTTGTAGAGGTGAGAATTATTTTTAGTTATATCTTATTTTATTTTATTTTTAAAATATTGATATTGGTATGGATATTTGTGGTAAATGGGTATTATTGTTATATTAGGGCCATGAGTTGAGATTTTAGGTGAATAAATATTGTTTATTTTATTTTATAATTTTGGGGGATTATTATAAGATAATTTTAATGTATTTTGTATTGTTCGTATTATGATAGAAAAGAGTTGGGGTTTATTTGTAATATTTTGCATTTGGAGGGTCTATAGGTAAATATACCTTATTTTTATTATTATATACATTATATTTTTTAAAAACCCCTCCCCCCATTTCCTTCCTTCTCCTTTTCCTTTCCCGTTTCTTTCTCCCAACCCAACCGAAACCCAATTCGGCCTTCCCCTCTCCCTCCCAAATCCACTCAAATCCTTCATGATTTTCAAATTAATTTGAGGAGCATGCTTAGTGATGGATGCTCTTCCTCGTGGCGGTGTTGGTTTTTCAAGAAGAGTTCAAGAAGGTATGAGGAATTGAATGTTAGTTTATTAAATTGTATGTTTTTCATTTCTTTTACTAGAAATTGAAGTAGGGAGGTGTAGAGAGCACATAGAACATGTTAGTAGCTAGAAAATATGCAAATCATGGTGAAAATGGGGAGTGGTGATTTTGGCATAAACTCGGATTTTAGGGTTTATGAAATCGGGTAGGAAACTCGATCCTAATAATTGTAAAAAATGCATATAAGGGTGTAGAATATTATGAAAGTATTAATATGAATTTAGGATGATTTTTATAGGCTTAAGCTCAATTAAATTGAGTGAAATAGACTATTGGTGAAAAGTGCACGCCAGGTGTTCGGTGAAATGCCCGAGCGAGATTTAGGAAAGAATTTGTTAGATTCGGAGGTGTCATTGAGTTTTATTACTATTATTTAACCCTAATTTGAGAAATTAGGAGAATTAGATGAAAGCAAGTAGATATTTGGGAATTTCCCTTAAAGGGTTCCTCCGATCGATGAGTGAGTTTTTGTATTGGGACCCGAACTCGAAATCTATTGCTGTAGCTCACCTACATATGTCGTTTGTGATGTGTGGGTGAAGACGGATTCAAATTTGGAGGTCCGTAGGTCGAGTTTTGAATTTTAAGCTAATCGGTTCTATAATTTTCCAATTAGGTGGAAAAAGTTGAACTTCGACTGACTACCGGACGGACGTGGGACATCGTTTGCTTGATCCGTCAGGTGAGTATGTTGTATTTATAAGTATTTTATATTGTGGCCAAATTTCGTGGCTTTTTGATATGTTTGGAGAAATTATGCCAAAAATCGATTTTCAATGAAAATACGGATTTTTAAGGGCCCGAAATGGGTTTTTGAGATATTTGGTGAAATTAACTATTTTAAGTATATAAAACCTATATTATGGGTTAATGTGATGTGTTGAAGTATAAAAACTAAATATATTGAATTGTTTATGCATATTTTTATTCTATGCATGTTTCGTGCATGTTTTTGGATATATAGGCCGATATAGGTAATTTGGTATATGCGGAGCCTTGTGTATGGGCTAGCATACTATGGATGGATGTTATAAGATGTAATTAGACAAAATTAGTGATTGTGATCATGTTTTGGAAACCCGTGTATTTATAGTGCATGTTTTGTGCATGTTTTGGGACATATAGGCCCTTATAGGTGATTTTACTTATACGGAACATGGTGTATGAGCTAGTATGCTATAATTGGATATTATGAGATTTAATTAGAGGAAATAAGTGATTTTGGCCCCTTTTTCTTGGAAACCCGCATGTGTGGTGTATGTTTGTGATATATATATATCATGATATTGACTCGTGATGTAATAATTGATGAAATTAGTAAGTAGGTATATGTTTACATTAATTATGTTCGAAGTGTATTAGTGAGCAATAATATGATATTATAATGTTATGAAGTATACATTTTGATACTTTTACGATATGAAATAACCTAATGTAGTTCTCTTATTAATGTTATAACTTGACGTATGCCTATATATGGCACAGTGAGGTAATGAATAATATGGTATTCTTAATGTGGGATGTTATGGCTAAATAAATATCTTGGCGCATTAATATTATGCATTAATATGATGTGATGAGTTTATGTGTTGAATGACAGGGTGTATGCATAATGTGGTATAATGATATGATGGTTAATATTGTGGACACCGGATATGCATCAAAGGGTAAGATAAAAGATAAGATGGTACGTGCTAATAAAAATGTGTTGCTTATTCACTTGGTTAAAGTCAAAGATATGACTAGTTGTGAATCAAAAGCGAAATGCGTGTGTTGATAAAATAAGCTGAAAAGATGAAATGATTAATGCTAATAACAGATGGTTTTGTTGACCAGTACCTACAGCAATCCTGGGGGTTTGGGCTAGACCTCCTAACGCCCAAGGACCGGCTTGGGAATAGTGGACCCAAACTATGTTTGGGGTAAGTGGTTTTTATCGCCCAAGCTATCGGCTTGAGGCCCGGTTTCCCTCGATGATACCCCAGGTGGGACCTGGGAGTGCAGATACCTCCGGTGGGACCAGAGAGAGATATGATACCTCAGGTGGGACCTGAGAGAGAGTTGATACCCCAGGATAGACCTGGGAGAGCAGATACCTCCGGATAGACCGGAGAGAGATATGATACCTCAGGTGGGACCTGAGAGTGTGGTGTTCCCTCGCTAGTTTCGGCTAGGAGGAAGACGTAGCCTCGGACGAGTAAGACTTTGGGAGAGCATCGAACCGCGTGTTTACTGGGCTGTCGGCTTTCAGTATGTTGGGATACTGTGGCTCACTGGTCGACAAACTAATAAAATAACTAGTGTAAATAAAAGTGTGAGAGTAAAGAAAGTGGAAAGTGAAATGTGAATGTGAGAGAAAGTGGTTGTGGATAAATGAATATGAAAAGATACGAGTTATGAGTTGTGTATGAAAAGAAATGGTAATTGCAGTATGTGGTTAGTTTTAAATGAAAAAGTAAAAGAGACGTGTGTTAATATGAATAGTATGAAGTAATTGTGAAATGAGAGTGATTATTAAAGTAAAATACATGATGATTTGAGTTGATACACCTTGGAATTGTGTCAAGCAACTACTCGCCCGCTATTTCTGTGGAAATGGTGGGAACTAACTGCCTTGGCATAATTCGCAGGTGAGTGGCATGATATTGGTAATGAATAATGGAAATGAAGAAGAAAGTAATTGACTGCAGCATGGTGGGACCGTTGGCTGCCATACGGTGGGACCGTATATCTTTATCGTCACAGCTGTTGACTGCAGAACGGTGGGACCGTTGACTGCTATACGGTGGGACCGTATTCTTTATCGTCATGGCTGTTGACTGAGGTAAATTAATAACCAAGCTATCGGCTTGAGATGTGATGTGATTATTACCCAAGCTACCGGCTTTGGGGGTGTGATATATTATTGCCCAAACTATGTTTGGGATATGGAGTATAAATTGATAAGAATGAAAGTGTAATAAATGGTAACTTGAGATACAAGTGAAAATGAAAGTAAGTTTAATTCTCAATATGATTGAGTAGTAACTAAGTGATATAATGGGATGAGAATGAGCTGTAGAACATGCTTTTGATGCAATGAGAATAAGCATTCGAATAAGTGATGTGTTAAGGATGTGATGTATTGCAAGTAAATTATAAATGTGTAATGAGATGCTATGTTTGTGTTATACGACATGAAGGAATGTGGTATTATGAGAATGAATGCATATGTTTATGATGTGATACGTGATATAGTGCAATAAAATAAATACCTGTATTATTAGAGTGGTTATTAAAATGGTTATTAAGGAAAGTATGTCGTGATATGAGTTTGTGTATCTTGGAAGTGTGTCAGGGAACTACTCGCCCGCTATTTTCATGGAAATGGTGGGAACTACCTGCCTTGGCACCACTTCCAGGATGAGTAAGTGAGTTGTTGATAGAATGCAAGTAAATGAAGTGCATGGTTAAATAGAGATGAAAAAAGATATAGTAACATCATGTGGTTATATTCTTATGAATAACGAAATGAGGATATGATGATAATTGTGGAAAGATGAATATTCGTGTTAGGAAATTTAAATTGAAAAGTAATGGATTGTATGGAAATTCGTATTATGCGAATGTAAAATGAGGATATATATATGAGGTTGTTGTGAAGCATATAGTAAAATGAGTGAAGTTATGGATAATTATATAGTTGAATGCAGATTGGAAGAGTATTTTGATATAACATCGTATTGGTGATGTTTTATGTTCAGAATTCAGGTTGCATCTTCTTATCTTGATGTTTGTAAGTTTAATTTATTTTCTTTATACATTTTAATTTATTTATTAGATTAGTGATTATACTCACACCAGAAATGGCTAACTCCTGATGTTTTCTGGGGGTTAGGGGGGTCCCTCCTTGAGGATGGACAACCCTAACTCTCCTGCATGTTTGCTAGCAGCCCGGTAAGGTAGTTATAAAGATAGAAATTATATTTGGTTGCGATGATAGATTATTTATGTATTTATTATATAAAGAAACATGGACAGTTGATGTATTTATTTGTATTAAAGTGAACCTATATAGATATAGTGCCGTGAGGAGGTAAGAAAGCCCGTACCCACCTCGTTGTTGAGTATTGGGTTCTGTGTTTGGTTTTGGAAAGTTTTCCTTTAGTTTTTCTATTACTTATATAAGTTTTTAAAGGAAATTTATGGTTTTTAATTGATAATTGATATTATGTTATGAGTTTGGCCCCCAGAGCATTATATTTTTATTGCCTATGTGATTCTGCTCATTTTGGCCTGGGGAGCCCATGATTATATTGCCTGTGTTGTGAGCTATGGAATTTAGAGCAGAATTCCGTAAGCTTTTTGTGTTTCGGGGCAGAAATTTCAGGGGAGACTCTGCCAAAATTTTATTTGAAATATATATATCTTAGTTTATGTTTAAATTGATATAGAAATTGAAAGAATTGTATTTAGAGGTTTAGTTTGTCAAAAAAGAAAAAAAATGGGGTGTTACAGAATCCAACACTTAGTTCGATGTCGCTTTAGTTGCTTGTAAACAAGAAAGTACGGAGCAGCTCACCATTTGAAATTGCTCCTACAACTTGTTGAAACCTCCAAAAAACAAGTTCAGAGTCCAATACTTGGTTTGAAGTATCTTTAGTTACTTGCGAACAAGCAAGTGCGGAGCAACTCATCATTCGGTATTGCTCCTATAACTTATAGAAACTTTCAAAAAAAAGTTTGGAGTCCTACAATTGGTTCGACGCCGCTTTAGTCACTTGCTAACAAGGATGTGCGAAGTAGTTCACCATTCAGAATTGTCCTACAACTTGTTGAAATTTTCAAAAATCAAGTTTGGAGTTCACAATCATTGCCCGGAATCGCCCCCACAACTCGCAAATATGTGAGTTCGAGGCTTGTAATGACCATTCGAACTACTCCTGAATGTTAAACCCTTTAATAAGTGAGTTGGAATCTAGCCCTTCCCCAGAGCTACTCCTACAACACACCTTAGCATAATGAACTTCCTCCTTGTAAGCTCCCTAGTAGCGAAGCTCATCTTCTTAAGCTCTGTGGACACAGAGACATTACCGGCTAGTTTCGACTACGAAGATGGACAAATCTTCAATCAGTTTCCCAATAGAACTTGTAGAACTTTGAGTACTCTTCGAAATGACAATTCATGCACCCCAGTCGAAGCTTTGTAGGACCGGGAATATGCGTTATACTGCAGTAACACTAAAAATATACAAACATGCAGGTTTGGAGTTCGAAGCAACCATTTGAGCCACTCCTAAAATGTGTCAAATTGGCGACAAGCAAGTCTAGAAGGTAGCCCTACCCCAAGACTATTTCTATGGCTTGCTCCAAACGGCCACAAACAACACGAAGGGAGATATACAAAGTTCAACGTTAAACACAAAAGAAAAGCAAGTACAAGACTTCACACAAAAGTTCCCAAATTTTCGTAAGTCATGCATTCAAATACGAAGATACAACAAGTGATGGCCAGTACACTATTAGGCTACTACAAAAAAAATCAAAGTAAATGCAAAGGAAAAAGCTCTAAAATCTACAAGATCAAGGCTCCTCATCATCAGATGAAGCTAAAGGGGTAGGAACCCTGGTTGCTCCGTTCTTGTCCTCTTCATCTGGCGAGTCGTCCCGAGTCCTATCTTCTTCAATCGCCTTTACTACTGGCTCCATCTCGGGAAGAAGCTCCGGGCGATACCCCTTCCCATCGAAGCCAGGAACACGCTCCATCACATCTGCAATAGCCTTGGCATATGACTGATCCATCATATTGTTGAGATGAACTAGCACCTTCGCCTTAGCCTCAGCCACTGCGGCGCTACCACTGCTTCCAAATCCTTCGTTGTCTCTACCTTCAACCCCTGCTTCCAAATCCTTCGTTGTCTCTACCTTCAACCCCTTTCTCACTGCCTCAAAGCTAGCAAGGCGAGCAGTCTCCTTACCCTTCACTACCTCTAGCTCCTAAACGGCCTTCTTCCTTAGCCTTTCAGCCCTGACGGCCTAATCCTTCCAAGCCTTCTCTTCGACGTGAATGAGTATAATCAAGTTCCTAGTCCGATAAGCCATTTGCAGAAGGAAAAAAATGGATTTAGAAAAGCTTGAAATTCACTTGAAAATTTTAAGAAACTAAGAGTAGAGCTACTTACAGAGATGACACATCGGGAAAGCTATATGATGGAACCATTGATCGTCTCATTCTCTAGAACCTTCTAGTCCCGAGAAGGGGGAAGGCTCTACATCACATCGAGGCACTTCATCGAGTCCCCTAGAATGACATCACACCGCTTCACGCCCTAGTTTGGACTGTATACTTTCTTCTCATCCTTGGTAAATACGTCATCAGTTGTAAGGGTTAGAGGGGCCTGTCGGATGACCAAGACAACATCCAAAGATGAGCTCCCCTCAGTAGGGCTCATTTCCACTCCCGCTAACTAACGCTCTGCCCCCGTTGGAGTAGAAACGGAAGAGCCCCTATGCCCCTGTTGGAGTAGAAGCGGAAAAGCCCCTAACAGCCTTTGGAATCCCAAGATGGCTCGATGTCCCATTTCTCTTCTTATCCTTCGGGCCCTTATTGTGGAGGGGAACACGAGTAGTGAGGAGAGCTCGGAAATCCATACCGATCGTCTCTGCAATGAAGAAAACACGAAGTATTAGAACATGACATATAAAAAAATACAAGACGCTAAAAGTGCTAGAATTAAGATGCAACAGCCAAATACAAGGATTAGATTTCCATACTAGGGTTCATTGGACTCATTCCCCTCAAATGAAGAACTTCCTCTGTAACATCCATCCACTTCATCTTCCCGCTAACAAGAAGAGTGTTGCTAATCTTCTTCTCTTTCGCCAGTTCTAGCTCCACTGTCAACCTCCTCCGTACATAACTCCCCCATCTAGTAGAAAATCCCTACGACTTGGAACTCCTGATGATAAAGTACTTGCACTTCCAGTGCTTTTGGGGCGAGGAGAGATGCAGTGTCAATTGTTGCATGATCCCTGCTTATGGAGCCTAAAATGCCTCTTCCATAGCCTCAAGCTCATTTTGATGCCAATTTCCTAGCACCGCAAAACAAACCTGTTAAAACAATCCAAATTTCAATATCATACAACCATCGATTTCCCTATTTAAAGAAGCCCAGATTTTTTTTTCAAAATCAGTAAAATAATTGTACAAATTACATTAAAGCTAGGCCACTCTGGGTATGTTGGAGTTGTAGGCGATAAGCTGGAGTCTGAGGGTTGGTCCTAAATAAAGATCCAATCTTTTTCATTCAAATTTTGAAGTTGAGCATTTTTAAGATAAAGAAAACACTACAAAGATCAAACTTTTTCATTCAAAATCGAAGTTGAACGGTTTAAGATGGAGGGAAAAACCCTAGATTACTTGATATGGATTGGGGAGGCTCGGGTTCGATGTGCGGTGTAAGGAGGAGGCGGCAGCGTGAGGAGTAAGCGGCGCGCGTGTAAGGTGGTGAAGGGCATCGGGACTGTTGGCTAGATAGGGCGGCGCGAGGTTGCGCTAGGTGGATGAGGTTGGTCGCGCGAGGTTGCACGAAGTGGCTTAGTACACAATGCAGTATTACGATAATCGAAAGAGAACTACTTGCGGAGATCAACAAACTTGAACTAGAAAAATCAAACGAGTTCAAGTGGACTTGCCTTTAGATGACGATTAGATCCGAATGTGCGAAGAATAACGAGATCGAAATCCCGGCGACACGGCAGCAAGCAAACGATCACGATGATCCCGATCGGGCACAGATCTTGATGAGGATCAAGATCAGATGATCGGTGTAACATCCTGAATTTTTGTAAGAGTTTGTGATTTACGTGTTTTGCACGTAAAATTTCATATGTATTTTTCTAGAGACAAATATTTCTTCATAGCCGAAACTATTAATTATTTTCTTTATTTCCTAAAAGATCTATTTTTAAAGCCTAAATGAAATCCTAGGTCTAATTATCTCTTTAGCCCATTATAATTAATTTATTAATTAATTCTCTTGAGCCCATGGTCTTTCGGCCCATTAGTGAGCCCAATTAATTAAATTTCTCTTTTAATTAACCTAACTTGTAGTGTAGACCAACTTAACAAACAATTAATTAAATGTGCATGAACAAATTTTGGTAGGGGGTACTAGTTTGCATGTTCATTGCACTTGCACGTGCAAATGCACCATGGAGTGTAGGCCGGATTGTGCAAAGAGAAAGGGAGAGATGGGAGTAGTGGTGAGGTGGTTTTCTCATTCATGGGTGGTTGCTACAACTCCCAAACTCATCCTAGCCCTTGATCCTTAACTATTTGGACTAATCCTAGCACAATCAAAAATATGTATAAAAACCCCTTCTCATTTACTCACTTTTGCACTTGAAAAAGAAATAAAGAAACATAAGAGTTGGAAAAAGATTGAGAAAAAGTGAGAGAAAGATTGAGTTTGTGTGCTAGTGTGTGTGTTCATCCATTTGAAGGCCGGCCAAATCAACAAGGAGCAAGGGGAGCTCGGGTTCCATCAAGCACAAGGAGGAGAAGGCAATTTGCGGCACAATCTAGGAGGAGGAAGGATCGCTGTTTGTTCAAGGAGATTTCTCGGAATTTTTTCTTTTGTTTCTTCAAATAGGTGGGCAATTTTCTCTAACTTCTAAGTAGTACCACGCTAGGTTATTTTTTGATCATGCTAGAATAGATAAGTGAGAATATTGCTTTATGTTAGTAACTTGATTAAGGAGAAAGGAAACATATGTGAAATTGCATGAAATGACTAGTGAAATTGATTGAATGATATGATTAGAATTGTTGTTGTGATAGTTTGATATTGCTCTAGCATGCTAATTTAGAATGAATGATTCTCCATGTTGAAATATTCATGTATGTAGGAAAAGTGCAATTTAAGAAATGTGCTTATGTGAAAAATACAAATTTTGAGAATCTCCATGTTATTAAAATAAGATTGGCCAGAAAATTATGTATGTTTGTGGCTAGTATGATTGTTACTAATTAATCCTAAAGTTGTATGTTAGTTGTTGGAGAAATGAACATTTTGTAATTTAGGCCAAATTCAAGAAATGATCATTTTGTGTGTAAATCAAAAAAGAGGAAGAAAAACTCATTAGTCTCATAAAGAGCAACTAAAATATGATTGAAAAAAATCAAGAAAAATGTCTCTTTGAAAAAGAAGTTGTTAATAGAACATTATGTGATTTTCATGTACACTTTGTGTGAATAAAGAGTAGGGCTTTATATAGAAAAAATAAGATTTTAATGGCTTTAAAACCCATAAAATTTACTGTTTATTTTGAAAGAAATTCAGTCAGGAATTTATTTAGTTTTAAAGAAGAACAAATCACATTTTTGAAGAAATGAGTCTTTTAATGAACTAGAATAGTTTCAGTCTTGTACAAAACAAATTGAAATTATTTCTCTACGGGTTAGTCACTCTGTCCATACTGGTCAATGGGTGCAAATTAAAAACGTCACTGTAGTAGGAGGTCATGGGTTCAAATCTTGGCATACACTCTTTATTTCCTTTTTTCGAAAATAACCCAATACCGAGACCCAAGTATAAATAAATTAGAGCCCCCTTTGTATCACGTGGGCGCTCTGTCCTCTTTGGTCAGCCGCTGTGCCACTGTAACATTACTCTAGCGCATGCTGCTGCTGTTGCTGGTTCGAAACCTAGCTTCGGCCAAGTTTTTGAGTTTTTTGATTTTTCGGAAAAAATCAATATTTTAATGATTTCTTTTGTAAAATTAAATTGGAAAAAATATGTTAATTATCCTGAGATTAATTTGAACTTATCTAGAAAATTTCTATGGATTGATTAAGAAATTTTTAATCAAGATTAAAGAGATTATAAGGGTGTTTATGTGATAAATTAAAGCAATATGTATTTCCTATTCTTTAGGGTAAATTATGTAAAATTATTTTGAGAATTCACGACTTAATGCAAATGAGAATACTTTCATTTAGGTTAAATAAATGAGATTTTAGACCTATGAATGCAAAGAAAAAATTATGAGATTAAGTATGTAAGTCGAGAAATCATTAGGATGAAATTATCTTGTCTAATTGTTGTGAAAAGTTATACATGAATTGAAATGAAGAAAATCATGATGACTTATGAAAATATTGGTGAGTGTGAATGCTTAATTTTTGAACATGGAATGAGCTTTTGAACTAGAGGGTAGCTAAGTCCTATTACCAGTAGTTGAATGAATTATAATTGTTGAGATGAATTATTGAGATGAAAGACCAAGGTGGTCATGTTGCTGATTAAGACCGGTATAGAGGAAAGAGCTAACTCTAGGGGTTGATTTTATTCCTGATTCAAATAAACTAAGGATTAGATACATAGTGGTGATGTGACGAAAGTAAGAGAAAAATACGAGTATGAGGGCCATCGGATTGGCGGTGTGAGAGTGATTCAAAGACTGCCTGCTTGATGCGTCATGACATGGCGTGAGCACTACTCCAGAATTATCATCCCAGTAACGACACTTGTAGGGTGTTTGGTGACTACGGGTGGTGCCATCGTTCCATGACGGAGGTTGAATTGTCCATTGTCTGCCTGCATGATGCGTTATGTCAGTGCGTTGGATTCCCCTCCAGACTGTCTGGACATGGGCTCGTAACTCGTAGAACATCTAGGATACTTACCGTAGTTACCGTAGTAGTTTAAGTCATGGCGAGGGACCGAACCCTACAAGATGAAGTACGATTAAGGGCTTGCCCTCGGACCTATGTTGTATGGGATGCATAGAATCCGAACAAGTGCGCATTAGTGTCATGTAATATTACAACTACATTAAGGACTAAGTGCACAGCACAACACGAAATCTACAGGATAGTCCCCGTAGTTTTGCTTGTGACAAGTGTGTGCTTTCTAAGTAAGAGAAAATTGATGTTTTATATCCTTGCGTCAGTTGAATGAACTGACGAGCCCACAGTTTCCATGCAGGATAAAGAGATTGACAAGAATAAAGTATGTGTGTTGCTTAAAGAATGTTTCAAGTGTTGTACAGTTTATTGATGTAATTATTGTAAATTGCTTCCGCTGTTTAAATGTAATTTAAAGATGTAACTCTGATGTAAAGAAAAGTTTTAATTTTCTTGTAAAATTGTACGAAGAAAAGTGAAAAGATCATGTGGAACTCGAATTCAGTCTTATTTGGAATTCGGGGTGTTACAGAGTGGTATCAGAGCCATGCTTCCTAGTAGTACAAATTTATTAGGAACGACACCCTAGAGTGGACATTAGAGTGTGTGTTCAGTCTAGAGATATTAATGTAAGTTACTTACATTTGTGTTGCTCTATGATTTATGCTTCTTCCTCTCCTTTCTCTAAGATGGCGGACCACTTCGACCCAGCGGGAGGTGATCACTGGCACATAGTTGAGGAGGATTACTATCCCGGGCAAGCTGATTCAGACGAAGAGGATCCAAAAGAATTCGAAGAGGAATGGCTTGAGTCCAGAGGGATCACTCCACCTCTGGATTCATCTGATGATTCCTCCGACGAGGAAGAACCAGTTCCAGGTAGTCTCATTGTGTCTCTTCAGAGGCAAGTAGAGACTCAGAGGGAGAGAGCAGAGCTGCTGAAGGCACAGTGTGCGAAGTGCAAGGAGAGCATTGCCATGCTTGGTCATTGTGTTTGGGAACTCGAGAAGAGGAAAAACATGTACAATGTACTGAATGAGGAAATGACAGAACTACGGGAAGAGCTTTGTGAAGCCAAGAGGAACCGTAGGAACTAGACTGTTGTATCTTCTTACTGCTTTCATTTAATGTCAGAAATGTTTTAAATTCGAATGTATAAAGTTTGAAACTCAATGAAATGAAGAGTTGATTTAAATTCCTATTTTCTACTTCGAATTTAATGGATCTTTTGCATCAGAATATGGCTAGAAGAGGAGCTCGAAGCGGAGAAGGTCTGGACTTGGAAATGGAATTAGCGAGGGTCTATCAGACACTCAATGTCGTTGCCATGAATCAGAACCAAGGGAGGGTACCTGTGAATCCAGTACCCGAAGCAATCCAACTCGTGGAATCATTCAAACGGATGAAACCACCTGTGTTTGAGGGGAAATCAGACCATGATATGGCTGACAATTGGATCCGACAGATCGAGACTATCTTCGAAGTCTTGGAGACTCCGGAGGGTAGCAAGGTGAAGTTGGCGGCACTGCAATTCGAGAAGGATGCGGCTGTGTGGTGGCAATTGATGAAGCGAATGATGGAAGATATTGTCCTTGGCTGGGAGGAATTTTTGGATGAATTTCGCAGTCATTATTTTCCATCAGACGTCCAGGAGAAGAAGGCCATGGAATTTCTGATGCAGCAGGACGGCATGTCGGTTAGGGAGTATGAGACAAGATTCATTCAACTCTCGAGGTATGCTCCTAAATTGGTGATGGACGAGGCAAGCAAGGCTCAAAAATTCGAGCATGGTTTGAGGCAAAGTCTGAGATCCAGTATGATACCCCTCGGTATCAGGAGGTTTGACAAGTTGGTCAAATGAGCTGCAGCCACTGAGGCAAACATGGAGCAGTTCCACGCTGTTCAGAATCGGAGGAACAACTGGAATGTGGGGATGAGGCCCGCAGTTGCTGGAAATGTCAGGGGACGGTCGCTGGCCCAAAGGTTCAAACCTACTGGGGCGAACGCGGTCAGTGTGGCAGGAAGACCCGGGAATGAATGGGTGAGATCTCCTGTGGTGACTTGTTACAACTATGGGGATACAGGTTACTACCGATCCCAGTGCCCAAAGTTACAAGATGTCGTCCGAAAGGGACCAACTCAGCAAGCCGGGAAGAAGCCGTACCAGCAGGGACGAGTATTTGTCTTGACTGAAGCTGACGCTGATGAGGTGGATCACAGTCATCACTAGTACGAGGGAGGATGTTTAAGAGTGTATCTGTTGTTTCTCTTTTTCCCGCTTTTATAGTGAACTGTTATGTAATGAGTGTGTTATGTAACAGGAGAACTTTATTTGAATGGAAAGAAAGCTGTTGTTTTGTTCGATACTGGGTCCTCTTATACTTTTGTGTCACCTAAGTTTGCTAAAGTTTTGGGAGTCAAACCTAAAGTCTTTCCAGGCAAGGTCTTAGCAGTAGTTACTCCATCAGGGAAGACTTTAACCACTGATCGGTGCTATGCAGACTACGAGATCGAGATTGGAGATAGAATTTTCAGGATTGATCTGATCGAGCTGAATGTCTTGGGAGTCGATGTTATCATTGGCATTGATTGGATGTCGGTGTACAGTGCAAGCATCGAGTGCAAGACCAAAGAAGTAACAGTGAAGGCTCCAGGTAGACTTGAAGTCACTTTCTAAGGAAAGAGGAGATGTTCAGGTTTGGTTGCTGCTATTAGCAAGAAGAAGGGGATTCCTGTCGAAGTGCAGCAAATTCCAGTGGTTCGGGATTATCCGATGGTATTCTTGGAAGATTTGCCTGGATTCCCCCCGCATCGTGATGTAGAGTTCAGCATCACTATTTAGCCAGGAAGTGCACCTATTTCCAAGGCACTATATAGGATGGCGCCTGTGAAGTAGGATGAGATCAAACGGCATATTGAGGAACTGTTAGAGAAAGGTTTTGTTCAACCGAGTGCGTTGTCTTGGGGAGCAGCGGTGTTGTTGGTAAAGAAGAAGGATGGTTCAATGAGGATGTGCATCAATTACCGAGAGCTGAATAAGGTCACCGTTCAGAACAAATATCCAATTCCATGAATTGATGACTTGTTCGATCGTCTACAAGAAGCAGCTCTTTTCTCCAAAATAGATCTTCGATCAGCATACCATCAAGTTCGAGTGAAAGCTAAAGATGTGCATAAGAGTGTGTTCAGAACTCGACACGGGCATTACGAATTCTTAGTTAGGCCATTTGGAGTGACGAATACACCTGCAATTTTCATGGATATGATGAACAGAGTTCTAAGGCCGTTTATTGATTCTTTCGTCGTGGTGTTTATCGACGATATTCTTGTGTACTCCAAGTCGAAGGAGAAGCACACGGAGCATCTGGCAGCGGTTTTGAGGAAGCTTTAGGAGAATGAGTTGTATGCCAAGTTGTCCAAATGCAATTTCTGAAAATCTGAGGTGACATTCCTAGGTCACATCCTTTCTAAGGAGGGACTGACAACTGATCCGCAGAAGATAAAGGCGGTGAAGGATTAGGCAAGGCCTACTACAGTGAAGGAAATCAGGAGTTTCCTTGGGCTAACTGGATACTACATGAGGTTTATTCAGGGCTATGCTCAGATAGCCGTGCCACTCACTGGTCTGACCAAGAAGAATGTGAACTTCAAGTGGACTGAGCAGTGCGAGGCAAGCTTTTAAGAGTTGAAAGAAAGGCTGACTGCTGCTCCCATTTTAGATTTTCCTAGAGCAGGTATTGAGTATGATGTCTACAGCGATGCTTCACATCGTGGGCTTGGTTGTGTCTTAATGCAAGAAGGGAAAGTGATCACTTATGGGTAGGCAACTAAGACTGCATGAGAAGAATTATCTGACTCATGATCTAGAGTTGGCTACGATTATCTTCGCCTTGAAGCAATGGAGACATTACGTGTATGGCGAGAAGCTGAACATGTACACAGACCATAAGAGCTTGACGTACACTATCAGTAGAAAGATCTGAATCTGAGGCAACGGAGATGGCTATAAGTACTTGAGGACATTCGTCCGGAGATTAAGTACCATCCGGGGAAGGCTGATGTTGTTGCTGATGCACTTAGCCGCTAGAGCAGTCTGGCTAGTTTGATTACAACTCAGAGGCAGCTTGTAGAGGAGTTGGATCGAGCTGGTACTGAATTTGTTCTGCAAGGCTTGGGATCATCTTTAGCTCAGTTGAGGCTTCAACCAATACTGAATAAAAGGATTATCAAAAGTCATAAGGAAGATGCAGAGATTCAGAAGATGAAGGAGCAGGTTGGTGCTGGCAAGTTGTCAGAGTTCCAGATCAGGGATGAGGTGTTGTGGTTCGGAGAGAGGCTGTGTGTTCCGGATCAAGCAGAATTGCGGGAGAGCATTCTTCAGGAGGCACATGCCACACTTTTGTCTGTATATCCTAGGAGTACTAAGATGTATAAGGACATTAAGGAACACTTTTGGTGGTCTGGTTTGAAGCAGGATGTGGCTGAGTTTGTGGCAAAGTGTGAGATCTGTCAGCAGGTCAAAGCCGAGAATCAGAAACTCGGAGGTCTATTACAACCGTTACCTATTCCGGAATGGCAGTGGGATAACATCAGTATGGATTTCATCATGGGCTTACCCAAGAGTTCAAAGGGCAATGATGCGATTTGGGTCATAGTCGATCGACTAACCAAGTCCGCTCACTTCTTGGCGATGAAACTCATTTCGTCTATGGGTAAGTTGGTTGTGCTATATGTTGGTTAGATCGTCAGGCTTCATGGTGTTCTGTTAAACATTGTGTCTGATCGAGATGTGCAGTTTACTTCGCATTTCTGGAGGAGTCTTCAGACAGCTTTGGGTACCAAGATGGATTTCAGCACTGCTTTTCATCCACATACCGATGGGCAGACTGAGAGATTCAACCGTGTTCTCGAAGATATGCTTCGGTGTTGTGTTCTAGATTTTGGAGGTAGTTGGGAAAGGCACTTAGCTCTGGTGGAGTTTACCTACAACAACCATTTTTAGACTAGTATTAGTATGGCACCGTATGAAGCTCTGTCTGGCAGGAAGTGCAGAACACCTGTCTGTTGGTTCGAAGTTGGGGAGCGGCAGATGTCTGGGCCTGAGATTGTGCAACATACCTTTGAAAGATTGATCTGATCAGGAAGAGGTTGGTGGATGCTCAGAGTAGGCAGAAGAGCTATGTAGACAATCGGAGGAGGGACCTTGAGTTTGAGGTTGGTGACTTTGTCTTTCTGAAGGTTTCACCTAGCAAGGGTGTGATTCGCTTCGGCAAAGGTGGGAAATTATCCCCGAGATTCATAGGTCCCATACAAGATATTGAAACAGATTGGAAAAACTGCTTATCGGTTGGAGTTGCCGGAAGAGTTGTCTCAGGTGCACAATGTCTTCCATGTGTTTATGCTGAGAGGGTACTTTCCAGATCCGAGTCATCATTTGCCCGAAGTGCCGGAGGGTTTGCAGTTGGATCTGAGTTACATTGAGCTTCCGGTTGAGATTTTCGATCGTCAGGAGAAAGTCTTGAGGAACAAGATGATACTGATGGTCAAAGTAGTCTGGAGAAACCAGTTGGTTGAAGAGGCTAGACAATCTGAGGAGAGGATGATGAAGGATCATCTGAGCTTTTTGGTTGATTTGAATCTTCTTTCCTTTTCTTTCTTATCTTCTTATTGTATTTCTGTTTTCTCACCCTTTAAGTGTAGTTTCAGGGACAAAACTATTCTAAGGAGGGATTGTTGTAACATCCTGAACTTTTATAAGAGTTTGGGATTTACGTGTTTTGCACGTATAATTTCATATGCATTTTTCTAGAGACAAATATTTCTTCATAGCCAAAGCTATTAATTATTCTCTTTATTTCCTAAAAGATCTATTTTTAAAGCCTAAATGAAATCCTAGGCCTAATTATCTCTCTAGCCTGGTATAATTAATTTATTAATTAATTCTCTTGAGCCCATGGTCTTTTGGCCCATTAGTGAGCGCAATTAATTAAATTTCTCTTTTAATTAACCTAACTTGTAGTGTAGACCAACTTAACAAACAATTAATTAATTGTGCATGAACAAATTTTGGTAGGGGTACTAGTTTGCATGAGCATTGCACTTGCACGTGCAAATGCACCATGGAGTGTAGGCCGGATTGTGCAAAGAGAAAGGGAGAGATGGGAGTAGTGGTGAGGTGGTTATCTCATTCATGGGTGGTTGCTACAACTCCCAAACTCATCCTAGCCCTTGATCCTTAACTATTTGGACTAATCATAGCCATTCAATTCACTCAAAAATATGTATAAAACCCCCTCTCATTTACTCATTTTTGCACTTGAAAAAGAAATAAAGAAACATAAGAGTTAGAAAAAGATTGAGAGAAAGTGAGAGAAAGATTGAGTTCGTGTGCTAGTGTGTGTGTTCATCCCTTTTATGGCCGGCCAAATCAACAAGGAGCAAGGGGAGCTCAGGTTCCATCAAGCACAAGGAGGAAAAGGCAATTTGCGGCACAATCTAGGAGGAGAAGGATCGCTCTTTGTTCAAGGAGATTTCTAGGAATTTTTTCTTTTGTTTCTTCAAATAGGTGGGCAATTTTCTCTAACTTCTAAGTAGTACCACGCTAGGTTATTTTTTGATCATGCTAGAATAGATAAGTGAAAATATTGCTTTATGTTAGTAACTTGATTAAGGAGAAAGGAAACATATGTGAAATTGCATGAAATGACTAGTGAAATTGATTGAATGATATGATTAGAATTGTTGTTGTGATAGTTTGATATTGCTCTAGCATGCTAATTTAGAATGAATGAGTCTCCATGTTGAAATATTCATGTATGTGGGAAAAGTGCAATTTAAGAAATGTGCTTATGTGAAAAATACAAATTTTGAGAATCTCCATGTTATTAAAATAAGATTGACTAGAAAATTATGTATGTTTGTGGCTAGTATGATTGTTACTAATTAATCCTAAAGTTGTATGTCAGTTGTTGGAGAAATGAACATTTTGTAATTTAGGCCAAATTCAAGAAATGATCATTTTGTGTGTAAATCAAAAAGGAGGAAGAAAAACTCATTAGTCTTATAAAGAGGAACTAAAATATGATTGAAAGAAATCGATAATAATGTATCTTTGAAAAAGAAGACTAAAGCAGCTCAGTCAGCAAGCAAACCTGGAAAAAAGGTTGTTAATAGAACATTATGTGATTTTCATGTACACTTTGTGTGAATAAAGAGTACGACTTTATATGAAAAAAAAAAGATTTTAATGGCTTTAAAAATTCTAAAATTTACTGTTTATTTTGAAAGAAATTCAGTCAGGAATTTATTTAGTTTTAAAGAAGAACAAATCACATTTTTGAAGAAATGAGTCTTTTAATGAACTATAATAATTACAGTCTTGTACAAAACAAATTGGAACTATTTCTCAACGGGTTAGTCACTCTGTCCATACTGGTCAGTGGGTGCAAATTAAAAACATCACTGTAGTAGGAGGTCATGGGTTCAAATCTTCGCATACACTCTTTATTTCTTTTTTTAGAAAATAACCCAATACCGAGACCCAAGTATAAAAGAATTAGAGCCCCCTTTGTATCACGTGGGCGCTCTTTCCTCTTTGGTCAGCCGCTGCGCCATGGTAACGTTACTGTAGCGCATGCTGCTGCTGTTGCTGGTTCGAAACCTGGCTTCGGCCTAGGTTTTGAGTTTTTTGATTTTTTGTGAAAAATCAATATTTTAATGATTTCTTTTGTAAATTAAATTAGAAAAAATATGTTAATTATCCTGAGATTAGTTTGAACTTATCTAGAAAATTTCTATGGATTGATTAAGAAATTTTTAATCAAGATTAAAGAGATTATAAGGGTGTTTATGTGATAAATTAAAGCAATATGTATTTCCTATTCTTTAGGGTAAATTATGTAAAATTATTTTGAGAATTCACGACTTAATGCAAATGAGAATACTTTCATTTAGGTTAAATAAATGAGATTTTAGACCTATGAATGCAAAGAAAAAATTATGAGATTAAGTATGTAAGTCGAGAAATCATTAGGATGAAATTATCTTGTCTAATTGTTGTGAAAAGTTATACATGAATTGAAATGAAGAAAATCATGATGACTTATGAAAATATTGATGAGTGTGAATGCTTAATTTTTGAACATGGAATGAGCTTTTGAACTAGAGGGTAGCTAAGTCCTATTACCGGTAGTTGAATGAATTATAATTGTTGAGATGAATTATTGAGATGAAAGACCAAGGTGGTCATGTTGCTGATTAAGACCGGTATAGAGGAAAGAGCTAACTCTAGGGGTTGATTTTATTCCTGATTCAAATAAACTAAGGATTAGATACATAGTGGTGATGTGACGAAAGTAAGAGAAAAACACGAGTATGAGGGCCATTGGATTGGCGGTGTGAGAGTGATTCTCAGACTGCCTGCTTGATGCATCATGATATGGCATGAGCACTACTCCAGAATTATCGTCCTGGTGGCAACGCTTGTAGGGTGTTTGGTGACTACGGGTGGTGCCATCGTTCCATGACGGAGGTTGAATTGTCCATAGTCTGCCTGCATGATGCGTCATGTCAGTACGTTAGACTCTCCTCCAGACTTTCTGGACATGGGCTCATAACTCATAGAACATGTAGGATACTTATGTAGTTGCTGTTGTAGTTTAAGTCATGGCGAGGGATCGAACGCTACAAGATGAAGTACGATTAAGGGCTTGCCCTCGGACCTATGTAGTATGGGATGCATAGAATCCGAACAAGTGCGCATTAGTGTCATGTAATATAACAACTGCATTAAGGACTAAGTGCACAGCACAACACGAAATCTATAGGATAGTCCCTGTAGTTTTGCTTGTGACAACTGTGTGTTTTCTATGTAAGAGAAAATTGATGATTTATATCCTTGCGTCAGTTGAATGAACTGACGAGCCCACAGTTTCCATGCAGGATTAAGAGATTGACAAGAATAATGTATGCGTGCTACTTGAAGAATGTTTCAAGTGTTGTACAGTTTATTGATGTAATTATTATAAATTGCTTCTGCTGTTTAAATATAATTTAAAGATGTAACTCTGAAGTAAAGAAATATTTTAATTTCCTTGTAAAATTGTACGAAGAGAAGTGGAAAGAACCTGTGAACTCGAATTCAGTCTTATTTGGAATTCGGGGTGTTACAATCGGACGGCAGAGATCGAAGATCAAGATCAAGATTAAGATGATGATCACAATCGCGATGATCAAAAGAGATCCGACGGCCGAGATCAAGATCAAGATCTTGATGTTGATGATGATGGTGATGATGATCAATGCCAATCCAACAGCTGAGATCAACGGATCAAGAAGTGATCACGATCGCGATGATGAAGTGGCGATCGGATGGCTACGATCAAAGGTTCACCTAATGCACTATTGGCTTGAACCAAGAACAGAGGAGCTCGGGTGCGGGAATGGTCGGAGGCAGGGGCATCGACTGGACGGCGAGTGGTTGATTAAGCTGGGGTGAGGCGGCAGCAGGCGAACAGTCAGCGACTTCGACAGGGGCAGTCGAGGAGGCGGCTACGGCATGCACTGGTGGTGCGACAGTGTTGACGAAGAGATGGTTAGAGGTGGAGGTTGTAGTCGAGGTGTCAACGGAGAGATGGGCAAACTCGACGTGCGGAATGGCGGCGCTGCAGTTGTCGCGGTCGAGAAGCGGCGGCGACGGAGTCGAGGAGGATGAAGGTGCTAATGGCAGAAGTCGGCAATGGCGAGCAGTGACGAAGCTTGAAGGCAACGTCGATGGGTTCGATGGCAACAGCAGGCGACGACTGAGTGGAGGTAGGGGTTTGCGAAACTAATAGAGCAAAGCAGAGGAAGGCGATGCGGCGCTTCGACGAGGTGGAGCTCAGGGTGGCGGAGAGCAGGGGATGGTGCGGGTGTTGCAGACGAGGGAGGAACAGAGAAATGGCAGATCTTGGTCGGCGGTGGTGCGAGGTCATGGACGACAGCAGGGTAGGGTAGGAAGCTCGAAGGAACAGAGAAATGGCAGATCTTGGTCGGCGGTGGTGTGACATCATGGACGACAGCAGGGTAGGGTAGGAAGCTCGAAGGGATGTTCTGCTCGGAGGTCGAGGCAGTGGAGGGCGAGCAGAATGCAGAGGCGAGGTGATGGGTGTTCGATGTGCGGCGTGAGGTGGGGGCGGCGGGGCATGGTTAGAGAGAGAAAGAGAAGAGGGAGAGAGAGAGATGAACAGGCGTTTGAGTTAAGGGAGATGTGGAGAGTGCTGTTAATTTACATGAGTAGTTTACGGGTTTCATGGGGAGTTTAAATGTACGAGCGTTGCACGCGTTGACAGATTGACAAATGACACTAAGGTCTTCCCCCATTATAATATTGGAGATTTACTGTTCCTTAAGCTCATCCGAATCGTTCACATTGATCTACACGTCTAAATTAGTCTAAATATGTAAAAGCAAATCATTTGAAATTTATTTGCCCATCCATTGAAGTGCTACAATATCGTATGACTGAAAATCGTTGTTTTTTATAGTCAAATGATGGATGGGCAAACGAATTTCAAATAATTTGATTTCACATATTTAGACTAATTTAGATGTGTAGATCAATGTGAACGGTTCGGATCGTTAATACAAAGGCGGGAAAGTCGAGTGCACTCGGCGGCCTAGTGCACAACGGAAGGGGACTATATATATATATATATTAGTGTGTATAAATATATAGTCCTTAAGTTCCAAACTAGTGTATGTCTATATATACTAGTAATTTACACGTGCAATGCACGTCTTAATAAATATATATTTTTTAAAGTAAAAATTTTGACGTAGTCTGGCCTCGAACCTGATGCTTCTTTTATATTAGTTATGCACGGACAATGCACGTAAGTTTGTAGATTTAAAAATGATTACTTCAACTGTCTCATTATAATAGTTACTAGTAATTTACACATGTGCTGCACGTCTTAATATATATATATATATATATATCCCATGTCCCATTAATCTAAAAATTTATTGGTCCTCGAGCTCCAAATTAATGTGTGTGTGTACTATGTTTTCCAGTGGGCACGTGCCTACGACACATCTTCGAACAATCCAACATATGAAAGTAACCATTGTCAGGATTATAAAACAAATAATTAACTGATCTATTATGAAAGAGTTGTAGATGTCATATATATATATATATATATATATATATATATATATATATATATATATAACTTACATGACCATATAGTCATGTTAACAATTGCAGGAAGAAGTGAGAAGCCAGACAAATGTTGTTATTTAGTCTGATGAATAACTTACTCTGTATATCAATGAAGAAAATTATTTGATGATTAACTTTAGTGTTCTCAGTGTGTTTTACTCTTAGATGTTAATATACTTTCTGAGATGTACACTATAATAATGTTCATGTATACTACTTGATACATTTACTTTCCAGCATTTCGGATGCATGAATTTGAAACTTCTATCATATAGTTTATGTAGCTCGAGTTTGAATAGTACGACAACAATTAGTTGTAAATAAAAGACCATGTTTGAATATTTACAAGATAAGGGTAATTAAATGTAACCGAATTTGAACATATAAACATAGTCAAAGTGATTTTGCACAAAAGTAATCCTTTGCATCTTCAACCAATCTACAAATCCATATTCACTCAATCTTATAATATTACGCTCATCCACTCTTATAATATCACATTTATCCATGTCTAATAACACATCTCATAACATTTTGTAATACCTGAACCTTCATTCTCATTCTAATTTCATCATACAGCTTATTTAATGCTCATTCTCGTTTTGTCATATACTTGGCTTTATAATTCACTTTTATCTCATCATACAACTCCAATTACTTTTCATTCTTATTAATAATATATCTTTGTTTCATTTTCGCGTACACCACATATTACATTTCACTTTAAATTTCACTCTTATCACATTATACTCTGCACCCCAAACATACTTTGGGTAATACTACACCGCACCCCAAAGCCAATAGCTTGGATAATAATCACCGCACCCCAAGTAGAACTCGGGTAATATAACATCACATCTCAAGCCGATAGCTTGGAATATTACTTTACTTTATTTTCATTTACATCTTAAAATTTACTTTACTTTCATTTCCTCTCGCAATACAACTATCATATCAACAACCCCCCAATTCACCTTAGGAGTTGTGCCAAGGTAGGTTGTTCCCACCATTTCAATGGAAATAGCGGACTAGTAGTTCCTCAACACAATTCCAAGATGCATCAACTGATAACATACCATATTTTACTTTAATAACCATTCTCATCACCTAATACCACTTACTCATATTATTATTCACATATTATATTTTACTTCATGTTTACAACTCCTATTACATATTACTTTACTTTTCATTCGTATAATACATACACATTTTCTTTTACTTCTCGTATTCATTCCCCTAATACAATTTTTTCATTAAATTCATATTAATTCACACACATACTTTACTTTTTCATCCTCATTTCGTATCATACCCTTTCTATACTTTCTCATATTCATTTTACTTTACTTTCTCAATCTCATCTTATAATATAACTTATTTTACTCTTTATTCTCAACTCATAATACACTTACTTTAACTTCTCATTCTCATTTCACATCAATTACTTTCTTTACTTTCTCATTCACACTTTAGTTTCTTTACTTTCTCATTCACACTTCACTTCCTTTACTTTCTCATTCACACTTCACTTTCTTTACATTCTCATTCACACTTCACTTCTTTACTTTCTCATTCACATTTCACTTCACATCATATACTTTCCTCTACTTTCTTATTCTTATTTTCATTCCACATTTATTCATTTTTATTAATTTATCGACCAGTGAGCCACAATATTCCAGTATACTGAAAGCCGACAGCCCAGTAAACAGCAAACCTCTGCCCCCCCCGGGGGGTCTTAAGCGTCTGAGGCTACGTATTCCTCCTAACGTATGCCAGCGAGGGAAACACCGCACCCCAAGTAGAACTTGGATACTTCCTCCCAGCC
The DNA here is from genome assembly GCA_017893485.1 of Hemerocallis citrina. Lineage (NCBI taxonomy): Eukaryota > Viridiplantae > Streptophyta > Magnoliopsida > Asparagales > Asphodelaceae > Hemerocallis > Hemerocallis citrina. The sequence goes on from CM030360.1 coordinate 127,960,913, forward strand.
GAAGCTAGAGAGGGAAACACCGCACCCCAAACATAGTTTGGGTACTATCTCGTGGCAAAACCAACGAGCAAAAAGAAAACACTGCACCCCAGCGAAGCTGGGTACTTCCTCGTGGCAAAGCTAACGAGGGAAAGAAAACACCACACCCCTTGTTTCACTAGGGTACTTCCTCACGACATCTATCATCGAGGGAATATCACCACACCCCTGCTGTGCTCGGGTAATAACCGGGCCTCAAGCCGATAACTTGGGCGATAAAAACACCGCACCCCAAACATTGTTAGGTAATAAGCACTGCACCCCAAGCCGGTCCTTGGGTGTTAGGAGGTCTAGCCCAAACCTCCAGAATTTCTGTAGGTACTGGTCAATAAAATTTAACTGTTAGTATCATTTTCATTTCATCTTTTCATCACTACACAGCATCTCATCTTTGATTTCAATAATTTGCCACATCTTTGACTTTAACCAAGTAATTTACTATCTCAGTATCTCACATATTCACATACACCTATTTGTTTCATTTATAAGATTATTACTTTATATTATTCCGTATCATAAATGCACCAAAGTAATTATTCGCTCACATTATAATATCTTATGAACATGCCAAATTAAGTAGATGATTACACCATGTTGTTGTTGATTTTGGTATGAGAGCAAACAGATGATTTGTAGGTTCTTTTGGAAACAATAGAGGCAAACTTGTTGACTTCTGGCCGGCATTTGACCATTTCTCGCCACTGTCGTTAACCTGCAAAAAGTTCGAAACATCGGGATAGATCCCGACGAAGAACCCTTCGACGCTCAAGTCAGTAATCAGGAAGATTATGAAAGCGCGTTTTGTGGAAAAAATATTAATTACCTTTATTATGGTGGGGAAGAAAGGTATTTATAGTTGCCTTTAGAGACAGTTTAGAGATAATCATTTATCTCTATGTCCAGGAATTTTTGGATAAGAAAGTGATTTTAACTTGTTTCAGGATAAGAGAGGTGGTTTAAACTGCCGCTTATAGATAGCCACAAATTTGAATTACTCTCTAAGCACCCTGGGCTGGTCTGTGTCGGGCTGCCGCCCATACCCAAACATATTCGTTTTTTGGTTAATTGGGCTTTGAAGAAAGACCCAGTTTCCATTTCGGACCCGTTTGTGGTGGAAATTACTGTTTTACTGTTGAGAGCTTTGAGATTCGTGCCTAACTCGAACGGTCCTGATTTAATCCTATTTTTAGCCATAACACGAGCCCCCACTCCCGAAGACTGAGTTTGACAGCCTTTGGGGAGTAGTTTTTGTCACGCCTCGCTTCCCAAAAATACGGAATACAAGCAAATAACATTGGCCCAGCGAATGACTAACGTCACCCATAAGCTGTTTATCCGATTAACTCAACAATATAATCAATACAGAATAATTGCGCAAGCAATAATAATAATCTCATGAACAATAATACTGGGAATGAAGCAATATGAAATTTTCAAATACAATAAACCAACGTCTGGAAACAAATAATAAAATCCGGGTCATAAGCCCAATACAATAATAAATCCCAATCTCAATAGTAATAGGTCTCAATACAATAAGTTCAATGAAATAACATTCAATTATAAAGCAATAATTCTTTGTTCTCCAATCCTAGCAGGCAATTCTCCTTCGTTACCTATGAACACTTCATCTAAAAAGAGAAGAAAAATTGTCCTTATAACAAGTCATGGAAGCAAGTAGAGAAAGTAAGGAACAATGGAATAATGATATAACATTGAATTTAATGGATCAATAGGAGTCAATAACATGGGACAGTAACAATAATCAATCTCATGATAATCGATGCAATGGTTATAAATAATGATTCAATATTCGATAACAATATTCAATGATTAATGTCAATAACACTTAGACAATATTCGATATCAATAGAAGCAATGATGTACAATATGCAATATCGATGTGTAATCCTTAAGTCTACTATTCATTTTAACCCTAACTAATGCACGTATTACTACATCCCATTCTACAGGTCCGATGCATATAATCAATTACGTTTAGACTCAAGTGGTAGATTCTATAGATCATGTACTGGGTATGATAATGATAATAATAATAACACGGGCCATTGAGACAATTTCTTGCACAATGACGATAACGATAATAACATGGGCCATGATGTAAAATCTTACATAATGACAATAACAATAATAATACGAGCCATCATCCAAGTACAGTCCTTATATCATCAACTACTCTAGTCAATCCTTTAAACCCCGGCTTGTTAATTATTTATCGATGCAACAATACAATATGCAAATATGAGACATGAGATGAACAATGGTAACAATAGGAAAACAATAGGATGGTAATATGAAATAGGACAATTAGAATGATGATAATAACTCCTTAGGATCATGTAATACTATGATAGAGGAATAATTAATCTATTAAAATATGGATTATAAAATTCTGGACAGCAAGGGTCTGTACAAAAATATAATTTCCCGCTGCTACAGAAATCGAAAACTAAAACCGTTAGAAACTCTGAAAACTAGACTTGCACACAGTTCCAACGCATATTTATATTTCAAAATATGATAATAGTAGCTAGGTCAAACACATCATTCTTTACAAAGTTCATGTTCAGGCAGAAATACGACATCAAGTTGTTGTAATTTTAGAATCAGTAAAAACACAATAATAAAATCGTCAAAAATATTTATTAGACTCCTAAGCATGTTCACTAATGTTCTAGAAATTTTCCGAGTAATATTTTAATGTTAGATCAATCTTTTAATAGATTAAACATGGAACATACAAGAATCTAAAATTCTGGAAATAAAAACACAGCAATAGTAAAACGATCATAAGTTTTGCTATAAAACTCAGAATTCAGCAATTCAAGATGTTCTGGAAACTAGAAACATGGGGATACAACTCTTACTTAGAAAGGTATTTATTTTGAGATCAAATACTGGGTTGAAAACATCATGCAAAATACATACAACAAACACATACAAGTTTTTGGATATTTTTTATGAAATAAATTAATTAAACATGATGGGTATCAATTCTTTCGTCAATAAATCTCACAATCATCATGATGGGTGTAATATCATGGTAATTAAACATGATGGGTATCAATTCTTTCGTCAATAAATCTCACAATCATCATGATGGGTGTAATATCATGGTAATTACAATTAAACATCAATCGATCATTCCAAACATACAACCTAGCATTAGTTTCTACGATGATTATTTGTATAGCGATTATATGAATAACCCTATTAACAATTCTATATGAATGCATGAAAGATTCAATCTTTGGAGTCAAAAGTGGCACGAAGTCAAGAATATTGGGGTTAGCTTGTGTAAACCCTCAGTAGACCTAATGAAAGATGATCAATACAACGATACGATAACTATCAAGATCTACTTGCGGAGTTTCAATAAAATCCTTGAATTTGATACAATTAGAAATTCAAGAGAAAAGTGACTTGCCTTATTGACGATATATTTGAATACCAAGAGTAACGGGATAAGAATCCTGGAGCAATGAACCCACGAACACACGAAATAACACGTGTATACTACGTGCAAAAGAGACCCGAAGCAACAACAACAATAGAGCAACGACAGCAAGAGGGGCAAGGGGCTGGGGGTTTAGCTGGAGGCGGTCGACGATGGGGCTATCGACAGGAGGTTGACGACAGCATTGTGGTCGACTGGAAAGGGAAAGAAGGTCGACAGAAACAGAGGACGAGGGGGTTTCGGTCTGTGGCATTTCTCTCGACGGAAAAGGCGGCTGGCGACGACTGGGGGGTCACCGGAGGAGGGCGGCGCTCTGGAGGGCGTCGGAGGGGGTCGGAGAAGGTGCTGGGGGTTTTGGGCGGGAAATTCAGAGGTCGGGGAGAGAGAAGATTAGGAGAGAGATGACGACTAATTAGGGCATGTAGTTTTGTGTTTTTAGGGTTTGCAATAGGATTGTATTTATAGATTGCAATTAGGATGTTGGGTTAATGGTTTAGTATCTAATAATAGTGGGTTTGGGTCAAGAATTAATTGGGATTGAATTTTGGGTTCAATAAGAGTTGGAATTAACTACAATAGGGTTCAAATAAAATACCCACAATTAAATAAAAAAATAGGATCATCAAGAAAATGGTTCAACAAAATAATGAGGGTAATTTAATGAAAAATTCAATTAAAATATCAAGCAAATAAAGTATTTTATTCAATTACAAATAAAATTTTACAAAAGAGGAGAAAAATGAAAGAACGAAAACGGTAGTTACAATCCAACCCACCTTACAATAAAATTTTTTCCTCGAAATTTAAGCAAGTGGTAGTAGGGTAACCCCGAAGAAAGAAAAGAACAAGAACTACTCAAAAAGATGAGGAAACTTCTTCCGAAACTCATCTTCAAGATCCCAAGTCGACTCACCAGGCGAGTGAGGATTCCAAGCAACACGAACCAACTTGACAACCTTATTCTTCAAAATCTTCTCCCGTCGGTCCACAATCAACACTGGGTGAATCTCACAGGACATATCTGGCCGAACAGACAAATCCGAGATTCCAAGCAAAGTGGTAGTTACAGTTTTCTTGTTTTAATGGCATACTAGATTTTATCGGAGTTCTTGGGAGCCTTAGAATCGCACACGGGTCTTAATAGCACTCAATTGAGTATGTATAATACTCAGTTTTGTTTGTGGGATTTCCTAGATCTTCCAATGATTTTTTCCAATTTTTAACCATTTCTCAAATCATTTATTCAATTTGCGAAGCGACAATCCATTTTTAAAAGTATTAATTAATTATTCTAATTAATAATTAGTTTTCTAGGAGTGCGAAAATATTTTTCCTGAATTTATAATTACTTTTTCACAATTTTTAAATAATTAATTCGATTTAATAATTAAAATAAAAGAATTAATCAAATGATTATTGACATGGCGCAATCTGAAGCGTCGATCACGTTCCAGCCCGATTTTCTGAATGATCAAACAGCTGGAGATGGTTGACTGGTCAGTGCTTTAACGCTTAAATGGAGGTCGGTGGCAAGAGGGCTCGACGCCACTTGCCGAACCTCGTCGACACTTCGGCGTGCTAACACGTGCCAGGTTTGACATCGGTGTCAAAAATGCTTGGCACAACTTGCTTAACCTCGTCGACACCTCGGCGTGCTTACACGTTGCAGGTTTAACGTCGGTGTCAAGAAAGCTCGGCGAGAGCTGCCGAGGTCGAGAGAGGCTTTGAGAAGGCAACATGTGGAGATTTTGATCGTTGACCATTTCTCCAATTACGACGTCGGTGTCAAGAACGCTCGGCGAGAGCTACCGAGGTCGAGAGACGCTTCGAGAAGGCGACACGTGGAGATTTTGACTGTTGACCATTGACTAGTCAAAGCTATTTCTCCAATTACGACATCGGTGTCAAGAACGCTCGGCGAGAGCTGCCGAGGTGGAGAGAGGCTTCGGGAATGCAACACGTGGAGATTTTGACCATTGACCGTTGACTAGTCAAAGTCATTTCTCCAATTACGACGTTGGTGCCAAGAACTCTCGGCGAGAGCTGCCGAGGCCAAGAGAGTCTTCGGGAGCGACACGTGGAGATTTTGACTATTGACCGTTGACTAGTCAAAGCCATTTCTCTAATTACGATGTCTATGTTAAGAATGCTTGGCGAGGGCTGCCGAGGTCGAAAGAGACTTCGGGAAGGCGACACGTAACGATTTTGACCATTGACCAGTCAAAGACATTTCTTCAATTACGATGTCGGTGTCAAGAATGCTCGGCAAGAGCTGCCGAGGTCGAGAGAGGGTTCAGGAAGGCGACACGTGGAGATTTTTACCGTTGATCGTTGACTAGTCAAAGTCATTTCATCAATTACGACGTCGGTTTCAAGAACATTCGGAGAGAGCTGCCAAGGACGAGAGAGGCTTTAAGAAGGCGACACGTGGAGATTTTGACCGTTGACCGCTTGACTAGTCAATGGTCTTTTGGGTTCCCCAACATTTTTGTCGTCTTGTGCTAGATGGGCCTGGCTTTTGAGTTTTAGGCGGCATTTTAACCTTGGGAGGCGTTTCAACTACCCCCCCTCTATAAAACTTCATCCCCCCATTCATTCGCTCATTCTCTAAGATTTTACTCAGGCGATTTTCACTTCCCCGCGAGTGCTTTCGGCGGATATTTACTATCTCCGGCGATTTTTTCCTGACCGTAGCAGTAAAATCAAGGTAATTCTTAGATAATTTTATTTACTTTTAGAGAATGCCTAGCGTCACTTCGGGGCAAGAGACCTCCCCCATCGTCGCCATCGAGCTGACCTCTATTCAAGCTCCTACAGTCGATAGGGTAAGGCCGTAGTAGGGACTTCTTCGGCGGTGGTGGAGACCATCGTTGAGAGAAATCAAAGAATGGGGAAGTGTGGATAGCTTCCTGGGCCCCTGACGGGGCTTCATCGAGTTCAAGAACTTCCGGATGATCTAGCCTAACGTATTGTACGGTCAGGGCCGATGCTTCGAGGAGAACGCGGCTCAGGAGTCCTCAAAGGTCGACGACACCATCTCCACACTTAGCGAAACGGATTTAAAGTTAATTCGGGAGCGCTTTCTGATCCCGAGTGAATTCGACCTGATGCTGCCTAGGCCCAGAGTGAGGACCAATTCGCCGATGCCGGTAGATATGTGTTTTTGGTCCATCGATGCCTTCTTAGCCGGTGCTCGCCTACAGCTCCATCCTTTTGTTGCCGAAGTGTTCCAATGGTACCGGATCAGCCCAGTCCAGTATATGCCGAACTTGTGGAGGCTTATCAACGGGTTCATTCTCCATTGTCAAGCAGCGAACATCGAGCCACGGCTGAATGTGTTGCAGAATGTGTACTGGATCCATGAGCAGCATACGACAGAGTTCAGGTTCTATCTGTCTCCGAGGCATGGGGTAAGGCTCGTCAGCTGCCTAGACTCGATCAAGAACTAGAGGGACAAGTTCTTTCTGATCCGAAGTCGATAGCCGTGGAATATTCTGACTGCTTGGGTCGAGGAGGTTTCGAAGTGGGCAAAGGAGATCTCCGTTCTTAGCCCCAAGGAAACAGAGATGGTCCAGACACTCCTTTATCGGCCGAAGCCCGATTGGAAGGACTTGACAAAGGAGGTGCTTTCGGGGGGGGGGTCTCAACCTGATAAATCCTTGTACGCTTTTGTTCTTTTAGTTTAGCACCCCCTTCTTTTTTTTCTCTACTTTTTTTTTAACTTAGTCAAATCTTTATTTGTCCTTATCCTCGTCAAATTTCCTTCTTCGCAGAATCGATGGATTTCGACGATATTCTAGCGGGCCCTGGAGTTCTAAGAAGTATTGCCCCTGCCGGTAGGAAGAGAAAGAGGATAGTCACGAAGATTTCTTTGCCGAAGGTGAAGACAAAATCTTTATTTGTCCTTATCCTCGTCAAATTTCCTTCTTCGCAGAATCGATGGATTTCGACGATATTCTAGCGGGCCCTGGAGTTCTAAGAAGTATTGCCCCTGCCGGTAGGAAGAGAAAGAGGATAGTCACGAAGATTTCTTTGCCGAAGGTGAAGACAATTGCTGCCGCCGTGGTGCACCCCTCAAAGGAGGTCACGGTGGTTTCGCAACCAGTGACTTTGGCAGCTCCGTCAGCCTCTGTTGGTAAGTTTTTCGTCACTTTTGAACCTTTTCTTTTTGCTAAGTGTTGGTGTTTCTCTTGCTCGAATGACTGGATTTTGCTTCTCTTGGAGATTACTTGCCACTTCGGGCACCTGATGGAGAAGATGACCGAACAAGAGAAGGAGCTGAAGCTTGAGAGTGAGAGAGCTTGGGCTGACAAGGCTAGAATTGCAAAGGACCTTGAGCAATCGAGGATTCAAGCCGAGATGAAATCCTCAAGGGTGGAGCACCTCGAGGCCGTTGTCGCCAAGCTGGAGGCGGACAACCCTCGGTTGGTGAAGGAGAAGGAGCTCACCGCGAAGGAGAAGGAGGAGGCGGTCATGGTTGCGAAGGTAACTGCGGCGAAGGAGGCCGTGGACCAAGTGATGGAGAAGGCCAAGGGGTTCTTGTATGTGAACATGGCGAAGGCTTACGCCCGTGCCGTTAAAGCAAAATTCCCTGACGTCGACTATGCCGGTGGCATTTGTTCCCGATCCCGTCCCCAGGTTCGACGACGTTTCTGAAGAAGGCAAATAAGACGAAGAAGAGGACCGAGAGGAAGAGGTCGAGGGGGGCGAGACGGAGGCAGATGCAGCTCCAGGTTCCTTGCCCCTAGTGGTCTCCACTGCAGCACAAGTGGTCGAGCCTTCTGTGGCCGAGGATCCTTCGAAAGAGGTTGACCCCTGACTCAGCTGTGTTTTCATTCACTTTTTAGTCTAGGTATTTTGTATCGATGGCTAATAGCGGATTGGCCAACACTCTTGTACCTTCGTCTAAGAAATGAAATATCTCTTTTTGGCACAAGTGTTGTGTATGGCAGTGAGACCTTAAACTATCTCATAATTTTTAACACTTGGACTTAGAAATATCTTGTAGTTTTTTCTTTAAATTAGAGCCATCTCGTAGGTCTTCTTGTACTTAGAATTGTCTTATAGCTCTGCTTTACCTTAGAACTATCTTGTAGCTCTATTTAGACTTAGAGTGATTTAAACTTCTCTCTTTAATTGACTTCCCCAGGGTAGTGAGACGTCGCATCTCCTCACCAAACCCCGTATTACTAAGCCGGGACTCACTCAGTCTCGGGAGAAGCTCGCTAAAGCGGAGTTGGAGCTTGGTCATTTGAAGATGGTCTTGGCCCATCAAGATATCGAGACGAGGCATCTTGAGGAGATTCTCCATGAAGTGCCCCGCGAGGGTGGGGAGGTCGGCCCTTCTATGGCTGCCGGCAAAGCTTTGAAACTGAAATTCCTTCGGCACTCCCTATTTGCGGTGACTTCATAAAGGAACGAGCTGAAGAACGTAGTGCTCGAGAAGAGTTTAGAAGCGGCTCATCCACAGAGGACTATTGTTGAGCTCTCGCAAGAAGGTAGCACGAGCGGGGTGCCCCATTTGAAGTTTAAAGTGACAGATAACTCCCTCAAAGAGCGGCTCGTCGAGTTAAAGATGGATAATCTTCGTTTAAAATGACTCTCCGAAGGAAGCAATGTCAGAAGCACTTCTTATCCACGCGAAGAGTACACCCCGGGGAGATCGTTCCATGAATTGGCACTACGCATGCCTTTGCGGAACCCTGGGGATGCCCAAAGTGGTGTGGCTGGTTCGTCTAGTGGGACATCGATTGGAGGGGCCGCTAGGCCTATGGGTCCTGACGGTATAAATTGGCTCGCAGGTTTAGAGAATTCTTCGGAGGCAATGAAGGAGTGGCACAGCACTCGTTGTCCTCGTGTATCACTTAATAGGAGTGTCCCACTTCCTAGGATGAGTTAGGGTGACACTTTGTAGTTTTCTAGGAGTTTTTGGTCTTAAATAAGACTTGTACCCCCAACTTTAGTGGAATAAAATATTTGTAGTATTCAAGCAACGTTTTTTGTTGATTGTGCCTTTTTGATCTTGTAATGAGCCTCTTTCGCCCAATAACACTTGTCACTTTTCCTTTCTTGTGGAACAAGTTACATTTTTTGGCTGAGTGATTGAGTGTCGCTTCTCTAAGTGTTTGTTGACACTGGTGTTCTCTCTTGTTTGTGAAACAAGATTTCTTTCGGCCAGTGCTAGAGAGCCGTTTCTCTAAGTGTTTGCTAACAGTTGTACTCATAAGTTTTAAACATTAGTAGGAGCAATTTCGAATGGTGAGCTACTTCGCACATGCTCTTCGGGGAGCTAAAGTGGCTTCGAACCAAGTGTTGGACTCCGAACTTATCGTTTAAGAGTTTTTAACAGCTGTAGGAGCAATTTCGAATGGTGAGCTACTTCGTACTTGCTTGTTCGCAAGCAGATAAAGTGGCGTCGAACCAAGTTTTGGACTCTGAATTTGTCGTTTAATATTTTTCAACAGCTGTGGGAGCAATTTTGAATGGTGAGCTACTTCGCACTTGCTTATTCGCAAGCAGCTAAAGTGGCATCGAACCAAGTGTTGGACTCCGAACTTGTCGATTTAGAGTTTTCGTACTTAGAGTGTATGCTTTGAAGTAGGACAATCAAAAATTAGACAATAGCTTTTTGGAGAAGTAAATTGCTTTATAAAAAAGAACTAAGTGGATGCTTCTGAGTTGCAAGCTTTTACTACATTTGAGAAAATCAACTAAGAAGAAAAACAAATTAAGAAATTCTTAAGGCAGAAGTTGCTTTGAGCGGTGTTTGAACACCCTCTTGGTACTTCATCAAGTATTCTGCATTACAAGTCCTTGGTATCTCCCGGCCTCGCGGATCTGCAAGTCGGTAAGTTCCCGGACGAACCACTTTGGAGATCCTATATGGTTCTTCCTAATTTGGAGAGAGGTGGCCTTGTTACGAGGGGCTGAAATTGCTAGTTTTCGCAAAACTAGATCGCCCTCTTTCAGGTTAGTAGGGCGGACTCTCTGATTGTAGAACATTTCAACTCGCTGCTTGTATGCCTACTGGTGAATAAACGATTGCTCACGGACATCATCTATGAGATCAAGATTGCTTTTGAGACTGTTGGAGTTTTGCTCCTCGTCAAACGCGATAAGGCGATGGGAGGGTAGGCCAACTTTGAGAGGAATAACAACTTTGGAGCCATGGGATAGATCGAAAGGGGATTCTCCAGTTGGGGTCCTTTTAGTGGTTCGGTAGGACCAAAGCACATTTAGGAGCTGCTCAACCCACAACCCTTTGGAAGCTCTATCGAGCCTTCGGCGAAGGCCCGTTAAGATTTGCTTATTCGTGTTTTCCGCTTGGCCGTTCATTTGCGGGTGGGAGACAGAAGAAAATCTCTGCTGAATGCTCATGTCGGCACAAAAATTCTGAAATGTTGCCCCTGTGAACTGTGTTCCATTATCAGTAACTAGGATTCGGGAGAAACCGAATCGGTAAATGATGCTTCTCCATAGGAACTGCTGAACCTTCTTCTCAGTAATCGTAGCAAGTGGTTCAGCTTCAACCCACTTAGTGAAATAGTCAATTGCTACTATGAAAAATTTCCTTTGCTCGGTAGCTGGTGGGAAAGGTCTGAGGAGATCCATCCCCCACATAGAGAAGGGGATTGGGCTGGACAAGGAATGGAGCTCAGCTTGGGGCGCCCCTTTGATGGACACGAACTTCTGACAAGAAGTGTAGTGACGGACATGTTGCTGAGCATCTCTGAGGAGTGTGGGCCAATAGTAGCCATGATTGAGGATTTTTCGGGCGAGGGATCTCGCTCCAATATGAGCACCTCCAATCACTTCATGGACTTCCTTAAGGGCTGGGCCTCTTCGGGGGACAAGCACCGAAGGTACAGTCGGCCATCAGTTGGAGTATACGAATGTTTGTACAAGACACCTTCGATGATAGTGTAGCGTTCTGCCCTGGTTCGGATTCTTTTGGCTTCTTTTTTATCTGTTGGAAGTATTCCCACCTCAAGGAATTCGAACAATGGCTGGATCCAGTTCTTCCCGGGAGGCGGGGGAGGAATCATCATGAGCTCATAATGTTCTTCCTCGATGCTGGGGTGGAGGAGGACTTCTATAAAGACTGTATGATCAAGTCCATCTAGGGATGAAGAGGCTAGCTTGGACAGGGCATCTGCTTGCCCATTTTCTTCTCAGGGTATGCGGATGACTTCCGACCCCTGGAACATGCTTAGGAGCTGCTTAACTCTGGCGAGATATTTAACCATCCGATCATCTCTAGCCTCATATTCCCCAATGACCTGATTAACAACAAGCTGAGAGTCGTTGTATACTTTAACACGCCGAGCCCCTACTTTTCGGGCTAAGAGCAAGCCAGCTATTAGGGCCTCGTATCCAGCTTCATTGTTGGAGGCTAAAAAATTTAGGCGAAGAGAGTACTAGAGGATGAAACCGTTTGGTCCCATTAGGATAACGCCCATCCCACACCCCTCTAGGCACGAGGATCCGTCGACATAGAAGCTCCAGGATGGAGGGTGCCTGTCTTTCTTAAGAGGGTCTGGAATTGTGCTTTTGACTATGAATTCGGTGAGGGTTTGGGCTTTAATGGCTGCCCGCGGTTGGTAAATTACATCATGTTGGCTCAGCACAATGGACCACTTCATGAGTTTCCCCGAGCTATCTGGTTTGTGCAATATCTTCTTTAGCGGTTGATCGGTGAGAACGACGATGAAGTGGGCTTGGAAGTAAGGTCGATGGTTGCGGGTAACCATGATCAAAGCGTAAGCCATCTTCTCCACTTTTGAATAGCAGAGTTCAGCATCATGAAGGACTTTACTGACGTAATAGATGGTCTCTGCACTTTATCTTCTTCCCTTACAAGAACTGCACTTAAGGACTGTTCTGAAATAGCGAGATAGAGATAGAGTAGTTCTCCTGGCTCGGGCTTGCTTAATAATGAGGGGTTAACTAGATAGGCTTTCAGCTATTCAAAGGCTTCTTGTTGCAGCTGTCCCCACTCAAAACTTTTAGCTCCCCAAAGATCTTTGAAAAAAGGAAGGCATTTCTCTCCTGACTTAGAGAGGAAACGCCCAATGGCAGTGAGGCGACCCATGAGCCTCTGAACCTCTTCAACATTGGAGGGAGGTGGCATATCAAGAATTGCTCGGATCTTCTCAGGGTTGGCCTCTATCCCTCTATGGCTAACCATGAAGCCCAGGAATTTTCCTGATGATACTCTGAAAGCACATTAGATGGATTGAGTCGCATCTTGTGCCTCCGTAGAATGTTGAAGGCTTCCTGCAGGTCACAGGTGTGGTCGTCTTGGGTGAGTATCTTCATTAGCATATCATCTACGTAAACCTCCATATTCCTGCTGATCTGCTCTTGGAAGACTTGTTGACTAGGTTCTGGTAGGTAGCAGACTTGTTGACTAGGTTCTGGTAGGTAGCTCCAGCATTTTTCAGCCCGAAGGGCATGACCCGGTAACAATACAGTCCTTGGTCGGTCATGAAAGAGGTCTTCAGGATGTCGGAGGGGAACATTCTGATTTGGTTAAATCCGGAGTAAGAATCCTCGAAACTAAGGAGTTGGTGACTGGAGGTGGCTTCGATAAGTGTGTGGATGCTAGGGAGAGGGAACGGATCTTTCAGATAGGCTTTGTTCAGATCCATGAAGTCAATACACATCTGCCACTTTCCGTTTGCCTTCTTTACCATCACTACATTGGCGAGCCACTCTGGATAGTTGACTTCTTGAATGAAGCGAGCCTCGAGGAGTTTATCCACCTCCTCTCTGATGGCTATCTGGCAATTAGGGGCGAACTTGCGATACTTTTGCTGAACAGGTTTAGCTTCGGGATTGAAGCTGAGGTGGTGAGTGATGAGGTCTTCCGATATACCGGGCATATCAGCCGTTATCCATGGAAATAGTTATCTGCTGCCTCTGATACATTTGATGGTTCCTTGACTATTTAGAGGAGGACTTTGCTGACTCGGAGGAAGTGTTATTGGGCAAATGAGGCTGATACAATAAGACAAGTTCTCTAAACACTTAGCCAAAAATCTTGACAAAAAGATTACCAGTGTTATTGGACAAATGAGGCCGATACAATAAGACAAGTTCTCTAAACACTTAGCGAGAAATCTTGACAAAAAGAAGATTACAAAGAGTTATTGAACGAACAGTCACTACAATACTATAAAAGCTAACAGCCGTCGTATCAGCTCTTCCGAGGAAGAGGAATATTTCTCTTCAAGGACACACGCGCTTTGCAACCTTCGACGGAGGTGCCTGAACTAAGCCTCCCTCTCGAGCCACCCAATGTAACGTCTAAACCTACGGAACGTGTCAATTCGTCAGGGCTAGTGACTCGCTATGTTCCACCTGTCGACACCCCGCTAAAAGAACCGGCCATACCACTCTGAGCATCACCGAGATTCCTCGGTGTTTCTGGCAATCGAACAGCCAGCTCATGGAAGGATTTGCCCTGAGCGCGCTCTTCACGAGAGCATGAAGTGCTCCTAACATTGCCTCCTTCGGAGAGCCACTTTAAACGAAGGTTCTCCGCCTCTAACTCGATGATTCACTCTTTGAGGGAATCATTCGTCACTCTAAACTTCAAACGAGGCAGCCCGCCCGTACTACCCCCCTGCGAGTACTCAAAGATAGTCCTCCGAAGATGAGTTGCCTTTAAACTCTTCTCAAGCACCACATTTTTCAACTCGTCCCTTTCAGATGTCACCGCAAATAGAGAATGACAAAAGAATTTAAGCCTCGAAGCTTTGTCGACAACCATTGAAGGATAAACCTCCTCACCCACAGGGGCTCTTCTTGGAGAATCTATTCATTATGCCTCATCTCGATGTCTCGGCGAGTCAAGACTCTCCACAAATGTGTTGGATCCGGTAGGCAAGGCAAGAAACACTAGAGGAGGATGAATAGTGTTTTATAAAACTTAATTGCGGATTTAAAAATTATCTTCTGTTCGGTCGACTGTAAAAAGAAGTTCATTCGACTGAGGCGTCAGAGTAGAAGAGTATTTTGATACTAGTCTGATAAGTTGACTTAATACAGAGAGGCAGTCGACTTGCCAGAAGAGTTTCTGAGAAGATTGTATTACCAGTCTGATCAATCGACTTAAGATGGGAATACAGTCGACTTACCAGAACGGTTTTGAGAGAATTGAAATGCAAGTAATAAAAGGTTCAATAGATACAACCACAGAAATTCCAACCACAGAGTACACACGATGTATCCTGGTTGGTCCTTCCGACTTACATCCAGTCCTGTAACACCCCTTTTTTTTTGAAAAACTAAACCTCTAAATACAATTCTTTCAATTTCTATATCAATTTAAACATAAACTAAGATATATATTTCAAATAAAATTTTGGCAGAGTCTCCCCTAAAATTTCTGCCCCGAAACACAAAATGCTTACGGAATCCTACTCTAAATTCCGTAGCTCACAACACAGGCAATATAATCATGGGCTCCCTAGGCCAAAATGAGCAGAATCATACAGGCAATATAAATATCATGTTCTGGGAGCCAAACTCATAATATAATATCAATTATCAATTAAAAACCATAAATTTCCTTTAAAAACTTATATAAGTAATAGAAAAACTAAAGAAAAACTTTCCAAAAACCAAACACAGAACCCAATACTCTACAACGAGGTGGGTACGGGCTTTCTTACCTCATCACAGCACTATATCTATATATGTTCACTTTAATACAAGGTACTACATCAACTTTCATGTTTCTTTATATACTAATTACATACATAATCTATTATTTCAACAAAATATAATTTCTAACTCTATACTACCTCACCGAGCTGCTAGCAAACCTGCAGGAGAGTTAGGGTTGTCCACCCTCAAGGAGGGACTCCCCTAACCCCCAGAAAATATCAGGAGTTAGCCATTTCTGGTGTGAGTATCATTATTAATCAAATAAATAAATTAAATTGTGTAAAGAAAATAAATTAAAATTACAAACATCAAGTTAAGAATATGCAACCTGAAAACTGAACATAACACATCACCAATGCGATTTATATCAAAATACTCTTCAAATCTGCATCCAACTGTATACATATCCATAACGTCACACAATTCCCAACATCTATCACACTGACAGCATATACCTTTATTTTATATTTGCATAAGACAATGTCACATACGATCCATTACTTCTCAATTTAAATTTCCTAACACGAATATGCATCTTCCCACAATTAGCGTCGTATCAACATTTTACTATTATATGAATATAACTGCATGATGTTATTACACCTTTCTTAAATAACCATTTATATGAATACAAACTCATAACACAGTATACTTACTTAAATAACCATTTTCATAACCAATCACATAATACAGATATTCATTTTATTGTATTATAACAAGTATCACATCATAAACATATGCATATATTCTCATAATACAACATTTCTTCATGTCTTATGACATAAGTATAACATCTCATTGCCTATTGCAATTTACTCACATTTCATCACATCATTAACACATCACTAATTAGAATACCTATACTCATTGCATCAAAACATGTTTTGTAGCTCATTCTCATCTCATTATACCACTTTTGTAATTTCTCATTCTTATAAGTAATATACCTTATTATCATTTTCACTTATAACACAAATTACCATTAGCTTCACTTTCATTCTCATCACAATATACTTCATATCCCCAAACACAATTTTGGGCCACAACATATCACACCCCAATGCCGATAGCTTGGTTATTAATTTACTTCAATTACTTTTTATCTTTACTTTACTTAATTCTTCATTTCCATTAATCATTACCACTGTCATGCCAACTCACCCTGTGAATTATGCCAAGGCAGGTAGTTCCCACCATTTCCACAGAAATAGCGGGCAGGTAGTTCCTTGACACAATTCCAAGGTGTAACAACTCATATCATACTGTATTTTACTTTAATAATCGTTCTCATTACACAATACTTCATACTATTCATATTAACACACGTCTCTTTTACTTTTTCATTTAAATTAACCACATGCTGCATTTATCACTTCTTTTCATACACAAATTCATAACTCATATTCCTTCATAATCATTTCATTCACAACCACTTTCTTTCACATTCACAATTCACGTTCCACTTTCTTCACTTTCACATTTTATTTACACTTAGTTATTTTATTAGTTTGTCGACCAGTGAGCCACAGTATCCCAATATACTGAAAGCCGACAGCCCAATAAAACATGCGGACCGATGCTCACACAGAGTCTTACACGTCCGAGGCTACGTCTTCCTCCCAGCCTATGCTAGCGAGGGAACACCGCACCCCAGATAAACTGGGTACTTCCTCGCGACGGCTGTCATCGAGGGAAAAACACCGCACCCCAGGTAAACTGGGTACTTCCTCACGACGGCTGTCATCGAGGGAAAAACACTGCACCCCAGGTAAACTGGGTACTTCCTCCCAGCCGATAGCCAGGAGGAAAAAACACCGCACCCCAGGTAAACTGGGTACTTCCTCGCGACAGCTGTCATCAAGGGAAACCGGGCCTCAAGCCGATAGCTTGGGCGATAAAACTCCGCACCCCAGATAAACTGGGTACTTCCTCCCAGCCGAATCCAGGAGGGAAAAACACCGCACCCCAAGCCGGTCCTTGAGTATTAGGAGGTCTAGTCCAAACCCCCAGGATTGCTGTAGGTACTGGTCAACAAAACCATCTGTTATTAGCATTAATCATTTCATATTTTCAGCTTACTTTATCAATACAAGCATTTCACTTTTGAATTCAATAATTGCCACAACCTTGACTTTAATCACGTAAATTAATAACACATTT
The DNA here is from genome assembly GCA_017893485.1 of Hemerocallis citrina. Classification (NCBI taxonomy): domain Eukaryota; kingdom Viridiplantae; phylum Streptophyta; class Magnoliopsida; order Asparagales; family Asphodelaceae; genus Hemerocallis; species Hemerocallis citrina. Next base: position 127,978,263 of record CM030360.1, read on the forward strand.
ATTAGCACGTACCATCTTATCTTTTATCTTACCATTTGATGCATACCCGATGCTCACGATATTAATCATCGTATCATTATACCACATTGTGCATACACCCTGTCATTCAACAATTAAAACCATCATATCATATTATTGCATAATAATAATGCGCCAGGATATTTATTTTGCCATAACATCCCACATTAAGAATATCATATTATTCATTTCCTCATTGCACCATATATAGGCATACGCCAAGTTATAACATTAATAAAAGAACTACCTTATGTTATTCCATATCGTAAAAGTATCAAAATGTATAATTCATCACACTATAATATCATACTATTGTTCATTAATACACTTTGAACATAATTAATGTAAACATATACCTACTTACTAATTTCATCAATTATTACATCACGAGTCAATATTATAATATATATATCACAAACACACCACACATGCGGGTTTCCAAGAAAAGAGGCCAAAATCACTTATTCCCTCTAATTAAATCTCATAATATCCAATTATAGCATACTAGGTCATACACCATATTTCATGTAAGTAAAATCACCTATAAGGGTCTATATGTCCCAAAACATGCACAAAATATGCACTATAAATACACGGGTTTCCAAACATGATCACAATCACTAATTTCGTCTAATTACGTCTTATAACATCCATCCATAGCAGGCTAGCCCATACACAAGGCTCCACATATATCAAATTACCTATATCTGCCTATATACCCAAAAACATGCACGAAACATGCACGGGATAAAAATATGCATAAACAATTCAATATATTTAGTTTTTATACTTCAACACATCACATTAACCCATAATATAGGTTTTATATCCTTAAAATAGTTAATTTCCTCAAATATCACAAAAACTCATTTTTTGGGCCCTTAAAAATCCGTATTTTCTTTAAAAATCAATTTTTAGCATAACTTCTACGAAATACGTCAAAAAGCCACGAAATTTGGCCACAACATAAAATATATATAGATGCAACATACTCACCTAACGGATCGAGCAAACGATGTCCCACGTCCGCCCTGTAGCCAGTCGAAGTTCAATTTTTTCCACCTAAATAGGAAATTATAGGACCGATTAGCTTAAAACTCAAAACGTGACCTACAAACCTCCAAATTCAAATCCGTCTTCACCCACGCGTCACAAATGACATATTTAGGTGAGCCACATCGATAGATTTCGAATTCGGATCCCAATACAAAAACTCACTTATAGTTCGGAGGCTTCCTATTAGGAAAATTTCCTATCTCCTAATTTCTTTAATCCCTTCTTCCTAGTTTCTCAAATTAGGGTTAATAATAACAATATGACTCAATTATACCTCCGAACCCATCAAATTTTAACCTAAACCTCGTTCGGGCATTTCACCGAACACCCGGCGTGCATAAATGGTATACCCGTATTTTTGAGATTCCGACGGGTTTCTAACTCCATAAAATTCTCACTAAACCCATTCTAAATTGTTTCCCCTTAATACACAACAATTTCTATAACTCATCCTTATCAATTATGTAATGCCATGATTTTTCATTTAATGAAAAATTACTTTATTTTGCACGTAGTGTGCACGTGCAATATTTTTTTTGATAAATATTTCCATCATGAGTATGGATATTTAAATATGTGCCTTTAATTATTTTTCTATAAAGCCTTCTTTCAATTAGACAAAAAGCCTTTTTCCTAAAGCCCAAAAATTTAGTTTATTTTTTTTATTTTTAAAATAATTATTTGGCCCAAAAACTAAAGCCCATGAACTATTTTTTATACAACTTGTCATGTAGAATACAATTTAAAGACTATTTTATTTTTATACAAAAATTTAATGTACAATTTTTGGACCTAGTTGCATGCACGTGCACTACACGTACACGTGCAATATGCATTCCTATGATGGCCGGTTGTGATCTTTTTGGAGGGAAACCAAAATTTGAGTGGAATCATGGTGTGGTGGTTACTTGGTTGTGGGTAGTTAATACAACTTCTACTTTCATCTTAGCCCTCCATCTTATAACCACTTACTTGATCCTAGCCATCCATTCTCCTTGATTTTTAGTATAAATACCCCCCTCCATGGCTAGTTATTCTTGTGCTTATTACTTCCTACAAACCTATAGTCTAAATTATATGATCTAGTAGTGATTGTGTGGGTTAAAAGATTGAGAGTGTGTGGGATTTTTGCTTGCAACAAGGAGAGGAGGCCGGCTACCACTAGAAGGAGGAGCTCGGTTTACTTGGGTGTGGTTGGGAGGCTTGTGTGCACGTGTTCAAGGAGGAGCATTTTCGTTGCAAGGACATTTGTCTAGGGATTGCTAGTGAATTTTTCTCTCCATACAAGGTGGGTAAATTTTCTATATTTCTAAATAGGGATATATGCTAGATTTGAATGGAAAAATGATGCATGAAAAAGGCTAATAAGAGTACACATTTTAATTGGAAAATTGAGCTATAAATTGATTGGAATGTGGGTGTGCAATTGTATGTGATTTGATTAGTAAAAAGCTAATTTTTATGTGAATTAATTATGGCCATGGATTGTTGAAGAAAATTGCATTATCTACATCACAAACTATGTATACAAAAGTTAGTAGATTGTTAATGCTATTTCATGTGTTAAATTGATCTTTTGTGCTAATGTGGGAATGGATAAATTCAAATATAGATTTGTATGTTGGGTAAAAGATTAGAAACAGAGAATTAAGGTGAAATTTTGTTAATAAAGAGATTAGAATGTTAATTGCTAAGAAATGTCAAAAAAAAGGAGAAATATGGTAGTTACAATGTAGAATTCGAATTAATTGTATGAAAATATGTTTTAATTGTTACAAAAATTATTTTGTTCATATTGGTATATAAATTATGTGAAAAATAATCAATCTGGAATTTTACAGTAATTTTTATAAAAAAAAAAAACAAAGTGAAAGGAGGTCTAGTTGAACATCGAAATGTTTTGATAACAGAGAAAATCGATTTAAGTGAACTTAGAATTATACTATAGACAACCCGAGTGCATAGCTCAAGTGGTTGGGTCGGTTTTAATCGCTACAGTGGTCTGAGATCGCTAGTTCGAATCCCTGTGGAACCATACTTTTTTTAAAAAAAATAATAACATAAGCAGCGGCCGAGAGCATTTAAGGCTCTCAGTGCCTCTTATACCGCCAGTAGCCTTTGGCCTAGTGGTTTGTGCTTTGGGTTGGGTTCTCTGTGGTGCTGGGTTCGAATCTTGCCCTCGGCAAGTTGGGAAAAAATATATTTTTTGTGTTTTTAGTGATCGAAAAATTATGAGAAAAATATGGTTATTCTTCTAAAAATATATGGGACTTATTAAAAAATAATTTGGGAATGATTTACATAAAGTAAGGTATAATTTGTGACTAAATGAGTAAATAGAACTATAGTCTACATTGATATTCTTTGTGAAATTGTATCTTGCAAAAATGATTTGAAATGAAGGATTAGAAAATTAATGTGGCAAGAAGAAATTATATTGTGTGATGTGATGCAAATTATTCTCATTTGAGAATAGTGTAAAAAATGTGAATTGTGAATATTCGTGAGTGATGTGAATTTCAAAGTGAAATTGATAATTGATAAAGCATATGAATTCCATGTATAGCTATGGACTATTTGAACGAATTAGAAATCATGATTGGAAAAGAGAAATACTTTTGAGTATGACAAATCAACAAATGAATGTATGAGTTGGAAATGCTCATTTTGGAAATTGTGAATTAAAAATTGAAACAAAAAGAGTAGCTAAGTCTCCCCCGGCATTTGGAAATAAATGAAATGAAAATTGAAAAGAAGGACCAAGGTTGGTCATGTTTGAATGAATGAATAAGTCTGGTTTAGTGGAGAGGCTAACTCTAGAGCTTTGATTTTTATTCATGATTTTGATAAGAACTAATGATTAGTACATAGTGAAGACGTGATGAAAGTAGGAGAAAAACACGAGTATGAGGGCCATCAGATTAGTGGTGTGAGAATGATCCACAGGCTACCTGCTTGATGCATCAAGACATGGCGTGGACACTACTCCAGAATTATCGTCCCGGTGGCGACGCTTGTGGGATGTTTGAGTGGCTATGGGTGGTGCCACTGTTCCATGGCGGAGGCTGAATTGTCCATAGGTTGCCTGCTCGATGCGTCATGTCAGTGCATGGGATTCCCCTCCAGGCTGCCTGGACATGGACTCGTAGATCATAGAATATCTAAGATACCTACCGTAATTACAGTAGTAGATTAAGTCATAACGAGGGATTGAACCCTACAAAGATGAAAAACGATTAAGGGCTTGCCCTCGGACCTATGTAGTATGGGATGCATAGAATCCGAACAAGTGCGCATTAGTGTCATGTAACATAATTAACTGCATTAAGGACTAAGTGCACAATCACAACACGACATCAATAGGGTAGTCCCTTTAGTTTGATATGTGACAAATTTGTGTTTGCTAAATATGGAAAATAAGTTATACTATTTCCGGTATAGAGAGGATGGCCGTGTATAATGATCGTCGGTTGAATAAACTGACGTACCCACAGTCTTATATGCAGGTAAATGTCTTGATAAAGATTAAAGAGGAACAAATGCTTAAAGATTACTCAATCTTGTTGTATATTTGTTTTCATTGTTGTAAAATTTTACTTCCGCTGTGCAATGTAAAGTGTAATATTGATGTAAACTCTGATGTAAAGAGAAAAGTTTAAATTTCCTTGTAAAATTGTACTAAAGGGAGCGGAAAGATCCTGTAGAACATCTCGAATTCAGTGTATTTGGGATTCGGGGCGTTACAAATTATTCTATTTATTATCCAAATTCTAAAGCCAACACACTAATTAATTTATAACTCACAAACCACTCAATTTCTCACCAATCTTCCTTCTCTATAATTACTAGCATCACCTAATTACCCTACTATATCATTTTCTAGCACTAAAACTCAAAATCATATTTTCCCATAAACTAAACTTCATAATTTCTTACCTTCCAAGCCTTATCTTTCCAAATGGACTCCGGAAATGAGTAGAGCACCTCCAAATTAGCTGAAACCCTCAAATTTTTGTGAAGAAACAAATGGAAAATGGCTAGGGTTTTAAACCCTAAGTCTTGGCTGGATGGGGGGGTTTCTTTTCTGGCCAGACTGAAGTGGGAGGGGGAGGGAGAAGGTTATAGAGAAGTAAATAAGAGGGCACAATTTCATATAAGTCCCTATTTGACCATCGGTTTATATATATACCTTTCTAGTTAACTCTTCTAGAGTTTTTCTTGTAAAATCACTCCATAATGTACTTAAATTCCTCCCAAACATCAAATAAAATTAGAAATGCATTTTTATGCATAGTTATAATCAACATCAATAGTTATGCACAATAGCAATACATATAAATATGTATATATACGAATATCGCAATATTTTAGAAAAATACTTTCAACTTCAAACTATAATTTAATAACTCGAAAATTTAAACCCCTTATAATGATCAAATGCCCCAGAAAAATTTCAGGTCAAGTCGGATTCGTCTCCTCCGAGAAACCTCATCTCAAAACTCCTATATTTTCAATTTTTCTTGTTTACCCCAAAATATCAATTTAATCATTCTAATAGTAAGAAAATTAATTAGTAGGGGTAAATATTCTCAGAAACATTTTAAAAATAATTTAAATCAAATAATTAAGGAATTAAAAAAAAAACAGATGTTACAAGTCCCCAAGCAACCCACTTGAGATTTTCCACTATTCTTGAAAAAATGTACAAGAATACCCTACGATGTTAAACAACAATCTTATCCAACCCGTAGTCCTCTCTCACCACTAGAGAGAGCAACCCACTTTTCCACCAAGAGTGAAAACCAGACTCTACACCCTAGAGTCCTACTCTCCAACCGAGAGGAAAAGAAAACAATGAAATTGTTTACAATCAACCTATAGCCTTATTGTGATTGTGATTTTGTACGTGGCTATTCGGTCAACTTCTGAATTCAATCCAAAATGAATTCAATGTTATGTTGGATTGAACTCAGAGAACCAAGTCTTAAGAATTAGAGTGTTTGAAAAGAAACTTTTTCTCTTTGAAATTAAGAACACTTAAAACTTTTTTTTCAAAAGTCTTAGGGGCTCTATTTATAGAGTAGAAACCCTAGAAGTTGTAAAAACAGTTCTTACAACTGTTTAAAAACGGATATATCTTTTTGAAATCGAAAAATCTAAATTTGAAATCAAAAATCTGTCAAAACGGCTTGAATAGTCGACTGGGTTGCCGTTATGAGTCGACTGGTCAGAGTTTGAAGAAGCTCAGACAGTTTTGTATAGGTACAGTCGACTGGTCCTTAATGGCAGTCAACTGGTACTCAACAGCTGACCTAGTTCAAACTGTTTGACCTTTATTTTTAAAACCACACAGTTATAAAATTATATGTGAGTGTGTGTGTGTGACAAGGCTTTTACATCAATCTAAGACTCAACAAAAGAAGAATACATGTGTTTTTACAAGACACAAAATATAAAACATTGAAGCTTTGGTCTTGACTTGAGTCTTTATTCTTGAGAGAACCTTCAGCCATTGTCCTTGTATGAAGCTTTGTTTGATCATTCTTCTACTTTAGAACAACTTGCTTGATCAATTTGCTTTGAGGCCTTTGTGTATCATACATGAGAAACTTTTGATACAACCTGCAATATATGAGAGGTAGCATAACAACTTTGTATTGTGTTGTAATCATCAAAATCAAGAATCAACACTCCCCCTTTTTGATGATGATAGCACAATAGCTTACAATGATGGAAATAAATATTACAAATTCTTACATGCTCCCCCTATCAAATGTACAATATGCATAGGTGTGAAAACATGCACAAAAACATGCAAAAAGATGTACACAAAGATATGCATCACAAAACATGCACAAAATAACACAAAGCAACACAAAGCTAAATATAGCTATATTTCTCCCCCTTTGTCATCAACAAAAAATGGAGGAAAAAAATAAATCACACACGGTACATAGCAAAATGTCAAACAAAGACTAATTTATATATAGAAAGAGAATAGTCTTAGTTCAAACGGTTACATAAAAAACTAGAAAATGCAACAATAAGTAGGAAATACATATAAAAATATATAAAAACAGTAGTTCATCAATCTTCATCATCTTCATCTTGGCCACCATGAGAGGGAGGTGGAAACTGAGAAGTGAACAGGTGGGTAAGATGAGAAATATTTGACTCAAGAACATCTTGACGGTCCATGAGAACGTCTTGACGATCCATTATATAATTGACAGCATGATAAATACTGCAGAATCATCAAAATTTGCTCGAGGACGAGAGGAACTAGAGGCTGAAGATCGACGGGCTAAGTAGCTAAAGGGACAGGATGGGAAGTCCTAGAAGGAGACCTAGGTGGAGAACAGAGAAGCTTCATCCGTGCTAAACTTGCACGATCAAAAGACTCATAGTGCTTTACTACATTTGTCTCAGCATCGAGATCAACACCATAAGCACAAAAAATGCGAGTAAGAAGGGCACCAAAAGGAAGAAATGAAGTATGAGCCTTATGAAGCCTAGAGAAGATGACACGACCCCAATTGATATTAATTTTGCCGAATATTGCATAAACGGCTTGTTGCAACTCCATGAAATACTGATCATAAATCCCTGTTTTTGGGCATGATATTGTATGATAGTATGCGTGCAACAAGTTTTACAACAGGGGGTAATGGACCTATTGGACATAGGAGGTCCAAGATTCGGCAAATAAATTTTAGATAAAGTGGTGGCATCATCCATCTCAATTTCTCCGAAATTAAGCCCTTCATCATCTAAACCCAAAATAAGATTGATTCTTTCGGAGGTGAGTTTCTTCTTCTTATTTTTGACAGAAGTATAGATGAAAATCTTACTACCATCATCCGATTGAACAACCTTCATATTTGTATAAAACAAATAGATGAGTTGAGGGTAGTAGTAGGGTTGATTTTCTAAGCACAGAAACTCATAAAGACCACAATGTTAAAACAAAGGCATGAGATTAAACCTATCAAGATCGGGAAAATTTACAAACCGACCTGGAAAAATCATAATGGAACACATTATGTACCATTTTTCAACAAGGTTGGGACTTCTAAGGAATTGGATATAGTCCCTGGAAGATGAACCCTCCTCTACATGAGAGGTTTTTGATCTCTTAGGAGCCATGAAAAACAAAACTCTTAAACAAATAAATGGGAAGGAAATATACCAACAAAAACTCAGAAAGAAGCAGAGAGCTTCACGAGAGGTTGAAGCACCACACGAAAATGGAAGGATTTGGGCTTCAAAGACTTAAAATCGGCAGCAACAGCAGCAACAGTAGTAGCAGCAGTCGACTAGACAATTTCGGCTGAGAGAGAGAAGGTAAAGTAAAAGTGAAAGAAATAGGTAAGTTTTTAGGGTTTGTAGAAAGAGATGATGGCTGAGATCAAGAGGAAATACAATCAACGGCTCAGAGTGGTCAAGGTGAGCAGTAGAAAGTGAAAAGTCTCCTCAAAAGGTGTGCCAAAATTCGAATTTGAAGAAAACTGATTTGCGACAGTCGACTGGTATTAAGGGACAGTCGACTTAGTCGAAAGCAAAATAGAAAATCGAACATACCATTAATACAACGGGGTCAGTCGATGGGGTACTCTGCACAGTCGACTGTTCAGAACATAAAACTCAGACAAAAACTTAGAAAAATAAAGATACTTGGCAGTCGATTGAAAAGTACTTGTAAGTCGACTTACCAGAGAAAAAAATTTAAGAAACATCATGAAAACTACAAATCCCTAGTTCTCTCCTTAAGGTGATAAATGTGTATTCCTTAATAGGTTTGGTAAAATGTCAGCTACCTGTTAATCAGTAGAAATAAAGTCTACAGAAATGTCTCCCTTCAAAACATGATCACGTAAAAAATGATGTCAAATATCAATATGTTTCGTACGTGGGTGTTGAAACGAATTTTTAGATAAGTTAATGGCACTGGTATTATCACACATTATTGAAGGTTTTTCAAATGAAATACCATAGTCTAATAGGGTTTGTTTCATCCACAAAATTTGGGCACAAGCCAAACTTGCAGCGATATATTCAGCTTTTGTAGTAGATAGGGATACCGAATTTTGCTTCTTACTGCACTAAGAGACTAGTGAATGTCCCAAATAGGGACATGTCCCACTAGTGCTATTGCGGTCAGTTTTAGTACCGGCAAAATCCGATCACTATATGACAAAAGTTAAAAGTTATCGGTGCGTGGATAAAATAGACCATATTCAGACGTGCCTTTAAGGTATCTTAAAATGCGTTTCACAGCTTTTAAGTGAGACTCTTTAGGACTTGACTGATATCTAGCACACAAACATACACTAAACATAATGTCCGGTCTACTAGCAGTTATATATAAGAGTGAGCCAATCATACCTCGATAGAGTTTTTGATCGACACTCTTACCTAATTCATCTTTGTCAAGGGTAATGGTAGTAGCCATAGGTGTGGTCTTACTACTCGTGCTATCCATGTTAAACCGTTTGAGTAATTTCTTAGCATATTTTCCCTGATTAATAAATATTCCATTATGTGACTGCTTAATTTGTTGTCCAAGGAAATAATTGAGTTCACCCATGTGACTCATCTCAAACTCATTTTTCATGGTGTTAGCAAACTCTTGACATAGATTACTATTAGTAGAACAAAAAATTATGTCATCAACATATATTTGTATGATTAAAATATCATTTTTAATTCTTCTAATAAACAAAGTAGTATCTACTTTACCTATTTCAAAACCTGTTTCTAAAAGAAAAGTCTTCAATCAATCATACCAAGCACGAGGTGCTTGTTTAAGACCATATAAAGCCTTTTTCAATTTAAAAACGTGATTTGGGAATTGTTCATGTTCAAAACCTGGTAGTTGTTTAACATGAACATCTTCCTTTATAAACCATTAAGGAAAGCACTTTTAACATCCATTTGAAAGAGTGTAAAATTCATAAAATAAGCAAAAGATAATAAGATACGAATTGATTCTAATCTAGCAACAGGAGCATATGTTTCATCAAAATCTATGCCTTCTTCTTGATTATACCCTTGAGCAACTAGTCTAGCTTTGTTCCTAACAACTTGTCCTGATTCATCTAACTTATTCTTGAATACCCATTTGGTACCAATTATAGTATGATCAGGAGGTCGTGGAACTAAATCCCATACATCATTCCTTATAAATTGGTTTAACTCATGTTGCATGGCATTCATCCAAAATTCATTCTCACACGCTTCTTGTATATTCTTCGGCTCAAAATCTGACAAGAAGGCTGTGTAAGATATCATGTTAACATGTGATCTCGTCTGAATACCAAGTGAAATGATACCAATTATTAAGTCATGACGATGATCTCTAACTTCAAAATAGTACTTTGGTAAAGTTGGAGACATCACAACAAGATCAGTCGACTTGACCAGTCCATCAGTCGACTGATTTACAGCAGTCGACTTGACTTCCTTATCGGTCGATTTATCTGCAAGGCTAGATTGCTCTAAAGATATAATTACTTTATTTAAAGGTGATGAACCAGTTTCATCATCTTCAATTAAAGTCGATGAGGACAGAGATTCATCAAATGCAACATGCATGGATCCTTCAATAGTCATTGTTGACTTATTGAAGATTCTATATGCTTTACTCCTATTTGAGTATCCTACAAAGATACCCTTATTTGATCTAGGATCAAACTTATCTAAATTATCCTTAGTGTTCAGAATAAAATACTTACATCCAAATATTTTAAAGTAAGAGACCTTAGGAATTCTATCAAAAAATAGCTCATAACATGTTTTCTTTAGCTTAGGCCTAATCAAAATTCTATTCAAAACATACGCTGTAGCAGCGGCTTCAGCCCAAAATTACTTAGGTAAATTGCTTTCAACAAGTATGGTACGTGCGCATTCTTGCAATGCCCTATTCTTCCTTTCAACCACTCCATTTTGTGGTGAAGCTCTAGGAAATGCAAACGAATGAGTTATACCATTCTTGTTGCAATATTCTGCAAACGTTTCATTTTCAAATTCTCCACCATGATCACTTCTAATAGTGACTATGGTTAGAGACTTTTAATTTTGAATTCGTTTACAAAAAATAGCAAATTCTCCAAAAGCATCATTCTTATGTTTTAAAAAGAAAGTCCAAGTGAATTGTGAAAAATCGTCTACTAAAACAAATACATACCTACTTTTATTTAAAGAAGTAACTCTAGTAGGACCAAACAAATCCATGTAGATTAATTCGAGCGGCCTACTAGTAGAAATTACTTCTTTTGTTTTAAAAGTAGATTTAATTTGTTTACCTAGTTGACATGCATCACATAACTTATCCTTTTTAAAGGATAGTCTTGGAAGCCCTTTAATTAGGTTGTACTTAGACAATTTAGAGAGATTTTTCATATTCACATGGCCAAAACATTTAGGCCATAGCCAAGAATCATTATTTGAAGCTACTAAGCAAAAATCATTCGAAAACTCATATGCTTTTAAACACAATTCATAAATGTTATTTTTCCTAAATCCTTGAAAAATTATATTTTGCATGGTAGAATCATAAATTAAACATGCATCTTTTTCAAACATGATTTTATAACCCTTATCACATAGTTGGCAAATACTTAACAAGTTATGCTTAAGTCCACTAACTAATAAGACATCTTCTATAGAGGGGTTAGTGTGTTTACCGACCATACCAATTCCTATGATCTTTCATTTGTTGTTGTCACCAAATGTGACTATTCCTCCATAAATGTCTTGTATGGAAGATAGGAGGTTGGCATGACCAATCATGTGCTTCGAGCATCCGCTGTCAAGTATCCAACAATCTCTCTTAGGTACCTATAAAATATTCAATGTGAATACGGTACCCTTTACATTGTGTCCAAACTAGATTAGTTTGTGGGAAACCAAACCCATGAAGAGTTTAATTTTCCACTATAAGCAGAAATATAATTAGCAGAATTACATATAGTAAGCATATATGAATTAATGTAAGCAATTATATCTTTTGAACTCAGGTTAACTGGAACCCATACATATTTGCTCTGTCCAGTTGACTTTTCAGTACCTTTCAGTCGACTTTTACTGTTATTCAGTCGACTGGGAGGTAGTATAGGTCGACTTATCTGAGGTATTTATCTTGTTGAATGAGACTCAGTACCTCTGGACAGCGACTGATATGTGGAGTCAGACGACTGGTCTGAACTGTAGATTTGCTTTTTTCATGAAAAGTTACAGTTTTAGGTTTTTCAAAAACTCATAAAGTTTATTCTTAACACTAGAAATAGATACAGATCTGTTTACACTAGTGTTCTTAGAAGAATGAGATTTTTCACGGGACTTTTTAAAACCAAGTCCAAACTTTTGATTAGATTGCACTTGATTTTGAAGAACATCATTTAAATTCTCCTTTCCTTTATTAAATTTAGATACGTTCTTGGATATCTCTTCATAATTTTTTTTAGAGACTCAAAATCCATATCTAAACTAGAAAGACGAGAATTTAACTATTTTACTTCTTTATCAAGGTTAAGATTCTCTTGAGAAAGTGTTTGATTAACTTTCTCTAAGTTCTTAACTCTAATCTTTTCTTTTTTAAGTTCTTGAAAAATCTCGTTGAAAGCATCAAGTAAATCATTAGAATCATAGTTAGTACTTGATTTTGAGATGCCATAAAACACACGTTTGCAACCTCGTTTGTCTCATCAATTTCTTCTTCCGACGAAGAATCGCTATCATCCCAAGTTGCTTGGTATGCCTTTTTGTTCTTCACGAACTTGTTCTTTGTGTACTTGTCCTTCTTGAAGTTGGATGCCTTTCCCTTAGATTTTGCATTCTTTAGAGGGCAATCCTTCTCCATATGGCCTGTTTTGTTACACCTGAAACAAGTTGGAGGTTCATTAGATTCCTTAGATTTTTGAATTAAACTTACCTTTTCTTAGGAACTTTTTGAACTTTCTCGTGAACATGGCAATCTCTTCCTCGTCTTCTTCTTCATCCTCGGTGTCTGACATGGCTTTGAATGCTAATATCTTCTTCTTTTGTGGTTCGGCATCCTTCTTGCGCTCTTCAAGTTGTATCTCATAAGCCATAAGATTTTCCACAAGATTCTCAAGAGAAAGTTGTGTTAAATCATTGGCCTTTTCTATGGTGGTGGTCTTCTTCTCCCATTCGGGGATTAGTACACAAAGTACCTTTCTCACCATTTCGGCTTGAGTATACATCTTTCTAAGTGCCACAAGTGAATTGGTAATGTCTGTGAACCTTGTAATCATTTCAGACACATTCTCATTCTCCTTCATGCGGAACATTTCAAACCTGTGAACAAGAACAGATATTTTAGATTCTTTTACTTTAATTGTTCCTTTATGAGTTACCTCGAGTGTCTGCCAAATTTGATGTGCAGTTGTTGCATTGGACACATGGTTGAACTCCTCGTTTGTAAAGGCACAAAACAATGCATTCATCGCCTTTGCATTGTTCATTGTTTAGTTTTTCATGTCATCGTTCCATTGTGCATATGGAATGGTAGGAGCGGTGTACTCGGTTTCTGTCATGTTTCATATTTCATAGTTGATGGACTGAAGGTAGATCCTCATTCTACGCTTCCAATAGTTGTAATTGGTTCCATCGAAGAGGGGTGGCCTTTGTGTAGATTGGCTGTCGTGCCCTGCTTTCCAAAAATATGGAATACGAGCGCGTGACGAAGCCCAGCGAATGATTTTAACATCATCCATAAGCTGTAGGATCGACTCAGTCTCAAAACCAGAATATAACAAGATATCTATACCACCAAGAATGCATGAATAATTTATTAAACAACAGATACAATTAAGAACACAATAATAATATCCAAATAGTTTCATGTCTGGATCAAGTGTAAAACTTGAGAACATAAGCCCGTTACAAGTCTTAAGCAGAAAGAATAAATAATTCAAGAAAAACAAATATTCTAAATATGTCTTTTCTCCACTTGAAGTCTAAAACCTCTGCTCACCAATCCCAGCAGGTAGCTCGTCACCAAAGTCTGCTTAATAAATATAAAAAGGAAAAAATAGAGAAAACAAGAGAAAATGCCCTTAGTGCAAGTTAGGACCACAAATTGTAAAAACGAGTACAAGTAATGGGGAACAAGAATTGGAATCAAGAATGTAACAAGGATACAACAAGTATTGGAAATCCAAGAACTAACTAGCAGAAAGGACAACTCAAGTAAACAGGCTGGATAACAAATACTAATAGTGGAGTAAGTGACAAGTGAACACGTAGGGTATCTATCCTCAAGTGATAGGCATCAAGTCTAATGTCAAGTAACAAGTGTCAAGTCTAGTGCCAAATATTATATTCAAGTGCCGAGTCTCAAGTAACGAGTTATCAAGTATTAGGTAACAAGTTACAAGTGTCAAGTATTTTATTCATGTATCAAGTCTCATGTAGCATGTGCTCTAGTATCAAGCAAGCATGTATCGAGTTCAAGTTTCATGTTCAAATCTTGTGGTGATTACTATCTAGGTAGCACTTCATGCATTCATATTTTTACTACATGGTTGCTACAGTCAATGCAATTTCGTTTAGACCTAGTAATGGAGTCTATAGGGCGGCGTACTCAGGTATCAAGTATCAAGCAAGCCATGGTTCATGAATCGGAAATAAATAACAAGTTCACGAAGCAAGTTCGCGAATCCACTAACAAGTTCAAGAACCGCACAATGGATTCATGAATCAAACAAGTTCATGAGCCAAGTAACTGACTCCATGAATCGATCAAGATACAACAAGTTCATGAACCAAGTATTTGGGAAACACGGGCCCCCTTCTGAGTACACTTACCTATATTGTCCACTACTATAGTTTTTCCTTTAAACCCCGGTTTGTTACATTTATGAATTTTTATCAAGCAAGCATGCAAGTGTGTGAAACAAGGTACGAGAAAGTGGTGGGAACATGTGTCCAGCGAATTACATAGTTAATGTGTTCAGGCAGAATTTATGAATCGAAGTTTAAACATGTGAAACAGGGTCGAAATATCGTTAATTAATTCTAAGAAAAATTGGGGATGTCCTATAGGGTGTCCAATAACCGCATATAAAATTTCAAGTCAAACGCTTGCTGTTAACATAGTTAAATTAATTCGCAAAGTAAAGGTGTGCAGCAGTTTTGCGAATCTGCGTTTACCGACACAGCTACAGTAAAACTGCAATAACTCCTAGACCGCAACTCCAAATTCGAAAATTCTGAAGACTATTGATATCTAGACATCTAGAGCTATATTTTCTATTCATGGCTTGGGTTCAGATTCCGATGATAAAGGGGTCAAAACAGCATAACAAGATTCAGGACAGCAACATGTGGAAATATCTTACTAGCATAGGTTACATGAAATTTTGTTATTAGGCGTCTAGGTTAATGTGTGATATAAATACAGGATAATGGTTGTCAAAACATCAAGTAATAATTGTTTTTCAAGCTAAATGGTTGCAAGATCATCAAATACAAGATATAACATATGTCTACAAATCTAGGGCTCCTTAATTTCATGTGTCCATGTGTTCAGGGGATAAGATGAGTCCAAGTAGTTGTAATATAATACAATGAAATTATTGTGACTCTTAAGATTATGAAATTTCGGAGGTTTAATATTTGATTAACAATGACAAGTCAAGGAGGAGTCACAATTTCTAACTATTTGCAGTTTTTTCAAGGAATGCTTGTACTAGAACAAAAATGTGTACAAGAGGAATACTTGCCTTAATTGATGACGATTAGATCCGATTGTTGAAGAAATGGGATCGAAAAATTCCCGGGCGAAGTCTCCCAAAAGCACGTGCGAAAATCCAACAGAAGAGCGAATTTCCCCACACCAGATCCTGCCAGAACAGCGAACAGCGGTATAGGATTTGGCGCGGCAGAACAGCAAACAGCGAAATCAGCGAATCAAAACTCGCCTTGCACTGGATCAGGCCGAACAGGGGACAGCAGTATTGGATCTGCTGCAGGTACAACACCAAACAGTGAATCCCACCAACTAGATTCCGTCTTCTACCTTACTTCGACAGCGAACAGGAGAGAGAGTGGGCAAATGGCGGCGATGACTGTGATGCGACGCGACGGCGGGGGCTTGCGACTACGTCGGGGTTTGACTGGATATCAGTCGACTACGGCGACGACGGCGATGGAAGGCGCGGCGATGGAAGGCGCTGCGATGACACTCTGTTCTTCGCGCTCGAAACAGGGGAGCGATGGCGGGGGGAATGGTTCGGAGGTGTTGCGACGCGAGCGGAGGACGAGGTGATAGGGAGATGGTGGAGGGGACAGGCGAGGGCGATTGGAGGTGGTAATGGCGATGGGTGGCGAGGATGGTGGAGGTCGAGAATGGCAGGATGGGTTCGATGGAGGATGATGGCGGTGGTGGTGATTGTGGGGATGACGAAGAGAGGGTGGCGATGAGAGGGTGGTTGCGAGGCGAATGGTGGCAGTGGATGGGAGCGAAGGAGACTAGCGATGGTAATGGCGATGGGTAGGCGGCGGTATGATTAGGTTTTAACAGTAATTGGGGTAGGTTAGGGTTAGGGTTAGATTAGGGTTTATATAGTTAGGGTTTCGGGTTTTTGGGTATTAGGGTATCTGTTTCGAGAGGGATCCAACTGGAGAATTGGTCAAAATATATTAAATGGGGAATAAAGAGATGATTGACATAGAATAGATCATTCTTCATGAAGAACGGCACAAAGAGTACACACAAATGAATTAGATGAAAGGACCAAAAATTGAGTCGAAAACAAATTAATGGTTTTATTCAATCTGAAACAAAATACAGGATCTCAAATAGATGAAAGAGTACAATGGGGCAAAATACAGTATAAAAAATACAAATACGGGGAATAGGAGTTACATTGGCCTTCATAGTATTGATTTGCATTAGAAGTAGTTGCCATTGCACTCAACCAGGCTCTGATACCAAGTGTTGGATCCTGTAGGCAAGGCAAGAAACACTAGAGGGGGGGTGAATAGTGTTTTATAAAATTTAATTGCAGAATTTAAAAATTATCTTCTGTTCAGTCGAATGTAAAAAGAAGTTCAGTCGACTGAGGCATCAGAGTAGAAGAGTATTTTGATACTAGTCTAATAAGTCGACTTAATACAGAGAGGCAGTCGACTTGCCAGAAGAGTTTCTGAGAAGATTGTAATACCAGTCTGATCAGTCGACTTAAGATGGGAATACAGTCGACTTACCAGAACGGTTTTGAGAGAATTGAAATGCAAGTAATAAAAGGTTCAAGAGATACAACCACAGAAATTCCATCCACAGAGTACACACGATGTATCCTAGTTCGATCCTCCCGACCTACATCCAGTCCCCAAGCAACCCACTTAAGATTCTCCACTATTCTTGAAAAAATATACAAGAATACCCTACGGCATTAGACAACAACCTTGTCCAACCCGTAGTCCTCTCTCACCACTAGAGAGAGCAACCCACTCTTCCACCAAGAGTGAAAACCTGACTCTACACCCTAGAGTCCTACTCTCCAACCGAGAAGGAAAAAAATAACAAAATTGTTTACAATCAACCTATAGCCTTGTTGTGATTGTGATTTTGTACGTGGCTATTCGGTCAACTTCTGAATTCAATCCAAAACGAATTCAATGTTATGTTGGATTGAACTCAGAGAACCAAGTCTTAAGAATTAGAGTGTTTGAAAAGAAACTTTTTCTCTTTGAAAGTAAGAACACTTAAAACTTTTTTTCAAAATGCTTGAGGGCCCTTCCATGGTGATTCTAAGCCTCTATTTATAGAGTAGAAACCCCGGAAGTTGTAAAAACAGTTCTTACAACTGTTTAAAAATGGATATATCTTTTTGAAATCAAAAAATCAAATTTTGAAATAAGAAATCTGTCAAAATGGCTTGAACAGTCGACTGGGTTGCCGTCATGAGTTGACTGGTCAGAGTTTGAAGAAGCTCAGACAATTTTGTGAACGTACAGTCGACTGGTCCTTAATGGCGGTCGACTGGTACTCAATAGCTGACCTAGTTCAAACTGTTTTCACCTTTATTTTTGAAAACCACACAGTTATAAAATTATATGTGAGTGTGTGTGTGTGACAAGGCTTTTACATCAATATATGACTCAACAAAAGAAGATTACATTTGTTTTTACAAGACACAAAATATAAAACATTGAAGCTTTGGTCTTGACTTGAGTCTTTAGTCTTGAGAGAAGCTTTAGCCATTGTCCTTGTATGAAGCTTTGTTTGATCATTCTTCAGCTTTAGAACAACTTGCTTGATCAATTTGCTTTCAGGCCTTTGTATATCATACATGATAAACTTTTGATACAACCTGCAATATATGAGAGGTAGCATAACAACTTTGCATTGTGTTATAATCATCAAAATCAAGAATCAACAAGATGGCCAAGCTCCACCTCTGCTTTATAAAGCCTCTCCCGAGACTGAGTGAGTCCCAACTCAGTAATACGGAGCTTGGTGCGAAGCTGCGATGTCCCACTACCCTGAGAAAGTTGCGTGTGGTGTACAGAGACCTGACAACCAAATGAAGACGCATAAATCACTCTAAGTTCAAGTAAAGCTACAAGATAGTTCTAAGTCTAAGTGGAGCTACAAGATAGTTCTAAGTTCAAGCATCAAAAGTTGTAAGATAGCTGTAAGTCTTGTTGCCATACATGATAACTGTGCCTAAAGAGTCTTTTCATTGCTGAAGTAAAGATACAAAAAGCGGTGGCCAGTCCGCTATTAGGCATCAATACAATAGCATTCAAAAAATAAGAAAACAAAAAAAACAAATAAAAGCAGAGTAACTACAAGGGAGGTCAAGGGTCCACCTCAGTGGACTGACCCGCATGGGGTGTGGGCTCGCGACCGCTCCCCTCAGTCCTGGCACCGCCACTATAGCCGTCTGGGGGTCCGCCACAGCGTCCCCTTCTTCCTCTTCCTCCTCACCCTCTGCCTCCTCTTCCTCCTCGTCAGGAAATAATAAATATCTCGAGCGATCGAAGCCACAGACAAGTTCGCACATATCATCCAAAGCTCTGGAGTATGCTTTCCGCATATTCTTCCCCAGGTACCCAATGGCCTTAATCTCCTCTACCGCCTCGGCCTCTCGCACAGCTGCATCCTTCTCCCTAGCTTCTTTCTCTCTCTCCACCGCCCTCTTTTGAGCGAGCTCCTCCCTCTCCAAAGTGGCATTGTCCTTCGCCTTAGCCAGCATCGCCTCCATCAGAGAGATCTAAGCGGCTTGAGACTCTGCTAAGAGGGCAGCCGCTTCAGACTCCTTGGCTCTCGACTGCTCGACCTTTTCTCGGTCCTGAACAATCTTCTACTCCTTCTCCAGCTCGGCCACTTATCTCAGCATGTGGCTAAAGTGGCAGATCGCCTATGAGGAAGCAAAGACCAAAGTGAGAAAAAAGAACTTGCGCAAATGACTAAGGGGAACTTACAAATAAAGCCTACGCCAAACAAAACATCAAAAACATACTGTCATTTGCACCTTCGCTATCTCTAAGTCCGAGTCTCCCATGGTCCCATGGTCCCTCGAGGCCTTGTCCTTTGGCATTGCTAGGTGACGAACCGCGTCCATGAAGCTCGTCGAGTACCCAAGGAAAGCCATCATGCCTCTGAACTTGCCAATCGGGGATGAAGATCCTCTTGAGCTCGTCGGTCAAGATTGTCTCAGCCGCCACCGCAAGAGGAGGAGCCTCAAGAGCGAGCGCCACTAAGAGAGGGAAGTCCCTTACTGAGGGGACAGTCGAATTAACTGGTGTGGACTACAAATCCACGACGGGAGTGGCACCGCCCTCGCTCCTAGCAGCCTTTGACGGAGATGGCTGAACAACTATCCTCTCCCTCTTCCTCTCATCGGCTCGCCTATCGCTTAGGCCTGAATGCCTATTCATGATATCATCAAAGTTCATGCCTGTGGCTCCGGCAAGTAGATGATAAGAAAAAGTGTTAGAAAAATTGAAGAACTTGCGCAAACTAAGGAATTATGATTAACATAAAGAAAACTCATACTAGGGTTCATCAGGCTAAGACCTCCCCCAAAGAGAATCTCCTCTGAGATCTCTTTCCAGTGCAACGTAGATCGGTCCAAAAGAGTTCCGACCATCCTCTCTTCTTCGGGGCATAGAGACGGTTCTGCCTCTGCCCTCTTCGACACATCTTCCCTCCAAACTTTTGGGATGCCCCACGGCTCCTTACTCCGAATCAAAAAGTACTTGTCCCTCCAAGATTTCACTGAGTCAGGTTTTTCGACCAACTTGACGACTTTCCGAGCAGCAAGATAGAGCCGGTACTCCGTTCATGTCTTTTGATGAATCTTGTACAACATGCGAAGAACATTGAGACGGGGCTCGATCCCCGCAGCCTGGCAATGAAGCACGAACCCCGTAACGTGCCTCCAAATGTTCGGCATAAGTGGGATCGAACCAACACCGCACCACCTCAATACTTCTCTCATAAATGGATGAAGAGGGAGGCGGAGCCCCACGAGAAAAGCATCGAAGGGAAACACGCATAAGTCAGGGGAGAATGAAGAGCAAGATCTAACTCCGGGGCCAGGAAGAATAAGGTCGAACTCCGGAGGAATCATATAGCACTTCCTAATAGTGCGTAGGTCCATCTCTGTAAGTATGGTGACAACATCGTTTGGCTCGGAGCGCTATCGAGGCTCGTTCTCCTCATAGAACCGCTCCATGCCTTGCTCAACACGCCTCAGCTCTTTGGCATTGTACAAGCAAACCCCTCCCAAATGAGATACAACGATCGAATGCCTTCCAAAATTTCCTATCCTCCGATCTCTCTCCCTAACTCTCTCCACCACCGGCGAAGTCAGAACCACTGCACCCTTCCCCTTGTCAACCCTAGAAGAAGGAGTTGGAGGGGGCACTTTGACGTGACCCGGGGGGAGGCCTCTTTACCAGAGGATATCCTAGACATCTCTTAAAATTAAAATAAATTACCTTCTGATGTGACAGTCTCGGTCGAAAATCACGCCGGAGAACATAAAAGACCACCAGAATCTCGTTCAAGTGCTGAAGTAAGAATTTTTTTAGGCGAGGTAAAAGTGAGAAAGTGAGGAGAAATGAGAAGGGGGAGGGATTTATAGCAAAGCTTAGAAGGTCTGGGGCAAAGATATAATGGGCCCTTGGGAAGCCTAAAAGGTGCGGAATCCCAAACGATCAGAATGCAAAATGACAAAGAAGTCAAACCGTCAAAAAGCAACAGCTGGCCAAGCGACAAAATAGTTTGCCAAACAAAGCAACAGGTTGCCAAGTGACACAACCGTTTTCCAAACATCGCAACGGTTTGCCAAGCGACACAACCATTTGCCAAACAGTAACGGTTTGCCAAGCGACACAACCGTTTGCCAAACATAGCAACGGTTCACCAAGCGACACAACCGTTTGCCAAACATAGCAACGGTTCGCCAAGCGACACAACCGTTTTCCAAACATCGCAACTGTTCGCCAAGCAACACAACCGTTCACCAGGCAATGCAATTGTTCGCCGCATCTAAGCGTTCGCCAAGCAGTCTGACCTTGCCGAGCAAATAGTGATCCGATCAAAAAATGAGCAAAGTGGCATTGACTGGTCAACGAT
This sequence comes from Hemerocallis citrina, assembly GCA_017893485.1. Classification (NCBI taxonomy): domain Eukaryota; kingdom Viridiplantae; phylum Streptophyta; class Magnoliopsida; order Asparagales; family Asphodelaceae; genus Hemerocallis; species Hemerocallis citrina. The sequence continues at coordinate 127,999,957 of CM030360.1, forward strand.
CAAAAGCCACGTGTCACTCATCTATAGCTTGACGCATGCACGCCACGCTCGTCGTTTCGAGCCGAACAGAAGCAGTTCCGAATGGAAAATAAGAGAAAAAAATATAACCCCCCGATGCGCACTTGATCGTGATTGATGGCTGAGATTCGCCAACCAAAAAACAAACACTTTCAAAAGGTAATGGGTCGGGTTTGCATCTGTTTTGGACCCAAACCCACAAACCCTTCTCCTTCAAAACTCTTCTTCTTCCAAACCACCTTCTTCAAAACCATCGCCAAGCTCCGTCTCCGTCACTCTCGTCAAGCTCTGTCTCTGTCACTCTCATCAAGCTCCACCTCCACCACTTCGCCGAATCCCACGACCGTCGAGCTCCTCCATCGACGAGCTCCTCCCTCGCCAAGACTCCTCCGTTGACGATGAGCTCCAATGTAGCTTCGTTGAGCTCCGAAATCTCCGATGAGCTCCTCCCTCGACGAACTCCTCCATAGGCGTCGAGCTCCACTATAGCTTCACCGCACTCGAGGAAAATTCCGACGAGCCCCTTCCTTGCTGAGCTCCCCGAATCTCCGTCGACACCGCCGAACACTGGCATCTCCCTCACCGAGCTCCTCTATTCGCCTATCATGCTCGTGCTGAGGGAAGGGGGGAAGAAGTTGGAGAAGGAGTCGGAGTCGAAGTCGAAGGAAGAAAAAAGAAAAAAGAAAAAAAAACCTACATAAAACTCAACGGTCAACTGTTGACCGCCAAGCGTCTGTGTGGCGAGCTTCTTCATCGCGCGCCGAACAGATGGATTTCCGAACGAAATTTGGGAAAAAGTTCTACCTCCCGATGCGTGTCGCCTCGTGATCAACGGCCGCGATCGAATCAAGGTATTTTCTTTATTTATTTTCTTTATTTAATTATTAAATTGAATTAATTATTTAAAAAATTCCGAGAAAATATTTAAAATTTAAAAGTGTTAATTAAAAATTCTAAAAATAAATATTAAATTCGGAAAAATATTTTTTCTGAAAATAATAATTTCACTTTTAGAATAATTAATTAAAATTCAAAAATTTATTGTTAAAATCATAAAATTGAATAAAAAATTCAAATTAAAAATTGGAAAAAAATTAGGAAAATCTGGAAGGATCACAAAAAATCCATAATATTTTGAGAATAAGTCGAAGTATTTTACAAACTCTGAAAAGCATCGTTACACTCTAAGCGAGCTCCAAACTCTCCCGAGAACACCGATAAATTCTAAAAAGCATAAGAAATGGGTGAACTACTCATCAAAGACTGTGTGTAATACCCTAAACTTTCATTTTAATAAAAATGTTGATTTATCACGTGTTGTGCACGTACAAAATTTTGAATGTATATTTACTTTTTTTATAAAAATTTCATTTTTGTAGTATGAACAATTATTTCTTTCTTTTCCTTTATTTTTCTAAAAAGCCTATTTTGTAAAGCCTAAAACATTGTTTTCTTATTTTGAGCCCACTTTAATAATTAAATATTTTATTATTTAGCCCATAAGCCTAAGTCCACTATTTGTGAAACCCACAAACTTAATTAATCCTTTAAATTATCATAACTTGTCATGTAGTCACAAATGGTGTACAATTGATTAATTAAATTTGTACAAATTTCAAATAGGGGGGTACTAGAAGGGCACGTGCATGCACGTAGTATGCTTTGCACACCCTAGGGGAGGCCAGGTGATGCATAAGGAGATGGAAGAGTGGGTGTGTGTGCATGGGTGGTTACTTGTTTATGGGTGGTTGCTACAACTTCCCATCCTATCCTAGCCATCCATCTCCAACCATCTAATGAAATCCTAGCCCTCCAATCCATCCTAGAACTAGTATAAATACCCCCTACCTTCATGTATACTACACAAAAAATTAATTGAAAGGAAGAAATTATATAGTAGAGAAATACATTAGGGAGTATAAGAGTGAGTGTAAGAATTGTGTGTCCTAAGCAAGGAGGCCAGCCCATCATCAAACACAAGGACAGCATCGGGTTTGTACCAAGGAACAAGAAGGGGAGCTTTTGCAACACAATCTAGGAGGAGAAGGCTACTCTCCTGCATTCTAGGAGACACTAGGAGCTTTTATTTCGTTTTTCTCCAAAGAGGTGGGTGTTTCTCATGCTTCTAAATTAGAAATCATGCTAGGAATGAATTAAGCAATTATTAAAGAGCAACTAGTTGAAATTAAATTCATGTTTGCCTAATTCGAGAGGAATTGATAATCTAGTAGATGCGTATTAAAATAGTTGCTAGATTGATTAATTATGAAAGAAAGTGGATGTTTCTCATATTTCTAGAAGTAGACATCGTGCTATGTATGATTTTAATAAAAATATATGAATCAACTAGTGAGAAATGGGAACCATGTTTGTTTAATTGAAAAGTTGAGTGGTAATTTAGAGAATAGTTGATGGATTGATTGCTATTGAATAATTGTTAATTAATGTGTTAGAAATCTCCATGTTGTTGTGCTACTTGAATGCTATGGTAAATAATAATAAAGAAAAAAAAAGGGATTGTATTTGCAAATAATTGATTGAATGCATCATGTGTAATTAGTTGACAAAAAATAGATTTTTATTTTGTAGAAAGATGAGAGTTTGTGTTCTAAAAATATGGTAGGATGTCAATAAGAAAGAGAACAAAAAAATGTAGTGATGTGTGGAAGCCTAACTCTAAATTTTGAAGAAATGTGCTATATTGTTCTCAATGTTGAAATTATGGACATGGAACACAAATTAGGACTAAAATACATATTTTATAAACAAATATTATTTATAAAATTACTGGTTTACTATAGATTTATGTATAATAAATTCTAGAAAAATCTGCTTTCAAAAGAGAAGGAAAAAAAAACAAATTTGTTGTGAGAATTCATGAAATATACATATAAACAGAGAGCTAATTCAAACCTAATTAAATCCCTTTCAAAACGATATGGTCACTTAGACCAATTGGTCGGTAGAGTCTTCAGTTGCTACAGTAGCGGGGGCTTAGTCTTTGGTCTCGGGTTCAATACTGAAAATGGAGCTTTTCGTTTTGTGTTTTTTTTTGTTAAAAATCTGAAATTCTGAGAGTTGAAACATAGGGATAATAACCCCTATTCATATCGCCTTGGTGACTTGGCGTAGTGGTCTTGTGCGCTGTACTTTGGGCCGCTGGTTGTGGGTTCGAATCCGGATGGGGGTTTGGATTTTAAAAAAATATTTTTTTTGGAAATTTAATATTATTTTGAGTTTTAAAATAGATTAAAATTCAAGGAAAATAGGAAAAAAAATTACTGAAATTATTTGGACTTTATGAGAAAATTTTGTGTAACTTTTGATAAAGCATAATTGAGAAATTGAGACTATTTGCAAGAAAGGACTTCTTTTTTTTAAATTAAATTGTCTTTTGAAATAAAGAAAAAATAAATGAGTTATTTTTTAAGAGTTTTAAAATGAGAATTAGTAATGAGGAATTCGAAAACCTTGATTTGTGTGATTAATAGAACTTATAAATCGTGATTTTAGTACGGATTGAAATGAGAATAAGAGATTCATGGAATAAATGAACTATTGAATACTACTAGTTGAAACTTATTATTTTTTCGCATAAATTGTCTATGGAATTGGAATATCGAATGTGATGAGTTATGAAAGATGTGGATACATGACTACTATGCTTATGAAATGTGAATTGTGATTAATCATGAAAAGACTTTATGAGTATGAAAAGCTCGATGTTGTAATTATGAGTTGAAATTGAGAACTTGGGTGTAGCTAAGCCTTATACCGGCAATAAAAGAATTGTGGAAATGATATTTGAGATGAAAAGAGCAAAGTTTGGATCATGTGAAATAAATAAATAAGACCGGTATAGTGTGAGTGCTAACCCTAAGGGATTGATTTTATTCATGATTCAGTTGAACTAAGGATTAGATACATAGTGGAGATTTGATAAAAGTAAGAGAAAAATATTGAGTATGAGGGCCATTGGATTAGCGGCGTGAGAGTATTCACAGGATGTCCCATGATGCGTCATGATATGGTGTGGATACTGCTCCAGAGTACCATCCCGGTGGCAACGCTCGTGGGGTGTTTGACGACTGCGGGTGATGTCATGTTTATGGTAGGAGCTGAATCACCACAGGATGCCTGCATGATGAGTCATGTGTCAGTGCGTTGGGATTCCCTCCAGGGCGTCTAGACATGAGTTCGTAGGTCATAAAACATCTAGAATACTTACCGTAGTTACAGAAGTAGATTAAGTTATGACGAGGGATTGAACCCTATAAGATGAAGAACGGTTAAGGGCTTGCCCTCGGACCTATGTAGTATGGGCTGCATAGACTCTGAACAAGTACGCATTAGTGTCATGTAATACAAATAATTGCATTAAGGACTAAGTGCACATTCACAACACGACATCAATAGGATAGTCCCTTTAGCTTTGTTTGTGAACAAGTTTGTGGTTTGCTAAGTATTGAGAATCGTTATACTGTTTCCAGCATAGAGAGGATGACCGTGTATAATATTTCGTCATTTGAATGAACTGACGCGCCTACAGTTTTACATGCAGGGTAAAGATGCTTGACAAATTGAAGTTTACATGCTGCTCAAGGATTTGATCCAAATTGTAATTACTGTATAATTTCTTCCACTGTAATAATGTAAAGGTGTACTGTAACTCTGATATAAGAAATGTTTTTATTTCCTTGTAAAATTGTACGAAAGAGGTGTAAAGATCCTGTGGAACTTCGAATTCAGCTATATTTTGAAATTCGAGGTGTTACAGAGTGGTATCAGAGTCACGCTTCCAAGTAGTACAAGTTTATAAGGAACGACACCCTAGAAGTAGACATTAGACTGTGTGTTGAGTCTTGAGATTTAAATATAAGTCACTTACATTTGTGTTGCTCTATGATTTATGCTTCTTCTTCTCTATCTTTAAGATGGCGGACCACTTCGACCCAGCTGGAGATGACAACTGGCACATCATTGAGGAAGATTACAACCCCGGGCAAGCTAATTCAGACGAGGAGGATCCCGAAGAAGTGGAAGAGGAATGGCCTGAGTCCCGAGAGGTCACTCCACCTTCGAATTCATCTGATGATTCTTCTGATGAAGAAAAACCAGTTCCGGATAATCTCATTGTGTCTCTTCCAAGGCAGGTAGAGACTCTTCGGGAGAGAGTCGGACTACTGGAGACTCAGTTGGCGAAGCACAAGGATGATATTATAGTTCTCAGTCATCGTATTTGGGAACTCGAGAAGAGGAAAAACATGACCGATGTACTGAAGGAGGAAGTGGATGAACTACGGGGAGGGAGAGCTTTGTGAAGCCAAGAGGAACCGTAGGAGTCAGACTGTTTTATCTTCTACTGCTTTCATTTGATGTCAGGAATATTTTAAATTCGAATGTATAAAGTTTGAAATTTAATGAAATGAAAAGTTGATTTAAAATCCATGTTTATACTTCAAATTTAATGGATCTTTTGCATCAGAATATGGCGAGAAGAGGAGCTCGAAATGGTGAAGGTCTGGACTTGGAAACGGAGCTAGCAAGGGTCTATCAGACACTCAATGCCGTTGCCATGAATCAGAATCAAGGAAGGGTGCCAGCGAATCCAGTACCCGAAGCAATCAAATTCGTGGAATCATTTAAACGGATGAACCACCGGTGTTTGAGAAGTCAGACACTGACACGGCTAACAATTGAATCCTACAGGTAGAGAATATCTTTGATGTCTTGGAGACTCCGGAGGGCAGCAAGGTGAAGTTGGCGACACTGCAATTCGATAAGGATGCGGCTGTATGGTGGCAGTCGATGAAGTGGACGATGGGAGACTTGGTTCTTGGCTGGGAGGAATTCTTGGAGGAATTTCGCAGTCATTATTTTTCCTCAGATGTCTAGGAGAAGAAGGCCATGGAATTGCTGTTGCTGCAGCAGGGCAGCATGTCGGTTAGGGAGTATGAGACCAGATTCACTCAGCTCTCAAGATATGCACCCGAACTGGTGATGGACGAGGCGAAGAAGGCTCGAAAGTTCGAGCATGGTTTGAGGCCAAGTTTGAGATCTAGGATGATATCCCTCGGTATCAGGAGGTTTGACAAGCTAGTCAAACGAGCGGTAGCCACGGAGGCGGACATGGAGCAGTTCCACTCTTTTCAGAATCGGAGGAATAACTGGAATGCGGGGAAGAGGCCCACAGTTGCTGGCAATGTCAGGGACAGCCACCAGCTCAAAGGTTCAAGCTTAGGGTGCGAATGCTATTCAGGTGGTAGGAAGACCCGAGAATACTTGGGTGAGACCTCCAGTGACTTGTTTCAACTGTGGAGAGACAGGCCACTACAAGTCTTATTGCCCCAAACTGCAGGATGTCGTCCGTAATGGACCAACTCAGCAGATCGGAAAGAAGCCGTACCAGCAAGGACGAGTATTTGCCTTGACTGAAGCTGACACTGATGAGGTGGATCACGTCATCACTAGTACGAGTGGGGGAGTATAGGAGTGTTCTTTTCTTTTTATGTTGTCACTTTTTTTTGTTAATTAGTACATTGTTATATAACGATAATGTGTTATGTAACAGGAGAACTTTATTTGAATGGAAAGAAAGCTGTTGTTTTATTCGATACTGGGTCCTCTCATACTTTTGTATCACCTAAATTTGCTAAAGTTTTAGGAGTCGAACCAAAGATATTTCCAGGCAAGGTTTTAGCAGTAGCTATTCTGTCAGGGGAGACTCTAACCACTGATCGGTACTATGCTTACTGTGGGATCATGATTGGAGATAGAATTTTCGGGATCGACCTGATTGAGATGAATGTTTTGGGAGTCGATGTTATCATTGGCATTGATTGGATGTCGGTGTACAGTGCGAGCATCGAGTGCAAGACCAAGACAGTAACAGTGAAGGCTCCAGGTGGACCTGAAGTCACTTTCTAAGGGAAGAGGAGATGTTCTGGTCTGGTGGCAGCTATCTACAAGAGGGATGTTCCTATAGAGGTGCAGCAAATTCCTGTGGTTCGGAATTATTCGACTGTGTTCTTGGAAGATTTGCCTGGGTTACCCCCGCATCGTGATGTGAAGTTCAGCATCACTATTCAGCTAGGGAGTGCACCTATCTCCAAGGCACCGTATAGGATGGCGCCTGTGGAGCAGGATGGGATCAAACGACAGATTGAGGAACTGTTTGAGAAAGGCTTTATTCAACCGAGTGTGTCGCCTTGGGGAGTGTCGGTGCTTTTGGTAAAGAAGAAGGATGGTTCGATGAGGATGTGCATCAATTACCGAAAACTGAATAAGGTCATTGTTCAAAATAAATATCCGATTCCACGAATTGATGACTTGTTCGATCATCTACAAGGAGCAGCTGTTTTCTCCAAAATAGATCTTCGATCAGGATATCATCAAGTTCGAGTGAAAACTGAAGATGTGCATAAGACTGCGTTCAGATCTCGACACGGGCATTACGAATTCTTAGTTATACCGTTTGAAGTGACGAATGCGCCTGCAATCTTCATGGACATGATGAACAGAGTTCTGAGGCCGTTCATTGGTTCTTTCGTCGTGGTGTTTATTGACGATATTCTTGTGTACTCCAAGTCGGAGGAGGAGCACATGGAGCATCTGGCAGCAGTTTTGAGGAAGCTTTAGGAGCATGAGTTGTATGCCAAGTTGTCCAAGTGCGATTTTTGGAAATCTGAAGTGGCATTCCTAGGTCACATCCTTTCTAAGGAGGGAGTGGCAACTGATCCTCAGAAGATAGAGACAATGAGAGATTGGGCAAGGCCTACTACAGTAAAGGAAATCAGGAGTTTCCTTGGGCTAACTGGATATTACAGGAGATTCATCCAGGGCTACGCTCAGATAGTCGTGCCGCTCACTAGTCTGACCAAGAAGAATGTGAACTTCAAATGGACCGAACAGTGCGAGGCAAACTTTCAGTAATTGAAAGAGAAGTTGAATACTGCACCCATTTTGGCTTTGCCTAGAGCAGGTGTTGAGTATGATGTCTACAGCGATACTTCACATCGTGGGCTTGGTTGTGTCGTAATGCAAGAAGGGAAAGTAATTGCTTATGGGTCTAGGCATCTAAGACCGCATGAGAAGAATCATCTAACTCATGATCTGGAGTTGGCTGTGATTATCTTCGCCTTAAAGCAATGGAGACATTATGTGTACGGTGAGATGCTGAACATGTACACAGACCATAAAAGCTTGTAGTACATCTATCAGCAGAAGGATCTGAACCTGAGGTAAAGGAGATGGCTGGAGGTACTTGAGGACATTCGTCCAGAGATTAAGTATCATCCTGGGAAGTCTAACATCGTTGCTAATGTACTTAGCCGCAAGAGCAGTCTGGCAAGTTTGATTACGACTCAGAGGTAGCTAGCAGAGGAGTTGGATCGGGCTGGTATTGAAGTTGTTCTGCAAGGCTTAGGATAATCTTTAGCTTAGTTAAGGCTTCAACCGACACTGAATGAAAGGATTATTGCAAGTCAGAAGGAAGATGCAGAGATTCAGAAGATGAAGGAGCAGGTTGGTGCTGGCAAGTTGCCCAGATTTCAGATCAGGGATAAAGTGTTGTGGTTTGGAGAGAGGCTGTGTGTTTCGGATCAGTCGGACTTGAAAGAAAGTATTCTTCAGGAGGCACATGCTACTCTTTTGTCAGTGCATCCTGGGAGTACCAAGATGTACAAGGACATTAAACAGCATTTCTGGTTGTCTGGTTTGAAGCGGGGTGTGGCTGAATTTGTGTCGAGGTGTGAGATTTGTCAACAAGTCAAAGCCGAAAATCAGAAATCCAGAGGTCTATTGAAACCGTTACCTATTCCGGAATGGAAGTGGGATAACATCAGTATGGATTTCATCACGGGTTTGCCTAAGAGTCCTAAAGGCAATGATGCGATTTGGGTCATTGTCGATCGACTAACCAAGTCCGCTCACTTCTTAGCGATGAAACTCATTGCTTCGATGGACAAGTTGGCTGAGATGTATGTTGGTGAGATCGTCAGGCTTCATGGTGTTCCGCTAACCATTGTGTTTGATCGAGATGCGCGGTTTACTTCGCATTTCTGGAGGAGTCTTCAGACAGATTTGGGTACCAAGACGGATTTCAGCACTGCTTTTCATTCCCAGACTGATGGGAAGACCGAGAAAGTCAACCGTATTCTTGAGAACATGCTTTGGTGCTGTGTACTAGACTTTGGAGGCGGTTGGGAAAGGCATTTAGCTTTGGTGGAGTTTGCCTACAACAACAGTTTTCATACTAGCATTGGGATTGCACTGTACGAAGCTTTTTATGGCAGGAAGTGCGGAACACCTGTCTGTTGGTTCGAAGTTGGGGAGCGTCATATGTTTGGGCCTGAGATTATGCAACAGACCTCTGAAAAGATTGATCTGATCAGGAAGAGGTTGGTGGATGCTCAGTGTAGGCAGAAGAGCTATGCAGACAACCGGAGGAAGGACCTTGAGTTTGAGGTTGGTGACTTTGTCTTTCTGAAGGTATCGCCCAGCAAAGGCTTGATCCGATTAGGCAAGGGTGGAAAGTTAGCCCCGAGGTTCATAGGCCCATATAAGATATTGAAAAGGATCGGAAAAACTGCTTACCGGCTTGAGTTACCGGAAGAGTTGTCTTAGATGCACAATGTCTTTCATGTGTCTATGCTGAGAGGTTACATTCCAGATCGAAGTCATCATTTGTCCGAAGTGCCAGAGGGTTTGCAATTGGATCTGAGTTACATTGAGCTTCCAGTTGAGATTGTTGATCGTCGGGAAAAAATCTAAAGGAATAAGACGATACCGATGGTCAAGGTAGTCTGGAGAAATCAGTTGGTTGAAGAGGCTACTTGGAAATCTGAGGAGAAGATAGTGAAGGATCATCCTGAGCTCTTTGTTTGATTGTATTTTCTTATTGTGTTTTATTTTTCTCACTCTTTAATTGTAGTTCCGGGATGGAACTATTCTAAGGAGGGAGTGTTGTAATACCATAAACTTTCATTTTAATAAAAAAATTTATTTTTCACGAGTTGTGCAAGTGCAAAATTTCGTATGTATATTTATTTTTTTTATAAAAATTTCATTTTTGTAGTATGAATAATTATTTCTTTCTTTTCCTTTATTTTTCTAAAAAGCCTATTTTGTAAAGCCTAAAATATTATTTTCTTATTTTGAGCCCACTTTAATAATTAAATATTTTATTATTTAGCCCATAAGCCTAAGCCCACTATTTGTGAAGCCCACAAATTAATTAATCCTTTAAATTATCACAACTTGTCATGTAGTCACAAATGGTGAACAATTGATTAATTAAATTTGTACAAATTTCAAATAGGATGGTACTAGAAGGGCACGTGCATGCACATAGTGTGCTTTGCACACCCTAGGGGAGGCCGGGTGATGCATAAGGAGATGGGAGAGTGGGTGTGTGTGCATGGGTGGTTACTTGTTTATGGGTGGTTGCTACAACTTCCCATCCTATCCTAGCCATCCATCTCCAACCATCTAATGAAATCCTAGCCCTCCAATCCATCCTAAAACTAGTATAAATACCCCCTACCTTCATGTATACTACACAAAAAATTAATTGAAAGGAAGAAATTATATAGGAGAGAAATACATTAGGGAGTATAAGAGTGAGTGTGAGAATTGTGTGTCCCAAGCAAGGAGGCCGGCCCATCATCAAACACTGGGAGGGCATCGGGTTTGCACCAAGGAACAGGAAGGGGAGCTTTTGCAACACAATCTAGGAGGAGAATGCTACTCTCTTGCATTCTAGAAAACTCTAGGAGCTTTTATTTTGTTTTTCTCCAAAGAGGTAGGTGTTTCTCATGCTAGGAATTTATTGAGCAACTATTAAAGAGCAACTAGTTGAAATTAAATTCATGTTTGCCTAATTAGAAAGGAATTGATAATCTAGTAGATGCGTGTTAAAATAGTTGCTAGATTGATTAATTATGAATGAAAGTGGATGTTTCTCGTATTTATAGAAGTAGACATCATGCTAGGTATGATTTTAATGAAATTATATGAATCAACTAGTGAGAAATGGGAACCACGTTTGTTTAATTGAAAAGTAGAGTGGTAATTTAGAGAATAGTTGATGGATTGATTGCTATTGAATAATTGTTAATTAATGTGTTAGAAATCTCCATGTTGTTGTGCTACTTGAATGCTATGGTAAATACTAATAAAGAAAAAAAGGGGATTGTATTTGCGAATAATTGATTGAATGCATCATGTGTAATTAGTTGACAAAAAATATATTTTTATTTTGTAGAAAGATGAGAGTTTGTGTTCTAAAAATATGGTAGGATGTCAATAAGAAAGAGAACAAAAAATGTAGTGATGTGTGGAAGCCTAACTCTAAATTTTGAAGAAATGTGCTATATTGTTCTCAATGTTGAAATTATGGACATGGAACACAAATTAGGACTAAATACATATTTTATGAAGCAAATATTATTTATAAAATTACTGGTTTACTGTAGATTTATATATAATAAATTCTGGAAAAATTTGCTTTCAAAAGAGTAGAAAAAAAAAAACCAATTTGTTGTGAGAATTCATGAAATATAGATATAAACAGAGAGCTAATTCAAACCTTATTAAATCCCTTTCAAAACGATATGGCCACTTTGACCAATTGGTCGGTAGAGTCTTCAGTCGCTACAGTAGCGAGGGCTTAGTCTTTGGTCTCGTGTTCGATACTGAGAATGGAGCTTTTCATTTTGTGTTTTTTTTTGTTAAAAATCCGAAATACCTAGAGTTGATACATAGGGATAATAACCCCTATTCATATCGCCTTGGTGACTTGGCCCTTGTGGTCTTGTGCGCTGTCCTTTGGGCCGCTGGTTGTGGGTTCGAATTCGGATGGGTGTTTGGATTTAAAAAAAATATTTTTTTTCGAAATTTAATATTATTTTGAGTTTTAAAATAGATTAAAATTCAAGGAAAATAGGAAAAAAATTACTGAAATTATTTGGACTTTATGAGAAAATTTTGTGTAACTTTTGATAAAGCGTAATTGAGAAATTGAGACTATTTGCAAGAAAGGACTTCTTTTTTTAAATTAAATTGTCTTTTGAAATAAAGGAAAAATAAATGAGTTATTTTTTTAGAGTTTTAAAATGATAATTAGTAATGAGGAAATCGAAAACCTTGATTTGTGTGATTAATAAAACTTATAAATCGTGATTTTAGTACGGACTGAAATGAGAATAAGAGATTCGTGGAATAAATGAACTATTGAATATTACTAGTTGAAACTTATTATTTTTTTGCATAAATTTTGTATGGAATTGAAATATCGAATGTGATGAGTAATGAAAGATGTGGATACATGAATACCATGCTTATGAAATGTGAATTGTGATTAATCATGAAAAGACCTTATGAGTATGAAAAGCTCGATGTTGTAATTATGACTTGAAATTCAGAACTAGGGTGTAGCTAAGCCTTATACCGGCAATAAAAGAATTGTGGAATGATATTTGAGATGAAAAGACCAAAGTTTGGGTCATGTGAAATAAATAAATAAGACCAGTATACTGGGAGTGCTAACCCTAAAGGATTGATTTTATTCATGATTCAATTGAACTAAGGATTAGATACATAGTGGAGATGTGATGAAAGTAAGAGAAAAATATTGAGTATGAGGGTCATTGGATTGGCGGCGTAAGAGTATTCACAAGATGTCCCATGATGCGTCATGATAGGGCGTGGATACTGCTCCAGAGTACCGTCCCGGTGGTGACGCTCGTGGGGTATTTGACGACTGCGGGTGGTGTCATATTTATGGTAGGAGCTGAATCACCACAGGATGCCTGCATTATGAGTCATGTCTCGGTGCGTTGGGATTCCCTCCAGGGCGCCTAGACATGAGTTCGTAAGTCATAAAACATCTAGGATACTTACCGTAGTTACAGTAGTAGATTAAGTTATGACGAGGGATTGAACCCTATAAGATGAAGAACGGTTAAGGGCTTGCCCTCGAACCTATGTAGTATGGGCTACATAGACTCTGAACAAGTACGCATTAGTGTCATGTAATACAAATAATTGCATTAAGGACTAAGTGCACATTCACAACACGACATCAATAAGATAGTTCCTTTAGCTTTGTTTGTGAACAAGTTTGTGGTTTGCTAAGTATTGAGAATCGTTATACTGTTTCCGGCATAGAGAGGATATCCGTGTATAATATTTCGTCAGTTGAATGAACTGACGCGCCCACAGTTTTACATGCAGGGTAAAGATGCTTGACAAATTGAAGTTTTCATGCTGCTCAAGGATTTGATTCAAATTGTAATTACTGTATAATTGCTTCCGCTGTAATAATGTAAAAGTGTAATATAACTCTGATGTAAGAAATGTTTTTATTTCCTTATAAAATTGTTCGAAAGAGGTGTAAAGATCCAGTGGAAGTTCGAATTCAGTTGTATTTTGGAATTCGGGATATTACACTATGAAACTCAGTCTTTAGGAGTGGGGGTTTGTGATATGGCTAAAAATAAAACTAAATTGGGACCATTCAAATTGGGCACAAATGTCGAAGCTCTAGGGGTAAAATGGTAATTTCATATACAAACGGGTCCACAGATGGGAAACTAGATCTTTACCAAGCCCAACAACCCAAAAATGGGTCTGTCTTACTGGGTCAAGGCTACATCCCATCACAGTTAAACAGCCAGGAAGTGGTTTAAATCCATGGTTATCTCTAAGGGATGGTTTAAAATGATTATCTTATCATAAAACCACTCAAACTCCGTCTCTTATCCATAAACACCAGGAATTAGGGATAAATGATTATCTCTAAACTCTCTCTCTCAGGCGACTATAAATACCCCCTACCCCCACCATAAAGAGGTAATCAGTATTTTTCTACAAAAGCTCTTCCATAATCTTTTAGATTACTGACTTGAGCGTCAGAGGGTTCGTCACCGGGAACAATCCTGGTATTTAGAACTTTTTGCTGGTCAACGGAGGAGACGGCCATAGTCAACGTCAACGGAAATCAAAAAGTCAGATTCTCGACTGCTCCACAAGAGAATCCACATCACCTAGTTACTCACGCACCGAAAAAAGCAATAACATATAACAATAAAGAAATCAAGGATATTCGAGTAAATTAAGCATTTACATATGTTTGTGATCCTTTATGCTTGACCTAATTAATTTGTATTTAGTTAATTCAACTGTAGTTACTAATCTAGTGGCCGAGCCAAGCTTAAATATATATATAATTGTAACATCCTGAATTCTCAAATAATTAAATATAAAGTTTTTCATTTGTTTTCATGTGTTTTGCACGTGCAATTTAATGTGTATTTAGTTTTAAAAATTATACTTATGTCATGAATAAATATTTTCTTCTCTTCTAAAATTAAAGCCTATTATTAATCTTTAGGCCTAATAGTCTAATTCTAGCCTACTTAAATTAATTAATTAATTAATTAAAGATTCCATGGATTTTAGCCTACCTAATTAGCCAACTACTTAATTCTAATATTAATTAAGACAACTTGTAGGGCAGTCATCATCAAGAAACAAACTAATTAAACAATTAAATGAACAAACACTAGTATGCATATGATGGAACGTGCATTGCACATGCACGTGCAATGGGGACAAGGACTAGGTCGGCCATAGCTTGAGTGGGAGGAATGAAGTGAGTGGTGAGGTGGTTACTTGATGATGGGTAGTTCTTCTAACTCCCTAAATGTATCCTAGCCTTCCATCTAAACTCATCCCCCCTATCACTCTTGTCATTTGCATTCAAAATTTTAAAGATAAAGAGAAAGAGGCATTTGTGAGGAAAAGATAGAGTGTAGAAAAGAAATTTGTGTGAGAAAAGAAAGAGATTATGTGTTCCTTTCCTATTTGGAGGCCGGCTAGCATCAAAGAGGAGGAGGTTTCGGGGGCACATTAAGGAGGAGAAGGCTCGGTTCGTATGGCACAAACTAGCAGGAGAAGGGAGACGATCGTGCTTTCAAGAAGTTCTTTAGGAGTTTTTTATTTGTTTCTTCAAAAAGTGGGTGATTTCTCTAACTTCTAATATAGATGCTATGCTAGATTTTAATTTGTGAATATGTTAGAAACAAATAGAAAAGTTGCCATATACTTGCTTGAAGAGACTAGTAAGAAGGAGAGGAAGCTCTAGTTTATCTACATGAAAAATTTAGTAAAATGAGTTGAAATGTGTTAATTAAGACTTGTTATGATGCTTTATTAATATATGTCATGCAAGAATACATATAATTTGATAAATCATTCTTGTATGAAATTGTGCTTGTGAATGAATTGTAGAATGCAAAATAATATCTATGGATTGTGAAATAGATTGATTAGTTGCACCAAGTGTTGATTTTAATTGTATTGTATGAGTAAGTTTATATTAATTTGATTGTCAAATACAATGTCTCTTTTGAATCATAAAAAATGAGTTAGTTTTTTTTTTTTTCTAAAAGATTAAAAAAAATAACTTAAGGGCATTGACTATGATAAAGAATGAAAATTGTATAAACACAATGTGAATAAATGGGGAACAAGTAGATAAAAAGATTCATCTAGAAAATGATTTTTTCAATGTTGAAAAATGTATTGATGTTCCACTTTTCAAAAGAAATAAGAGAAATAGTCTACTATGTCCTTAAAAATGAGAATTTTGGAAATTTAAGAAAATATAATATACTGTTTTTTAAATAAATACATTCTGGAAAAAAATTTAGATTTTAATAAGTGCAAATTGATTGAAAAATCAAGTTTATTAAAGGAAGAACTAGATACTGTACAGTCCATACAAAAAGTATTTAACCAGACCTTATATCGGTTAGTCACTCAAAACCTACTGGTCTTTGGGTGCATTTTGGTTATGTTACTGTAGCTGAGCGGAGTCTGGTCTTGGGTTCGAGTCTTGCAAGGGGCTCTGTTTTACTGAAAATTCGATTATTATTCAAATCCCGAAGCCAGACCTTAAGTACAAACTAAGTTCCTTTCATATCAGTTAGTCACTCAGACCTACTGGTCTTTGGGTGCGCTTTGGGTCGGTTACTGTTCATAGGCGGGGGTGTTGGTCTGGGTTCAAATCCGGCCCTAGCCTTTTGTTTTGTAGTTTTTGATTTTTTTTTCTTATTTTGATTTTTTGGAGTATTTTAAGAGTATAAAAATTGAGAAAAAATACTAGAATTCTTCTAAAATTACCTAGACTTCATGAAATTTATTTCAACAATATTTGACTTATTACAATGAGAATTAGAAGTAATTTCGGGAAGAAAAACTTGATAAATTTTCTTAGAATATGATTTTGATTAATTAAAGAAAGAGAACATTTTTGAATGTAAAGAAATTTTGTGTAGAGATCAAAATTGAGATTTTCGATATGGGAAAAGTGAGCAAGTTAATAAATGGAATTTATTGTTAAATTATGCAAATGTAAATGGAAAATGAAGTAAAAGAATCATGATGAAATGTGAAAATTTGTGAGTATAAACACTCATTTTTTATGAACATGAAACAAGTTTGAAACTAGAGTTTAGCTAAGTCCTTACATCGGCATAAATAAAATTTTGAAAGAGAAATGTGATAAATAAAGACCAAAATTGGGTCGTGATTAACAGTTGATATTTAAGACCGGTGTAGAGGTAATGCTAACTCTAGGGTATTAATTTTATTCATGATTCAAAATCTAAGAATTAGACACATTGTTGTTAAAAAATCAATTAATGTGAATGTCTCTCCATTATCCCATTTTCTCCACTAACCCCATGATCTCCATGTTCTCCACTCACCATTTACTCCATGTTTGTCCTTTCAACTTCTTTTGTAAGCCTATAAATAGGCCTTTAGATGAATCATTTGGGAGTGCTAAAAAAAGAAAAGGAAATCATTTGAATACAAATTATACTCTATTCTCGTCTCTTCTACTTTCTAGCATCGCCTCCATTATTTTACAACACATTATCAGCATGAGGCTCTACTTCAACTATTCTTATTACCGTATATATACATATAGTTTCATCATGTCGAACCTTATCAAGCTTGAATTTGAAGCTCTTGATATTACCGGCAAGAATTATTTGTCGTGGGTGTTGGATGCGGAGATCCATTTGGATGCTAAAGGTCTCAAGGAGACAATTGATGAATCAAAAGAAACATCCAACCAAGATAAGGCGAAGGCAATGATATTTCCTTGCCATCACCTTCATGAGGGGTTGAAAGTTGAATACCTCACGGTCAAAGATTCTGCAGATCTTTGGAAATCACTGAAAGAGAGGTATGATCATCAGAAAACTGTGATTCTTCCGAAAACACGTTACGACTGGATGCATCTCCGTTTTCAAGATTTTAAATCTGTTAGTGAGTATAACTCGACTATTTTTCGAATCAGTTCACAAATGAAATTATGTGGTGAAACTGTTACTGATTCTGATATGATGGAAAAAACGTTATCCACATTTCATGCATCTAATGTGCTCTTGCAACAACAATACCGTGAAAAGGGTTTTACAAAATACGGAGATTTGATATCTTGTCTTCTTGTTGCTGAGCAAAATAATGAGTTATTGATGAGAAATCATGAGTCTCGTCCTACTGGCTCTGCTCCATTCCCTGAAGTGAATGTGATAGCATTCAATAATAATCGTGGTCGTGGTCGTGGCCGAGGCAGCGGACGTGGACGTGGACGAGGAAGAGGAAGAGGTTATTTCCCCGGTGGTCGAAGTAACCACAATGTTAGGGATGAATCACGAAGAAACAATGATGGTGGCATGAATAAGAAGATGAAGGAAAGCATCTGCCACCGATGCGGGATGCAAGGCCATTGGTCGGGTACTTGTCATATTCCCAAGCATTTTGTTGATCTTTATCAAGAGTCGTTGAAGAACAAAGGAAAGAATGTTGAAGCAAATTTCATTGCTGACGACTCCAATGATTTCACCGAAGGCCTCGATGATTTGATGCACCTGGATGCAGCTGATTTCCTTATCCATCCTGAAGATGGAAGTGACCAGAAGTGATCAAGATGCTTATGATATTTGAAGTTTCTTTCAGCTTATTATTTTGTTTTTATGTTTAAGTTTGCTATGAACTATATTTTATTTCAGTTTGTTTCAGTTTTGTTAAATTTTTTCTTTAGCTTAATTTTATTTTCAAATTAATGTCATTCTTCATTATTATTATATGCTTTATATTGCTTTCAAGTTTATTTATTCGCATTTTTTTTTCCTTTCTTTATCTAGATTATGAATATGTATCAATCCAAGATCCAAGTTGGGGATATATGTCTTGCAGACAGTGCTACTACCCACACCATTCTTAAAGATAAGAAATAATTTTCTAATCTAAGAAATGATCAAGCACATGTCAATACCATATCAGGCTGTGCAAAGGTAATTGAAGGCTCCGGAAGAGCAAATTTTATAATGCCAGAAGGCACAAAATTCATAATTGAAAATGCATTATTTTCGCCTGAGTCTCAAAGAAACTTATTAAGTTTTAAAGATATTCGTCTAAATGGATATCATATTGAGACTATGAATGAAAGAGGTATTGAATATCTTTGTATTACCTCAAATATGATGGGCAAAAAGTGTGTGTTAGAAAAATTACCAGCTTTCTCATCTGGATTGTATTATACAACTATAAGAATAGTTGAATCATATAATACAATAAATATGAAGTTTACAGATATATTTAAGGTTTGGCATGATCGGTTAGGTCATCCCGGTTCAACGATGATGCGGAAAATTATCGAGAAATCATGTGGTCATTCATTGAAAAACCAGAAGATTTTTCAATCCCATAAATTTCCTTGTGTAGCTTGTTCCAAAGGAAAGTTAATTACAAGGCCCTCACCAACCAAAATAAAGAACGAATCACTGTCATTTTTAGAACGAATTCATGGTGATATATGTGGTCCGATTCATCCCTCATGTGGACCGTTTCGGTATTTTATGGTTCTAATTGACGCATCAACTCGATGGTCACATGTGTGTTTATTATCATCTCGTAATTTGGCTTTTGCAAGATTACTTGCACAAATAATTCGGTTGCGGGCACATTTTCCTGATTATCCGATAAAGACAATTCGTCTTGATAATGCTGGTGAATTTACATCCCAATCTTTTATGAATTATTGTATGTCAATTGGGATAAAAGTGGAACATCCAGTAGCCTATGTTCACACTCAAAATGGTTTGGCAGAATCATTTATAAAACGGATCCAATGGATTGCTAGACCAATACTTATGAAATCAAATCTCCCCGTTTGGGCCTGGGGACATGCTGTTTTACATGCAGCACAACTTATACGCATCTGGACAACCAGTTATAATGACAATTCTCCCTTACAATTGGTTCATGGTCAGGAACCAAATATTTTTCATTTACGAATTTTCGGATGTGCAGTTGATATGGCTAAAAATGGGGTTAAATCGGAACCGTCCAAGTTGAGTACGAATCTTGAGACGTGAGGGTAAAATGGCGATTCCGCCTACAAGAGGGTCCGAAATAGGTGTTGGGTCTTAGCCCCAAGAACCCAGTAACCCACGAACGGACCCACCAATAAGAGGGTGCGGGTTTTAACCCGCTACACACCTCACCCAACAAGATAAAATCAGGATCCCTGACCAATCTTGATCAACGGTCCTGATGAACGTCAATCTTTTCACTGGGATTTGGGGATTAAATTCCTTGTCTGATTATCGAAATATACCTTATCAGATTACATTCCTAATCTGTTTACAAGGAGATTATTCTATATCAGGTCACGTGGATTACATCCCTAAATTGTTCTCTAAGACGCCTATAAATACCCCCCATCCATCTCCATTAAGAGGTAATCAATCCTTCACCAGTTTTTGTGCTCATTCATAGTCTTCCTAGATTACTGACTTGAGCGTCGGAGGGTGCGTCGCCGGGAACAACCCCGGTGTCTCGCACTTTTTGCAGGTGCACAGCGGGAGCGACGATCGACGCCCCAAGGAACAGGTATACAGGTTTCCATTTAGTTTCCCTAAGAATCCACAAGTTCTATCTGTTTGCCCCCACACCAAATTTAGCGGCAACAGATTGGCGCCGTCTGTGGGAAACTAACGAATAGAAACCTCTCCTCTTCCCCGAGAACAGGTCTTCTCCAGCCATGCCGCCTCGCAAAGTCAGGTCAAGAGGGTCTAATCGAGTGCCCAACCCTGACCAGCAAGAAGTCCTTCCTGATCCCGCTCAGCAACAAGGGCAACTCCCTCCTACCATGGAAGAACCGCTCCAACGGAACCCTCCACCTCCTGATCCAAAGGGTCCTAACCCTCAGAAACAGCCTCTTCACCAAGAGAACCTCTCCATCCACAACGCCTCCAGTGCCTCCATGGCCTCCCATCATCCCCGAGCCTCTGGTCGCCACAATGCCCCTCCCAAACGCCCGGAAGATGACGACCTCCGTCGTCATCTGGATGAAAAGCGGGCTCGGGGGGAAGCCTCCCGCCAGCAAGAGCGATCCCCCCGTCACCGAGAGCACAGGAGGTCCCCCATCCGAAGAGGGAGAAAGGACTCCCCCGATTATTACCGAAGAAGGCACTCTCTCGCAGGTCGGCAGCAGCCTAGGAACAATGAGGCACCCATCACCCGTGCCGAGTTCCAGCAGTTCCAAACAACGGTACAACAGGCCCTCAACCTCCGTCAAAACCCCAATGAGCCGAGGGCCCCATCCCCTCCTCCAGTCCGAAGCCCTCGCCAACGGTCCCCCTCTCCTCGTCCTGCACCAACCAACTCCCGGCGTACCCCGAGTCCTCGTCGTTCCCGAAGTTACCGTCGCCGCAGCCCTCGCTCCCCCTCATACGAAGACGAGTCCCGTGGCCCGGCGGGTTACCGTCGGAGGGATGACATCATGGACCGCCGTCTTAACGAGGTGGAAAAGCTCCTGGGTCAGATAAACCGAGAAGAGGAACTCAGGGGGAGGACCCTACGTCCTAGCCGGCCCCCATTCTCCCGAACCATAGTGGATGCCCCTGTGCCGTTCGGCTTCAAACCTCCCCAATTCGAGAATTACACCGGGGAGACCGATCCAGTTGATCACATCGAAAGCTTTAAGACTTTGATGCTCCTCCACCAAGCTTCCGATGCCCTCCTCTGCAAAACATTCCCCGCGACACTCAAAGGCCCGGCTCGAGAATGGTACTCTCGTCTTGCCCCGGCGTCGATATTCTCCTTCGAGCAGTTCGAAACCCTCTTCATCACCCACTTTGTCAGCAGCCGAAGGACCGAGAAAACCAGCATCTCACTATTGCACCTCCGTCAGCAAAAGGGGGAAAAACTGAGAGACTACGTGAAGAGGTTCACAGCTGAAGCTAGAACCATTGCCTCCCTCGACCAATCGGTTGCTACCGCAGCATTCCAATCCAACATTCTCAATTCCAACCTCCGCTCCTCCCTCGCCAAGAAACCCCCACATGACTTTTCCGACCTTCTCCTTCGCACCGAAAAGTACATTCGGGCCGAAGAGGCCGAGCAACAACCCAACTGGGAGGTGCCCGCCTCCGGGCTTAAAAGGAAGGGGACGGAAGAAGAAGGAGCCAAGAAGCTCCAGAAGGATAATGCCGGCCAGCGCCGACCTCCCCCTAGATTTGAGAAGTTCACTCCCCTCAACGCTAACCTCTCAGCCATCTTCATGGAGGTCGAAAAAGACGGGGTCTTGCCTCCGGCTCCCAAAATGAATACCCCCGCCAAGAGAAGAGATAAAGAGAAATGGTGCCACTATCACCGGGACCATGGGCATGACACCAACGACTGCCGTGCTCTGAGGAACGAGATCGAAGCCCTTATCCAGAGGGGACAACTAACGAAGTTTGTAAGAAAGGACCGAGCCGAGCTCCCTCCCCCGCCTCGGGGGGCTAACAAGCGTCCGGAAAGAGAAGAGACGCCAGACTTCGAGGAAGAGCGAGTCCTCCACCTCATCCATGGGGGTCCGATGGGAGGCTCCTCGAACTCCTCTCGGAAAGCGTTTATCAGATAGGTCAATTCAGTCCGGACCACGCCTCCTCCCAAAGGCCTCGGAGTGCCAGTCACCTTCTCCGACGAAGATCTCGAGGGAGTTCGTATCCCACATTGTGACGCCCTCGTCATCAGCCTCCACATGGCAAATTTCAAAGTGGAGAGGATCTTAGTTGACAATGGCAGCTCCGTCACCATCCTCTTCCTCTCCGCTTTTAAAGGCCTAAAGCTCTCCAGAGACAGACTCAAGCCCGCCGGTTACACTCTCCATGGGTTCACGGGGGTTCCGGTAACTATAGAAGGGGTGATCACCCTCGATGTAACTGCCGGCCAAACCCCTACCACCAGGACAGAGCCGATGGACTTCATGGTGGTGGATGTTCCCGCTGCCTACAACGTCATTTTGGGCAGGCCTGGCCTCGCAGCTCTGGAAGCAGTTCCCTCGGCATACCATCTGAAGATGAAGTTTCCCACCCGATCCGGGGTCGGGGAAGTAAGGGGAAATCAGGAGCAGGCCCGGAAATGCTACATGACCTCAACCCTTGGGCCCGTCCTCTCCTTAGAGACCCTGGAGATTCCCCAAGATTCCACAAGACCGACCTCCGAGCCAGCGGACGAACTGGAGGAGGTGCTTTTCTCTGAACAAGAGCCGACCCGCAAGTTCTTCGTAAGCAAGACCCTCCCATCCGCCCTATACTCAGATATTGTGAAATGCATCCGAGCCAATCAAGACCTCTTCGCATGGTCCGCAGCTGACATGCCCGGTATCTCCGAAGAACTCCTAGTCCACCGCCTGAGTGTTGATCTGGGGTCCAAACCGGTTCAGCAGAAGAGGTGCAAGTTCGCCCCCGAGCGTCAGCTCGCTATCAAAGAGGAGGTAGATAAGCTGTTGAAAGCCCGATTCATACAGGAGGTAAACTACCCGGAGTGGTTGTCTAACGTAGTAATGGTGAAGAAGTCCAATGGGACGTGGAGAATTTGTATTGATTTCACCGACCTCAACAAGGCTTGCCCCAAAGATCCCTTCCCTCTGCCGAGCATCGACACTCTGATTGACGCAACCTCGAGACACGAGCTCCTCAGCTTTATGGATGCCTTCTCAGGTTACAATCAGATAAGGATGTTCCCTCCAGACATCCCGAAGACATCGTTTGTTACCGACCAGGGCCTTTACTGTTACAGGGTCATGCCATTCGGTCTCAAGAACGCCGGAGCAACATACCAACGCCTAGTCAACAAGGTCTTCCAAGCCCAGATCGGCCGAAACATGGAAGTGTACGTCGATGATATGCTTGTAAAGAGCATCCGAGGTGTTGATCATGTGGCCGACCTTCAGGAAGCCTTTGACGTCCTAAGAAAACACAGTATGAGACTCAACCCGAACAAGTGTGCGTTCGGCGTCTCATCAGGGAAGTTCCTCGACTTCATGGTTAGCCAACGGGGAATTGAAGCAAATCCGGAGAAGATCAAGGCCATATTAGATATGGTCCCTCCCAGAAATGTCAAAGAAGTTCAGAGATTGACCGGTCGCCTAGCCGCCATAGGGCGCTTTCTGTCGAAGTCAGGGGAGAAGTGTCTCCCGTTCTTCAAAACCCTCAGGGGGGCTAAAGGATTCGAGTGGGGACAGCAGCAACAAGACTCCTTCGACCAGCTTAAAGCCTACCTCGTCAATCCACCTCTCCTTAGCAAACCAATACCCGGCGAGCCACTCTACCTCTACCTGGTAGCTTCCAAACAGACACTTAGTGCGGTCCTAGTCAGAGAGGAAGAAAGGGCTCAGAAGCCCATTTACTACGTCAGCAAGGTGCTCCGGGACGCCGAACTCCGGTACCCGAAAATTGAGAAAGTGGCGTACGCCCTAGTAATGGCCGCGAGAAAACTTAGACCCTACTTTCAGTCCCATTCGGTGGTCGTCCTTACCGACCAGCCGCTGAAACAGATTCTTCACAAACCCGAGACTTCCGGTCGCCTCATGAAGTGGTCGATCGAGCTGAGCCAGCACGATATAACTTATCAGTCTCGGACTGCAATCAAGGCACAGGCGCTGGCCGAATTCATAGTTGAGACTACAATCCCCGAGTCTAGCCAAGCAGCAAAGGGACCCCCCGTCTGGTCGGTCTACGTTGACGGATCCTCTTGTAGCGAGGGAAGCGGGGCAGGAGTCATCCTGGCAGGACCGGATGACTTCATCCTCCAATACTCCCTCCGGATAAATTTCAAAGCCTCGAACAACGAGGCCGAATACGAAGCACTGATAGCCGGGCTTCGAATGGCCCGAAATGCTGGGGCACAATGGCTACAGGTCTTCAGCGACTCCCAGTTGATTGTCAACCAGGTCCTCGGCGAGTATGAAGCCCGCGACGATAGAATGGCTAAATACTTGTCCAAAGTAAAGAGCCTCATGGCGCTGTTCGACGAGGCTCTCATCCAAAGGATCCCTCGAGAAGAAAATGCTCAGGCCGATGCCTTATCCAAGTTAGCCTCCTCTTCCCTTCAAGGTCTGGAACAGACCGTTTTAATAGAAGTCCTCCTGAAGCCGAGCATAGAGGACGAAGCGCCAGACTCCGCTGAGACATTTTCCGTCCTCCTCGAAGATAATTGGATGAAGCCCATTGTTGAATTCTTAAAGGACGGACTCCTCCCTGAAGACCCAAGGGAAGCACGAAGTATCAGGACCCGAGCCGAGCGTTTCACTTTGATCGAAGGCATCTTATATAAACGCTCCTTCACCCAGGTGGATGGTCGGCCTTACCTAAGGTGCCTGTCCCCCAGCCAAGCCGACTACGCCCTGCAGGAACTCCATGAGGGCATCGGCGGAGCTCATTCTGGGTCCAGGGCTCTAGCGCGCAAAGTGTTGAACTATGGATATTACTGGCCCACTCTCCTACGGGACGCGGAACGACACGTTCGGCAGTGCAGCTCCTGTCAAAAGTATGCAGACATCCGACGCCTTCCGCAAGCACCGCTAACCTCCCTATCAAGTCCGATCCCCTTTGCTATGTGGGGAATGGATTTACTGGGACCGTTTCCCCCAGCTCCCGGACAGCTGAAGTTCCTAGTCGTGGCAGTCGACTACTTCTCTAAATGGATAGAAGCCGAGCCCCTGGCTACAATCACCGAGCATAGAGTAGTTCAATTCTTCTGGAAAAACGTGATTTGCCGCTTTGGTGTGCCCCGAGTCCTAGTCACAGATAACGGGACACAGTTTACTGGAGCCGCCTTTCGAGCCTTGTGTGAAGACCTCTCCATACAACACCGATTCTCCTCCGTCTCCCATCCCCAGTCGAATGGCCAGGCTGAGAATGCCAACCGACAGATTCTTGCGGGAATCAAGAAGAGGTTAGACAAGTGTTCCAAGGGGCTATGGGTCGATCAGCTGCCGAACGTACTCTGGAATCACCGCACCACCAAGCGGACCCCAACAGGCGAGAGCCCATTTAATCTCACCTATGGGGCCGAAGCCATCATCCCCCTAGAAGTCGGGATACCCTCTCCTCGCCTGATCGCTTATGAAGAAGAGCAGAATGCTAGAGAGCTCAGAACAAGCCTAGATCTGATAGACGAAATCCGAGAGAGAGCTGCCATACGCCAGCAAGCTTACCGAAGAAGGATCGAGCTAGCATACAACAAAAGAGTCCGCCCAACGGACCTCAAAGAAGGGGATTTAGTCCTTCGGAAGTTGGCCATCTCGTTCCCTGGGCAGAAAAGCAAGCTGGCCCCGAACTGGGAGGGACCGTACAAGATCTCAAAAGTAATCCGCCCTGGTACGTACAAGCTAGAAGATCTCGAAGGCAGAGAAATTCCCAGGACGTGGAACGCCGACCATCTTTTGAAATACCAAGAGAAGGCAACTACGTCTCTCCAAGTAACTCGAGATGTCGAACCGTTCCCTTCCTTTCACTAGTAGTGGTTTGTCTTTTTGTTTTTATCATTGTAATAACGGCTAGCAACTTTAGAAGCAGCCGATCATTAGATATTAATAAATGAAGTTTCTTCATGTTTTCACTACTATTACATCCCTCTGCTTGTAACTCTTTAATATCACAATGGTTCCGGAGTCCAACACTTGGCTCGATTCTACTTCGCGAGCTCGCTCCTAAGCGAGCTAGAAGTAGCTCGCCATTCAAAAATGCTCCCACAGCCGTTGAATGGTTCGGAGTCCAGCACTTGGTTCGACCCTACTCCGCAAGCTCGCTCCTAAGCGAGCTAGGGGTAGTTCGCCATTCGAAATTGCTCCCACAGCCGTTGAATGGTTCGGAGTCCAGCACTTGGTTCGACCCTACTCCGCAAGCTCGCTCCTAAGCGAGCTAGGGGTAGTTCGCCATTCGAAATTGCTCCCACACCCCTTAAACTGACAATGGTTCCGGAGTCCAACACTTGGCTCGATTCTACTTCGCGAGCTCGCTCCTAAGCGAGCTAGAAGTAGCTCGCCATTCGAAAATGCTCCCACAGCCGTTGAATGGTTCGGAGTCCAGCACTTGGTTCGACCCTACTCCGCAAGCTCGCTCCTAAGCCAGCTAGGGGTAGTTCGCCATTCGAAATTGCTCCCACACCCCTTAAACTGACAATGGTTCCGGAGTCCAACACTTGGCTCGATTCTACTTCGCGAGCTCGCTCCTAAGCGAGCTAGAAGTAGCTCGCCATTCGAAAATGCTCCCACAGCCGTTGAATGGTTCGGAGTCCAGCACTTGGTTCGACCCTACTCCGCAAGCTCGCTCCTAAGCCAGCTAGGGGTAGTTCGCCATTCAAAATTGCTCCCACGCCCTCTAAATTGACAATGGTTCCGGAGTCCAACACTTGGCTCGATTCTACTTCGCGAGCTCGCTCCTAAGCGAGCTAGAAGTAGCTCGCCGTTCGAAAATGCTCCCACAGCCGTTGAATGGTTCGGAGTCCAGCACTTGGTTCGACCCTACTCCGCAAGCTCGCTCCTAAGCGAGCTAGGAGTAGCTCGCCATTCGAAATTGCTCCCACACCCTCTAAATTGACAATGGTTCCGGAGTCCAACACTTGGCTCGACTCTACTCCGCAAGCTTGATCCTAAGCGAGCCAGGGGTAGTTCGCCGTTCTAAAACGCTCCGACGTCCCTAACCTAGTAAACCAAGGACCCCGAAGCCGAACACTTGGCTCAATTCTACTTCGCGAATTCGCTCCTCAGCGAGCCAGAAGTAGCTCGCCATTCGAAGTCCGAAGCTTTAGAAGTTACGGCACGGCAGATCGCGAGAACAAAACACACAAGTTCGGCAATAACGCTTTTATTAATGAAACAGATGTGGTACAAAGGCAAACACAGTAGGAGCACAACTCATCAGAGAAAAGTTACAACGCCGACTTATTACACTTAGCGAAAAACAAAAAATAAGCAAAGAACTCGCAGAATCGACCACTTCAGTGCTTCTTCGGAGCTGGAGCGTTCTGCTTCAAGGACACTCGAGAGTGACGACGCTTGTCCCCGGAGCGCGACCCCAAGCCGGCAAACTGGGACGTATCCTCGGCACCGCCCCTGGTAGCTACACCGACGGACGCCCCGCTCGAGGAGATTGCCACCGAGCTCTGTGCACCCCCCGGGCTTGGTTGGCCGATCCGCTGACGGGTCGCCATCTCATAGAATGTAATCCCCCGCTCACTCTCAGCGCGAGTGCATGATGTGCTTCGAACGTTGATCGGCCCCGAATGTGGCTTAAGACGGGCCACTTCCGCCTCCAGCTCCGAGATCCTGTCCCGCAACGAGTCGTCTTTGACGTCGACTTCGAAACGTGGAGGTATTGCGGAGTCCGGCACTCCAGATCGGCTAGCGACGAGGCGCCGAAGGTGGGTGACCTCGATGCTTTTATCCACCGTCGCCCTCTTTAGCGCTTCGACTTCGGCAGTCAACTCGACTCGTTCAGTCGTCAACTTGGCCACCTCGGCCGTCAGCCCCTCGCCTTCACTCCGGAGCTTCACCTCTACGGACTGCAGATGCTGTATCTCGGAAAGCAACTCGTCCTTCTCCGTTGTTATTTTGGACAAGTTATGACGAATGCACTGAACTCGAATCTCATTACTGAAATCAGTTGGCAAATGTTCACCTTCGGGTATAAGCTCGGCGATTCTGCTTTCCAAACGACGAATCTCGATGTCTCGCCGTCCAAGGACGAGCTGGAGATGCCTCCTCTCGCTTTCAGCTCGGCGCAATCCGAGCTCGACCTCGTAAAGTTTCTCTCTACACCTAGCCAGACACAGCCTTGTCGCCCCTAGGCCGGCCTCGGCTGGAACTTCCTCGTCCGGGCGAGCAAGCTCGACGTCTTGGGCAATCACCATAAGCTGCAAAGAGATCAGAATAATCAGCACAAACGCCGAACATGGCCGAAGCGCCACACTTGGAAAAATTTTCATCTCTAGAAACAAAAGGGGACAGTTCGGCAAAAGAAAGTGCGTAACACAAAAACTTCCGAACATCGACACTTGCAGAAATTTTCCTTTCATTAAACGTCAAAAAAAGCGGTGGCCAGTCCGCTATTAGGCATTACAAAGTTCGAAAGGAAAAACAAAAAAAAAAAAAAAAACAAAATCAAAAACAACAAAACAAAAGGCGGATTCAGTGCCCGACCTCTTTCCCCGGGCGACGAGGCGGAGTAGGCGTCGACTTCGCCGAAGGAGACGCCGCCACCAACGGAGTGGTCGTGGTGCTTGGGACCTCGCCAGTAACCCCGGCATCGGCATCAGCGTCGCCCTCCTCCTCCTCCTCTTCCCCTTTGGACTCGGGGTCGAAGCCCTCGACGTGTCCGGGGAAGAGTCGCCATCCCGAGACGTCCACCCCGGGGTATGCTTCTCGCACCCGGTCGAGGGCAGTGGCGAAGGCCTTCGCCATGTTCTGCGCGAGGTACCCCTGGGCCTTCTTCAAGGTGGCGTCCTCCACCTCCTTCACGGCCGCCGCCTGCTTCGCCTCGGCCTCGACCAACTGGCTGGCCGACCCCTCCTTCTCCCGACGCAGCTCGTCCTCCAGCCTCTTCACTTCGGCCTCGAGGTGCTGGATCCTCGCAGACCGACCTTCATGCTCGACTCGGAGCTTGTCGAGCTGGTTCGACATCCGAGCCTTCTCGTTCCGAGCCTGGTCGGACTCCTGCTTCAGCTCCTTCTCGAGGGCGGTCAGCCTCTCGGTGAGGTGACCGAAATGGACGACGATCTACAAAGGAAAGAAGAAGAACTCAGAGAGTTAGAAAAATTTTGTGATTCAAAGGGATGAAACGAACGAAGGGAACTCGGAACTTACCGATACCGCCGAACGAGCGATCTCGATCACGTCGTCGCCTTCCCTCCCCGCGTCCATGGCGGCGCGGTCCTTCGGGGTGGCGAGATGCTTGACGGCCTGCATGCTCGCCAACGAGTTCCCGAGGAACCCATCGTGCCTCCGGACCTGCCAGTCCGGAATGTGGATCCGCTTGTGCTCCTCCGTCAGGAGCTCCTCGCCTGCTACGGTCAGCGGCGGGGTCGGCATGGCGAGCGCGGCGGCAATGGGGAAATCCCCTACAGGTGCAGGAGCCGAAGGCCCCGCCACGGCGACGACCGGGTCGTCAGCAACCTCCACCACCTGGTCGGGGGCCGCAATCCTCGGCACCTTCGAGGTCGAGGGCAGCTTCGACGCAACCCTCTTGCGCTTCTTCGGCGTCTTACTGGCGAGCCCCGCCCTGAGCGCCAACACCGCCTCGTAGTCCATGGATTCTGCATCAAAAGCAAAAAATGATTAGCACAAAAAAATGAGGCAGCAAGTACGGAAAAAAGAACTTGGCGAGAGCCGCGTACTAGGATCTACGTGGCAGAGCCCTCCCCTGAAGAGAACGTCCTCCGTCAAATCCTTCCAATCATACTTCGGCCGGTCAAGGAGGGTCCGGACCGCCTCTTCTTCTTCTACTGTAAGCTTCGGCAGCGCCGTCGCCCTCTTGGGCACGCCTTCTGCCCAATTAGTGGGGATCAGCCATGCTTCTCGACTCCGCACGACGACCCACTTCTCTCGCCAGTGCTTTATAGAGTCGGGGCAGACGACGAGCCTGCCGCCATGCCTCGGAGTCAGGTAATACCGATACTCCGACTTGTTCCCTTGGTGGAGCCGGTATATCGTCCGAAGCACGTTCAGCTGCGGCTCGATCCCCGCGGCCTGGCAGTGGAGAACGAAGCCATTAATCACTCGCCATGCGTTCGGCATGAGCTGAATGGGGCAGACCCCGTACCAGCTCACCACGGTAACAGCGAACGCGTGGAGAGGCAGCCGAGCACCGACGATAAAGGCATCGACCGGCCAGCAACACATGGTCACTGGTAGCGGCGAATTAGCCCTAACCCCGGGGCCCGGCAGCATGATTTCGTACTCCTCCGGGATGAAAAAAGATTCCCGGATCGCCGCCAGTTCCTCCTCGCGCAGGATCGACGCCGCGTCATCCGCCTCCGTCGTCTCCCTCACCTCGTTCTCCTCGAAGGACCTCTCCCTCCCATGGATGATTCGCTCGGCCTGGTCCTTCGGGAGCTCCCTGACCCTGTGCAGCCCCGTCAACGGACCTGGCAGCTGTCCGAACTCTCCCATCCTCTTCGGATCCTCGACGATGGAATCCTTGCCGAACACCTTCCCCTTGGTTGGATTCGGAGTCGAGGCCTCGACGCCTTCAAGGGAGGGCTCGGACCAAGAGACTTCATCTGAGACAGAAGCTACAGACATAATTTATAAATTACCTTGAAAAGAGAGAGCTGCCGAGAAACTTCGCCTGAGTCAAACACCGGTCACCGGAAAAATCGCCTGAGACACAAGAGAACGCCTGAGCAAACTAGAGGAGAAATGAGAAATGAGAGGGGGGGAGGATTTATAGAAGAGGGGCACACCCCACGAGGCTAATGGGCCCGTACGACCGGCCCATCTAAACCAAGCGGCGGAGCGATCCCAATCGTCACCTCGATAACTGCAACGAATCATGACTTGAATTTAATGAGCATCCCATCTGATAGAACCCCAGAGGTCACTGCAATTAATGAACGTCCCATCTGTTAGGATTGTCAGAGTTGTCAGAGTTGTCAGAGGTGTCAGGGATTCAAATGGTGCACAGAAAAGACAAACCCCCCAAAAAAACGACAAATCTGGGAGCTCGGCACTCGCTGCCGAGCGTTCGTGACACCGACCCTGTTATGGGGGAAATGTCAGGTTCGGCACTCACTGCCGAGCGTTCGTGACACCGACCCTGTTATGGGGAAAAAGTCAGGCTCGGCACTCACCGCCGAGCGTTCGTGACACCGACCGTGTTATGGGGGAAATGTCAGGTTCGGCACTCACTGCCGAGCGTTCGTGACACCGACCCTGTTATGGGGGAAATGTCAGGTTCGGCACTCACTGCCGAGCGTTCGTGATACCGACCCTGTTATGGGGAAATGTCAGGTTCGGCACTCACTGCCGAGCGTTTGTGATACCGACCCTGTTATGGGGAAATGTCAGGTTCGGCACTCACTGCCGAGCGTTCGTGACACCGACCCTGTTATGGGGGAAATGTCAGGTTCGGCACTCACTGCCGAGCGTTCGTGACACCGACCCTGTTATGGGGAAAAAGTCAGGCTCGGCACTCGCTGCCGAGCGTTCGTGACACCGACCCTGTTATGGGGGAAATGTCAGGTTCGGCACTCACTGCCGAGCGTTCGTGACACCGACCCTGTTATGGGGAAAAAGTCAGGCTCGGCACTCACCGCCGAGCGTTCGTGACACCGACCGTGTTATGGGGAAAATGTCAGGTTCGGCACTCACTGCCGAGCGTTCGTGACACCGACCCTGTTATGGGGGAAATGTCAGGTTCGGCACTCACTGCCGAGCGTTCGTGACACCGACCCTGTTATGGGGAAAATGTCAGGTTCGGCACTCACTGCCGAGCGTTCGTGACACCGACCCTGTTATGGGGAAAAAGCCAGGTTCGGCACTCCTGCCGAGCGTTCGTGACACCGACCCCGTTATGGGGGAAAAAGGCCAGGTTCGGCACTCGCTGCCGAGCATTCGTGACACCGACCTCGTTACGGGGTAAGGAACGGGTTCGGCATATCGCCTTCCCGCTCCCAGCGCTCGCAGCTATGCCGAACTCGCCTTCCTCCCCAGAAAAGCTTGCCGAACCACATATGGACCTCGGCCTCCTAGTCGCCGAGCCCTGGGAAGAGTCTAAGGCGCGATACAAACGTGTGAGGCCCCCGAACGACGAATTAACGCTTCGCCAGGGTCGAAAGGATATCCTTGCAAAAGTGCCACACGACCGTCAGAACCCATGAGCAGCTCGGAGCTCGATCCACTTGGCAAGTCACCTCGCTGCCCCCTCCAGACTCACAACTCTCCACTTGAACTCCGATATAACTCCGCTAGCCATCAAACAGTCAAACTACTCCTTAAAGGCTGATCAAGCTCAGCCTTTAGGAGTGGGGGGCTCGTGATGTAACGCCCCGAATCCCAAATATACTGAATTCGAGATGTTCTACAGGATCTTTTCACTTTCTTAGTACACTTTTACAGGGAAATTAAAACTTTTCATCATTCATCAGAGATTACATCATAATTACATCTTTCTTTTGCACAGCGGAAGTAAAATACAACAATTAAATACAAGTACAACAGCTTGATATAATCTTTAAGCATCCAAATCCTCTTTAATCTTTAGCATAACATTTACCTGCATGTTAGACTGTGGGTACGTCAGTTTATTCAACCGACGATCATTATACACGGCCGTCCTCGCTTGCCGGAAATAGTATAACTTAACATTTCATATTTAGCAAACACAAACTTGTCACATTTCAACTAAAGGGACTACCCTATTGATGTCGTGTTGTGATTGTGCACTTAGTCCTTAATGCAGTTACTTAAGTTACATGACACTAATGCGCACTTGTTCGGATTCTATGCATCCCATACTACATAGGTCCGAGGGCAAGCCCTTATTCGTTCTTCATCTTTATAGGGTTCAATCCCCCGTTATGATCTAATCTACTACTGTAATTACGGTAAGTATCCTAGATGCTATCTGACCTACGAACTCATGTTTAGGCACTCTGGAGTAGTATCCTCACCCAGACGCATCATGGGAATTCCTGGGATACGCTCTCACCTTAAACATGACACCACCCGTAGTCTTCAAACATCCCACGAGCGTCGCCACTGGGACGGTACTCTGGAACAGTATCCTCACCCAGACTCGTCATGGGAATTCCTGGGATACGCTCTCGCCGCTACCCAGGGCCCTCATACTCAGTGTTTTTCTCTTACTTTCATCACGTCTTCACTATGCACTGGTCCTTAGTTTCAATAAAAATCATGAACAAAATAATCACTAGAGTTAGCCTCTCCATCAACCGGACTTATTCCTTTAGTTCAACATGACCAACCTTGGTCTAATTTCAATTTATTTCATTTCTCAATGCCGGGGAGACTTAGCTACTCTATTTCAAATTTCATTTCACAATCTTTAAGTCATGACCACTTTCATGTCACAATTTCATACTCTTTCTTATTCATAATTTCATTTGTTCACAAATCCATGGTGAATACTTATAACTCAAGTTTCATATTCAAGTCCAACAATTTCATCAACAAAGTTTCTAAACTCCATCATCATACAATGGATTCATGCACTTTACAAACATACACTCGTACTTCATATTTTACACCATATCTTCAAGTAAAAATTATAATATCATGTCACACCACAAATTCTTTTGTGTCAAATACTTTCTAATAATTCATTTCAATAACTCTTTATAAATTTGAAAATAACCATGAGTATGTGTCTTAGAACCATAGCTTTAATATACCATTTGTTCACAAACTACATTATATTTTCTTCAATTAATATCCAAACCAATCCCATAAAATTCCTTGTATTTTTATGAAAATTACCATATTTTTCTCATATTTTTTGGACATCAAAAACTCACAAAAAAAATATTTTTCCCTAAGTGCTAGGGGAAAGATTCGAACCCAGCACAGTAGAGAAGAAGGCCAGAGCACCCGCCGATAGGCCGATCTGTGCTAGCGAATAGAAGAGAGTGCACTAAGTATATATGCCATCTCTTCGCTGTCGTATATATATATACACAGTACTTTTAAAAAAATGGTGAGACCCGGATTCGAACCACACCGCTCGGGGAAACCGAACAGCGCCACCGACCGCCTGAGCCACTGGCTCAGGTTGTCACCGTGTGGATCAAAACCCTTTTGACTCATATTCACACTGTTTCCTTTGAAATTAACTCGATGTTCAAACAATTGATTCATATTGCCTTCATATAAACCACTGAAAAATTCCAGATTTAATCTTCTTTATTCCATCTTCAAAACAGTAATTGTAAAATAAATTCTTGCACTAAAACACATTTTTCTCCACCCAAATTAATTATTTTAATTAAAACTAGCAAATCTTTTATTTTTCGACATTGAAAATAATCGATTGTTCTTCTAATCTCTCTTTTATCCCAAAATTTTTCATGATAAATTACTGGTCATTAATCTTCATTCACAACACAAGACAACTTGGATTTTCCCATACTCATACTAGTCAAAGAATTCATATAGCACATGAATAGGTGAAACTCAACAATTACTAATTTTGGTACATTTCTAATTTGATGACAACAAGCAATTCTTTGGTTCATTCATGCCACTTCTACACATGGATTCGAAGTATTCATTATACTTTTCCATTCAAATTCCATGGTGTTATTATCTTTATCAAATGTCATGTCTCAACCACACAATTTGCAAGTAATTAATAAAAGGCTTTCACACATCATGCTAGTCACATTGCATCATTGTTCAATTAACTAGATAATCATAGAAAGTGCTTCATAAGGTATCATTTCATGCAAACAATTTACATACACAATTTATCACACCATTCTAAGCCATTCACATACTAACTTTTTAATTAAAGTGGTCTCTTATTAGTATTTTCCATGTATAGTGTCATCAATATACTAGCATGAACCCTATATTAGAAACATGAATTGTTTTACCCACCTCAATTGGAGAGAAACACAACAAAAACAATCAAGTAGATGAGAACACCTCCTCCTAGCCAAAAGAATGCACCACTCCAAGCCTCCAACCAAATGCCGAATGCTTCCTCAAGCTCCCCACCGAAATGCTCCTAGCCGAATGCTCCTTCTCTTGGCCGAAAGCTCCAAGCAACCAAAGAACCACACACTCTCTTATCTTTTATAACTCACAATTATAATACTATTTGCTTTAGAATTTACACTTTGCATATGAAAATTAGCCATGAGAAAGGGGGGGTATTTATACAAAAAAATGAGGGAAATGGAGGGCTAAGATCATCTTGGTGGTTGCAAAATGAAGGGCTTAGATTCAAGTAGGAGTTAGGAAAACTACCCACCTCCTTGAAACTACCCCCATGTTCTCCACACCAAAATTTCAACTTTCCCTCCCAAAAAGGATACCCGGCCAAGCATAAGAAATGGGCAATGCACGTGTACGGGTAGTGCACGTGCATGCAACTAGGCCAAATTTGTACATTTCAAAATTGTATAAAAATAATTTTGTTAAGAAAAAGTCTTCTACATGACAAGTTTAATTAAAATAAATTAATTCATGGGCTTTCTTTTTGGGCCAAAGATAATTTATAAAAATAATTAAAATAAAAATGCTTTTGGGCTTTTTAAGAAAAGGCTTTTTAATTAATTCAAATAAGGCTTTTAAAGAAGGCTTTTTGTACTAAAATAATTTGAGAAAAATATATTTAAACATACTCATCATGATAAAATAATCCAACAATATATTGCACGTGCACAACACGTGCAAAATAAATAATTTTTCATTTATTGAAAAATCAGGGTATTACAGCACTCCCTCCTTAGAATAGTTCCGTCCCCGGAACTACAATCAAGAGCGAGGAAAACAAACAAAATACAACACACACAACAAAACAAAAGATACAAAAATACAATCAAGCAAAAAGCTCAGGATAGTCCTTCAACATCCTCTCCTCAGATTCCCAAGTAGCCTCTTCAACCAAGTGGTTTCTCCAGACTACCTTGACCATCGGTATCGTCTTATTCCTCAAGACTTTCTCCCTACGGTCAACAATCTCAACAGGAGACTCGATGTAATTCAGGTCTAACTGCAAACCTTCCGGCACTTCCGGCAAATGATGACTCGGGTCTGGAATATAACCTCTCAGCATAGACACGTGAAAGACATTGTGCACCTGAGACAACTCTTCCGGTAATTCAAGCCGGTAAGCCGTTTTCCCGATCCTTTTCAATATCTTATACGGGCCTATAAACCTCGGGGCTAACTTCCCGCCTTTGCCAAAACGAACCACACCTTTGCTGGGTGATACCTTCAGAAAGACGAAGTCACCAACCTCAAACTCAAGGTCCCTTCTCCGGTTGTCTGCATAGCTTTTCTGCCTGCTCTGAGCTTCCACCAACCTTTTCCTGATCAGATCAATCTTCTCAGAAGTCAGTTGCACAAGCTCAGGACCAAACAACTGACGCTCCCCTACTTCATACCAACACACAGGAGTCCTGCACTTCCTGCCATACAGAGCTTCGTACGGCGCCATCCCAATGCTAGCCTGAAAACTGTTGTTGTAAGCAAATTCCACCAAAGGTAAATGCCTTTCCCAACTGCCTCCAAAGTCTAGTATACAACACCGAAGCATATCCTCAAGAATACGATTGACTCTCTCGGTCTGCCCATCGGTTTGCGGATGAAAAGCAGTGCTGAAATCCGTCTTGGTACCCAAAGCTGCCTGAAGACTCCTCCAGAAATGCGAAGTAAACCGCGCATCTCGATCAGACACAATGGTCGAAGGAACGCCATGAAGTCGGACAATCTCACCAACATACATCTCAGCCAACTTGTCCATTGAAGCAGTGAGTTTCATCGCCAAAAAGTGAGCGGACTTGGTAAGTCGATCGACTATAACCCAAATTGCATCATTGCCTTTAGGACTCTTAGGCAATCCCGTAATGAAATCCATACTGATGTTATCCCACTTCCATTCCGGAATAGGTAACGGCTGTAATAGACCTCCGGGTCTCTGATTTTCGGCTTTGACTTGCTGACAAACCTCACACTTCGCGACAAATTCAGCCACATCCCGCTTCAAACCTGACCACCAGAAATGCTGCTTGATGTCCTTGTACATCTTAGTACTCCCAGGATGTACAGACAAAAGAGTAGCATGCGCCTCCTGAAGAATACTCTCTTTCAGGTCCGCCTGATTTGGAACGCACAGCCTGTCTCCGAACCACAGCACTCCATCCCTGATTTGAAAACCGGGCAACCTGCCAGCACCAACCTGCTCCTTCATCTCCAGAATATCAGCATCAACTTCCTGACTTGCAATAATCCTTGTATTCAGAGTAGGCTGAAGCCTCAACTGAGCCAAAGATGCTCCCAATCCTTGCAAGACAACCTCAATACCAGCTCGGTCCAGCTCCTCAATCAGATGCCTCTGAGTCGTAATCAAACAGGCCAAACTGCTCTTGCGGCTAAGTGCATCAGCCACAACATTAGCTTTTCCAGGATGATACTTGATCTCAGGTCGCATATCCTCGAGTACTTCCAACCATCTCCGCTGCCTCAAATTGAGATCCCTCTGCTGATATATATACTTCAAGCTCTTGTGATCCGTGTACATATTCAGCTTCTCACCGTACACGTAGTGCCTCCATTGCTTCAAAGCAAAAATAATCGCAGCCAACTCCAGATCATGAGTCGGATAATTTTTCTCATGCGGTCGTAGTTGCCTAGACCCATAAGCGATTACTCTTCCTTCTTGCATTAAGACACAACCAAGCCCCCGATGTGAAGCATCGCTATAAACGTCATACTCAACACCAGCTCTAGGCAAAGCCAAAATAGGTGCAGTAGTCAGTCTATCTTTCAACTCCTGAAAACTCGCCTCACATTGCTCGGTCCACTTGAAGCTCACATTCTTCTTGGTCAGCCCTGTAAGCGGTACAGCTATCTGAGCATAACCTTGAATGAATCTCCGATAATATCCAGTCATCCCAAGGAAACTTCTGACTTCCTTCACTGTAGTAGGCCTTGCCCAATCTCTCACTGCCTCTATCTTCTGAGGATCAGTTGCCACTCCCTCCTTAGAAAGGATGTGACCCAGGAACGCCACTTCAGATTTCCAGAAATCACACTTGGATAACTTGGCATACAACTGCTGCTCTTCCAACTTCTGCAACACTGCTGCCAGATGCTCAGTGTGCTCCTCCTCAGACTTGGAGTACACGAGAATATCGTCGATAAACACCACGACGAAGGAATCAATAAACGGCCTCAGAACTCTGTTCATCAAGTCCATGAAGATTGCAGGTGCATTCGTCACTCCGAATGGCATAACTAAGAATTCGTAATGCCCATGCCGAGTTCTAAATGCAGTCTTATGCACATCTTCAGCTTTCACTCGAACTTGGTGGTAACCTGATCGAAGATCTATTTTGGAGAATACAGCTGCTCCTTGCAGACGATCGAACAAGTCATCAATTCGAGGAATCGGATACTTATTCTGAACAGTGACCTTATTCAGCTCTCGGTAATCGATGCACATCCTCATCGATCCATCCTTCTTCTTTACCAAAAGCACTGGTGCTCCCCAAGGTGACGCACTAGGTTGAATAAAGCCTTTTCCCAACAGTTCCTCAATCTGCCGTTTCACCTCATCCTGTTCCACTGGAGCCATCCTATAAGGTGCCTTAGAAATGGGTGCACTTCCCGGTTGAACAGTGATGCTGAACTCTACATCACGATGCGGGGGTAACCCAGGAAAATCTTCCAAGAACACAGTCGGATAGTCCCGAACCACAGGAATCCCTTGCACTTCCACAGGAGTCTCTTCCTTGCGGATAGTAGCCACCAGCTTAGAACATTTCCGCTTCCCTTGGAACACGACTTCAGGTCCACCTGGAGCCTTCACTGTCACCGTCTTGGCCTTACACTCGATGCTTGCACTGTACACCGACATCCAATCAATGCCAATGATAACATCGACTCCCAAGATAGTCAGTTCGATCAGATCAATGCCAAAGATTCTATCCCCAATCACAATCTCGCAATCAGCATAATACCGATCAGTGGTTAAAGTTTCCCCTGACGGAGTAGCTACTGATAAGATCTTGCCTGGGAACATCTTCGGTTCAACTCCCAACGCTTTAGCAAACTTTGGAGACACAAAAGTATGAGAGGATCCAGTATCAAACAATACGACAGCTTTAATTCCATTAAGATAGAGTTCGCCTGTTACATAATATACATCATTACATAACAGCCTCACTAAACAAAGGGAAAGGGAATGACAAAGACTCTAAACACCAGCCCTCGTACCAGAGATGACCTGATCTGCCTCCTCAGCATCAGCTTCCGTCAAGGCAAATACTCGCCCTGATTGGTACGGCCTCTTCCCAGCCTGCTGCGTTGGTGCGTTGCTGTTTCCACCCTGTAGTTTGGGACAGTGAGATTTGTAGTGTCCCGTTTCACCACAGTTGTAGCAAGTCACCGCAGAAGGTCTCGCCACATTGTTTCCAGGCCTCCCAGCCACACTCACAGCGTTCGCCCCCGTCGGTTTGAACCTCTGTGCAGATGGTTGCCCCCTGAAACTCCCCGAATGTGCAGGCCTCTTCCCGGGCTGCCAGTTGTTCCTCCTGTTCTGAACAACATGGAACTGCTCCATATCCGCCTCCGTCGCTGCCGCCCTCTTGACCAGCTTATCGAATCTCCTGATACCAAGGGGTATCATACGAGATCTCAAGCTAGGCCTCAGACCATGCTCGAACTTGCGAGCTTTCTTGGCCTCATCCGCCACCAACTCTGGAGCATACCTGGAGAGCTGAGTGAACTTGGTCTCATAGGCTCTCACTGACATGCTGCCTTGCTGAAGCGACAGGAACTCCATCGCCTTCTTCTCCTGGACGTCGGAGGGGAAATAATGGCTGCGGAACTCCTCCAAAAATTCCTCCCAGCCAAACAACAGACCTCCCATGGTCCTCTTCACAGATTGCCACCAAACCGCTGCATCCTTCTCCAGCTGCAAGGTTGCCAACTTGACCTTGCTACCCTCCGGTGTCTCCAACACCTCGAAGATGGTCTCCACTTGCCGTATCCAGTTGTCAGCCGAATCTGGATCTGACTTTCCCTCAAACACGGGTGGTTTCATTCTCTTGAACGATTCCACCAGCTTTATTGCCTCGGGCACTGGATTTGCCGGCCCCCTAGCTTGGTTCTGAGCCACAGCATTCAACGTCTGGTAGACCCTAGCAAGCTCAGTCTCCAGATCCAATCCTTCCCCATTCCTTGCTCCTCTTCTCGACATATTCTGATGTAAAAGATCCGTCAAATTCGAAGTATATAACAAGAATTTAAACCAACTTCCATTTCATTGAATTCCAAAAGTTTATACATTCGAATTTAAAAACATCTCTAAACATCAGAATGAAAGAAAACAGAAGCCACAACACTCTAACTCCTACGGGTCCTCTTCGCTGCTCGAAGTTCTTCCCGCAGTTCATCAACCTCATCCTTCAGCACATCAGTTAGGTTCTTTTTCTTCTCAAGTTCCCAAATCCGATGGCTAAGAACAGAATAGTCAGCCTTCCGCTTCTCCAGCTGAGCCTCCAACAATCCAACTCTCTCCTTCAGGGTTTCCACTTTCCTCTGAAGAGAAGCCACAAGACCACTGGGAACTGGTACTTCCTCTTCATCGGAAAAAGAATCATCAGATGAATCCGGAGGTGGGGTGATCTCTCGGGATTCAGGGTACTCCTCGTCATCAGAATCAGCTTGTCCAGGGTAGTACTCGTCCTCGGAATCTGCCTGTCCAGGATGGTACTCTTCCTCAATGATGTGCCAGTCGTCGCCTCCAGCAGGGTCGAAGTGATCAGCCATCTTAGAAATAGGGAGGAGAAATCACAAATCTTAGAGCAACACAAATGTAAGTCACTTACATTTAAATCTCTAGATTCAAACACACACTCTAATGTCCACTTCTAGGGTGTCGTTCCCTATAAATTTGTACAAGTGTGAAAGTGTAGAAAGCGTGGCTCTGATACCACTCTGTAACGCCCCGAATCCCAAATATACTGAATTCGAGATGTTCTACAGGATCTTTTCACTTTCTTAGTACACTTTTACAGGGAAATTAAAACTTTTCATCATTCATCAGAGATTACATCATAATTACATCTTTCTTTTGCACAGCGGAAGTAAAATACAACAATTAAATACAAGTACAACAGCTTGATATAATCTTTAAGCATCCAAATCCTCTTTAATCTTTAGCATAACATTTACCTGCATGTTAGACTGTGGGTACGTCAGTTTATTCAACCGACGATCATTATACACGGCCGTCCTCGCTTGCCGGAAATAGTATAACTTAACATTTCATATTTAGCAAACACAAACTTGTCACATTTCAACTAAAGGGACTACCCTATTGATGTCGTGTTGTGATTGTGCACTTAGTCCTTAATGCAGTTACTTAAGTTACATGACACTAATGCGCACTTGTTCGGATTCTATGCATCCCATACTACATAGGTCCGAGGGCAAGCCCTTATTCGTTCTTCATCTTTATAGGGTTCAATCCCCCGTTATGATCTAATCTACTACTGTAATTACGGTAAGTATCCTAGATGCTATCTGACCTACGAACTCATGTTTAGGCACTCTGGAGTAGTATCCTCACCCAGACGCATCATGGGAATTCCTGGGATACGCTCTCACCTTAAACATGACACCACCCGTAGTCTTCAAACATCCCACGAGCGTCGCCACTGGGACGGTACTCTGGAACAGTATCCTCACCCAGACTCGTCATGGGAATTCCTGGGATACGCTCTCGCCGCTACCCAGGGCCCTCATACTCAGTGTTTTTCTCTTACTTTCATCACGTCTTCACTATGCACTGGTCCTTAGTTTCAATAAAAATCATGAACAAAATAATCACTAGAGTTAGCCTCTCCATCAACCGGACTTATTCCTTTAGTTCAACATGACCAACCTTGGTCTAATTTCAATTTATTTCATTTCTCAATGCCGGGGAGACTTAGCTACTCTATTTCAAATTTCATTTCACAATCTTTAAGTCATGACCACTTTCATGTCACAATTTCATACTCTTTCTTATTCATAATTTCATTTGTTCACAAATCCATGGTGAATACTTATAACTCAAGTTTCATATTCAAGTCCAACAATTTCATCAACAAAGTTTCTAAACTCCATCATCATACAATGGATTCATGCACTTTACAAACATACACTCGTACTTCATATTTTACACCATATCTTCAAGTAAAAATTATAATATCATGTCACACCACAAATTCTTTTGTGTCAAATACTTTCTAATAATTCATTTCAATAACTCTTTATAAATTTGAAAATAACCATGAGTATGTGTCTTAGAACCATAGCTTTAATATACCATTTGTTCACAAACTACATTATATTTTCTTCAATTAATATCCAAACCAATCCCATAAAATTCCTTGTATTTTTATGAAAATTACCATATTTTTCTCATATTTTTTGGACATCAAAAACTCACAAAAAAAATATTTTTCCCTAAGTGCTAGGGGAAAGATTCGAACCCAGCACAGTAGAGAAGAAGGCCAGAGCACCCGCCGATAGGCCGATCTGTGCTAGCGAATAGAAGAGAGTGCACTAAGTATATATGCCATCTCTTCGCTGTCGTATATATATATACACAGTACTTTTAAAAAAATGGTGAGACCCGGATTCGAACCACACCGCTCGGGGAAACCGAACAGCGCCACCGACCGCCTGAGCCACTGGCTCAGGTTGTCACCGTGTGGATCAAAACCCTTTTGACTCATATTCACACTGTTTCCTTTGAAATTAACTCGATGTTCAAACAATTGATTCATATTGCCTTCATATAAACCACTGAAAAATTCCAGATTTAATCTTCTTTATTCCATCTTCAAAACAGTAATTGTAAAATAAATTCTTGCACTAAAACACATTTTTCTCCACCCAAATTAATTATTTTAATTAAAACTAGCAAATCTTTTATTTTTCGACATTGAAAATAATCGATTGTTCTTCTAATCTCTCTTTTATCCCAAAATTTTTCATGATAAATTACTGGTCATTAATCTTCATTCACAACACAAGACAACTTGGATTTTCCCATACTCATACTAGTCAAAGAATTCATATAGCACATGAATAGGTGAAACTCAACAATTACTAATTTTGGTACATTTCTAATTTGATGACAACAAGCAATTCTTTGGTTCATTCATGCCACTTCTACACATGGATTCGAAGTATTCATTATACTTTTCCATTCAAATTCCATGGTGTTATTATCTTTATCAAATGTCATGTCTCAACCACACAATTTGCAAGTAATTAATAAAAGGCTTTCACACATCATGCTAGTCACATTGCATCATTGTTCAATTAACTAGATAATCATAGAAAGTGCTTCATAAGGTATCATTTCATGCAAACAATTTACATACACAATTTATCACACCATTCTAAGCCATTCACATACTAACTTTTTAATTAAAGTGGTCTCTTATTAGTATTTTCCATGTATAGTGTCATCAATATACTAGCATGAACCCTATATTAGAAACATGAATTGTTTTACCCACCTCAATTGGAGAGAAACACAACAAAAACAATCAAGTAGATGAGAACACCTCCTCCTAGCCAAAAGAATGCACCACTCCAAGCCTCCAACCAAATGCCGAATGCTTCCTCAAGCTCCCCACCGAAATGCTCCTAGCCGAATGCTCCTTCTCTTGGCCGAAAGCTCCAAGCAACCAAAGAACCACACACTCTCTTATCTTTTATAACTCACAATTATAATACTATTTGCTTTAGAATTTACACTTTGCATATGAAAATTAGCCATGAGAAAGGGGGGGTATTTATACAAAAAAATGAGGGAAATGGAGGGCTAAGATCATCTTGGTGGTTGCAAAATGAAGGGCTTAGATTCAAGTAGGAGTTAGGAAAACTACCCACCTCCTTGAAACTACCCCCATGTTCTCCACACCAAAATTTCAACTTTCCCTCCCAAAAAGGATACCCGGCCAAGCATAAGAAATGGGCAATGCACGTGTACGGGTAGTGCACGTGCATGCAACTAGGCCAAATTTGTACATTTCAAAATTGTATAAAAATAATTTTGTTAAGAAAAAGTCTTCTACATGACAAGTTTAATTAAAATAAATTAATTCATGGGCTTTCTTTTTGGGCCAAAGATAATTTATAAAAATAATTAAAATAAAAATGCTTTTGGGCTTTTTAAGAAAAGGCTTTTTAATTAATTCAAATAAGGCTTTTAAAGAAGGCTTTTTGTACTAAAATAATTTGAGAAAAATATATTTAAACATACTCATCATGATAAAATAATCCAACAATATATTGCACGTGCACAACACGTGCAAAATAAATAATTTTTCATTTATTGAAAAATCAGGGTATTACACGTGATATGGCTAAAAATGGGGTTAAATCGGAACCGTCCAAGTTGAGTACGAATCTTGAGACG
Organism: Hemerocallis citrina; assembly: GCA_017893485.1. Taxonomy (NCBI): domain Eukaryota; kingdom Viridiplantae; phylum Streptophyta; class Magnoliopsida; order Asparagales; family Asphodelaceae; genus Hemerocallis; species Hemerocallis citrina. The sequence continues at coordinate 128,044,497 of CM030360.1, forward strand.
TGAGGGTAAAATGGCGATTCCGCCTACAAGAGGGTCTGAAATAGGTGTTGGGTCTTAGCCCCAAGAACCCAGTAACCCACGAACGGACCCACCAATAAGAGGGTGCGGGTTTTAACCCGCTACACACCTCACCCAACAAGATAAAATCAGGATCCCTGACCAATCTTGATCAACGGTCCTGATGAACGTCAATCTTTTCACTGGGATTTGGGGATTAAATTCCTTGTCTGATTATCGGAATATACCTTATCAGATTACATTCCTAATCTGTTTACAAGGAGAATATTCTATATCAGGTCACGCGGATTACATCCCTAAATTGTTCTCTAAGACACCTATAAATACCCCCCATCCATCTCCATTAAGAGGTAATCAATCCTTCACCAGTTTTTGTGCTCATTCATAGTCTTCCTAGATTACTGACTTGAGCGTCGGAGGGTGCGTCGCCGGGAACAACCCCGGTGTCTCGCACTTTTTGCAGGTGCACGGCGGGAGCGACGATCGACGCCCCAAGGAACAGGTATACAGGTTTCCATTCAGTTTCCCTAAGAATCCACAAGTTCTATCTGTTTGCCCCCACACCAAATTTAGCGGCAACAGCGGTATATGTCCCAATTAATCCACCACAACGCACAAAAATGGGACCTCAAAGGAGGACGGGAATATATGTTGGGTATGAATCTCCATCTATAATCAAGTATATTGAACCGACAACTGGAGATTTGTTTACTGCAAGGTTTGCAGATTGTCACTTTGATGAATCATTATTCCCAATATTAGGGGGAGATAATAAACAGTTGGAAAAAGAGATTTCATGGAATGAATTATCATTGAAATGTTTAGATTCTCGAACAAAAGAAAGTGAATTAGAAGTTCAAAGGATAATTCATTTGCAAGGTATTTCAAATCAACTGCCAGACGCATTTACTGACTACAAAAGAATAACAAAATCTCATATTCCAGCTGTAAATGCTCCTATCAAAATTGATGTCCCTGAAGGAACAACCTATAATTGCTAGTGAGTCTAAGGCACGCTTGAAGCGTGGTAGATCACTTGGTTCCAAAGATAAATATCCTCGAAAAAGAAAAGGAGCAAATAACCATGATTGTCAAATCGAGGATGTCTCTCCAGAAGAGACCATTGACATAGTTAATAATGAAGAGAATCAGGTACCTGAAATTAATGAAAATGAAGAGATCTCGATTAACTATGTCATTACGGGAAGAAGATGGGACCGGAATAATATAATTGTCGACAATATTTTTGTATATAATATAGCGCGCGATATCATAAATGAAAACGAGGATCGTGAACCTACCTCTGTGGAAGAGTGTAGAAATAGAAATGATTGGCCAAAATGGAAAGAGGCAATTAAGTCTGAATTAGACTCGTTTGAAAAACGAGGAGTTTTTGGATCTGTAGTCCGAACACCAAAAGAGATCAAACCAGTAGGCTATAAATGGGTATTTGTACGAAAAAGAAATGAACGAAATGAGATTACTAGATATAAAGCATGGCTTGTCGCACAAGGTTTTACCCAGATGCCTGGTGTTGATTATGAAGAGACATATTCTCCTGTGGTGGATGCAATAACATTTCGATATTTGATACGTCTGGCAGTGCATGAAAGACTTGAAATGCGTCTCATGGATGTGGTCACGGCCTATTTGTATGGTTCGTTAGACCATGATATATATATGAAAATCCCTGAAGGATTTAAAGTGCCAGAAGCATATAATGATAATTCCCGGGAAATTTACTCAGTTAAGTTAAACAAAGCATTATATGGATTAAAACAATCAGGACGGATGTGGTATAACCGTCTGAGAGAATTTTTAATAAAAGAGGGTTATAATAATGATCCTATATGCCCATGTGTGTTTATAAAAGGTTTAGGATCAAAATTTGTTATAATTGTTGTTTATGTTGATGATTTAAATATCATCGGAACTCCTGAAGAGTTATTACAAGCCGTGCAATGTTTAAAGAGAGAATTTGAAATGAAAGACCTTGGAAAAACAAGATATTGTTTAGGTCTTCAAATTGAACATTTGAAAGATGGGATTTTCTTGCATCAATCCACTTATCTGGAAAAAGTACTTAAAAGGTTTTACATGGATAAAGCTCATCCCTTAAGTACTCCAATGGTAGTGAGGTCATTAGATGTTAATAAAGATGTGTTTAGACCTCGTGAGGAACATGAAGAACTAATTGGTCCTGAAGTACCATATCTTAGTGCCATTGGAGCATTGATGTATCTTGCTAACAATACACGTCCTGATATATCTTTTGCGGTAAATTTATTGGCAAGATATAGTTCCTCACCAACTCGAAGACATTGGAATGGTGTGAAACATATATTTAGATATCTTCGAGGGACCATGGATATTAGCTTGTATTATTCTAACCTATCCAAATCAGATTTAATTGGGTATGCAGATGCAGGATATTTATCTGATCCACATAAAGCCCGATCTCAATCAGGATATGTGTTCACCTGCGGAGGAACAGCAATTTCATGGCGTTCTACAAAGCAAACACTAGTAGCAACTTCAACTAATCATGCAGAAATATTGGCAATCCACGAGGCAAGTCGTGAATGTGTTTGGTTGAGGTCGATATCTCAATATATCCGGGGAATGTGTGGCCTTTCAGTCGATAAAGATATCCCCACAACCTTATTTGAAGATAATACAGCATGCATAGCTTAGCTAAAGGATGGCTACATCAAAGGTGATAAAACGAAGCATATCTCACCAAAGTTCTTCTTCACTCATGATCTTCAACAAAAGGGTGAAATAAGTGTTCACCAGATAAAGTCAAGTGAGAATCCAACAGATTTGTTCACTAAGGCTCTACCCACGACAACATTTGAAAAGATGGTAAACATGATTGGGATGCGTCGTTTGAAATATCTAAAAGGATGATCTTTTCAGGGGGAGAAAATATATGCACTGCACTCTTTTTCTCTTCACCAAGTTTTGTCCCATTGGATTTTCTTGGTAAGGTTTTTAATGAGGCAGTATCGAGGCATATTCTTATCCACAATTACGAGACATTCAAGGGGGAGTGTTAAAAAATCAATTAATGTGAATGTCTCTCCATTATCCCATTTTCTCCACTAACCCCATGATCTCCATGTTCTCCACTCACCATTTACTCCATGTTTGTCCTTTCAACTTCTTTTGTAAGCCTATAAATAAGCCTTTAGATGAATCATTTGGGAGTGCTAAAAAAAGAAAAGGAAATCATTTGAATACAAATTATACTCTATTCTCTTGTCTCTTTTACTTTCTAGTATCGTCTCCATTATTTTACAACAATTGTGAAGATGTGATAAAAGTAAGAGAAAAACACAAGTATGAGGGCCTCGGATCTACGGTGTGAGAGTGTTCATAGGTTATTTGCATGATGCATCATGTCATAACGTGGATATATCTTCGGAATTATCAGGACCGTGGCGACGTTTGTGGGGTGTTTGGTGACTACGTAGTGCCATCGTTCCATGAAGGAGGCAAATTGTCCATAGGTTGTTTGTGTGATGCGTCATGTCATAATGTGGGATTCCCCTCCAGGCTGTCTGGGTATGGGCTCGTAACTCATAAAACATCTAGGATAATTATTATAGTTACCGTAGTAGTTTAACTCATAGCGAGGGATCCAACCCTACAAGATGAAGAACGGTTAAGGGCTTGCCCTCGAATTTATGTAGAATGTGATGCATAAGTTCGAACAAGTGTACATTAGTGTCATGAAATAATAAATAACTGCATTAAGACTAAGTGCACATTCACGCACGACATCAATAAGATAGTCCTCCTTAGCTTTGTTTGTGAACAAGTGTGTGCTTTCCAAGTAATAGAAATTGATATATTATATCTTAACGTCAGTTGTATGTAACTGACGTGCCCACAGTTTTTATGCAGGATTAAATGAATGAAAGAACTAAAGAAGGAATGCTGCTTAAAGAAATGTTCAAATTGTTATTTATTTTATGTATTATGTTGTAATTATAATTCCGCTGCGTTGATATAAAATATTGTTGTACAAAAAGTTTTAAATTTCTTGTAAAATTGTACGAAGTTAAGTGTAAAAATCCTATGTGACTTCGAATTCAGACTTATTTGGAATTCGGGGCATTACAATAATCGATATCTAAAACAATTATTGATTTTGTTTTTTCAACAAAAAAACAATTATTGACTTAATTATCATATACCACTTGATATAAAAGATTTATGCCACTTACTAGGCATGTTTAAGATTAATACCATGAGGTTGAGAACTTGAGATGTTTCTTTTTCTTGATGATTATTTAGTATTTTATTTTTTATTTTTTTGCATATAAGATATATGATTGAGAGAAATAAAGAAAGAAGGGGACCTTGACTAAAACTGAGCCAACATGATAATCGGAGAAAAACAAGGGTCTTTATACCTTACTCTACATGCACAAATTAATTAAAAAGTTTTTAAAGTTCTCAACAGATTTTTTGACTTTTGTCCACACAAAACATGACAATAACATTAACCCATCTCTAATCTCTAATATCATAATGGGAGAAGGCCTTAGTGTTATTTGTCATTTTATCATTCTACCAACATGTGCAACGCACGTACATAACTAATATGAAGGAAGTTTCAAGTTCAAATCATCCCTACATCACAGTTCTTATTTTTATTTTTTGAAATTATTAAAACGTGCATTGCACGTGTAAATTACTAGTATATCATAATTTGAGCGCTAAAAGTGACAACCTTTTTTAGTGTCACCGACGGGCTAATTACAGGCAGAGTAATCCTACAACCACAACCTTATATACAACTAAATTAACGTACCATGATATTGCGGTTCTAATCAGTATTGTCACCTGATTAGAATGAATAAAATTAATTCCACCTTATACCCTAAACCTAATGAAATTAATCTCCAAGTAATTAAAGCTAAAATAAAGTGAATATTTAGGGTCTAATTTGGCTTAAGAGTTGAGTTAGACTTTCATTGTGCTAATAATGTGGCAATGTTGATTATGACTGCCACATTCGGATGTGCATATATTTGATAGTGTACATTGGTAATGGTACGAGTATAATATTACTTTTACAATCATCCTCTAAGCTAAAATTTATCTAAAGAGTGAAGATAAATTTTGTTAAACCCCTCAAATTTTCACGATTTTGCAGGTAACTTTCCTGTCTTTTGAAAGTGATTGTTTCCACTCCCAAAAAAAATGTTTTCTTGGAATCTAACCTTCATTTATCATTGGTCTTGTAAAAACCCGTTATTTCTGTGCTGAGATGATTTGTCATTTAAAATTTAGTGTCAAAATTCGTGCAAATAGATTTATTGTAATGAATAAAATACTATTTTAGCTATAATTTTTTTTTAACTTCGAAAATGGACAGAGTGCAACTAGTGGCTAAGAAAATAATCCAAGGGTCAGTTTTAAAAAGTCAGGTAATTACCTGCCAAAAGTGTGAACTCTCCAGAGTTTAGCGAAATTTACCCCCAAAAAAAATTTGATTGAAAGCTCAAGAAACATTAGTACACACGAAACAAGTGTTGTATATGAAGTTCCTACATTGATCATAAAAAAAATCATAAATTTACGCTTTCAACATTAGCTAAGCTGACAAAGCTATTTCTCAGAATATATATTAACTAAAGCTATCAGATTTTGAAGTGAAAAAGACAGGTACATGTACTTCATAGCCTTAGCTTTATAATTTAGTAGATATATGACAACCATACAAGTCAACGGGCAGGTACTGAAGGGAAAGGGAAAGATCATTCTATTAGAGCATCCACTATATATCGGGTTTTGTAAAAACTCAAAATTTCGTAATTGAGTTGAAAAAATTACTCACTATCTTCGCTAAATTAAAAAATTTAGAATACGAGTAAACAGTTCTTCGCTAAACATAGAAGTGAGGATAGAAGAAGGAAAAAAAAAATCGGACCGGATGGAAGATGATGCTCCGTCCGTTGATTAATTTAATAAAAAAAATGAAAAAAAAACCGAAAGATGAGAGACGGGCGAAGAAACTCCGTCTCTCGTTTTTTCTTATTTACAAAAATGTCATCACTATTTACAAAAAATGTCATTTTCAATATATATATATATATATATATATAGAGGATGGAAGATCTTCTTTTCCCAAACTTTCCCTTATTTACAAAATTGCCATTGAGTATTTACGAAAATGCCATTTTCAAAAAAAAATCAAAACAAAAAATTTGAAGATCATCTTCCATCTTTTCTAAATTTGGCTTTTAACGACTGCAGCGCTCTCCTAAATTTGCTATTCTCTAAATGCTATATATGCATTTTTAGATTACTGTAACATTCCAGAAAAATAATTTTTTATATTTTTGCCCATACATTGCACGTAAAATTTTATGCATTTTTGTCCCTAAAATTTTCTACAGTCATGAACATTTTTATTCTCATTTTTATCACAAATGTACGATTTATTTTTAATTAAACCCAATAGGCCTAAATCTATTTTTGAAGCCCCTTAAAAATTAATTACAAATTAAGGCCCATAATTACTTCTACATTTAAATGAACTTTTAAAAGCTAGTACACTTGTCATGTGTAACATATACCTAAATTTAATTTAATAACAATTAATAAAATAAATTATATGAGAAGAAGTGTGCACATAGGGTGCACGTGCACGTGTTTTGTGCACCCTAGAGGATTAGCCGGCCACACTTGAGAGAGAGGAGAGAGTGGAGAGGGTGTGTGCGAAAGTAGGGAGTTATTTGAGTAGTGAGAGTCATCTCAACCACACAATACTCCTATAAATACTCCTTCCTTTAACATGAACAACACACAAGATCAAAGAAAATTAAAAGAGAGGGCTAGAGAGAGGAGTTCGGATTTTGCTAGAGAGAAGTGTGGTTTCGGTTTTGCTAGGAGGAGGAGAAGGCCACTTTGTGTTGGAGCTTTGGAGCATTTTTCTAGGAGTTCTACTTCTATTTGCATCAAGAAAGAGGTGGGTATTTCTTTTACTTTCTAGCTGTTTGTAGTATGCATGCTTATTTAAATTGTGTTGAAATGAAAAGTTTGGCACGAGTTCTTTAGTTTCTAAATTCTTTTATGATGCTTGTTGTGTTGACATCTAGAGTTTTTAGTAGTAATGAATATAGGAAATTGATGCATGCTAGTTAAAATTTCAATGTAGAATTGTTTGTAGTCAACTATAATTCCCATTAGAATAATCTTGTAGTGGTGTCATGCACAATGTGGTATACTATGATTATGAATGGTGATTATACATAAAATTGTTAACTTATACCTAAAATTTGTGTAATATTAGGGTAGATCATAATTCTATAGGGAGATGAGAAATTTCCATACAATTGCTAAAAGAAAATATGTTCATTGTTAGTGATTATAAAAAGGTAGTCGTGATGAATTAACAAAAGCATATGTTTATGAAGGTTCTCAAAGATCACTATTTAAAATGTTTGTCTGAAATTTAGATGAAATCAGTGAAAAAGCATTTCTGATAACTTAGACAGGTATTTTAGTAGTATTAATTATGATGGAAAACAATTGAAATCAAAATAGATGAACAAAGTTAAAAGGAGAAGAAAACAGAGAGCTGAGTTATAAATTTTTGAACGCATATATTATTAGTTGTGAGGTTTGGGTATCTTGGCTAGCGCGTGAGGCTTCCTTGGCGCTTGCCTGTGCTCAGGTTTGAGTCTTGAGAGACTCCTTTTTCTTTTTAAATTTCATTTTATAAGCCAATAACAGTAGAGGTGTATAAACCATTGAGATTGGGTTTATTCACCAACTGCGAGTTGGCCTAGTGGTTGGGGGCTTGCGGTCTTGAGTGCTGTTGACCTTGGGTTCGATCTCGGCCTGGCACATAGTTGTGTTTTAATTTTAATGTTTTGAGATTTTTCAAGTTTTGAAAAATTGGGAAACTTCATAGAAATATTTTAGAAGATTATTAGAACCCTTCAAATTAATTTCACACTTCCTAAAATATATTTTTTGGGAAATAAAGATTATACTCATATTCAATAATGTATTAGATGGGTTTTGAATTCAAGTTTAAAAAGAAAATGTACATGGTTAAAGATTTTAAGTGTTGTTTATAATAGAATCAAATCATAATTATGAGTTGGAAACAAGGAAATTTCTGAGATTAATCCTAAAAGAATATCTATTTTAAGAAATGATGATTTAACCTCAAAGAACTTTTGTATCAAGAAATATACTTGAAGTATTAAGAAAAGCATGAAAAGAGTTCTAGTGATTGAAAGAGCGTTGAATATTTAAAGTGAATGGTTTGGTTTGTCAAACAAGAAATTATCTACAAGAAGTTGATATGATAAATTGTTATCGAATGTTGTTATGAGAAGTTGAATACTTCATGATCTATAAACATAAAGAAAGTGGATAAAGAAGGAATGATGGTTAATGAATGAGATGTTTATGTTAAGGTTAGATGTAAACTAAGTGATCTCTATATTGAGATGGTTGTTGGAATCTAGAGGCTGAGCGAAACCCGTAGTGACCGGCAATTTATGAATAAAGAAATTTGAGTCTTGAGAGACTCCTTTTTCTTTTTAAATTTCGTTTTATAAGCCAATAACAGTAGAGGTGTATAAACCACTGAGAGTGGGTTTATTCACCAACTGCGAGTTGGCCTAGTGGTTGGGGGCTTGCGGTCTTGAGTGCTGTTGACCTTGGGTTCGATCCCGGCCTGGCACATAGTTGTGTTTTAATTTTAATTTTTTGAGATTTTTCAAGTTTTGAAAAATTGGGAAACTTCATAGAAATATTTTAGAAGATTATTAGAACCCTTCAAATTAATTTCACACTTCCTAAAATATATTTTTTGGGAAATAAAGATTATACTCATATTCAATAATGTATTAGATGGGTTTTGAATTCAAGTTTAAAAAGAAAATGTACATGATTAAAGATTTTAAGAGTTGGTTATAATAGAATCAAATCATAATTATGAGTTGGAAACAAGGAAATTTCTGAGATTAATCCTAAAAGAATATCTATTTTAAGAAATGATGATTTAACCTCAAAGAACTTTTGTATCAAGAAATATACTTGAAGTATTAAGAAAAGCATGAAAAGAGTTCTAGTGATTGAAAGAGCGTTGAATATTTAAAGTGAATGGTTTGGTTTGTCAAACAAGAAATTATCTACAAGAAGTTGATATGATAAATTGTTATCGAATGTTGTTATGAGAAGTTGAATACTTCATGATCTATAAACATAAAGAAAGTGGATAAAGAAGGAATGATGGTTAATGAATGAGATGTTTATGTTAAGGTTAGATGTAAACTAAGTGATCTCTATATTGAGATGGTTGTTGGAATCTAGAGGCTGAGCGAAACCCGTAGTGACCGGCAATTTATGAATAAAGAAATTTGAGAAGTAGCCAGTGTGGGCTAATGTTTCTCGTGTATCGGTTTAAGTCCAGCAAGATAACCTATCTCTAGGTTGTGATGATTATAATTAAACCTAAGAATAGGCAATAAAAGAAAATGTGATGAAACCTGAGCAAACGTAAGTGGGGCGTGTCTATATCGTCAGGCGGTGTACTCCAGGACTATAGATTCAGTCGAGCGGTGTACTCCGGGGCTGTAATTACCGTGCATCCAGTCGGACGGTGTACTCGGGGACTGTGATGTGGAATGAGACGAGTCTTAATTAAATATGGGATTATGAATGATCGGACGGTGTACTCCGGGATCATGGATAGTCGGGCGGATGGGAGGCGGATCTTTGATATTCTGAGGCTAGAGAGGCACTTGCGGGATGTCCGTAAGAGGTGGATTCTGTATAGCCGGGCGGTGTACTCCGAGGTTGAAATCCATACTTGGGGGATGTCTGAACATTATTTTGTTACCGAGTAGGATTTCATAGCGATGGATTGAACCCTATAATGTGGAGTATGTAATGGTTTGCCCTTGGACCTATGTAGTATAGGATGCATAGAATCTAACAAGTATGCATTAGTGTTATCATAGTGTAAACATCTGCATTAGGCATTAAGTCATATCGTACACTGACATGTTTGGGATAGTCACTTTTTCCAATTTATTGTGCATTCAAGTTTGTATTTGCTAAAATAAGAGATTCGATGAATTAGCATTGCGTCAGTTGTATGCAACTGACGTGCCCACGATTTTCCAGTGCATGACTTGGATTAGAAAAAAGGCATAAAGATGAATTGATACTGATGATTACTTCAAGATTAAAGTTGTTGAATGTTAAAGTTGTATATTTCTATTGTAACTTCCGCTGTGTATATTTGTAACAAACCTTCACTAAATAAAAAGTTTAAAATTCCTTGTAAATTTGTACGAATTGAAGTAAAAGATCATGTTGGGCTACGAATTATATGTGTGCGTATTTTCAAGACTATTTGTAAAAAGATGATAGTTGTCAAATTAATTATGCTCAGGGACTTAACAACTAAACTTGTCATTCCCAACGGCGAGTTTGGTTATTTTGTGCACACCGTTGGGACACGGCGAGTCTAGTTCTCTTTTTTTTAGAAACTAGTTGTTCCCAACGGCGAATTTAGTTCAAAAATTTTAAACAAAACTTGCCGATCCCAACGACGAGATTCTTTATATTAGAATCGTTGTTCGGAATGGCGGCTGTACACTTTTTGAAATTTCACAGAGAGTGAAACTCTCTGTTTGACTTGGTGAAATTTCGAAAAAAATTTCATCGAAGAGTTTGTTGTTCCTAACAGCGAGAGGAAATGAACTAAACTCGCTGTTGGGAATGGCAAGCCTACTGGGCCACCACTTTATTCACTCGAATTCATTCACTTCTTCTCTCATTTCACTCACTTCTCTCTATCTTTATTCATCTCATTATTCATTGAACCAAAACCCTAGCTCTCATCTTCATTTTCTACCTCATTCGTTGGTTGATAAATTCAGTTATCCTAACCTCTAACATTCTCCAACAAATCTCTATCGACTACACTCTGTTTAGATCACAATTATCCACAGAAAGGTGTTTTAATTTGGCTCATACAATGCATTTGGATATGTTTAGAGTTAGGGTTATATTATATTTTAAATTGAATGTAGGGTTATGATTAGGGTTAGGAATTGAAGAGGGGTTGTGTTTGATTTTAATTAATTGATGAATTTTGTTATACACATAAGGTGTTTGATGTATTGCATAAGTGATCAAATTGTAGGTTATGTACATTGGGTGTTCGATGTATTGGCTTAGATAATTGAATTTAGGTGACCCTACATTTGTTAGTGGATATATGTTTTTTTATCAATTACCTTCATATAAAGTTGTTGTTCGTGAAGATTGTTAAAAAAAAACAAACCGATAAATGCAATGTTTTTACTTCATATATTCCTTAGATTTAGGTAACCAAGTATATGTTTGATGTACTTTTTTTGAATATGAAGATTGTTAACAATAATGCAATTTAAGGATAAATGCATCGTATTGCATTGTATGTGCATTTGAGTCAATTAAATAATGCATTTTTGTAGGCTCATAATGACATGACATAGCGAGGGAAAGCTCTTGTAGTGGTAAGAGTTATTTAATGTACATTATTATTTTTTAAAGTTCCGAACTTCATGATATATATATATATATATCTTCCATCCAACCATTATCATTTCTTCTGGTGCAGGATGTTACTGATACCCATATCGATGTCCCCAAACCACCACATGCACTTGCAGAAAGCACCTGGAGGTCCTGGTCCAATAGACTCATCACTTCCCAGGATGCAAACGACTCACCGATCGAGTTTTGTACGGAGAGGTGAGTCAAGGACTTGACATTTCAAAAACACAAGACGTTGCTCCTGCACAAGATATCGTACCTCCTACCACTGCGCTAGCCCGAGTGATACTTCCAATAATCAGTATACTCGTTATTCCCAATAGTGAGTTTAGTTCATTTTATATCGTTGTTGGGAATAATGAGCTCTTCAATGGAGTATTTTTTTGAAATTTCACCAAGTCCAACATAGAGTTTTCACTCTCTGAAATTTCAAAAAGTGTACTGTCGTTGTTCCCAACAGCGAGTCTAGTATAAAGAAACTCGCCGTTGGGAAAAGTGAGTCTTGTTCGAAAATTTTTGAACTAAATTCGTCGTTGGGAATGACGAGTTTCTAAAATAAAATTAGGGCCGTGTCCCAACAGCGAGCACGAAATAACTAAAGTCGTTGTTAGGAACCGTGTGTGTGGTTGTTGTGTCTCGGTGCATAATTAGTTTGACAACTGGATTTTTTTTTTTAAAAATAGTTTTGAAAATAAGCATTAAAAAAAAATCATGCATGTGTTTCTTTATACAAGTTGATTAGCTATTTACTTAAAAATGTTTTGATGCACTGTATATATATATATAATCAAGCACAAACACCCAGCTTTTATGTACAGGTATAAAATGTCTCTTCTTACTCATTTTCTTAAGGAGGGTGTGAACATCTTACCACTACCCTGAAAGTGAAAATAAATAAGCAAAGGTAAATAAAAAGTGCACAACTTGAGATAAGTTAAAACTAAAATCCATGCCAGGTTCTGCCAAGGCTCTCTTTTATTTCCTCACTTCTGTTAAGGGTGTAATTAGGAAATGGATCAGATAAGTAAGATAATGGCACTCATGTGAAATAATCGTATATAATCTTATTAGCTAACAAGGTAGATGATTTTAAATTATATTATATCGGTAAATTTAAAAATAGAAATTGTTACACCCCGAATTTCAAATAAGACTGAATTCGAAGTTCCACAGGATCTTTACACTTCACTTCGTACAATTTTATAAGCAATTTAAAACTTTTATTACAACAGAGTTTACATCAATGCAGTGGAAATATAAATTACAACATGTTACATAAATTAAACGATAGCTTGAACATTTCTTTAAGTAGCATTCATTCTTTTGATTTGTCAATCACTTTATCCTGCATAGAAACTGTGGGCACGTCAGTTGCATACAATTGATGTTAGGATATAATACATCAATTTCTCTTACTTAGAAAGCACATACTTGTCACAAACAAAGCTAAGGAAGACTATCCTATTGATGTCGTGTGTGATTGTCCACTTAGTCCTTAATGCAGTTACTTATATTACATAACACTAATGCGCACTTGTTCGGATTCTATGCATCCCATACTACATAGGTTCAAGGGCAAGCCCTTAATCGTTCTTCATCTTGTAGGGTTGATTCCCTCGCCATGAGATAAACTACTACGGTAACTACGGTAAGTGTCCTAGGTGTTCTATGAGTTACGAGCCCATATTCAGACATCCTGAAGAGAATTCCACGCACTGACATGACGCATCATGCAGGCATCCTATGGATAATTTGCCTTCGCCATGGAACGATGGCACTACGTAGTCACCGAACACCCCACAAGCGTCGCCGACGGTACGATATCCTGGAGAAGTATCAACGCCCTAACATGACGCATCATGTGGACATCCTGTGAACACTCTCACACCGTAGATCCAAGGACAATTATACTTATGTTTTTCTCTTACTTTCATCACATCTTCTCTATGCGTCTAATCCTTAGATAATTGAATCGTGAATAAAAATCATTACTCTAAAATTAGTGTTATCTCTACATTGGTCTTAAACATCAATCATGACCCAATCTTGGTCTTTATTTATCACATTTCTCTTTCAACTTTTTCATTCATGCCGATGTGAGGACTTAGCTAAAACTCTAATCTCAATTCTCTTTTCATGCTCATCAAAATGAGAGTATACATATTCACAAATTTCACCTTCCATCATGTTTCTTTTACTTTATTTCATACACAAAATTTCATAATTTTGAACAGCAATCTCATATATAATCCCACTTAATTTTTCATGACATATTTGTATTGATTATAATCAACAATCTCATATATCGTTTTACTCAATATTTTACATGTCAAAAATCTCATTTTTGAACTCTTCACAAATTTCTCTATGTTCAACAAAATATTTGTATCTTTAATTACCAAGAAAATCACATTCTAAAATCTTATTAATTTTTCTTCTCAAAATTTTACTTCTAATTCTCATTATAATAGGTCAATATTCAAGAAAATAATTTTTCATGAAGTCTAGGCATTTTTAGAATAATTCTAATATTTTTTCTCAATTTTTTAAATATTAAAAACCTTAGAAATATTTTTAAAAAATCAAAACTAAAAATTTTGGCCAGAGGCCAGATCAAACCCATGCACACTCATCCGCCAGTGAACAGTGACAGCACTGTGTCGCACCCGAGGACCAAAAAGTCCACAGCGACAAACTGTTTAAAGGGGGGCTTGATTTATACTTGGGTTTTGGGCTTCGGGTTTGAGTAAAAATTGAATTTTCAGAAAACAAAGTCTCTGGAGAGACTCGAACCCAAGACCCAGGGCTCCGCTGTGTTACAGTAACCCTCTTAAAATGCACCCAAAGACCAGTAGGTCCGAGGGACTCACTAGTATAGGAAATCAGTAAAATGCTTTTTGTGTCAGACTGTACTGTTTATAGTGCCTTTTAGAAACTCGATTTTTCTCTCTTTCTTTATTTGCACTTAGTTTATCTAGATCTTTTCCTGATTACATTTTTTGGAAAAGAAGTAACTTGTACTTTCATAAATTGTATAAAACTCATTTTAAAACATAAAAGACTTATTTTTTTTCCTGAGTTCATTTTAAAAATGATTCATGAATACATTTCGACATGGGAATATTTCTTTTTCAGAAAAAATTCGCTTATCAACATATTCTCCCTCATTCATAATGAGTTCTTATAGTTATTATTTTCATTCTTGAACACAAACAAGATCTTAAATTAATCTTAGTTTCACAAATTACTCTTTTCTTATGTTTCAAAAGGCAACATTGATGATAATTCAAGTGACTACAATACTACTCATAAATGGTAATTAAAACACACTTTTTACCACAAATCAATCTATTTCTTAATCATGAGTACTAGTTTGCATTCTATAATTTATCCATAGACACAATTTTCTACATATTACATTCTACCAATCATTTATAAGCACATTTTTCATAAAAATCATAATTCATCAATCCTAGCATGCCATTATATTAACAAGCCATCATAACACATTTTAAATAATGCATTTCAATTTATTTTACTTATTTTTCATGTAGATCAATTAGAACTTCTTTTTCTTATTAATCTCTTCAAACAAAAATAGGTCAATCTTTCCTACCTGTTTCTAGCATATTCACAATTTCAATTCTAGCATGGTATCTAGTTTAGAAGCTTGAGAAATTGCCCACCTTAAATGAAGAAACACTTGAAAAACTCCTAGAAAGCTCCTTGAACGCACGAACGGTTCCTTCTCCTCCTAGATTGTGCCACCAAAAGTGCCTTCTCCTCCTTGCTTGATGGAACCCGAGCTCCTCCTCCTTGCTCCTCTTGAAGATAGGCAGGCCTCCAATGTCAAAGGGAACACACACACAACTCTTTCAATCTTTTTACTTACAATTGCTCTCAATCTTTTTCTCACAACTTGTTCTTTTCTTTCTTTTTCTCTTGCAAATTTTCTAGTGCATTTCATGAAGAAGATGAGGGGGTATTTAAACACTTTTCAAACATAAATGGAGGGTTAAGATTGATTTAGAAGAGTGTAGATGAGAAGCTAGGATGCATTAGGGAGTTAGAACAACCACCCATGATCAAATAACTACTCACCACTCTCTCCATCTCTCCCACTCTCTATGTGTAATCCGGCCTACCTCTCTCTCTAGCATTGGCACGTGTCACACAATGCACACCTAGTTACTAATTGTTGATGTTTATTAATTAGTTTGTTACAAAAATAAGTCTACCCTACAAGTTGTCTTATTTAAAAAGAGAATAAACTAGTGGGCTTGTTTTAGTGGGCTAAAAATCTATGGGCTTATTAATTAAAATAATTAAATTAATTAGTGTGAGCTAGAATTAAACAATTAGGCCTAGAGTTTAAAATATGCTTTTAAATAAAAAAAGAAGAATGTAAAATACTTGTTCATGACATAAAAATAAATAATTTTAAAGGAAAAATGTACATAAATTTGCACGTGCAAAACACGTGAAATCAAACAAAGTCATATTAATTATAGTTGAAAATTCAGGATGTTACAGAAATGGAGTAGAAATTTTAGTAGATAAGAAATTCAAAGAAAATGTAATAGGTGTTAATAAGAAAGGAGATATAATAATACAAATTAAATTTGTATTAGGGGAAAACATAATTAATATAATTAGTGCCTATGCATCCCAAGTAAGATTAGATACATAAGCTAAAAATAAATTTTGGGAAGATATGGATGGGATAATTCAAAGAGTATCTTTAGGTGAGAAATATTTATATGAGGAGAATTTAATGGACATGTAGGAGAAGGAAACATGAGATATGAAAGGATGCATGAAGGACATAGATTTAGACATAAGAATAATGGTAGAAAGCATCTCTTGAATTTTGCGGCATCGTATGATCTTATACTATCAAGTACTTATTTTAAGAAAAGGAATGGACATTTGGTAACATTTAAAAGTTTGGCGAATATGAGCCAAATTGACTTTTCATTACTAGAAAGGTGGATCGCTTGATGTGTACAAATTGTAAAATTATACCGAGAGAATGCTTAACCTCACAATATAGATAAATTGTGTTGGATGTTAAGATTGAAAAACACATATGTGTCAGAAAAGAGACTAGGGACCCAAGAACAAGGTGGTAGATCTTAAAGGGAGAGAAACTAGAAGTTTTTAGAAGTGAAGTTCTTAAAGGAGCGACATGGAAGTGGGAAGGGGAGACAAATATGATGTGGACTAAAATGGCTATATGCATAAGAGAAATCTCAAATGAGGTACTTGAAGAATCTTAAGTTAGAGAGCTACAAACTAAAGAAATATGGTGGTGGCAAGAAGAACTCCAAAATATTGTATTAAAAAAGACCAAACTTCAAAATATGACAAAAGAATAAAAATAATGAGGATTTGGAGAGATATAAGACTGTTATAAAAGAAGTTAAAAAAGTAGTAAGAGATATAAATAGAAAAGATAACGATGATTTATATACAAAATTAGAAATAAAAGAAGGGAAAAACAACATCTATAAGCTTGCTAAACAAAGAAATAGGAAAATAAAAGATTTGGATACAATTAGGTGTATTAAGAGTGAGGATTCAAGGGTCTTAATAAAAGATAAGCAAATTAAAGAAAGATGATGTAGTTACTTTGAGAAGTTATTAAATGAAGAGGTTGTGAGAAACTTAAATATAGAATAATCGAGGGACAGTCGAGGACATATTTTTTTGTAGAATTATGATCTCAGATATTCGAAATGTAGGTAAAAAATATGAAAAGCTTAAGGATTAGATGGTATACTCATTGATGTTTGGTAGTGTCTTGGAGATGCAGCAATGAGTTGGCTAACAAGGTTGTTTAATGAGATTTTGAGAACCAAGAAAATATTCAATGTTGAAGAAAGAGTATTTTAGTAGTTATATATAAAAATACATGAGACATACAAAGTTACTATAGCTACCAACAGATTAAATTAATGAGGCATACGATGAAACTTTGGGAGAGAGTGATCAAACATAAACTGAGACTAGAAACAATAGAGTCTGGGAATCGGTTTGGATTTATGTCTGGGAGATCAATAATGGAAGAAATTTATGTACTGGGGAGACTTATGAAAAATTATAGGAAAAATAAGTAAGATTTATATATGGTGTTTATAGATCTAGAAAAAAATATATGATAAAGTCCGAGAGACATATAATAGTGAATGTTAAATAACAATAGAGTAAATATTCGGTATATTGAGGTGGTTAAGTCTATGTATGAAGAGGCAATGACCACAATTAGAATAACACCATGAGAGAGTAGTAAATTTCCTATTACAATAGGTTTACACCAAGGTTCGGCTTTAAACCCCGACCTCTTTGCTTTGGTTATGCATGGACTGACACAAAGAATACCAGATGAGGTGTCTTAATGTATGCTTTTTGTTGATGACGTCGTCTTAGTGGATCAGACTAGGGCATGGATCAATGCTAAATTCTAATTGTGGAGAGAAACTTTGGAAGCTGGAGATTTTAGAATAAACAGAACTAAAATAAAGTATATGGAATATAATTGTAGTGATCTTCGGAACACAAATGAGGGAGTATGAAATTTGATGGTCAAAAAATATATAAGAGAGATCATTTCCAATATTTGGGCTCAATTATACAAAGAGATTGTGAGATTTGTGAAGATCTTATACATATGATCAAAACAAGGTGGCTTAAGTGGAGAAGTGCTAGTAGTATTTTGTGTGACAAATGTATACCTTTGAAGTTGATGAAATTTTTTTATAGGACGACTGTTAGACCATCAATGATGTATAAAGTAGGGTGTTGACAACAAAGAAACAACAAGTCCAAATAATGAGTGTAACGGAGATGAGGATGCTACGATGGATGTGTGGTAAAAACAGAAAGGATATAATTAGAAACGAGCATATATGAGACATGGTAAATGTAGCTCATATCCAAAATAAATTAATAAATAATCATCTCAGGTGGCTTGGACATGTCATATGTAGACCTAGTAGTGCTCCTGTTAGAAAGAGTGATTTGATAAGTATTGATGATAGAGTTAATGGTAGGGGAAGACTTAAACTTTCTTGGGTAAAAACGGTGGAAAAGATATGATAGCTTGTGTCCTTACAGAACATATTGCGCTAAACCGAGTGGATTGGAAAACAAAGATTCATGCAATCGTCCCCAACTAGTTAGGAAAAAGACTTTGTTATTATTATTGTTGTCGTTGAAACTTATGTTGGATTTTGTCTTACTTACTATGTTCAATATGAAGAGAAGACGATGAATCGAAGGTGGTCGAAGCGTCGATGGAAGAAAGAAGTAGCAAGTAGCAGCAACAACAACAATGAAAAAGAATTGATAGTCGACTGCAATTCTTCTTTAGATGGACTTGGGAATCATGTGATCGACTACTACTGTGGGCAGTCGACCGTCGAAGGCCAGGCAGCAAATTGGGTCAGGTCTTGGGGATTCATTTAAAGCCCAACTTCTACTCTAGGATAGGTCGACGACTTTTATCATATGGTTAACTCTTCATGAATATTGAATGGCTATTGTATTACGATATAAATCTAGAGTTACTCCAGATCTCTATATATTATTGTAATTGACATCCTTTGAGAAGTAAGAGTGAATACTTTATTGAAGATAGTTTGAGAGGTTTTCTAATAGTAAACAACTAGTATCTTCTGGTGAGGCTTGAAATATGGTCGTGGTGAGAGTAGTTATAACTCTTGTATCTTTCTTTAGTTGAATATCATTTTGGTTATTTTCCTCCCAAATTAGGGTTCACCGAAATCGGAACAAAATTGTGTGCTTCTGTGTGTTTAGCTTGGTCTTTTATTTGCTTGGTGGTTCATAGTAATTGTGTCGCATAAACTCAGCAGAGATTTGCTAATAATTGATATCAGAGTTTTTGCAAATTCTAACATCTTTGTTATTTTAACTTTGGACTGTTTCGAGCCATTTTTTGAGTTAACCCCAACTTTTCTTAGCAAAGCGATTGTGATAGCTATCCGTTATCTAAACTCGATCTAGTCCTATCTAGTTTATGTCAATTACACGTCTTCATAGGGTTGGCATTCGGGTCAAACGGGCCGGGTCGGGTCAAACGGGCCGGGCCGGGCCGAACCCGCCTGGGTTGGACCATGACTTGGGCAGGCTCGGGCCGGTTTGGCGACTTAACCGGGCCCGACCGGGCTGGGCCCAAAGTTGTATTAGGCGACCCGCCCAACCCGTGAACCCTTTAGGGTCCAACCCGGGTTGGGTCGGGTCGACCCGTTTAGATAGATAGGTTTTTTTAAAAATATTTTTAGCTTAAAATAATTATAATAATAATACTAATAAACATTAAAAAGTTGTAATAATAATAATAATAAGATTGAAAGAGTGAAATTGCCAAAAAATATTGAAATATTATTCGTATAAATTTAAGTTATACAATTTTCACAATTTCTAATGAAATGAAGAATTCTATTCACAAATATGTTTTATACACTAACATATTTCTTATATACAATTTTAATTGACTTCAATTTTTCTAATTTAACATAACAAACAAAGATATAATACAATTTCTAACGTGTCGGTCGAGTTGCTATTACAAGCAAACCTATTGTTGTTGTTGTTGTTGTTCTTCTTCTTCTTCTTCTTCTTCTGGCGAGTTGGTCTCACTTGTGGATGTTGATAGTGCTTTTCCTTGTATCCTATCTTCAGCCTTCAGTCAGTCTTCTATGCAAACGAGCATCTCTAACGTGTCGGGCTTCAAGCGATTTCTGTAATCAGTTAGAACTCTGCCACTTGAAGAAAATGCACTTTCAGAAGCAACTGTAGGGACAGGAGGAGTTAGTAAATCTTTAGCCATAATTGACAGAATACTAAAAGTGTGTTCATGGTCTTTCCACCATTGTAAAATATCTAGTGGAGAAGAAGAAGGCTCAGAATCTTGTTGGTTATACCAATTTAATTCATTTGGTTGATTAGTCCTAGGTTTTTTTGATTGAATTTTTTCAAGTAAATTAAATGTTCTATCATCAAATTTACTCTTTCCCTTACCTTTAGAAGTACCAGAAGAAGAACTAACTACAGAACTTGTACTACTATAAGCAAAACGTCTATCATAATAATCATACAAGTAATGTAGATTCAAACTGAACTAAAAAAGTAGCGCAATCAATTACTAATTCTACATTTTTCTCAAGTAATGCAAAAAATATTTCAATCAAACTCTTCGTACCTTCTAATTTGATACGAGGATCCATAACGATAGCAACACAAATCAACAGAGGAGAAGGAAAATAATACTTCAAAAAATTTTTGTATGCAGGTTTTACAATCTCACAAATATTGGGATCATTTAACATTTCGTTAAATGTTTGCATCATGCTAACTAATGAAATAAAAATGCTACTAGAAGTAGATTCATATGTTTCTGAAAATTTTAAAGTTGCGATTTTAAACGGTTCTAAAAATTTCAACAAAGCTTCGACATAATACCAATCGATGGGAGTCATTTCAAAATTTGGCATATGAAATGTGATACAAAAATTATTTACAACTGCTTTATATTCAGTAACAACATGTAGTAAATCAAAAGTAGAATTTCATCGGTGTCTAACATCCTTAGGAAATTTTCTAAAAGGTATATTTTTAAGCCTACACCAAGCTTTCCATTCTTGTAATACGCTTGGACTTAATGCAATGAAACGTACACAATTTCTAATTTTAACTATATATGGATTGGCTATTTTTAATGCATCTTGAACACATAAATTTATAATAGACATGCACATCTAACATGAAAAATATTGTCAGATGGAGGGTTTAATACGGATTTTAAAGTAGTAATTGCTACATTATTGTTAGATGCATTATCAAAACTAATACACATAATTTTATCGCGAATATGAAAAACATCACAAATTTCTAAAATACGATTTGCTATTTCAGCGCCACTATAGGGATACAGAAACGCCGCAAGTGATATAATTCTTTTTTGAAGAATCCAATCATTATCGATCCAATGACAGATTATTCCCATCATTTGAATATTGTTGACACACGTCCAACAATCTGAAGTTAAACTAACTCTACAAGTTAAACTCCATAAAATTGCAATCAAAGGGTCCTTCATTTTAATGTACATTTTAAAACAATCCGATTTGCAAGTATTTCTCAGAATTCTTCTAAAATGAGGGTTTAAGGCCGTTTGGTTAAAATTTTCCAAGTCCCTACTCTCGGGATTGGAAAATGGTAACTCTTCCTTTAAGACTAATTGGGTCATTTTCCGACGAACAAGATCGGGATCATAAGGGTAGCTATCAACTAGACCGGTCCTAAGATTGATTTTTTGTTGGCCTTGTAGATCAGCAAGAAGGTCTTTATGATTATGTTGGATGTGTCTACTAATTGTACCGGTGCCGTCACTCCTCCTGAATTTGTATGTTTTAGAATATGTTTTACAAACTTTCAAACCTATACTCGGAATTTGTTCGTCCGGAATATAATTGTAAAACTTATTCCAATCACTAGTCTCTCCTCTACTTTTCCGACTACTATGGGGTTGTGTGGTTTCGGTTGGTTGTTGTTGTTCTTCTTCTTCTTCTAATTGTATGTCACCTACAAACTCATCGTGTGCACCCTATTGTTGGGTAGGAGGATCATGGTACTCTTGGGCGGACTCACTAATTGGGACAACTGGTGGCCTACGGGAAGAGGAGAAGGAATCTTACCCGCTACGACCGCTACCGCGTGATCTAGACACAATGTAGTAATGTACTAATGTATGTAAAAAAACTACACAATGTAGGAACGGTGAATTATAAAAAAAATCTAAAAACAAGAGGGTTGAGATAGAGAAGATAAAAAAATCAACAATAATTATAACTACAACACAAAAATAAAATAACGAGAGAGGTATGAAATTTTGATACCGTTCACCGTGGATACGCGTATATAAAATAATCTGTGAAAATAAGAATAGAATTAGAACTAGAAATAAGCGATTCCGGAATTGAAGAGTTGAGGAGAGCTTGAAGGAGAATTGACGACTTGATCACCTGAAGTTGGACGAGAGTTGAAGAGTTGAAAACGTTGAATTTTGATTTCGATACGATCGAAAATTGATCGTGTATATGCCTTGTTGAAGACTTGCTTGTTGAATACTTCAATTGTTGAAAAATTCGTTAGAAATGAGTTATAATAGTAGAGAGAGTAAGAAAGTAAGGTGTGATTTTTTAGGGGGTTTTAAGGGGTATTTATAGGCTAAAAATGTACAAAAAAAAAAACAAAAAACAAAAAACAAAAAACAAAAAAAAAACGGCTAGGAAGAGTGTCGTTCAGCTCTGTTGTACAGTAACCCCCCCCCCCCCCCCCCCCCCAACGTTCCGCTGACCCGCGGGTCAACGGTCGGCCCGTAACGGGTCGAACGTTCGACCCGTACGGGTCCAACGGGTCGTAACCCGCGGGTCGACCGGCGGATTGGCGGCGGGTTGAGCTTTTCTTAACGGGTTCGCGGGCCAGGTTATTCGGATTGGATTCGCGTTTTCGGCGATCCGGGTCGACCCGTTACTGTACACGGGTTCGACCCGAACCTGCCAAACCCTTAACCGGGCCGGGTTTAACAGGCGGGTCGCCGGTTGATCCGGCCCACTTGCCATCCCTACGTCTTCAAACAATTTTATACCAAATAATTAATTAAAGTTGTCTTTACCTTAAAATATAGTTTTCCTTATAACCAGGTTTCCAAACACACCCTAAACTTTTGCATTAACTCCATGTCCATAAGAAAAAAGAAACAGAAAAAAAAACCAGAAGAAGAAGAAAGGCGCATAATGGTTGCCCATCCAACCCACCAGCTTGCCACTGGTGTCTCATTTCTCTGTTGAAGTAGAGAGTGCATTTATTTGAATGCTATATAAGTTTCTACACTGTAACTCCTCCAATACTGGCAAAGCATTTGTTGAGATTTGTGGATCCAATTCACGATAATGGGTTGGAGAATATTGACGGAAAGGAGAGTTGAAACGGGAGTAAGAGGTCAAGAGTAGTTGAAGGCTACAGTAGAGTTGTGGTCGACCGCACCCCTGTCCGCACCCATGCAAGACGACCGGTCGACCACGCAGTCGACCGTCTCACTCTCTGACTCAATTCTGTATCTTGAACGAATTACCAGTCGACCGCGCAGTCGATCGACCTGCTCTCTGTTAGAACTCGTGCAGTCGAAGGGGAAGATCGGTCGACCGACATGATGTTGTGGTCAACCGTTCCGTCTGTGATTGATGAGCGGCTGAGATGGAAAGTTGTGGAATCCTATATATATTGTATTGTGTACGATTTTAGGATTAAGAAAAAAGAAAATAGAGATCTACCAGCCGTCATTAAGAGAGACGAAGATAGAGAGAAACGCTACACCTTGGTGGTGAGTTTTTGAGAGATTTGTAAATCCAATCTTCATATTTTTTAGTGAAAATCGCAGGAGTGCCTCTGCGCGGGGAAGTAGCCATTGTTTAGGTGAACCTCTATAAAAATCTTGTGTGTTGTTTTTGATTGTTTTTTTTTTTCCTCTTATTTTGATTTTATAGTTCTTACATCTCGCTGTCATTATTCAGTTTGTTCCGTAGTTAGAATTCAACAACATTCAGTGGCCATAATATACACAACCAATTTATTTATGGAGTACTGTGACTGGAGTGGAAATAAGTCACTTTTTATTGAATGGTAGAAAAAAGTCTTACATCAAGTATGCAAAATGAAATAGATACACACTCAGTAACTGAGAAAAAGATTAAACACGCCAACTCAGATTAATATATAATTAACATAAAGATTAAGAAAGGCAGGATTGCAGTCAGAGTGTGAATTTTCTTTAGTGAAAGGAAATGGTGCAAGTTTCATGTAAAATTACAAAAAGGATTGATTATGATGCAGTATTCAAACTCTAGTCTAGAGCTTCAAAGCTATTGACATGAAAGTGTAATACCAGGTACTAGGGTTGCAAACGAATCGAGCTATTCGCGAGCTATTCGGTTCGAATTCGGTTAAAGCTCGGCTCGAATCGAGCTCGAATTCAAAAGTAAGCTCATTTCGTAAACGAGCCGAGCTCAAGTTTGACTTTTTTTTTTTTTGGCTAAGCTCGCGAGCTATTCGGCTCGAATACAGTCAAAACTCGGTCAAAGCTCAGCTCGAACCAAACTCGAGCCGAGCACAAGCTCAAAAGTAAGCTCGTCTCGTAAACGAGCCGAACTCGAGCCTGAAAGTAATCGACTCGGCTCGATTGCAGCCCTACCAGGCACTCTGCAGATGAATAATACCTTTCAGTGTCTTGAGAGTAACAGAACCAAACTGCCGTCTTTGAATCAAACCCAGCCCGTCACACCTCAGAGAACTTGTACTCCTGATGAAGATGACTTCAGCCCTCCCAGTAAAATGTTGACAGAGGAACAAACTGAGTTAATGACTGATTATGATGGCATCTGTACATGTGATTAGGCATAATATATTTCTTTCTCAAATAAAGTAACAAATAAAACAAGGAATATTCTATTAATTCAATAATAATGAAGATTATATGGAAGGACAGTGCATCAATTCACGCCAAGGATTTTTTTTTGCCCCTGCTTTCTTGATCCTCGGCTGTTAGAATATAAATAAAAATTCTCACTCTTACCACAACTTCAGAATTTTGGTTAATTGGTAGGGTCATTAATATGGTATCGGAGCAATCCAGATTCGAATCTCACTGACTGCGCAATTTAAATGCGGATTGGAAAAAAAAATACCGCTGCGTATAGTCCAGCTCTTGGCCCCAAAAAAAATGGTCCTCAACCTGTGGGGGCATGTTAGAATATAAATATTAAAACCCTCACTCTTACTACAACTTCGGAGTGTTGGTCAATTAGTATCCCTGCCGCTATGCTAAAACTTCGAAGTTGTAGAAGGGTTAAGGAAAATTGCACTTATATTCTAACACGCCCCCTCAGGTCGAAGGCTCATTTTTTTTATGGGCCAAAGAAACAAGATAAATACCCAACAAATTGTGGGCCGAGACCTGGACAGCACGCAGCGGTATTTTTTTTTAATCCGCATTTAAATTGTGTAGCCAGTGGGATTCGAACCTGGGTTGCTCTGATACGATGTGAAAGTCCCTGTCACTATGCTAAAATTTCGAAGTTGTAGAAGGATTAAGGGAAATTGCACTTGTATTCTAACATCGGCTCATTAAGCTTTCTTGGCTTCTCCATCTCGTATTTCCAGTTCGACCCTTCTAGATCTAGGAGACACTCCTACGTATTCTCCATCTAATGTTTCCAATTATTGCCCCTAATAAGGGTGGCAATTGGCCGAACTTGATCCGGGCCTACCTAACTCCGATCCGATAATTAGCGGGCTTGGGCTAATAATTCTTATTTCGGGTCGTGCTCGGGTTCAAATTTTTTTGCCCGAGGAAAAATTCAGGCCGGGCTTAGGCCGAAGAGCTTAGGCTCAATGGACCCGAATCAAATTTTTATATGTGCAGGTGTATGTTTTTGTATACATCATGTATATTTATATTTTATTTTTTTAAAGAACATATTTATGTAAGTTGAAATGAGTGTTAAAGAGTTTATAGAGAGAAATCATGTCGTGTATATAAATCTTGGCTCAAACATATTTTCGGGCCTAATTCGGCAAAGTGGTGGGCCAAGTTGGGTGAAATTTTCAAAACATATCTCAATCTTGGTTCTTTTACAAACACTCCTAAAAGTATAAATGAATCCGAGGTTTCCTTAACCCTAAGATCATTCCTAATTGGATATGCAGTCCGATCAGAAAATTTCACAACCCCCCCCCCCCCCCCCCCAAAAAAAAAACATTTTTTAAAATTGTTTGTTTTGTTTTTTGTTATTTATTTTGTTTTGATTTTATCTTTTAATTTTTTAAAGTTAGCTATTATAAATAATAATTATACCATTGTTAATTTTTTATGAAGATCCTCAAAATGATATCAATATTGGATATCTTTCGGATTCGTTTTAAGTTTTAAAATAATAATATAGATCAATTGATTATATTAAAGAGAAACTGAAATGCATAAATATTTATATGCATTGATGAATTATTTGTATTATCTTTTTGCATTAAAAAATATTGTTGTGAAAAAACATTTTTAAAACAAAAATTTGGATCCCCATAATGAGGATTGGTTGGAGTACACTGTAACACCCCGAATTTCAAATAAGGATAAATTCGAGATTTCACAGGATCTTTACTTCACTTCGTACAATTTTACAAGGAATTTAAAACTTTTTATTCACAATACATCAGAGTTCAATTACAACTTGGTTTTGCACAGCGGAAGAATGAAATTTACAATAAAACGTTTACAACATCTTTAAAATAAAACAGCATCAGCATATCCACTTTATAGCTCCATGAATAGTCCTTTACCTGCATGTTAATCTGTGGGCACGTCAGTTACTTACAACTGACGAAATGTTATACACGGCTATCCTCTCTATGCCGGGAATTGTATAACGATCTCATACTTTAACAAATCACAAACAAAGATTGAATGAACAAGTAAAGTGTCAAAGGTGATTATTCTAAACATAAGTGTATGTCATGCCTTAATGCCTAATGCACACAATTCTACACTAGGATGACACTAATGCACACTTGTTCAGATTCTATGCATCCCATACTACATAGGTCTGAGGGCAAGCGCCTACGTACTCCACATTAAAGGGTTCGATCCCTCGCCATGAGACTACCCAGTAATAAAACAAGTTTTAGAGTTATTTCACAGATACGGATCTCAGCCTCCCTGGCTAGCCTCCCTGGCTTATATTAACAGATCCCAGCCTCCCTGGCTATTATATCATGATGATAATCCCGTAAATGCCCTTCTAGCCCCGGTATATACATATTCTTTGGAGTATGGTAAACATCCGTCGACTACCCTAAGTCCCGGATAAAATACAGTCCATCTCCTATGGGGCAACCACAGTCCACCAACTGGGTCTATAGCCACGGAGATCCACCGCCGACTATATAGAAGCACCCATTTACGTTTGCACAAGTTTATCACATCTTCACTTAAGTGCCTAATTATTCTTAAGTTCAAGACATGAATAATTTCCACTCATAGAATTAGTTTTACCTCCTACCGGACTTAATCAACAAATATGAGATCGCCCCACGGCAATATCTCAAAATCATATCAATCCTTTCTTTCATTTTTGCCGGTAACCGAAGTCTTACTAATTCTTAATCATAATCTTTCATGTACATGAAACATGGGTACACATACCCCTTAATAATCATATCTTAAACTTATTATATTCATATCTCTAACTTATCCATAATCTAATCATTGTCTCATTTTTGCATTACCCATGTTTCATTCATTCATTCATAATTTTCCATAAAAACAAATAATCCTTTTTCATGAACAAAATTTTCATCCATTATCATTCTTTTTAACAACTTAGGCACATATTCATAATCAACTTATTCATTCAAAATCTTTATAAGCAAAATATTTTCTTTCAAGTTCGCAACTTCATCACATGAAATTTTATCAACAAATTCAAACTCTCACAATATCTCAACTCACTTTAAAACATTCTTTACACAAATAAGAGTATAATTTTTTTTTCAAGAAAAATCACTTCACAAACTACTACTTTACTCTTCTTAATAAAATAAAGGTCTATAATAGAATTTTGAAGTCAATAATAATGTTAAAATTACTCAGTTTCGGAAAATATAATAATAGACTAACTTTGGTAAATATTTTCAAAAGTTGGACCTGTTTGGTAAATATTATCAAAAGTGGACCAGTCGGGTAAATACTTTCCACAGTGGGTCAGTTTCGGGAATTATTTTCTTTTTACCCTTTTTATGCACTTGTTTATCATTGATCAAATATCTTTAAGAGATAAACTCGTTCACTGATCTGTAACTTAAAGATAAACTCTTTAAGATGATTTGTATTGATCACCCCTATTTTTAAATAATCTCCCTTCTCATTCTAGATATAGATTTTGCCTTTATCTCAAAACTTGATTTCTAAGAGTTTTATTCATGAAGACTAGTTTATGTGCTCCCCATCAAACTAATTAAACTTGGCAATAAAGACGAACAAGTCTCTTAATCATCAAGGATAATTCTTTTATGAAAGAAAATTTTATTTTTACATAACAACATGCAATAGTAGACATATTTTGTGGTAACGTTCTAATTTATCTTTCTTTCTTTCTTCATTTGACTAATCATGGTATCAAGTATAAATTTAGTATAACACTATTACACATGAATCGTATATTCAACACATACAAATTTCCTAAGCATATAAACAAGATTCATAATATAAAGCATTTCTTCTTTTTAATTAGCATGATATTATCTATAATTAGAAAGTAGGGAACACCCACTTTTATGTTTTACTACTCATTTTTCATCACATACAAAAGTGTAAATTAAATCTACTTTTCATATCTCATTCAAAACATACATTCTCCCAAGATGAAGTTTTAACATGAATCATGGTATCAAACATCAAAATCCCATATTATTCATAGCATGTATTTTAGCATAAAAATTTACCTACATAACAATATCATCTCATAAGATTAATTTATAATTTTTAGCATGATATTTTTACAACTAGAAAGTAAGAAATCACCCACCTTTTGAAGCTTGAACAATTGGAAAAATGATCACCACTTCTACCTCCAAGACTCCTAGCTCTTCTCCTCCTAGCAATGGCCTCCAAGCACAACACTCTCTTCTCTCTTGTTTATTTTATTTTTGGTGTGAAAAAGAATGAGGAATGGGTTGCTATTTATAGGACAATGCTAGGGACTATATTGCAAAATCTCCCACCTAATAACTTCTCATTTTAATTCTCTTTTTAATTCTCACCTCTTCATATTTTTAACTCCTAAAACTCTCAACCTCTCATCTCCCCACTCTCCATGAACTTAACCACTCCATTAATCCCCTCCCCTAGCCCACAAAATGGTCCAAATACATTTGTGTATGCATGCATACATGCACAAACAAATATGAACATATTTCTATAACTCAAAAATGTGTACTAATATTGTAACTTGTCATGTATAACTTAATTTGTGATTTTAATAATGGGCTTGCTACATGGGCTCATTTCTAATTAATTAGTTTGATTATCTAGTGGGCTTGCTACATGGGCTCATTTCTAATTAATTAGTTTGATTATCTAGTGGGCTTGCTACATGGGCTCATTTTATTCAACTAATTTAATTATCCTAGTGGGCTCTCTTTTTAATTAGTCTATTGGGCTAGAATTTAACTTTAAGTCCATGGATCAAAAGAAAGGCTAAATAAAACTAATGCATGCTAAAAATAGTAAAATGAGAGTAGCAAAATGAGAATAAAAATTTGCACGTGCACCATACGTGCAAAAATTGAAAAATGCATTTTAATCAAAACAAGGGGAAAATAAATTTTCGTCTTATAAAATAGATTTAAATACATAAAAATAAATAATTTAAACCTATAAAAATATTATACGTAGTGGTGGAAACACGTGCATCAAAACACGTAAAAAGCACGTAAATCCCAGGGATTGAAATATTATATTTTAGTTGACTGAAATCAATACGGAAAATGTATAAATAGTACGAATCCAAAATATGTAGTGAAATTCATTACAAAATATACGTGCGTAACACCCAGGGGCAAAATTGTAATTTCCAATTTTGCGGGGTGTTACATACACAACATGAAACCCCAAATTAAAATGACATAATCCAAGAAATATGTTAGAATGGAACCCAAAAATGGGGAAAGGAGATGGGGTTAGGTTGGGAATGCTCTAAGGTTGAGCCACATTTCATTCCTTTTTCTTCTCCTTCTCCTTCATACTCTCTTTCAAATCCAAATTTGATTTGCTTCAATTGCTTGTATATCTTGTAAGGGAAAAGGGCATCACCAGAACGTATACCCTTCCCGCAATTTTAGTGGAGATAGAGGTAGATCTAGTATGGGTGGGTTCCTTTTTTTTTTAGGAGGTGGAGGTGGATTTGGCGCTCAGGGTAGTAGATTGGGTTATTTGGGTGGTCGGAGTGGTTCAAATGTTGGTGTGGTTGAGGGATCTGGGTCGATTGGTGTTAACAATCTTGACAGAAGGGTGGCGACTTCTTTGGTGACTAGGGCTTGTGAGGATTGTTAAGAAGGTCTGGCTTCAAGTGAAGGGGTGCTTGGCCCTCATCCTGGATCGAGATCGGCGATTCTGCCTCCCCCATCGGAGATTCCTTTACAATCTTTAACTACCTTCCCTTCTCTTACGGCTTCTGGTACTTCTCCCCAATCCCTTCAGTTTTCTAATTCTAGGGTTGAAATTTTCTGTGATTTCAATGAGGGATGGGTGCCTACAACTTAACACTGAGGATGTAATTTCAACAATTATAGGATCCCTTACAGCTCCTGATCTTGTTAATTTTCTGGAATCTAGATTACAATTACTTGGATGGAATTAGGGAATTATGGATGCTTCCTAATGGGGATTTTGTTTGTAAATGTTATAATCTTCAATGTTTAGAGAATCTTGCGGGTCAGGACCTTTATTTTGAGCAGGCTACTTTTAGGAAGGGGTGGCAACAGGCCGAGCATGGGCCGGACTTACATAAGTCCGAGCCCGAGCCCGAGCCCGAAATTATTTTGTAGGGTGCAAGCCCAGCCCGATTATGCATCAGGATCCAAAATGCAGGCCCAAGCCCAAACCCGAATAAAACATAAAAGCCTGAGCCCGGTCCTATTCCCTGAAATAAACAATCACATGAAATTCTTTTATAGAAAGTAATACAAGATAACCGAGCAAATGAACTATGTTTCATAGTTCATCAAAATAATCAGTCATATACAAATATTTTTCAAGCATAAAAAAATAATACAAGATATCATTAGCTTTAGATGGAACCAATTTACAACCCACTTTTACAACATCCATATGTATAAAAAATTTACAACATATAACCCAAAAACAATATATACATTATACAGCAAGGGAGAATATATGGAAAAAACAAAAGAATCACAAGTCCAAATACGGTTTCAGGTTTTTGGTTAATGAGTATGTACACACTACAGGTTGCTTGTCATGGGTATATTCCCATGTCGAAAATTTGATTTTTTTTTTCTTTTCCCTCGAGAAAAGCTGCAAAATATATAAAAGAGAACGATAAATTATAGTTGTAAACCTCAAAAAGACGCTAATCTTTCATACGATGCTCAAGGGGAAAAAAGAACAACGACAAATACCTAATAGAATTTTCACTTCTCTATTGTGCAGAGTGATTGAGAAGCAACTCAGTGTCAGTGGCCAGTATGACAGGGAGGATGGCAACTGAAATTTAAGGACTGCAACAATTTTTCCTAGAAGAACTGGTATCTGAAATTGTTTGGCTTCCATTTGCACGTATAAGGGAGGGATCCAGAATTCCAGTGCTTCATGAAGCTTGGTTGAGGCCGAATAAATTTGATTTTTTCCGTCTGCAACATTTATCACAATTTAAACAAATTTGATCAGTTAGAGCAACTCCAATGATGCACTAAAACTCAAAAATAGAGCAAAGTTGAGCTCCAATGAAGCTTTAAAACATTGCTATATTTTAAAGCAAGCCTCAAGCCCCTTTATATATGGAGTCTATAACACTATTCAAACTCCTCCCCCCCCCCCCCCCCCCCCCCCCCCCCCCCGAACCCTCTATTTGCACACAACTTTTTCTAAATACCACTTGCATCCCCCCCCTCCCTCTGAACCCTCTATTTGCACACAACTTTTTCTAAATACCACTTGCATCCTTTTTAAACTCTAAACTAGTTAATTAAAATCAACATTAATTAAAAAGTACTAATTATTTTTTTTTAAATATTGAATAATTTAAATATTGATTAGTAAATTTTCATTATATTAAAATCATAATTATATTCATTCATTAATTATATCAGTGGTTGTTTATTTTATTCTGATTGTCTAATTTATATTATATAATGATAATATTAATTATGTTATATATTATATTATTAAATTAATTTTTAAATAATTTTACACTTGATTATTTTAAATTGTTACTACAAGTAAAAAATTAATAATTTAAATTTAGTTCTAAAAAGTACTAATATTAGGCTCGTTTTAAAGCTTTCGGTGAGACATTTCCAACGGTATAAATTTTTTTTCCCAAATAGATTATTAATATAAGCAATTTAATGTAAAATTTATTGCAACAAAACCAATTTGAAACTCCTTTTTTAGAAAAAAAGCATGGTTGGAGTGCCCCTTTATTTTCTCATCTCTATAATAGAATATTTTCGAAAATATTTCAATTAAGAGATGAGAAATAAACCCCCGTTTGAGATGCCTTATAATTATTATAGAATCAAATTGTAACCAATGTAAATGTCTTGTCATGTACAGAGTTTTAACTTACACATGGTTTGGTCGCTTTGGTGCTTTCAGATTTGGCTACACAAATATTATTGAATGATGGGTATAGAGGCAGCAAATGGGTATAATGAAATATGTTAAAATGCTGAAGCTAATCTATATAATAAATTGCAAAGAAAGCTATCAAGTGGCTCTCAATCAATCCCCCCAAAATCAAAGGTTCATATCAAACCTTATAAAACACATTTTTCCTCCAAAATTTCAAACCAAAAACCAAAATTTTCCCCCTAAAAAACTCATTACTTTATTACTATCTATCTCTTCTCTCTATACTTTTTCATATTTCTCTCTTTCTCTCTTTCTCTCTCTATCTCTCTATCCCATTCTTTTTTTATTTACTTAGAAATTTAGATTTTAAGATTTTGGTTTTGTAAATTTTCAGAATTTTTAATAGCAAATATCTCTTCAACAATTAAATTTCATTATTTTCCACGCTTAAAGTTCTAAGAAGTTAGATTTTATACCCCATTTATAATTATTTTTCAACATATACCAATAGAAACATAGACTTTTATTTATAACTAATTATTGTCATACTATTCAAACTTGAGCTACATAATTATTGTTTTACTATTTACATGGCTTTTCGTGTTTTGTATCGTTCCGAAGACGTGCCGTAGGCACGTGCCCACGGGCAAATCTAGTATATCAATATAAACAAAAGGAATATCACAATTATGTCCTCAATCTTCAATCAGCCATAGTCCTCACCTCAATGTAGTCTGCACAAAAAGAATGAAGATGGTTGTGAATCCCTCTTCATGGTCTTCCTTTTCCTCATCTGCATGAATGAATATCACAATTCACAACTTATATATAAAAATTAACATTCATAGGAAGTGTTGTCATAACTTACAATTGAGCTATGTCGAAAAAAAATCGGTTCCCTTTTCTGGAAAAGTTAATTACTCTATGACCATCAAATATTAGAAGTAGTTAAAAGATAGTCACTATACTAGAAGTACTTGAATTCCACAAAACTAGCGAGGAAACAATAATATATAACAAGTAGTACAGTTTTTTAATATAAACAAAACACAAATGTCCAGTCTTTCAGAATACTCAAAATTTAGTTCGAAGTAATTGATATTCTATGGGTTGTTCAGTTTGAACATAAAAAAAAATTAAGCTCTTATTAGAAGTAAATAGCAAGAGATTGTCTAAGAGTCATCTATCAAAAAATAACAATATATGTAAATGGCATAAATCTATAAAAGTACTTGAATAAATAAGATATAAAATATTGTAGGGTGCATCCTTTTTCTCTTCATCAACTTTCACTGAACCTAGCATGTCCACATTGCGTTTCTTTTAGCCAAAAGAAAAAAAATGAGGATTGCAGCCATTAGTATATCATTTCAACATCAGAAAGACATGAATATATGCTTCTGATGCAAAAAGTTTAGAGAGACATTTCTAATTCCAACTTACTTAAGAGTCCAGTAAATATTATGGTCCAATATTGAATAAAATCATTAACAAGAGCATGTGGAAGCTAGGTGTGTGTTGGAGCAAGCAATGGTCTCTTTATTAGGTTCATCCATTGCTTCCCCTTTAATCAATTTCGAGATTCTCTGTTTTTAAAAGAACACCCAATCCTAAGGTCGCCGACTCGCCTACACTTTGGGATTACATCAGCACAACCCCCAAAAATTTACCTAATCTTCCAATTTTAGTTCTCTTAGTGAATTTCTTCATTCTTATACACCACCACAATAGTGAGGATCGCTTTCTCCTTGACATTCTGATGCAAGATGGCCTTGCTGTCAATTGCCGAAAGTATAGGCTTTGTGGTGTTTTGTTGTAGTTTACCCCTTATGCTCAAACAATCTCTTCAATCAGTCTTTCATGTGTCGCTCCATTTGAAAATTATACAAGGGAATCAACTAAAATCAAGTAAAATCAAGGAATCAACAAATTTACCTAAAATTGAAATTTGGCAGATGATGGAAAAGGTAAACGTACCTTTAGATCTCGATCTTCTTCGTAGATAGAGAATTCGAGATCCCCTTTTTAGATTACATAGATATGAGATTGAATTGGGAGCTAGGATTAGGTTTAGGGTTAGGGTTGATGATGGAAAATAATATGAAAGAACTGAATAAAAATAGGCAAAAGTTGCCACGAGAGAGATATAGAGAGAGAGAAGGGTTTTGAAGACGACAGGGTAGCACAACAGCAACGGGAGAGAGAGAGAGATGAAGGGGCAGCGCAACACTCGGGGAGAGAGAAATGAAGGGGGCAGTGCAGTGCTTAGGAGGAGTCTATCATTAACCTCATTATATATTTAATATTTTTAAATCAGGTCAGGTTCGAGTCGGACATACCCGAACCCGGCCCGAAAATTAAATCGGGCTTAATTGTTGAGTCCAGGTCTGAAAAAATTGAAAAAAAAAGCCCAAGTTCCACTAAAAACAGGTCGGACTTGATCGGGCTCATGTAAGGCTCTGGTCAATTGCCAGCCTTATTTTGAGGGTCAAGAATTGGTCTCAATTTGGTATTAGTAGAAGTTCTCTAAGGCTTGTCAAGACTAAAGCTATCCTCACTAGGATTCCTCCTCATTGTGACTATTTGCCTCATTTAGCCATATCTCTAGGTGTACTGGGAATTTTGTGGGACTCTCCTAAAAGAACAGAATGAGTAATGGCCATTTAGAAGTGGTGCGTGAATTCTTGAGAAATGTTTTTTGCATTTGATTCCGGAGCATACTCGGGTGTTCCAGCTCGGCCTCTGGCGGCGACTGGAATCGCAGCGGGCCGTCTTCTCGTCATCGACCTACACACCCTAGTTTGAGCTCAAGATGTGAGAAGGAAGACGATAGACAAACAGAAGACGAAATATTCAAATTCTATTCATAGCTAAACTGAGATTACAACGGTGCTTTATATACAAAAGTTGAAGACACGTGCAACACACGTAATTACCCAAAGTCCTAACTGAATTATGTTAGAAGGGTCTCACATAACCCACTCACTCTCCTACAGCTGCACACGTGCATAGCGCACTTTATTACAACGTCCTAACTACTGAAACAGACTCAGCCATTTATGCAAACAAATCCCTGTAAACCTGCTTAATCCCCAGTACACTGATACATCAGATATATCCCAAATGCGCCTTCTTCCTTAGCTGCAGTTGACTGGATCCCTAGCTGTAGTCGACTGGATCCAAGCTTCAGGTTGGATCATTCCTTCCCCCAACTGAAGGAGGTTCCAAGACCTCACGAAAAGCTGGGAACCTCTAATATAAATCCCAAAAACTCTCACACGTAGCCTCCGCTTCCGATCCTTCATCCCACTGCACCAAAACTTTAGATACTGCAATTTCTCTTCTGGGAACCATTCCCCTAGCCAACACTTTGTAGGGTTTTCGGGCTGCAGCTATGTAATAGGCAAGAATTGCAATAGTTTGAGATACTGATGACCCAACATGAGCCTTCAACTGAGATATATGGAATACATCATGGATTTTTGCTTCGGAAGGCAACAACAACCTATAAGCCACTACACCAACTCTCTCGCTCACCTGATAGCGTCCATAATATAAGGATGATAGCTTGTTCACTCGATGCCCCCCCCACAGAAACCTGTCTATAAGTTGTAGCTTCAAATAAACTTAATCTCCCACTGCAAACTCTCGATCAGTTCTATGTTCATCAGCTTTACCTTTCATCTTCCTCTGGGCTCAAAGCAAATTATCTTTAAGCAACTGCAGTGCCACATCTCTGTCAATTAAATCATCTTCTACAGATTGAACTCTTGCAGAGTGGGGTACATATGAAAGAACAGTAGGGGGAGGCTTCACATATAGGATCTAATAAGGAGATAGCTTCGTAGAGCTTTGAACATGAGTGTTATAGCAAAATTCAGCCCAAGGCAACCACTTAACCCAATCTTGAGGCTTATAAGCAGTGAAGCACCTCAAGTAGGTCTCCAAGACCTCAGTTTGCCCATCAGATTAGGGGAGGAAGGCAGTACTCAATCATAACTTTGTTCCGTGTTCTTGCAACAACTCTTTCCAAAATTGACTGGTAAAAACAGTGTCTCTATCACTAACAATACTCTTAGGTAGGCCATAGAGCTTGAAGACCTGTGCAAAAGTATTGTAGCCACTGACGCTCAAGGATAAGAAATGGGCATATTTACTCAATCTATCCACAATAACCAATATGGTAGTCTGTCCCTTACTCTTGGGCAATCCTTCAATCCATACTAACATCCTCCCACACATTGTCAGGAATAGGTAAAGGCTGTAAAAGGCCAACTGGACTTGTGTTGAGATATTTGTTCCTTTGGCAAACATCACATAATCTAATGTACTCTTTCAAGTCTCTCTTCATACCCTTCCAGTATACCACTTTCTTAAGGGAACACCAAACCTTATCAACCCAGCATGCCTCCCTTGAGGAGAAGAGTGATGATCATGTAGGAACCATTGCTGCAGTGCAACAAAACCCTTCCTTTATAAAAATATACCACATTCACCTACCCAAACTGAGTATCTCCATCTGCCATTTTAAGCTGAATTTCCTCATAAAAAAGATTAGGGACCACCTCTTGTTGCACTAAATTCAACCATTTTGGTTGTACAATTGTCAAAGTAGAGAGAGTTTCATCCGAATTCTCATACTTCCTAGACAATCCATCAGCTACTAGGTTGTCTTTTCCTTTCTTGTATTCCACCACAAATTGATAACCATGCAGCTTTAATAACCATTCATGCTGAGCTTCTGTACATAATCTTTGCTCTAACAAATGTTTAAGGGGCTTATGATTAGTTTTGATGATAAATCTCCTGCCCAAGAGATATTGCCTCCATTTCCTAACTGCTAGCAATACATTTCCTTCTCATAAGTAGACAATAATCTCTTCTTACACTTCAATTCTTGACTCAAAAAAGCAATAGGGTGATTCTCTTGCATTAGAATAGCCCCCAACCCAGATCTACAAGCATCACACTCCAAAGTAAAGGGTAGGAAAAAAGTTGGTAATTGTAATACTGGAGGAGAAGTTAAGACTCTTTTTACCTGATCAAAAGCTTGTTGTGCCTCATTTGACTATAGGAATGCTCCCTTTTTTGTCAGTTTAACTAGAGGCCAAGTCAGGGAACTATAATGTGCAATAAACTTCCTATAATAGCCTGTCAACCCCAAAAATCCCCTCAGAGCTTTCACATTTTTGGGAGTACGACAATCTTGAATTGCCTCCACCTTGCTTGGGTCTGCTACCACACCATTAGAAGAGATCACATACCCAAGGTATTCTACCTTTTCAACCCCAAAGGAGCACTTGCTAAGCTTGGCATATAATTGGTGATTTTGATGAGTTTGAAGAACAGTTTGTAAGTGTTGCACATGATCAGAGAGACTGGAGCTGTAAATAAAAATATCATCGAAAAATACCAACACAAACTTCCTCAAATAAGGTCTAAAAAGGTCATTCATCAAGCCTTGAAATGTGGCAGGAGCATTGATCAATCCAAAGGACATGAACAAGCATTCATAATGACCTTCATGGGTGCTAAATGCAGTTTTGTGAATGTCTTCCTTCCTCATTCTGACTTGGTGGTAACCGCTCCTCAAATCAAGCTTACTGAATATACTTGAACCCTGCAACTCATCCAAGAGTTCATCAATGATGGGAATTGGGTATTTGTTCTTGACAGTGATCTCATTCAACCCTCTGTAATCTACACACATTCCCCAGCTACCACCATCACAACAGGAGAAGAATAAGAGCTATGACTATGTTGGATGACCCCACTGCTAAGCATCTCTTGTACTAGCCTTTCTATCTCATTCTTGAGATGATATGGGTGTTTATAGGGTCTTTGGCTAACTGGTTTTGCTTTTGGAATCAAGGGTATGCTTTGGTCACAAGACCTAGGGGGAGGAAGTCCCATGCTCTTTGAAAAAACTAAGTTGTATCTCTGTAAGACCCCATGAAGCCCAGGTTGTTTAACACCTGGGGTTGGCATGAACTTGGGGGTTGCACCACCTGCGGATTCTTGAGCCAAACCTGACATTTGCAACAGCCATGCTCCCTTCATATAATTAAGACATTTTGATATAGATTTGGCACTAGTAAGATCCCATTACTGAGATAAATAACTCTCAACTCTGTTGGTTGCCCTTCTAATTCAAACCTTATCCTCTTCTCCTTCAGGTTCCAAACCACATCTCCCAAGGTCTCTATCCATTGAGCCCCCAACACAAGCTGACTAGTGTCCATAGTGAGCACATAAAAATTAGCTATAATAGGCACTCCTTGACACATAAATGTTACTCCCTCACACAACCCAAGACTATACAACTGATTACCCCCAGGTACTACAACTTCAAATGGCATATTCTTTTTTTTTGAGATAACGCAGATAGAGTTGAGAGACGCCAGCCAGATATATTAATAACAAAAGTAAGTACATCGCACAATTTTACAAGTGGTAAAATAACAAGAGTAACAATAGCAACAGAACCACTGATAGACCACCAAACAAATGAGAGCTTTGCTGATGCGTCAGCGGACACACAAAAACAGAAGAACGACCAAACGCCCTAAACACAGAGAAGAGCTCTATGCTGAAGGAGATCACGATAGACCAAAGCCAAACGAAAGCTAGACACCCTACAGACACCACACAATCAGCACTGCAGTCGGGCTGAGACAGGCACCAAGCGTCGACTGGGAATGCTCCGAACAACAGAAGACTTCGAAGCTCACCAACAGAGCTGATGACCAGCGAAAACAGGGTAGAGAAAATGGAGAGGCCGAAACCCATACCACCGAAAACTTCAAGTGGCATATTGGTATTGATAGGAAGTTGCATTTTCTTGAACAACTTTTCTTCGATGAAATTGTGCGAAGCTCTAGTGTCTGATAGGGCACATAAAGGCATGGATTTAATAGTACCTTGCACATGGAAGGTTCTTGGACTTGTACTTCCTGCAAGAGTGTTGAGAGATATAGCAGCTGTATCAGCCATTGCCTTAGTTTGTTCTAGTTCTTCACCTTTCATCTCTTGATGTGTAGCTCCTGCATCTAAATAATTTCCATATTCCAGCATCTCCCCATCCATAGCTCCCAACATCTGCATAAAGGAACTGCCTTCATAAGCCCCCATCATATGCATGAAAGTCTTCCCCGTGCACCTATGCCCCTTGAAAAACTTATCATCGCAATGGAAGCATAAACCCTTATCCCTCCTTTCCTTCATGTATTACAAAAATTGAGGATCTCCGGCTTTGGTTGGCACATTGGTCACTGGAGCAAGTGGTGTAGGTGGAGTTATATTAGGTTTGCTCACTGATTGAACATTAGCAGTTACATTAGACTTTAAAAAGGCAGATACCCCCTTGCATTGGAGATAGCCT
Organism: Hemerocallis citrina; assembly: GCA_017893485.1. Taxonomy (NCBI): domain Eukaryota; kingdom Viridiplantae; phylum Streptophyta; class Magnoliopsida; order Asparagales; family Asphodelaceae; genus Hemerocallis; species Hemerocallis citrina. The sequence goes on from CM030360.1 coordinate 128,084,927, forward strand.
TAGTGTACCCTCCTTGTCTCCAACTCTTCCTGTGATCCTCAAGAATGGCTATAGCTTCTCTATAAGCTTCTAGGACAGTCTGCGGGTGTTTCAGTTTAACTTCCATCTTCAACTCAGCTTTCAACCCAGAGATATAACAACTCACCAATGAAGGCATAGCAATATGTTTCACCAGATGACTGTATTTCAAAAATTTCTTGTGAAACTCTATCACAAAACCATGTTGATGCAACTTATACAATGTCGCTTCTTGATCATCCAACTAAGATGGCCCATACTGCAACAACAGATCTCTCTTCATAATTTCCCAGTCAATCACCCCCCTCTTCTTGTTGCTCATACCACCTCCTCCATAACAGTGCTTCCCCCTTTCAAGTAGTAACCACTAAACGGCAATTTCTCATAATAGCTAACTCTCCGAGTATGAAAGTGATGTTCCATGTGATAAATCCAATTTGTGATGTCTTCTGATCCATCAAAGCTAGGTAGATCTATCTTCAGATGTTTAGGGAAAATATACCTTGATGTGGCCGATGATCTCTTGGTTCCTCCCTCTCCAAGTCATTGCCTCGATGTCCCCAGTGACGTCCACGATTCCTTTCTCTTCTTCGCCGATCATGGTTCCAATCTCAAACACCTGGCAATCTTCGAGAGTCCCTACTCATTTCAGAATCACTTCCATTGCACACTGAGTTCCTTCCAGGCAGTGATCTATAAGAACGATGACGTCGCCTTGAATCCCTGAGTAATTTCTCAATTGCTTTCTCAATTCGATCGATCCTCTCATTGCAGCTGGATTGCTTGTGAGTAGCATCACCATTATTGGCAATCACTTGCCCAATCTGATCCTTGTTTCCACATCCAGACCGAAGTCCGATTTCGGATTCCTCAGGATGCTCAGCTCCTTGGATCGGATCTTGATAACTGCAACCTCCTGATCGTGATCTGGCTCTGATACCATTGTTCTAGCTCAGCCTCCGGCGGCGAATAGAATTGCAGCAGGCCGTCTTCTCTTCATCATCCTACAAACCCTAGTTTGAGCTCAAGATGTGAGAAGGAAGAAGATAGACGAACAGAAGACGAAATGTCCAAATTCTATTTATAGCTAAACTGAGATTACAATGGTGCTTTATATACAAAAGTTGAAGACATGTGCAACGCACGTAATTACCCAAAGTCCTAACTGAATTATGTTAGAAGGGTCCCACAAAACCCACTCACTCTCCTACAGCTGTACACGTGCATAGCGCACTTTATTACAATGTCCTAACTACTGAAACAGACTCAGCCATTTATGCAAACAAACCCCTGTAAACCTGCTTAATCCCCAGTACACTGATACATCAGATATATCCCAAATGCGCCTCCTTCCTTCGCTGTAGTCGACTGGATCCCTAGCTGCAGTGGACTGGATCCCTAGGTATTAGGGTATGGTTTTAAATAGGGAATTGGGTATGGGTTTTAATGTAAAGCAAATGGGTTTTAGAAGATCTAGGAAAATATCCAATAAGAAAATTAATACAATAACTAATAAATATAATTTATAAAGTAATGAAATTTTAAAAATAAAATAAAATAATAATGCAAATAACAATACTAGCAAAATAATACAGATAGTAACTTTATTAATAATAATAAAAATGATAAAAATAATAAAATTAATAATAACAATAATAAGAACTGTATTAAATACAAAAATTATAGAATAATAGTTACAGCTAAAATTATGGATCAAAAATAGATTTTAATAGAAGATTCAAAAAAATACATTTTGACAAAAGAGTTCGAAAGCGAAAAAGAAAAAAAAATTGTGAAAATTTTAAATACAGAAAATATATAAAAAATACGTTTTCGGGAAAATAGGGGTTACACTATGTGATCTCTATTGGTGCGATTTTTTTAGTGGCCAATTTTCTGTTGGATTAGTGACTATTGTTGCGATGTCGGTTTTATCTCTGTTGATTCGGACAGTAACTGCGCTTTGTGCCATGACCTTGGGGTTTGTTGTGTTATTGTTTATCTTATTGTTTGGAGATCCTTCGTGAGTTTATCTTTCCCTGTGTGCATTGTGGTGCCTGTATGCTCTCTTCTCTGAGCTGCAGCTTGGTTTCCGCTCCGGTGCGGTCCTCTGGGGTCGTTGGCTGTCTTGGTGCTGGAGGGGGGGGCGCTTGTCCCCTGCGGTGAGCGGTTACCGCATCGCTGTTGCGCACTATTGTCGCACAGGGACTGTTCCGGTTTCGGTTTTGGTGGTTGTGCGAGGGTGCCGCGGGTTCTGCCGGTGATGCATCAGCGATATGCCCCTTTCGCTCTCCCGCGTGACTTTGATTTTGTCATTGTTCTGCCTGTTATAGTTTGCCTGTACCGGCGTAATCTCTTTATCGATGTTTTTCCTGTTATTGTAGGTTTTACAGCGTGTTAAATTCTTTTGTACTGTTATTCATTTATATATTTTTTGTTTGAGCTAGAGTCGCAAGACTCTATCCGGTTCATCAAAAAAAAAAAAAACATGAAACATAAGTATACATCTACATATATCTTTGTCAAATGCACTCTAATTGATTAAGATAGTTATTTTTTGTAAAATTTTGACATATTCATACTGAATTTCTTGAAGATAAGATGCATTTCAAATTCTGCTAACGGAACTTGCCAAAATTCTTCCAAAGTGGCTGATACATGAGAAAAGCTGACTTATATATAGTCTAACAGGTCGATAATTGAGATAAGAGGGAAATAGTGTTTATATAGGCTAATGGCTGAAAACAAGATTGCATAGTAAGCTTGTGACCAATTACTACAGAAACCATGCAATAAAAATTTACGGCTCTACCTAAACTAAAATTGTATCCCTTCGGTTTCTGTACAAATTGTCAGGAGTAAGGTTTTTTACCCATGTTAGTCTCTTTGCTAAAAAATAAAAAAACAAAAAATAAAACAAAACAAATAAATGGCGAGCCCCATAGTTAACTAAGAAGAGAAAATTTTGTGATCTAGCTTCATTTAAATGAAATAATCATTTAACTACGGCAAATGCTGTGATGACTTTACTTTGGAAGAAGGCACATCGCTCGCATACTCAAGAACTCCTATTTGAGTGTTCTATATATACTGGATGTTAGATTACTGACAAATAATAGTTGAACAACAACAGGACGCTTAAATCACCAAGAATAAAAGTGTACATTAACATGTATGGCCTTTGATGCTGCAGTTTTTGAGTGTTGGGGCAATAGGTGTGAGTTCTTGTAATTTGCAGTGGAAGAAACGGCACTGAAATAGATCTGGGCCTCGGGCCGATGTTTGGGTTGTATGTTTAGTTCGGGGGTAACAGGAGAAGGGTCGAGGTTGGTTGCTCGGCTCGGATCCTAGTGACCCCGCTCGGATCTTGGTACCTGCAGAATGCCTAGAAACACCGGGAGAGATTTCGGCGACAGGCCCTCCGACGATCTAGTTTGTCACTAGAAGAGCAACAGTAGCTAAGGTTTAGGTGGGAAAAAATTTATTACCTTGGGCAAGAAGGAGGGGTCTAGTATTTATAGGCAGGACAAACGGGTCTCAGTCCCTAATGGGCTGAGTCAGACCCGTTTGCCTGTGGGCCTAGTTGGTAGAAGCCTGTTGGACTTGTTGACTTGATGATCTGGGATGAGCGGATCTTGAGGGGATCGAACGGTCCTGATTAGGTTGGGCTCTTTTTACCCATATCACAGGCCCACTACTCCTGGAGGGTTGTATGTATCAGCCGTCGAGGAGTAGTCCGTCCATGTAGGAAGATCAGTAGGGAGTGGTTACAGGGTTAGGATGGAAGATCCCCTGGAGATCAAAAAATGGGCCGAGGCCGACCTTTATGGAGTTAGACCCCCGACCTCCGAGCGTCGAGCCTCTTCAGCTTTGTAAGAGGGCTAGGCCTTTGCTCGAAGTCTATGCCGAGCGTTGAGCATCTCCGGCTTGTGAGAAAGCTATGACTTTGCTCGGGGTCAGTGCCGAGCATCGAGCCCCACCAATTTGTGAGAAAGCTAGGCCTTTGTTCGAAGTCTATGCCAAGCATCGAGCCTCTCCAGATTGTGAGAAAGCTAGGCCTTTGCTCGAAGTCTATGCCGAGTGTCGAGCCTCTCCAGCTTGTGAGAAAGCTAGTGCTTTACTGGAAGTCTATGCTGAGCATCGAGCATCTCCAGCTTGTGAGAAAGCTAGGTCTATCCTCGAAGTCAAAACCGAGCATTGAACCTATGCAGCTGGTAAGAAAGCTAGGTCTTTGCTCAAAGTCAATACCGAGCGTTGAGCCTGCTCAGCTTGTCAGAAAGCAAGGACTTTGCTCAAAGTTAGTGGCGAGCATCGAGCATCTCCATCTTGTGAGAAAGCTAGGACTTTGCTCGAAGTCAACGGCGAGCATTGAGCATCTTCAGCTTGAGATAAAGCTAGGACTTTGCTCGAGATCACTACCGAGCGTCGAGCCTGCCCAGCTTGTGAGAAAGCTAGATCTTTGCTCGAAGTCAATGGCAAGCGTCGAGCATTTTCAGCTTGTGAGAAAGCTAGAACTTTGATCGAGGTCTATGCCTAACGTCGAGCCCCACCAGCTTGTGAGAAAGCTAGGCCTTTGCTCGGAGTCTATGCCGAGTGTCGAGCCTCTCCATCTTGTGAGAAATTTAGTTCTTTGCTCGAATTCAATAGCGAGCGTCGAGCATCTCCAGCTTGTGAGAAAGTTAGGACTTTGCTCGAAGTCAACGGCAAGGGTCGAGCATCTCTAGCTTGTGAGAAAGCTAGGATTTTGCTCGAGGTCTGTGCCGAGCGTCGAGCCTCACCAGCTTGTGGGAAAGCTAGGCCTTTGCTCAGAGTCTATGCCGAGCGTCAAGCCTCTCCAGCTTATGAGAAAGCTAGTGCTTTGCTCGAAGTCAATGGAGATCATCGAGCATCTCCAGCTTGTGAGAAAGCTAGAACTTTGTTCGAAGTCAACAACGAGTGTCGAGCATCTCCAGCTTTTGAGAAAGCTAGGACTTTGCTCGAGGTCTGTGCCGAGCGTCGAGCCCCACCAGCTTGTGAGAAAGCTAGGCCTTTGCTCGGAGTCTATGCCGAGCGTCGAGCCTCTCCAGCTTGTGAGTAAACTAGTACTTTGCTCGAAGTCAACGGCGAGCGTTGAGCATCTCCACCTTGTGAGAAAGCTAGGACTTTGCTCGAAGTCAACGGCGAGCATCGAGCATCTTCAGCTTATGAAAAAACTAGGACTTTGCTCGAGGTCTGTGCCGAGCATCGAGCCCCACCAGCTTGTGAGAAAGCTAGGTCTTTGCTGGGAGTCTATGCCAAGCATTGAGCCTCTCCAGCTTGTGAGAAAGCCAATGCTTTGTTCGAAGTCAACGGCGAGCGTCGAGCATCTCCAGCTGGTGAGAAAGCTTGGACTTTGCTCAAAGTCAACGGCGATCGTCGAACATCTCCATCTTGTGAGAAATCTAGGAATTGGCTCGAGCTCTGTGCCTAGCATCGAGCCTCACCAGCTTGTGAGAAAGTTAGTGCTTTGCTCGAGGTCAGTGCCGAGCGTCGAGCCCCACCAGCTTGTGAGAAAGCTAGTACTTTGCTCGAAGTAAATGGTGAGCGTTCAGCATCTCCAGCTTGTGAGAAAGTTATGACTTTGCTCGAGGTCTGTGTTGAGTGTCGAGCCCCACCAGCTTGTGAGAAAGCTAGGACTTTGCTCGAGGTCTGTGTCGAACGTCGAGCCCCACCAGCTTGTGAGAAAGCTAGTGCTTTTCTCGGAGTCTATGCCGAGCATTGAGCCTCTCCAGCTTATGAGAAAGCTAGTGCTTTGCTCGAAGTGCGCCAAGTGTCGAGCCCCTCCAGCTTGTGAGAAAGCTAGGCCTTTGCTTGAAGCCTGTGTCGAGTGTCGAGCATTTCCCACTTGTGCGGGACACGTGTACTGCATGTGTGATGATGACGTCAAGGGGGGAATTGAGGCGTCAAAATCTTATCAATCGTTAGATTTTGATGATCAAGTTTGGACGGTTTGAGATCTTTTTGAGGAATTTGAGGCGTCAACAGGTTTTCTATAAATCCCTCACCCCCTTCTTATTTCTTCACTTTGCTTTCTCTCTAACCCTTGGAGCTTCTCTCTATAACGGCCAGCGACTACCCTTCCGGTGAACCATTCCATTGACGAAAACCAGGTTAGTATTGTTATTGTTATGTCACGGTCTCAATTTGGTTCTGTAGCGAATGCCTCTGGTTGGGATGATGAGGGTCGCCTTTCAGACTCCACATCGTGGGATACGAGTGAGAAGGTATATGACGTAGCGCCGCTCCGCAGTCACAAGTCGTTTGTGGTGGAGTCGAGCGATTCCCATGGTGAGGTGGAGGTAGCGGATGAGGATGTCGAGGAAGTAGTAGTGGATGAGGGAGCAGAGAGTGCCCTTGATGGGGATAGTGGGGACAATGCTGTGGAAGTTGGCCCCACTCTTCTGCCTCTAGCGACATCGTCACCTTCGAAGGGTCCCGTGTTCGAAAAAGGAGTAGAAAATGGCGTCCCCCGGACAGTCCGGAGACACCATACGAGTTTATGCCCAAGCACGGACTCGACGTCCCGTACATCAAGTAGCCCAGATCTATCAGGATGTATCTGGATGAAGTCGAAGATTTGGTTCTGTACGGAGTGGAAATTTCTTTGCCGAGTCAAACCCATATCCAAATGGACAAGATTCAGAGTGTTTTGGCAGCTCACTACTTGCCCGTGATAAGAGCCAATTATTTCATAGGGCTGGAGTACGAGTTGATGATCCTTAGCCCTGGCCTCCGCTCGACAATCGAGTTGGTACCCTGCTATTGTATGTTTCCTGAAGATACTTTCAGCTCGGGGCTAAGGCTGCCGTTGCACCCGTTCATTAAGAAGGTGCTAAACTGGGGGGCTTCTGCGCGATGCAGTATGGTCCCAACTTCTGGAAGCAGTTAGTTTGCTTTATGCTACTCTGCGAGGAGAGGGGGGTGCCTTTGAAGTTGAAGTACTTCTGGGCCGTCTTGGGGGTAAGCTCGTTGGGAAAGCAGGAAGGCATATATTACATATCGCCTTGCCCTCACAAGAAGGTGGTGCACGGACATCCGGACTCTTAAAAAGTGTGGAACAGAAAATACTTCGTTATCCAAATCCTGGTGCCTTGGGGAATTCCCACCGCTTGGAATTTTTTCAAGCCGAACCACAAGCCCCCGAAGCGAAGAGTGTTAATGGAAGAGGAGTGGGCGGATGTCGATCATATTGTAGGTGGCCACAGCATCGGCTGGCCCAATGTGACCGAGTTGCACTTGGCTCGGATCGGACTAAGCCTTGTTGACCCTTGTACGTTTTGGTTTCTTTTTTTAACTTTTTGTCTTCATGTTAACAGTCTTCTCTTTCCTCTACAGTGATGGACAAGGACAAAATCGACGTGAGGAGGGCTCTGAGGGACCAGGCCAAGAAGAGGGGGACCGAGCAGCCTAAGCCGAAATCGGGGCCCACTCAGGGAGGCTCCGAAGGCCCTTCAGAACGGACTCCCAAGAGGGCGAAGACCCTCTCTGTTGGAGGGGCGCGGGGGCAGAAACCGAGCATTAGTAGCCGCAGGGTTACTGAGGCTCTGAAGAGTGGGGTCTCCCCAGTTCGCCCCGACGCTCAGGAAATGGTAGGTGAGGAATGGCTGAGGCCGTGGGCCATTGACTGGTCTGTGAAAGAGGCTGACACTCTGGCTGAGGGGCCAGTGGCGGTCGAGGTGGTGGACTGCCTCGCCATGCTGCGCAACTGGGAGTCTTGGCCATTGAGACTACCGAGACATGCTACATGAGGTGGGCTCTAGCCTATGTGATGGTAAGGTTCTGCTTGTCTGCTAGCTTTATCCTTAGTGTCGTTGTTTTATCTTCAAAATAACAACTCTTGGCTTCTCATTTGCAGGCATCTATAGCTGGGGCTCAGTTGAAGAGGTGTCACGCCTGGGAGCTCAAGAAGGAGGTGAGGAACGCTGAGTGATATGAGCACAAAATGAAGGAGCTGAAGCTGGAGCTGGATGCGTCCAAGGGGCGCGAACATGCCCTTCAAGCCAACCTCGCAACTCAAGCCAACGAACAGCTCTGTGTCGTGGTGGATGTCAAGGCGACGGCGACCCTGCGGTATTAGGAGCTGGAGGCCACTACCATGGACGAGGTAATCGCTGCCCAGGACGAGGCGTATGATCGTGCGAATGAGCACTTTTTGTTCTTTTACCCCGGGTCTACGATTGATGATTTTCACTATGGCATGAGTTGCCCGACCATCCGAAGATGCCTAGGGGCAGGGGGGGACGGAGTTAGGGCCGACCCTTGAAAAGGATGCGGGAGGAGCGGCGGGCGCCGATGTTCCGGGGGCGGCCGACGAAGATGTGCCGATTCCTTCTAAGAAGTAGTTGTAATCATCTCTTCCCCCCTTTTCCTTTTTGTATTTGCCAAGTCCGGACTAGCCACCGCTTTTTGTAAGAATTTTTCGAGATAATGAATACATTTTTGGCCGAACTTTTTGACTTATTGGTTTTTTTTGTAACATACTTGGTCTCGATCTTTTGAAAGCTTTGAGTGAACCCTTGTTTTTTCTTTTGTGTCAAATGGACGAGACCCTCAGAGCCGGCCTCAGTTCAGCCAAGGTGAAGCGCCTTTGGGATAGGCTAGAGTCGAAGGAGTCTGTTTTGATTTGCTATTGCAAACAGTCCCGTGATCGGGAAGCCGCCGTTTCCTACTTCATGAATAAGTCTAAGGAGATGAGCTTGGAGGCGGCATGCTTAAAGAAGGCGGTCGCCGACTGTGACTGGGGGAGCACCGAGACAGTGTGGTCGATGTCCGATGCCTCCACTAGGCGGCCGACCTCTGAGTCCTTCCTTCGTGAGGTCATAGTGGAGAAGGAGTTGGAGATTCAGAGGATGAGGGTCATGCTGGGTGTAGGCGGATCTCGACTCCATTCTCTTGGGGGAGGTCTACCTTCCGTCATGGGTCCATCCCCGACCCTTCATGTGGAAATGGCAAGGCCGGGGGATGCGCAGAGTTCCGTTGCTGGAGTGTCTACCTTGGCGATGCTGACGGAGTCAGGCGGACTCGTCGGGGAGCAACCGCGCTCGGCGGGGCTCGAGTTGGTCTGTGTTAGTCCAAAGGACCCCAGAGAAAAACTTAGGCTAAGGTCATAGCCATTGTAATAAACCTTATTGTACCATGGCCTCCCAAGGCACTATAATAAAAATGATCTTTTCGATCCTCCTTAACTTGCTTTTGATTCTTGGTCTTGCCAGGACGTGGGACGGAGAAGCTATGTTTGGGAGAAAGATAATAGCATGCTCGAGGTTCATGCCGAGCATCGATCGTTCCCAACTTTGTAAGAAAGCTAGGTCTTTGCTCGAAGTCAACACCGAGCCTCAAGGACTTGGGAGAGGACAAGAGATCTAGAAATCTCTCGTCTATCGCTCACAGTCCCTCTGAGTGGTGAGGACGTGGGGCTGAGAAGCCCCGTTTGTCTCAGGAACTGAGCCGAGGGTCGAGGACTTGGGAGATTGAGAGTCTCTCATTTGTCGCTCGTAGTCCCCTCCGAGTAGTGAGGACGTGGGGCTGAGAAGCCCCGTTTGACTCAGGAATTGAGCCGAGGGTCGAGGAATTGGGAGATTAAGAAATCTCTCGTTTGTCGCTCGTAGTCCCCACCGAGTAGCGAGGATGTGGGGCTGAGAAGCCCCGTTTGACTCAGGAACTGAGCCGAGGGTTGAGGACTTAGGAAATTGAGAAATCTCTCATTTGTCGCTCGTAGTCCCCGCCGAGTAGCGAGGACGTGGGACTGGGAAGCCCCGTTTGACTCAGGAACCAAGACAAGGGTTGAGGACTTGGAAGATTGAGAAATCTCTCATTTTTTGCTCATAGTCCCCGCTGAGTAGCGAGGACGTGGGGTTGTGAAGCCCCATTTCACTCAAGAACTGAGCCGAGGGTCGAGAAAGTTAGGACTTTGCTCGAAGTAACTATTGAGCATCGAGCATCTCCACCTTGTGAGAAAGCTAGTGCTTTTCTCGAAGATAGTGGCGAGCGTCGAGCATCTTCATCTTGTAAGAAAGCTAGTGCTTTGCTCGAGGTTAATGGCGAGCATCGAGCATCTCCAGCTTGTGAGAAAGCTAAGACTTTGCTCGAGGTCAGCGCCGAGCGTCGAGCCCTACTAGCTTGTGAGAAAGCTAGTGCTTTGCTTGAAGTCAATGGCTAGCTTTGAGCATCTCCAGCTTGTGAGAAAGCTAGTGCTTTTCTCGAAGTTAATGGCGAGCGTCGAGTCTCTCCAGCTTGAAAGAAAGCTAGAGCTTTGCTTGAAGTTAATGGAGAGTGTCGAGCATCTCCAGCTTGCGAGAATGCTAGTGCTTTTCTCGGTGTTAATGGCAAGCGTCGAGCCTCTCTAGCTTGCGATAAAGCTAGTGCTTTGCTCGAAGTTAATGACGAACGTCGAGCATCTCCAACTTGTGAGAATACACGAAATTTGAACAAAAAGGGCAAGAATAAGATTACATACACTTCAAATAAGATTACACTTCATTCTTTTTACTATTTATTTTTGCATAAACGGGGTGCCACGTACTGCCGATTACACAAGAACGGTTACACAAGAAGTATAGTCCTCCCCCTTGAGGAACTTGATGAGGTGCTCCGCATTCCAGGGCCTCTTGACTACCCTGCCCCCAGGTCTTCAAGTTGGTATGTTCCGGGGCGTACCACCTCGGAGACCTTATATTGGCCCTCCCAGTTTGGGATCAGCTTTCTCTTTTTGTTGGGGTCGAAAATAGTTAGTTTCCTGAGCACGAGGTCGCCTTTCTTGATGTTGGTGGGACGGACCTTTTTGATGTTGAATCTCTCGACTCGCTGCTGGTATATGCTTCTTCTAACGACAGATTTTTCTCTGAGTTCGTCGATCAAGTCCAAATTTGCTCTGAGGTCAGTTGAGTTTGTCTCCTCGTTGAAGCACATGATCCTGGGCGAGGGGAGCCCAATTTCCAAGGGGATGACCGCCTTGTTTCCGTAGGTTAGGTTGAATGGTGATTCGCCCGTAGGGATTTTCTGGGTTGTTCAATGCGACCAAAGAACGCTTAGCAGCTCGTCGATCCACAGTCCCTTGGGAGAGTTATCCAACCGTTGCTTGAGCCCATCAAGGATTTAGCGATTGGCATTTTCTGCTTGGCCGTTTGACTGGGGATGAGATATCGATAAGAAGCGCTGCCGAATGCCGATATCTCTGCAGAATTTTCGAAAGTTTTTTCCTGCAAATTGGGTTCCATTATCGGTGATGAGCACTTGCGGGATCCCAAACCGACAGATGATGTGCTTCTAGAAAAAAAATGTTGGGTTTGATGCTCCGTGATCGTGGCCAGGGGTTCCGCCTCGATCCACTTGGTGAAGTGGTCGATGGCTACCACCAGGAATTGCCTTTGGTTTGTGGCTTTTGGGAAGGGACTGACCAAGTCCGTCCCCCACATGGCAAAGGGGGTCGGACTAGCCAACGACTTGAGTTTGTCTTGTGGAAGTCGTTTGACTGAGGAGAATCTCTGGCAAGAGCCGCACCTTTTGAAGAGGTCCTGGGCATCTTGTAACATAGTCGGCCAATAATAGGCATTATTTAGGGCGTTTCTGGCGAGCGATCTGCTCCCTATGTGGCATCCTCCAATCCCCTCGTGTAGTTCCTTCAGCGCGTATTTGCCTCATCGGGGCCCAAACAGCGGAGATAAGGTCTTCCGCCCACCCTTGTGTACGAGCATTTGAAGAGTATCCCATCAATCATAGTGAATCTTTCCGACCGGATTCTGGTCCTTCTTGCCTTGTCTCGATCCTCAGAAAGTTCGCCCTCTGTCAGCTCGGATGGGAGCCATCCTTGTGTCCGTGTGAGCCTCAAGAGCAAGGCAAAGGACATCGAGGATGTCGATGCTAGGCTTTAGGAGGACTTCAATAAAGACGGTGTGGTTGAGGCCTTCGAAGGACGATGAGGCGAGCTTGGACAAAAAATCAGCTTGAGCATTCTTCTATCTTGGGATCCGCTCTACCGAGGCAAAGTCGAATGCGGTTAAGAGTAGCTGGACTAGTGCCAAGTATTGGACCATCCGGGTGTCACGAGCCTCATAATCCCCGGTGATCTGGTTGACCATGAGCTGGGAGTCGCTGAAGGCTCTTATTTGCCTTGCCCCCACCTTATGTGCTAACGTGAGCCCTGCAATCATCGCCTCGTATTCTGCCTCGTTGTTGGAGGCGGGAAAGTTTAGGCATAGAGAATACTGGAGAACGAAGTTGTCTGGACCTCTGAGTATGACACCCGCCCCGCTTCCAACCTCGTAGGATGAGCCGTCGACATACACCTCCCACATTGGTTCTGCTTCTTGAATTTCATAAGGCTCGGGAATGATGCACTCCGTGATGAATTCAGCGAGGGCCTATCCTTTAATAGCCGTCCTAGGTTGGTAGCTGATGTCATACAGGCTCAGCTCGGTCGACCACTTGATTAAGCGGCCATAATTCTCTGGCTTGTGGAGGACTGCCTTGAGGGGTTGGTCCGTGAGGACCTTAATCGAGTGGGCTTGAAATTACGGGCAGAGCTTCCGTGCGGCTATGACCAAAGCGTAGACAACCTTTTTCATCTTTGCGTAATGGATTTTGGCCGCGAGTAGGACTTTGCTGGCATAGTAGAGAGGCTTTTGAACCCCATCCTCCTCTCTGAAGGGTTGGCGAGGTAAGATTTCAGTTGGTCGAACGCCTGCTGTTAAGAGTCTCCCCATTCGAAACCTTTCACCCCTCATAGGGCTTTGAAAAAGGGGAGTGACTTCTCCCCATACTTGGAGAGGAAGTGGTCGATGGCGCCCACTCGCCCAGTAAGCCGTTGAACTTCCTTTACATTATTTGGAGGGGCCATGTCGATTATGGACTGAATCTTCTCGGGGTTTGCCTCTATACCGTGCTGGCTTACAACGAATCCGAGAAACTTCCCTGAGGAGATGCCGAAGGCGCATTTAGCAGGATTGAGCCTCATTTTGTGGAATCGTAACACACCAAAAGCTTCCTCGAGGTCGCCACATGATCCTGCACTCGGCAGCTCTTAACATGCATGTCGTCAATGTATACCTCCATGTTTCGACTGATCTGTTCTTTGAAAACCCGGTTGACGAGCCTCTGGCATGTGGCACCGGCGTTCTTTAGCACAAAGGGCATGACCCGGTAACAATAGAGACGTTGGTTGGTTACGAAGGCTGTCTTGATGATGAGGGAACATTCTGATATGGTTGTAGCCTGAAAAGACATCCATGAGGGTCAGTAGCTCGTGACCCGATGTTGCGTCGATCAGAGAGTCAATGTTTGAGGGGGGGAACAGGTCTTTAGGGCATGCCTTGTTGAGGTCCATGAAATCTATACATATCATCCACTTCTCGCTTGCCTTCTTGACCATTACAATGTTAGCCAGCCACTCGGGATAGATGACATCTTGTACGAACCGGGTGGACAGAAGTTTTTCTATCTCTTCTTTCACTGCTTGTTGCCTCTCAGGAGCGAACTTACGTCGCATCTGCTGGATCGGCTTGGAGCCTGGGTGGACGCTCAGTTTGTGCATGATGAGGTCTTTAGAAATCCCAGGCATGTCTGATGGCATCCAGGTGAAGGGGTCGGCATTCCAGCGAATACATTCGATGATGGTCGGCCTTAGGTCTGGAGATAGAGATTGGCTCATGCGGAACCATTTAGATTTGTTTTCCGCACCGAAAGAAACCTCTTCCAATTCATCCATGGGCTCCGATCCGGACTGGTTCCTTTCGGACAGAAGTTCCACTGCATTAAGGGGGAATACCCCACCCCCTACTGTAGTCATATAGAACGAACGTGCAGACTTGTAACGCCCCGGATCCCCATTACCGGACATCCATGACGCAACCAGAATCTTTTCCTTCAAATGCGTCTCAACACAGTAATTTTAACATGGAAATTTAAAAACTTTTTATTGCCAAATAAAGTCATTACATCATTGATTATAACCAATATCTTTTTCTTGAACAAGAATACAAATTCCATTAACTCATTACATCTTATTACAAAATATTTACCAACTCCTCTTGTAAAGCTATCAGTTGTCTCCCGGAATGGTAATCGACTGATCACTGTCGAAGCTCTTCTGAGTGGTCAATCTGCTTCGCTGGAACTTGCCCCTCGGCTTGAGTCTTCCACTGCGTGACTTTGATATTTTGGCACCTGCTCGAAAGGTAGGACCGGTACCTAAAAGGTAGGGAATGTCAGTAATTCTATTGACGCAATGCTGATAAGAAACAACGATCTCCAAACTAGCAACCACAAACCATCTTGAATGGAAAAAGAATCGTGCACTATAATTCCCTAATGTTCGTGTATGCCATGATCTAACAACTAAATGCACCAGTCACATGCCTTATTCTAATGCAAGCAAGACTTTAGGACTCAGGATCCGCATGCATCCCATACTATATACGTTCCAGATCAAAGCATGACATGGCCTAATCTAATGCACAAAACAAGGAATGCATACGATGCACCTACTCTAATGCAATTTATTTGGGAACGTATGCATCTCATACTACATACTTCCCCAAAATCAATTTCAATGGAAACATATGCATCCCATACAACATACTTCCCAAAGAGTCGCCTCTTCTGATTGTAGGGTTCAATCCCTCGCCATGCATCCTATTCTTGTACTCATCCTGTTCCCAATAGATTTCCGTGTCTGAGGAGGTTGCATTCATTCGGTCTAGTCCCTTACTGCAGTCCCTAAAGTGGTGGTCACGTTTGCCACTTAGTACCCGCACACGGACCTCACTTAAAAAGCGGTGAAAAACCTTTCGGTACAAAACCATGTACCCATGACGTCAAGATAATAAACAACACCCTTGCGCATAGGAACACGATGGCCTCGAGGGTCAAATCCCCCTATCCGACAGGAGTTACTCTCCCATTCCTTACTCCGGCTCTTTGGGAATTAACAGATCGAGATACGGGATCCGTGAACTCAAAACCTGAGAACCAAATCCGTATCCCTACGATAGGAAAATTACAACACCCGACTATGATTTGCTAGTACTAATGCAATTTTACATACCCCTAATACATCACTTTATTCCGGACTCACTCTAATCCTTCAGGTAAATAAGATTGCTTCCAAAAACTTTGCCCATCGACCACTGGCCCCGGCGACACAAGTCCTGCTCGCCACTTCCCCTAGCTTGGAATTCGTCCATCACCCCGGCCCGCGTTCACCCTTCACTGGCATGAATTTAATTCGTCGGCACCAATCGGACATCCAACGCCTCGGCGGAAGTTCTAATCTTAGGGTCGATAGTCGTAGGGTATCACCCTACCCTAGTGACTAACTCGCGTCACAACATCCTCAACAGGAGTCAAACACCACAAAGACCAACAATAGACACCATTCATCCCCAAACAATGACTTATCATCTCTTATGTACAAAAAGGAAAAGGTTCTCTCAACACTTAGTCAAAACCATGACTAAACAAACTATGGTGTTTCTGCCTGAAACTTAAAAAGGTCATAACTCCCACAATACAACTCAGATTTGGGTATTCTAGTCCAATCTGGAAAGCTAAAGACCTAGGCTACAACTCTCTAGTTGATTATCACCTCAGATCCAGTCAACTAATTCCTCAAAATAGCCTTACAAACCTCAGCCTGTGTACTTCCTATACACTGGCTGCACCGTACAGATAGCATAAAACTCTACCCGCTCATCAGAATGATACAAATCCAAGTTCTGTAGAAATGTGTGAATGTTCTCTACAACTTCCTAGTTGATCACCATTCCCAATTATTTAATTTGATTACCCTAAAACAGTCATTTTACTCAGGTATACAGAACTACACACAAAGCATTACTCAAACAGAGCCTATAGCTCAAAATCTGGTTTATGTCCCAACTTGCAAAAATTATATCTATTATTATAATTATAGAAATTTCTTGACATAGGGCTTTTTGGAAATCTCATGATGTCTACTACAACTTTCTAGTTGTACACTTTCTCAAATTCTGCTCATACAGAGCCATAAGGGTACCATCTTATCAGAGTGTCAATCCTGACTAGGTTTTGCACAGTACATGCTAAAATATTCATAATAAATCACATGCATAACCAATTGCCATAAAATTTCCATTTCCAGATACTAGACAACATCATGAATAGTATGCACAAAGGATCACATCCTGATTCCAAATATTCAAGGAGTTCTACCTATTACAATCAGGTATAAATGTTTTACTATTCTTCAGTCACTGTCTTGACTACTCTTGATTATTAATTTTGAACATGCATCAAATTTTGCCCAAATAATTTCATTATTTTTTTTGTAGAGTCCAGATGCATGCAAGATAACATGAAAAAAATTTCAGAAATAGATCATGAGTCAATTAATTCTAAGAATTCCCACAAGTTCAGTTGTTACAACAGACAGACCAAGTCTCTACCTTACGACCCAGTCATCAAAATTGATTTTATTAAAATATAAAATAACATAATAAAAATCCGAAATAAATCATGTAGCTTCTAAACATACATGAGATCATTCCATATAAATTTCAAGATCAAATTCAAATTATTTTGTTCTCTGGAAATTCGGAAACTCAGCATGCAGATCATGTTTTCTGTTTCCATTTTCAGATTCTAACAATCTACTCCTAAACAATCATTCTCATAGATATTACTACTTGATTCATGCAAGAAAATCAAACAAGAGAAACAAGACTAAAGTTCAGAGAACTCCCCACCTTGGTTGTGGCTTGAGAAGATGAGATTGGCTTTGGCTTCATCCTCCAATTTCCTTCTCCAAGAGCTTTAGAACACTTCTTTTTCTTGACTTCTTTCACTCCCTCCTTCTCTTTTTCTTTCTGAAATTTCAGAACTGAAATGAGAGTGAGAATGAGGGGTTTTTAAGAAGTGAGAAGGAGTGAGGGTGTGAGGGGGGTAGGTCGGCCATAGGGGTATGAAGGGGGTGATGTGGCAAGTGGTTTTCTTCAAAACAAGGGTTCTAGCCCATTGTTTTGGAGAAATCTACATCGCTGAAATTTTTAGCTCTTGATCAAGTTTTGAATGAGAGATGAGATGTTAGATTTGAGTCCATGCAACGAATATCCATTGTAGTACCATACAATTACACATTTGCATATGCATCACACTCAAAACTAGTGTATATACTAGTATCGGTCCTTCTCATTCTCGCACACCACCATGAACGTAACCATCCACATGAACCGTCCAACAAAATTAAACGCACTTCAACATTCATAAATATATATATATATATATATATATATATACAGACATTATTTATATACAAAAGTATTATATTATTCGGGGTATTACAAGACTCTTGGTTTCCCCAGACAACACCGACACCGAGGTTGGTGGGGAATTTCGGTTTCAGGTTGTAGGCGGAGGGAGCAGAGGTCGGGTCGACCGAGAATGGCATTATACGCAGCCTTGATATTGACCACCATGAATTCCATCGATTCGGTTCGCATAATTGGGGTTGTCCTGGCGGTTACATCAAGTGTGACGATCCCCCCAATTTGGACGAGGACACCGGAGAACCCGTGAAGGGTGTACCCGATCGGCTTTAACTTCTCGCAACTTCTCGCAGGGGAGCTTGAGGTTTTCAAAAGCGACCAAAAAGAGAATGTTGACCGAGTTTCCGTTGTCTACGAGAATTCGGTAAACTTCGTGGTTTGCCATGCCGAGGCTGATGATGAGGGCCTCACAATGCAGTAGTCGGATGCCCTCTAGTCTTTTCCTGAGAAGGAGATCACCTGCTGCTGAACCCTGGGAGGCGGTTCGTCACGCGCCGAATTCACTTCCCACAAGAAAGCCTTACGGGAGGTGTTGGATTACCCTCCCATGGGCCTGCCATGGACACAGTGTAGGATGATCGGCCCCCTGATTTCTTCGGGCTCAGGTTCCTGCTCGGGTTGTCTACTGACCGTTCGAAGAGGAGGTGAAGGCCTCAGATTCCTCGGGTCCCTCCGGTATCTTAGGTTGGTCCGAGTGAACTCCCTTAGGTACCCTCTCTGGATGAGGGCTTTGATCTCGTCTTTAAGGGCACGGCAGTTGTTCGTCTTGTGTCCGTGGTCTCGGTGAAACGGACAAAAGAACCTTTGGTCCCTTTTTTTGTTGTTGCTCGGTCGGGAAGGGTGTTAGACAATCCCTTTCTCCTCGATCTCCAAGAGGATGGCTGACACGTTCTGGGTCAGTAGTGTGTATCTTTCAAAGCGGGGGACTGGAATCGGCCTCTTCTGACCAGACATGTCCTTCAGGGTCTTCTTGGCGGGTTCAGAGTCGTCTGCTTTTCGCTTCCCCTTGGCAGTATTTTCTTTAATGCGTTCGGGGTGCAGGGCTTCCTCGGCCCGGATGTACTTCTCGACCTTGTTGAGGAGGTCGGAAAAGTCGAGGGGTGGTTTCTTGGCTAATGAGGCCTTTAACTGTCCGTGGTGAACATTATGCCGGAAAGCCACGGAAGCAATGCCCACATCGAGAGACGAGACCGCCCTCGCCTCGATGTTGAACCTACATACGAACTCTCAAAGGGACTCTCCCTCCTTCTGCTTGACGTCCAGGAGGGACGCGCTCGTCTTCTCGACCTTCCGGTTGGTTACGAAGTGAGATAAGAAGTCCCCTCTAGCTGGTCGAACAAAAAAACCAAGTCGGGGGTGATTTTTGAAAACCATTCTCGTGCTTGACCATGAAGAGTGGCAGGGAATGCGCAGCAGAGGAGAGGATCCGAGTCGCTGTGAATCATCATGAGGGTTTTAAACCCATCCATGTGATTAGTAGGATCACCCTCCCCGTTGTATGTCTCGAATGGTGGTGGTATGAAATTCCTTGGAATTTTGGCCTCTAGTATTGATTCGGAGAAAGGGGTTCAGCTCAGGCCGGTACCCTTGCCCAGATTGTGGTCTGCCCTTGCCAATATGGGCGAGACGATTCTCCATCTCCTGGAGGCATCGAAAGACGGTCTCATCTTACCTCTGTGGGCGAATCGAACCGTGAGATTCGTTGCCCTGGGCTTCTTGTCGAGGACCGGTGTTATTGTGCGTCTCAGTCCTGGGGCTGCTCTGGATGGCCTGGAGGACCTCGTTCCTACAGTTTGGGAACTCGGCTCTCGTGACCGAGGTCTGCTCGTCTTGGCCATGCAGAGGCAGGTGCTCCCGGGGTGAGTGGTTGTGCCCTTGTTCCTGTTCTTGGGTCGGCTGGATGCTATAGGTCGGAGCCAAGTTGGAAGCAGCCCCTTCCCTCGATCGGCTGAGTTGCCGGTGCTTTATGACATTCCGAAGGTCATCGGCCACTGAACGTGAAGTGCTCGAGCATGGTTCCTACTGTCCCTTGGCCTGTCTCCTGCGTGACCCCTGTGTGATCGTTTGGCTACGAGACTGGTGAGGGTTGACATGGTGCCCCGTCGTGAGCGCTCTTCGGGCTTTGGGAGCCATGGTGAGGGTTGGCTTCGAGATGAAGTCCTAGGCCGGGATTGGATTGATGTCAGTGACAATTCCCACAGATGGCGCCAACCTGATGCTGCTGTTTTTGAGTGTGGGGGCAACATGGTTGAGTTCTTGTAATTTGTAGTGGAAGGAATGGCACTAGAACAGATCTGGGCCTCGGGCTAATGTTTGGGATGTATGTTTGGTTCGGGGGTAGTAGGAGAGGGGTCGAGGCTGGTTGCTCGACTCAGATCCTAGTGGCTCGGCTCGGATCTTGGTACCTACAGAATGCCTAGAAATACTGTGAGAGATCCCGGCGATTGGCCCCCCGGCGATCTAGTCAGTCACTGGAATAGCAACAGTAGGTAGGGTTCAGGTGGGAAAAAATTTATTACCGTAGGCAAGGAGGAGGGGGTCTGGTATTTATAGGCAGGGGACAAACGGGTTCCAGACCCTAATGAGCCGGGTCGGACCTGTTTGCCTATGGGCCTGATTTGGTAGAAACCCGTTGGACTTGTTGACTTGATAATCTTGGATGAGTGGATCTGAAGGGGATCGAAAGGTCCTGATTAGGTTGGGCTCTTTTTACCCATATCAGCCTCCTGAGTTCATTATTTTTCGGTTCATAAGTTCAGAAGTTGGCCATATCCTGTGTATCTCCTGATTATTCCTGAACATGCCAATTTGAGCATGTTCAGCATCATTATGTACTTCTATTCTTGATGATTTGAGCATTCCCCTTCTGGCCTTCAACATGCTGTGTTCTCTACTCTAATATAAAGATATAATAACTAAAACATGGTGTATCAAAATTCTTTGAAACATCATCTCCGTAGTAAGTTTTTTTACATGGAAGCAAATGCATCCTTAATGACACATAATAGGTTAAACAATATGATGCATTCAAAGTCTCAAACCAAAGATAACTCATAGGAAGAACCAGCAAAACTCATCCGTTAAAGATTTGAACTAAGGATTAAAACAAAATATCAAGGCTAGACTTTCTAGAAACCAAATATATCCTTAATATGAGATAAGATAACGTACTGCATCCAAACCAATAACATACTTGCTTAGGAAGAATTAATAGTTCACATATCCATTCAAGATTGATGCCAACTTCGTTTACATTTTAACATATTCGTTATTCTACAATCAAGTTTTGCAATTCGATTAGCCTTTGTAGTTTCCTAGTATCGCAAAGCCAGGTATTGCCTACTTTACAAAACCAAAGTTAAGAACATTACCAACATGAACCAAAAGGTCACCATTATATACAAGGTCTTGTATATAATCAGTGTATATATGCAAGACCAGATACTACAACACATCATATATCACATTAGGAACAATCATTCCAATTGATTCATATACACTACCTTCATAAGGAGACTATGTTGATCCAAGAATCATAACATTGAAATACCGCATGTTCCCCTCCGACGGTGACACACTAATTTCAGGAGCTACAACAACAACAACGGAAACCCCAAACTCCAACAATCAAAACCCTAAAAAACCCCACAGATAATGAAAATCAATCGGCAAATATGCCAAATTCATTCCTTGCTGATTCTTCAAGGACGATTGTCGCTATTTGCCATTAGATCGACGAATCGAAGCTAGGGTTAGGGTTTGGATTTTTGATTTTTGATTTTTTTGATTTTTATACTAATTTTGGAACAGGGTTTAGGGGAGAAAGACGAGGGGGCACGACGACGGGAGGGATGCGGACGACGACGGCGGCAGGGGGGGTTCACGTGTAAATTCAGGCGTAGAGCTAAGCTTTCCCAATGTTTTTAGAAAAAAAAAACCGGGGTATAGTGGATATTGTAAATAAAAAAAAAATTCCGACTCTCTTCCCCAACATTTCTATTAAACTCTGGGGTAGATATGTCGGGGAAGACCACTTGTTTTGTAGTGTTATATTCTGTAACCCCTGTTTCCGATTTTACGGATTTCTATTTGTAATTCTTTTTTTTCTTAAATTCTTGTATTCTAATTTATTAATAATAAATCTTGCTATTCTTTAAACCCATTTGTTCTCATATTATCATCCGAATTCTTTTGGCTTGAACCTTGGTTTTCTAGTACACTCTATTTTGTTAATTGTATATTTAAATTAATCTATAATATTTTTACTTGTTCTTCTTATTAGATCCTATCCCAAACCCAAAACTCGTTAACCCTAATCCAAATCCAATGGCTTAATACCCTACAAATACTAATTAATCCCATAAACCCTAATATTAACCTAATCTATCTCATCAGCCGCTAACCCCTTCTCCTTTCTTCTTCTTCCTATGTTGTGATCCCAAAACCATCACCCGACCAGTCATCGCCAACCCATCTCCTTCGCTACCACCTCGCGCTATCTTTCCACCTTCACCTCCACCCATTCTCCTCGCCATTGCTGCATCCCGAAACCATCGACAACACCCCGACTGCACCCCTCTACCGCACAATAGCCACTCCACCATTACCGACCACCTCGCTGTCTCGCTGCACCCCGACCCGCAGCACCACCGATCGAGCCCCAACTGCCCTCGCTACACTTATTACCGTCCACCATCATTGCACTCGATGCCATCCCTACTGCAGCCACACCCGACTGCCTTGCCGCCAACTTGATGCCTTCCTCGAGCCCAAACAATTGCAACATCAACAACAGTGCATACAGTGCATCTCGAGGTCCTCGACGTCGCTCTTGTTCACCGTGATCGTCGCCGCGCTTGTTCCTCGTGTCGTAATCATCATTTAAGGAAAGTTTCTTTTGAACTAACTTGGTGTTCTAGTTCAAGAATTCTTTTGATCTCCTCTAGTAGTCCTTATTTCATTTATCATATCTTATTTTGCTTGATACCCTTTAAAGAAACTATTATGAATTCATCAGAAAACCAAGTAATAGTTTTTTTTTTCGTGCCATGCCCTTGATTCAATTCTAAGCCATGCCATCCATCATCATATGCATACGCTACATGAATATAAACTAGAAACACATACATGTAGAAGATATAGTGATTTGAATGCATATCGGTTGTATGTGATGTTGTAACTAGATTATAAATTTATTGCCATAGTGACAATAATTTTACCATGTTAACTGTAGGAATCCATCCTAATTATTGAGTATGAATGTTGTTTCATTTCTTGTTATATGTATATGTGGATTGAATATCACCATTGTTGCGTAGGAGTACATTTTACTGATGTCAAGCTATTTATACCATCTTGTAATGAATGTTTGACCCAGTTTAGATTAGAATTAATTTAACCTTTATAAATGAAAGTCATAAATCTTTGAATCTAGTTTGTAGAACATTTGACGGATCTGAATTCTGATTTGTAGACTGTAAGTTACGCTATTTTTTATACTGCTAGGTTTTAATTCCAGATTTCTGTTTAGAGGCTTAATGACACAATTTAATATTTAAAATAGTGTATTATCAGTCAAATGAAGACTTAAGATTAACTAGGTTGTTACTAGACATAATTAAGAGTCGTTTTGTAATTTTTATAAGATTACTTGATGAATTTCCAGACCCGTTATATATATGAGAACATGACCTTAGGTTGCTGCCAGAGCACTAGTTCAGTAAAGAACTAAACTTTTGACCTAGCTAAAAATAATATTATTTAAAACTTATCAAATGATAGTTGTAGCCCTCTATGTCTGAAATCCAGAATATCTAACGATTTTTCAATCCGACTTACAGATTGTAAGATATTCAGATTCTCATGGTGTAACGTCTAAATTACATAATATAGTTTGAAAATACATTTCCATGATTAATTAATTAAAACAGTAGATTAAATTAAGAGTTTAGACATGATATTAATCATGTTGTTGGTAAACACTATTAAGAACTAAACTATAGTTTTTATAAGATTTTTAAATGAATTTTTAGTCAACTTTCATATATAAGAATTTGACCTTAACATGCTGCTTGAACATGAAACCAGTAAAGAATGAGATTATACACATACCTAATCTGATTATAATATATCGTGTGAATATACGTTGGAACCGTCAGGGAGTCTAGTTTCTTGAACCCCTGACGGAACCTGATTTACTTTCCTGTAGTAACAGAAAAATTAGTTTTTGTACAACAACGTCTTGCTATCCAGACTGTGTGTTTTTGTGTTATTAAATATAAACATGTTTGATTTTACATCTAATGAATAGAATTAATTATCCCATGCATGCATAGACTTGAAATCTTCTTGACATCGTCTCGATACTTCTATACTCATTGCATGTTCATAATAAGTATAATAAAATAATAACAAGCCAGGGTATTAAGGGTCGACTTAGTAGTGGACAACGTCAGAAACTGTACTCAGGGAAGGGTCCCTTATTGTTTGATTGATTAGGGTTATGGATTATTGGTTATGGATTATTGATGATTGATTATTGATTATTGTTGCCAAGTACACGATCTGTAGAGTTCACCACTATAGTCTAAACGATCACTGTTTACATGCACCGAACTTGTGGTATGTGACACATAATTATGTGCATTAGATAGGATAATAAAAGACTAATAAACCTAGGATTGACACTTGCATTCTCATCATGATTATATTTATCAACTTGATTATGGATTGTTGTCTCGATTATTGCATCTTTGATTTTGTTCTAGTTCATGCTTTCTTGACAAACCATGTTTTCTTGTTTTTTGCTTTCACTACTTGCTGTCCGTAACTTGCTCAAACGGACATTCCCCCCCCCCCCCCCCCCCCCCCCCCCAACTCTAGATGATGAGCTTGCAGGTACACAAGATTTGACTAAAGGACTTGGTGAGAAAATCTTTTAGAGAATGAAGCTGAATTATTAGGATGCTATAATTATTTCGTCTTGTAATTTTATTTCCAGCATTTTTATTATTATCATACTTTGTATTCCTAGCATTTTGACCCGAAGTTTATTTTCTCCCAGATGTTGAATATTATTTTATAGATTTATTTCATGAATTATTGAAGTTTATTCATTGTTTATGTTACTGCTTTTTTCTGTATGGGAATAACTAGGTGATGTGGATTCTTTGGTGGAACAAGAACTTGACCTTTTGACTTCCAATGGTATTGACTCCTTTACTTGATGATCTGACTTGTTTGCTCCGTAGGATTCAATTCTTGCAGCGACGATCGCTTTCGTTGACCTGCAAAACACCTGAAACACAGGGGTTGATCCCAGCGACAGGCCCTCCGACGCTCAAGTCAGTAATTAAGACGATTGTGAAAGAGCTTTTGTGGAACAAATTACTGATTACCTCTTTTTTGGTGGGGATAGAGGGGTATTTATAGTCGCATTTGGAAACATTTTCGAGATAATTACTTATCTTTACTTCCCGGTGTTTTTGAATAAGAAATAGAGTTTAAATCGTTTCATGATTAAAGATTTGGTTTAAACCGACTCTTAGAGATAACCATGAATTTGAATTACTCTTTAAATGTCCTGGGTTTGTTCACTAGTAGAAAATATCACAATTGCAACATAAATTTCCCTCGTAGAAAAGTGAGATTCCATGATTAATGCACATTCGTAAGGAATTTTTTCTCATTCCCTTGTAGTTGTGTTTTTGCGAAATCTCTCCTAGTTACTGCACACATCTGCAATGGATTTTTAACTATCCCTTGCAAATATTAGCTACAACGGGATATTTTCACGAGAAGTTGTTTATTGCTATCCCCATCTATAAGAGAATATCTACAATATTTTTTCCCTTGCAAGTGTATTTTAAAAGAGATTTATCCCGTTGCTTAGGGATGGCGAACGGGTCGTTCGGGCCGGGCCGGGCCCAACCCGTACGGGTTGGCACGAATACGTAGCCGGTCCGGGCCGGGTTGCACACTTATACGGGCCGGGCCGGGCCAGGCTACGTTTTCGTTTGGGTGGCCCGCCCAACCCGTGAACCCTTTAAGGTTCAACCCGGGTTGGGCCGGGTCGACCCGCGGGTTGGCCCGT
Source organism: Hemerocallis citrina (assembly GCA_017893485.1). Lineage (NCBI taxonomy): Eukaryota > Viridiplantae > Streptophyta > Magnoliopsida > Asparagales > Asphodelaceae > Hemerocallis > Hemerocallis citrina. Next base: position 128,110,352 of record CM030360.1, read on the forward strand.
TTAATAATATAAAATTTTTTTATTCTTTTTTTTTGGTAGCGTAAATTAAAATAATAATAATAATAATTTTACAGATGATGTATACAAACAACCATATTTTTGTTTGATGAATACTACAATTCTTAAAAAATTATAATACTAAGTAAGTAATAATACTAATAAGTAATATTGTAATAATACTACAATTCTTCAAATATCCCCAAATGATGTTTAATTATAATACTAAGTAAGTAATAATACTAATAAACAAAAAAATCGTAATAATAATAATAAGATTGAAAGAGTGAAATTGACAACAAATTTTGAAATTTTATTCATATGAATTTAAGTTATACAATTTGAACAATTTATAACGAAATGAAGAATTCAATTCACAAATAAGTTTTATACAATAACATATCTGTTATATACAATTTTAATTGAGTACAAGTTTTCTAATTTGACATAACAAGCAAAGCTATTGTTGTTGTTGTTGTTGTTGTTCGGGCGAGGTGCTCCCACTTGTGGAACTTGATAGTGCTTTCCTTTGCATCCTATCTTCAGCCTTCAGCCAGTCTTCTGTGCAAACGAGCATCTCCAACACCTCGGGCTTCAACCGATTCCTGTAATCAGATAGAACCCTGCCACTTGTAGAAAATGCACTCTCAGAAGCAACTGTAGAGACAGGAGGAGTTAGCAAATCTTTAGCCATAATTGACAGAATACTAAAAGTGTGTTCATGTTCTTTCCACCATTGTAAAATATCTAGTGGAGAAAGAGTAGGCTCAGTATCCTGTTGGTTATACCAATTTAATTCATTTGGTTGATTAGTCCTAGGTTTTTTAGATTGAATTTGTTCAAGTAAACTAAATGTTCTATCACCAATTCTACTTTTACCCTTACCTTTAGAACTACCAGAAGAAGAACTAACTACAGAAGTTGTACTACTAGAAGCAAAACGTTTATCATAATAATCATACAAGTTATTTAAAGTAGATTCAAACTGAACTAAAAAAGTAGCGCAATCAGTTGTTAATTCTACATTGTCCTCTAAATATCCAAAAAACATTTGTATCAAATTCTTCGTACCTTCTAATTTGATACGAGGATCCATAATAGTAGCAACACAAATCAACATAGGAGAAGGAAAATAATACTTCAAAATTTTTTGAAATGCAGGTATTACAATGTCACTAATATAGGGATCATTTAACATTTCGTTAAATATTTGCATCATGCTAACTAATTCAATAAAAATGTTACTAGAAGTAGATTCATATATTTTTGAAAACTTTAAAGTTGCGGTTTTAAAAGGTTCTAAAAATTTCAACAAAGATTCGGCAAAATACCAATCGTTGGGAGTCATTTCAAAATTGTGCATATTTTTTGCAATACAAAAATCATTTACAACTGCTTTATAATCGGTGATAACATTTAGTAAATTAAAAGTAGAATTCCATCGGTGTCTAACATCCTTTGGAAATTTTCTAAAAGGAACATTTCTAACCCTACACCAAGCTTTCCATTCTTGTAAAATGCTTGGACTTAATGCAATGAAATGTACACAATTTCTAATTTTATGTATATATGGATCAGCTATTTTTAATGCATCTTGAACACATAAATTTATAATATGACATGCACATCTAACATGAAAAATATTGTCAGATGGAGGGTTTAATACAGATTTTAAAGTAGTAATTGCTACATTATTGTTAGATGCATTATCAAAACTAATAGCCATAATTTTATCGCGAATATGAAAAATATCACAAATTTCTATAATACGGTTTGCTATTTCAGCGCCACTATGGGGATACGGCAACGACGCAAGTGATATGATTCTTTTATGAAGAATCCAATCATTGTCGATCCAATGACAGATTATTCCCATCGTTGGAATATTGTTGACACCCGGCCAACAATCTGAAGTTAAACTAACCCTACAAGTTAAACTCCATAAAATTGCAATCAAAGCGTCCTTCATTTCCATGTACACTTTAAAACAATCCGATTTGCAAGTATTTCTCGGAATTCTTTTAAAATGAGGGTTTAAGGCCGTTTGATTAAAATTTTCCAAGTTCCTACTCTCGGGATAGGAAAATGGTAACTCTTCCTTAATGACTAATCGGGCCATTTCCCGACGAACAAGTTCGGGATCATAAGGGTGGCTATCTACTTGACCGGTCCTAGGGTTGATTTTTTGTTGGCCTTGTATTTGATCAAGAAGTTCTTTATGATTATGTTGTATGTACCTACTAATTGTACCGGTGCCGTCACCCCTCTTGAATTTGTATGTTTTACTACATGTTTTACACACTTTCAAACCTATACCCGGATTATGTTCGTCCGGGATATACTCATAAAACTTGTGCTAATCGCTAGTTTCTCCTCTACTTTTCCTACTACTACGGGGTTGTGTGGTTTCGGGGGGTTGTTGTTGTTGTTGTTGTTCTTCTAATTGAATGCCACCTACAACATCCATGTCGTATGTACCCCATTGTTCCATAGTAGGATTAATGTAATCTTGGGCGGGCTCACTAGTTGGGACAATTGGTGGCCTACGTGAAGAGGAGGAGGATTCTTGTCCGCTACGACCGCTACCGCGTGATCTAGACATAGTGTGGTAATGTGCTAAAGTATGTAAAAAAAATCTACAATGTAGGAGCGGTGAATTATACAAAAAAAATCTAAAAAACAAGAGGGTTGAGATAGAGAAGTTAAAAAAAAGAACAATAATTTTAACTACAACGCAAAAAAAAATTTAACAAGAGAGATAGAGATATTTTGATACCGTTCACCGTAGAATACGCGTATGTAAAAAAAACCGTGAAAATAAGAATATACTAGAAAAGATGGAGGAGCGCTTTGCCGATTCCGCAATTGAAGAGTTGAGAAGAGGTTGAAGTAGATTTGACGAGGGTTGAAGAGAGTTGAAGATGTTGAATTTTGTTTCCGATACGACCGAAATTTGATCGTGTGTATGCCTCCTTGTACAATTATTTGATGAATACTACAATTATTCAAAAATTCTTTAAAATGATGTATAATAGTAGAGAGAGTAAGAGAGTGAGGTGTAATTTTTTTTGAGATTTTTGGGGGATATTTATAGGCTAAATAAGTGGGAAAAAACAAAAAAAAACCCAAACGGCTCTTAGAGCCGTTTACAACGGCTCTGGACCAGAGCGGCAGCAGAGCGAGCGCAGCGAACGGGATTTTCGAATGTTCGACCCGTACGGGTCGAACGGGTCGAAAACTGCGGGTCGACCCGCGGGTTAACGAGTCCAACTCACGAATTGGGCCGGGTTCGTGGGTCGGGTTTTGCGAATTTAATTCGCGTAAATTGCGACCCGGGTCGACCCGGTACTGTTCACTGGGTTCGACCCGAACCTGCGAAACGATTAAACAGGCCGGGTTGGTGGGCCGGGTCGTGGGTGGGTCGCCGGTTGACCCGGCCCAGTTGCCATCCCTACCGTTGCTGATGAACTATTGCAACAGAAGTTCATAAGCTAGTCATTTCTTTGCAAATGTTCCATTGTGAATGTAATTAAACGATTTTTTTCATTGCTGATTATTTTTTGATGGCTTAATCAAATTTACAAAAACAATGTATTTTTTTCATCAATAACATATAATTATTTCACCTATTGATGCAAACAATTATATAAACAAAACACACTAATTAAAAATATGCAATTCGAACAAACAATACACATTTAGATAATAGTAAACCTAAAAACACCAAAATAAGTTTTAATATTATAGAGTATAGAACATTCTCATTACAAAATTATATGTTTGTTTCGAAGTGTCAACAATACATTCTAGAAGGAAAGATTAGTTGTCATACTCCAAGAATTACAACAAAAGTTTTCAAAAGTACTTTTAACTCGCCGCTATTGCTTCCATGTATCCCCAACTTCACTTTATCAGTCACGGAAGGTAATCTGCATGTTCCTCATTCTCCTCAGTCTAATAGTCTTCGCTACTACATAGAGACTACATGAAAAAGAAACAACACATGATTAGAGAAAAATACATTGAGACCACAAATTTTGTTTCCTCCAGATCCAGGTAGTAATCGTTGTACCATATCCTAGCAATCAAAAAGGTTTGCCTTTTGAGGCATGAACCTTGCCATAATTTAACTGACTCTCAAACAAATGAACATCACTATAAAAAGTTTGGAGAAGCATGCCTTAGGAACAAACTCTCATGGTTACCAACAAACTTCTATTCAGAGATACTTTTATCACCATTGATATTTAACTGATATTCTCGATTTAAATATCTCATTAACTAACTCAAACTAATTTCGTTGAACTATTGCACAAGATAGAAATTGGTAAGGGCTGGACATTCAAAAAAATGTCCACACCATTAACAAAATAGGGTATTTTTATGCAATTCAATCAATATTAATTAAGAGCCAACAACTTTGACCTGTTGGTCATCATCATTTTCCGCATGTGTAACTCCAAGCAATCTCCAGCCTTCAGCATTGTCAGGATTCTTTAAAACTTCAGCTTCAAGAACAAGAACAGCTTCACTTAGGAGCCATTTACAGAAAAGCTCTTGCCCTTCCTACACCCACATAGGGATTCATATCAGAAAACACACAAACCCCTCGTGAAGCACTGTTGGATGCCTTCATTTTCTCTTCCAGAAACCTAGGTTAAAATGTAAGAATGCATATATACATAAACAATCAGTACACTAAAAACTTAAACCAAAGGATAGTGAAATACAAGAAACACAAGTGTCATATGTGTCATTGATATGGATTAGGCAAGTAACCTACTTATCATATGTATCTTCCCAATTTTCAGAACTTTCACCCAGGACCCCATCACCAACTTGTCTTCCAAATTCTTCAGCCCAATCGTTTTGGATATTTAACTTTGGAAACTCATTGGCCCATTGATTGTCAACTCCATCATGCTAACGTTGATTAGCGAATTCATTCGCCCACCTATCAGCTCCTTGTGAAATTTGCTTCCCAAATTTCAATACAATTCATCAGAAAACTAGTATAGGCTTCTAGCAACAGAACAGAGTCAAACATTTTAATATTCAAATGACATGCCTCTTCGTGCACAAACTGATCTGCCCAAGAATTTGAGTTCACATTATATTGTGTTTGGTATTCATCGGCCCAATCACCTCCAGTAGTTGGCTTGATTCGGTTATGACCGACTATAAGTTCACCACGACTCATCTTTGACACAAACTGAAGAAACTTTGAATTCTGTCGACAAAGAATAACATAAGCTATAGTGTAACAGGCAAGATTAAAGTCATCACTATTGACCAGGTAGCTGGCATCAGTCACTTCAGGGCGAAACTCTTCCCGTCAATACTAAACATGGTTTGGAATATCTATGTCTACACTACATGCTGTCAAAATGCTATTAGAGTGTCCAGTACGTGTAATCCTTGGGAGATTAATCAACTTACTGTTCATCTATTTTGGATTATACCTTAACATATCAAACAATACAGTATAATACTATTATCTTCAATTTATAAGATGGTATGTCAATGGCCACCAAGGTCTTAGAGAAATAATTCCTGACTCTCATAATTGCTTGAATGCACAATAAGGTACCCTCATCATAAAAAGATCTGAATGGAGGTTCAAGAAATTTTCGGTTGACCTCAAAAAAAAATTCTACAACGTGGAGTTTGTAGCTGAATGCTTTGAATGGAGATGGCCTTAAAATTGAAAAAATATAAGCAATCGTATGTAGAGTTCAATAACAACGAACTAAGTATTCATAAAAAGAAACAAAGAAAGGAACAACCATTCTATAAAAAATGCTGAGTTAATTACATTGTCTCCTTTTCATTGAGCACGGCTTATACATGAAATTTTGGGTCAGTATTTTGTGCTAATGTATGTGCAAGTATATGTGCTTGTTCAATTATTGCAGAATTAGGTCCTGTGATGCCTGTCCTTTGACCTTCCCAAACCATCTGAAACTATATCGTTTAAAAAATGGCAAAGACAAAATAAGTCAATCATTCATTCACCCAAAATTTATCTACAGACTTAACTTTGGGATCTGTAGTGGCGGTCGTAGATGCCGCCGTCGCCGAGGAGAGCCTCTTCGGGGACGATTGGTTGGATGAGGGTTTGGAACTGAGACCAGCAACCACGGCAGTAGTAGAAGCCATCATCTTCAGCGGAGAAGTTGCGGAGGCCACGACAGACGTGGAAGTAGGGTTTGACGTTGCGGTAGATGAGGTAGGGTAGTCGTCATCGTCGCCTGAGATGAGGTGGGGTAGTCAGGAACTTGAGAGAGGAGGAAGTGATTGTTCTGAAGATCGATTGGGAACGGTTTTGACCAAGCTTGAGATTGGGAGTATTTGGGGATTTAGGGTTTCAGTAGATTTCATTTTGTGAGGAAGAGGGTAAGATTTGTTTTTGGTTAAAGAGGGAGAACTGAAGGATGGTTGTACATGTTTAATGTGTGTTTAATATTAAATATTAAAAAACTGCTTTAGTAACGAAATATATTATATTATAATTGTTCCCTTGCAATTGTTACAATTGCAACAAGTTAACAGAATCTCTTGCTGATGTCAATAACATTCACAGTGAAGGGATTTGTTGTAACTAATCCGTTGTATATGGTAGCAATTAACGAGAAAATTTTGGTGCTCGTAAATGATCCGTAGTTATTGCAAGGTTTTTTACTAGTGGTTCATAATAGGCTGCCACCCTGACCTAGTGAGACAGACCCGTTTTTGGGTTATTGGGGTTGGAGAAGACCCAGTTCCAATTTTCGAACCCGTTTGAAGTGGAAATTAGCATTTTACCCATGTGCTTTGATATTCGTGCCTGATTTGAACGGTCCTGATTTAGATCTATTTTTAGCCATATCACATGCCCCCCACTCCCGAAGACGTAGTTTCATAGCCTTTTAGGAGTATCACCTGTTTCTAATGGCTCATAGAATTTATCAGCATTCTCAGAGATGTTTAGAGCTCGCTCGGAGTGCAACTGTGCTTTCCTGAGTTTGCAAAATACTCAGAATTACTTTTAGAATTTTTTGGATTTTTTGTGAATTTTTTTCCAACTTTTAATCACTTTTCGAATTTTTTATTCAATTTCTAAATTTTAATATTTAATTTTCAAAAACATTAATTAATTATTCTAAATTTATAATTATTCTTTCAAAAATTTTAAAAAGTTTTTCCGAATTAATAATTATTTTTATAATTTTTAATTATTATTTTCGAATTTTTAAATGTTATATATATTTTTTAAGAATTTTAAAAATTCCATTAAATAATTAAATAAAGAAATTAAATAAAAGAAATTGCCTCGATTTAATCACGATCAAGCTCGCGCACTGATGAGATCGGACGGCCTTGATGATGGGATTTGATGAAGAGGCAACATGGCACAATCTGTGGCATCGATCAAGATCGAGCTCGCACGCTGATGCACTGATTAGAGAGTGGGTGACGTGGCGAGATCTGGAACGCTGATCATGATCAAGCGTGCATCGGGAGGCAGAGCTTTTCTTCCATTTTTGGTTCGGGTGCGAGTTTGCTCGGTTTTTGGCACCGAACGACGTGGATGGCTCGGCTTGCTTACACGTCAACATTAACCGTTGACCAGTCAATTTGGCATTTTCACGATCGGGGACACATTTGTTCGGCACGTGACACCGAACGATGTAGGTGGTTCGGTTGCGCAATACGTGTCACCATTGACCGTTGACCATTGATCAGTCAACGATTTTTTTTTGCATTTTCACGATTAGGGATACGTTTGTTCGGTGCGGGACACCGAGCGATGTAGGTGGTACGTTACGTGACACGTGTCACCATTGACCAGCTAACGATTTTTGGTGTTTTCACGATCGAGGACACGTTTGTTCCGCACGTGACACGAACGATGTAGATGGTTCGACTGCGCGACACGTGTCACTGTTGACTGTTGACTAGTCAATGATTTTTTGTCATTTCACGATCGGGGATACGTTTGTTTGGTGCGTGACACCGAACGATGTAAATAGTTCGGCTGCACGATACGTGTCACCATTGACCATTGACCGTTAACCGTTCAACATTTTTGGGTATTTTTTCTTTGTCGTTTAGCCTTCCTATCTCTTGAGCTTCCCTGGTTCTTGGGCTTTTTAGCGGCTTTAAGGTCCCATGAAGCCCAAGGGTTGCCTTGCTCTCTATTAATTTTTACCCCCTTCATTTCTCCTCCATTCTCACAGTTCTTACTCACAGAAATTCTTTTCTCTCAATTGGAGTTGTCAGAGCGTTTCGGCGATCTTTCCTTTTCCGACGAGTTCTCCGACCGTGGCTGTCACATGTAAGGTAAAATATAAATATTCTATTCAAATATATTGTTTTATCAAAGATGTCTATTGTGTCTTCTGGAGACGAGACCTCCCCCTCATGCCAAGGCAAAGATAGGTCGCTCGTTATACCGCATAAAGCAGATAAGGGGAAGGTACAGTGCGATCGGTGATAAACTGAGGAGATTATAAAGAGTCGATAGGAAGTAGGGGAGTTAGGTAGGCTGCCGAGCTGCTTGTCGAGCCTCGGTCGCATTAAGGACTATTCAGCCAACCGTCTATCTCGAGTCGAGCACGGGATGACGCCTTTGTACGAGGAGAACGAGCCTCGCGAGCGCTCAGAGGTAGATGACATTTCCACCATGCTCACAGAGACAGATTTGCACATCATTCGGGGATGTTTCATGATTTCGAGGGAGTACGAACCTATTTTGTCGGGCCCAGGTATTAGAGTGTGCATGCCTACCTCTCCTGACACTTGTTTCTTTTCTTTTGATGCCTTCCACGCGGGCCTTCGTCTCCCTCTTCCTCCATTCACTACCGAGGTTCTTCAATGGTAGGGCTTGAGCCCCATCCAATTTTTGCCGAACATGTGGAGGCATGTGAATGCCTTTGTTTTGCACTGCCAGACGGCAGTAATTGAACCTCAATTGAACGTTTTGAGGAAGTTCTGTAAGATTCATCAGCAGAATAGGTCGGAGTTCAGATATTATCTTACTCCTCGTCGTGGGGTGAAGTTGATCGAGAACCTTGATTCAATCAAATATTGGAAGGAGAAGTTTTTTCTTGTTCAGAGTCGTCAACCATGGGGGATCCCTACGAGGTGGGGAGAAGAAGTGCTGAAAAGGGCAAAGTTTGAGCCTGTTTTGAGATCTGAGGAGGACGAGATGGTTATGATACTCTTAGATCGGCCTGCCTTGGATTGGAGGGAAGTAACGGAAGATTATATCTTCGGGGGGGGGGAGGGGGGGGGGGTTCTTACTCCGATCAACCCTAGTACGCATTTTTGATTTTTCTTTATTACTTATTTTTGCTTTCGTCGTTGTATCATCTCTTTCTTTGCTTTATGTTTTGATCGATCTGTGTCTTCATCCGCAGAGGATTCCAGCATGGATTTCGACTCGATGGTCTTGCAGCATACGGGGTTAAGTGGCAAAGCCCCTGAAGAAAAGAAGAGGAAGAGAACGTCCGCCAAACCCTCCGCCTCGAAAGTTTCTAGGGGCCAGACTAGCGAGTCCCCGGTGGTGAACCGTGAATTGCCGCCATCTGCCTCGCTTGTTCCCTCAGTCGGGGGACTTACTTTCGAGGTTGCTCTTGCACCTAAGGCACCCCCCAACCCCTTTCTGCAACCGTGGAGGCAATTCTAACAGAGACTTTTTGTCCCGGACTGGCGTGTGATGAAACACGATGGATTTCTTCAGGATTCGACCACTTGTATGCAAGCGGTCCATCATCTCGTGATCCTGAAGGATCGGACGAAAATGGACGCGGGGTCGGTTGGTGACGATGCCTTAGAGATTGCCAGGGCCAACATGACGGTAAGTTTTCGTTGTTTTAGTTTGGTACTTGATGCTTTTTTTTATTTAAATGGGTGTAACCTCGAATATCTCTATTTCTTCCTCTTTTAATGAGATATCTCTATTTCTGTAACAACTTGTATTCGATGCACAGATCACTTGCCACTTCGACCACTTGTTGAAGCAAGTGGTGGAGCAGAAGAAAGAGTTGAAGGCGGCGAGCGATGGAGATAGGGCAGAGCGTGCCAAGTCCTTGAAGGAGTTGGAGGAGATGAGGCGTGTATCCGAGACTCAGGCGACGCAAATTGCGTTGTTGAAGTCTTGGTTGGCTCAGGCAAAAGACCAGGTGGCTCGGGGAGAAGATCAGGTGGTCATAGAGAGGGAGAAAGCAACCAAGGAGAAGGAGGACGCGGTTAAAGCTGCCTAGGACGAAGCGAAAGGGTATCTGAGGGGGAATATGGAGAAGGTATATGCCAGAGCTCTTCAGCACGTGAGAGCGCGAGTTCCTGGGTTCAACCGCTCGGGTACTATCTTTACCACACCGTTCCTGAATGAGTCGTTGAAGATGAGGAGGAAGACGAAGAGGAATGTGAATAAGAGAAGCAAGAGGTTGCGCCGGACTCCTTGTCTGCAATAGTGGTGGCCCCCAACGTAGTTGAAGGGGTTGGTCACGAGCTCACTTCCCTCGCGGCTCAGTCGACTGAGGTCGATCCTTGACCCCTCACTTTTTTGATAGCTTTTTGCTAGTTGCCTTCAAATCGTTTTTGTTTTGTCTTTGTAATGATGCCTTATAGCAGAATGGCCACAGCTTGTTGTATCTTTACTTTGCAATGAAATTTCACTTCTCATTATGTGATTTGTTATACTTTCCACATATTTCTTTCGAATTTCCGCACATCCCGTGAATTTGTTATCTTTGATAGAGTGATCTATCAGTCAATTTTGTAAACTGGTTATTGTGCATGATGTTAGTGACCCTCGAGAATGCGAAGTGGTCCGCCTTCGTTCTATACTTCGGGTGAAGGAGCTGGGGCTCTCTTACTCACGAGAGAGGCTTTCCAAAGTGGAGGCAGAGCTAGGACACTAAAGAAGAGTCTTGGTTCGCAGAGATGTTGAGACACGACATAATGATGAGATTCTTCAAGAAGTGCCCCCTTGGGACGTGGTAGACCACACTTCAGATAGACCAAATGTTGGAAAGTCTTCAAAGCTTAAATTCCTTCGCCATACTTTGTTCACGGTTATTGTCGAAAGAAACGAGCTGAAGAATGTAGTGCTTGAGAAGAGTTTAGAAGCGGCCCATCTTAGGAGGGCTATCTTCGAGTTTTTGCATGGGGCTAGTGCAAGTAGGGTGCCTCATTTGAAGTTTAGAGTGAAGGGTGACTCTCTCAAAGAGATCCTTGTCGAGTAAGAGGCAGAGAACCATCGTTTAAAGCAACTCTTTGAGGGAGGCAATGTTAGGAGTACCTCTTGATCTCGTGAAGAGCGCGTTCAGGGAAGGCCCTTCCATAAACCTGACTTTATGCTTACCTGAGGTCCCACGGAATCCTGGTGGTGATGCTCATAGTGGTGTGGCCGGTTCTTCTAGTGGGGCGTCTATCGGTGGAGTGTAACGAGTCGTAGGCCCTGACGGTGTGACTTGCTCTGTGGGTTTGGATATCACTTCGGATGGCTCAAGGTGCAGGTTTAGTGCTGGCGTCCCCATTGATGGGTCGCAAACTGCGTGTGTCCTTGAAGAGGAATATCCCTTTGCCATGGAAGAGCTGAAGTGACACCTAAGTAGGATTTTATAGCCTTTTACTGACTTTGTTTGTTCAACAACAATTGTAATCTTTTTCGTTGTGAAATAAGATTTTTTTTTTGGCTAAGTGTTGGAGAATCGTCTTCTTATAGAAGACTATGTTTTTGTCATAACACTGGTCATCTTTTTCATTGTGAAATAAGATTTTATTTTATTTTATTTTATTTTATTTATTTATTTATTTTTTTGGCTAAATGTTGGAGAATCATCTTCTTATAGAAGACTTTGTGAATCATAAGTGGATCTGGTAATTGTTCGTTGGGTGGCGGCAAGTTTGGGAGCATTCGAATGGCGAGCCGTTTTCCGCATACTTTGCTTGGAGGTGGCGCGGCTAGAGCAGCTCCATGAAAAGATTCCTCACTTAGCTAGTTTGTTTCAGGAGCATTTGAACAGCGAACCGAACCATACCATCTTGCTTGGGAGCAAGTAGCTAAGGTGGTCATGTGGGCTACGAACGGACTTCGAACAATGATGACGACGAGTTTTGGGAGCATTCGAATGGAGAGCTGCTCTCCGCCTACTAGCTCAAAAGCAGTGTGGCTAGAGCGCCTCTATGAACCATGAATGGATCTCCTCACTTATCTAGTTTTTTCAAGAGCGTTCGAATGGCAAACCAAACCATGCCTTCTTGCTTGGGAGCAAGTAGCTAAGGTTTTCCTGTGGGTCGTGAATGGACTCCAAACAATGATGACGATAAGTTTTGGGAGATTCGAATGGCGAGCTGCTCTCCGCCTACTTTCTCAAAAATAGTGTGGCTAGAGCAGCTCTATGAACCATGAATGGACTCCTCACATATCCAGTTTGTTTCAGGAGCATTCGAACAGTAAACCGAACCATGCCTTCTTGTTTGACAGGGGAGTGCTTTGCTCACCCGGAAACACTTAGTTTTATCCACTTTGGAGAAAGGGATTTCTGCCAGTTCATCCACGGGTTCGGAGCTAGCTTTTCCTAGATAGAGGGGGAGTTCAAACACATCGAGCGGGAGGACCGAGCCCCCCATTGTAGCTGTGTAACATGTTCGTGTAGCTTCTTGGCTCCCTTTGGCTTCCCTCACTCCTGCAGCCATAGGGAATTTCATCTTCAGGTGGTATGCTGATGTGACTGGTTGGAGGGCTGGACGACCGAAAATAGCATTGTAGGTGGATTTCATATCGACCACCACGAAGTCTAATGCTTCTGTGCAAGTTGTCGGAGCTTTCCCTAAACTAACGTTGAGGGTTACGATTCCCTCGATCATTACGGGGGCTCCAGAGAATCTGTTGAGGGTATAACTGGCGGGCTTGAGACATCCCGCTTAAGTTTGAGGCCCTCAAATACATTCAAAAAGAGGATGTTGATTGAACTGCCGTTATCGACCAAAACTCGTTGTACTTCATGGTTCGCCATACACATGCTGATCATGAGTGCATTGCAGTGAGGAGTTTGGATGCCTTCCAAGTCTTGATCAGAGAAGGTGATACTAACTCCTGAACCCTTCGGAGGAGGGATATTGTGTATGGAATTTACTTCTTGAATGAAGGTCTTTCTAGATAAGCTAGAGGTTCCCCCATAGGTCCTCCATGGATTGCATGAAATATCTCCATTCATCTCCACCCCTGGGACTCGATTGGCCTCTCTGCCCATTTGTTGGGTCCCCTCGGAGGAGGAGGTTCAGTGTCATTTATCTGGGCAAATTTGGCGAGGTATCCTTGTCGGATCAAGGCTTCTACTTCGTCCTTAAGGGCTCGGCACTCATCCGTAAGGTGACCATGGTCATTGTGGAAGGAACACCACTTTATTTTATCTCGTATTTTGCTTGGGGCATTCATCTTGGGGGGGAGGCCGAAGGATCCCATCTTTATCGACCTCCACCAGAATAGCAGATATACTTGCATTTAGCGAGGTGTACTTTTCAAAATGGGGAATAAGAGGAGGGCGACGCTGAACCGAGGTGTCCTTCTGGGATTTTTGGGGTTCACCTTCATTAGTGCCTTTCCGTTTGTTCCTGGACGAAGGCATCTTCTGTTCATGGGGGTGAATTGCATCTTCAACTCGGATGTACTTCCCGACTCTGTAAAGGAGGTCAGAGATGTCCCGAGGAGTTCTTTTGATGAGAGAAGCTTTGAGATCATCATGCCTGACATTGTATCTGAATGTTGAGATCATCATGCCCGACATTGTATCTAAATGCGACCGTTGATACTGTAGAGTCGAGCGAGGGAATTGATTTAGACTCGACGGTGAAACATCAATCAGAGCTCTTGAGGGTTTCCCTGTCCCCTTGCCTCTAATAAGGAGACACTGGTCTTCTCCAACCTGCGGCTAGTGACGAAGTGCGTGAGGAAAAGCTCCTCAAGTTGATCGAAGGAGAATATGGAGTCCGGGGAGAGGCGAGAGAACCATTCCTCATGCTGAGCCTTTTAAAGTTGCTGGGAATGTCTTGCACATGAAGGAGTCGGACGCTTGGTGGATCATCATGAGAGTTTTGAAACTCTTGATGTGGTCTACTGGGTCAGTTTCTCCGTTATATGGCTCAAACATCGGGATCTTGAAGTTGGCGGGGACAGGTGCATCAATTATCTTCTTGGAGAATGGGGGCCAGACGGGGCGATATTTTTCTTCTTGTTTTGCTCCTTCCCTCCTCAACGAGGCCAAGCGGTGTTCCATCTTTCGGAGATGCCGGAGGACAGTGTCCTCCTGCTGGCTTAGATATGGTGGACTCTCGAGACTCTTCACGTCGCGGTGGAGAATGATGGTGAGGGCTATGATGTTAGGTCTGGGGGACTATGCTGAGGGCCTGGAGGATCTCATCGTTGAACTCCTGAATTTTGGCCTTAGTGACTGTTGCTTCCTCATTCCTTCCCATCCTAGTGGCTGTCCTGCTAGTTGGGGTTGGGTGCCTCCTCTCTCAGGGAGGAGTTCTTATGCGGTCCCGTGGGGAACAACGACCCCTTCGCCCTCTGGGAGAGGGGGATCTCCTTTGTCTATGTGGAAAGGGACTTCTTTCTCGTCTCCTACGGGAGGGGATTCTCCTGCTGCCCCTTTGCTCGGGATGGGGGTTTCCACACGAGCCCTCATCTCGTTGAGATGGATCCGAAGGTCCGACCCTTACTGACGATCGTCGATAACTTGATAGAGGTCGGGATGTGGTTGAGGGTGTGAGGAAGGAGTAGAGGTGTACACTAATCCCCTATTTTCGACTAAGGGCCTTGCGGATGGTTCAGGGCGGCTTCGACGAGAGCTCCCCAATTGGGCCCTTCATGGTGATGGAAGGGTTAGCTGTAGGAGGGGCTCCTCCTGCTGTGTTTGAAAGGCGGGAGGAAGTTCCTCTTGATGAGGAGGTGGAGGAAGTGGGTTGGCTCGTCGACTAGAGGCCGCCGCCTTCCCTTTTCCCGTAGGAGGCATGATGGCAATTTTTGTTTTCGCCAGTGAAGTTTTAGTCAGTTTCTTTTTGAAGTTTCCAAAGACGGTGCCAACCTGTTACTACTTTTCTCTGTATGGAAGTAACCAGATGATGTGGATTCTTTGGTGGAACAATCAAGAACTTGACCATCAAGAACATGACCTTTTAACTTCCAACGATATTGACTGCCTTTACTTGACGATCTGACCCGTTTGCGCCGTAGGATTCGATTCGTGCGGCGACGATCGCTTCCGTTTGACCTGCAAAATGCCTGAAACATCGGGGTTGGTCTTGGAAACAGGCCATCCGATGCTCAAGTCAGTAATCAAAACGATTGTGAAAGAGCTTTTGTGGAAAAATATTGATTACCTCTTTATGGTGGGGGTAGAGGGATATTTATAGTCGCCTTTGGAAACAGTTTCGAGAAAAGTACTTATCTCTAATTTCCGGTATTTTTGGATAAAAAATAGAGTTTAAATCGTTTCATGATAAGAGATTTGGTTTAAACCGACTCTTAAACATAATCATGAATTTGAATTATTCTTTAAAGGTCCTGGGTTTGTTCATAATGGGCTGCCACCCTGACCTAGTGAGACAGACCCGTTTTTGGGTTATTGGACTTGGAGAAGACCCATTTCCAATTTTCGGACCCGTTTGTAATGGAAATTACCGTTTTACCCGGAGAGCTTTGAGATTCGTGCCCGATTTGAACAGTTCTGATTTAGTTCTATTTTTAGCCATAACAGTTTATGTAATTATTTATTCATGCATGGTTGTGATCATATTTCATATTGTTGTGTTAATCTGTTAGAGCTTGTGGATGATGTACATATCATTCGTTGGGCCTTAGTTACGTGCCCGTATTTTCGTATTTTGGGAAGCGGGGCGTGACATGTTCTCCTTTTCTCGTTGTTGCTGTCTTTCGTCGAAATTACTGTAATTTGCTATACTTCGTACCTATTTCCCCTCTTTTAAATATATCAATGGTCGTTACCATCTTATGATTAAAAAGAAACAATAGGTAAATGAAAAATGTATACAATGCCACCTGCGCTGATAAGATTTGGCTTCACAAGCATCATCACATATGAACTTTACTACCAATTTTTCATTTCTCTTCTCCTTCTTTTCATAATTATGTAAAGTGCTGCCATTTTCATTCTTACTTCACTTTCTGTAAACATTTTCGGGTTTTTGGCCTTGACAATTATTCAAAAAACAAAAAAACACAAAAAAAAGAACTGCTTACAATGACAGCAAACCGAGAAAAAGAAAATCCCACCGACCTACCGGTAATTGGTAGTATTAAAGTGAATCTTAAACCAAGATTTCGGAAAGAATGGGATCTTATAGTAGTAACAATATTTGATAAATTAAAGTGGAAAAAGTTTGATTCAGAGATTTCTAAATGAAACAGTTCCAAAATCTCTACCCATTTTCACTGCTAACAATGATTTTTGCAAAGGAAAAAACGGGGTGATTAACTAGTAACATTAGACTATAAAAAACTAGGAACAACAAAATTCAGAATCTATTGAAATTATCTAAAAGTAGAAGAGCAGAGAAGTAATAATTTTGGGTATCGGAGATGCCCTACAAGATAAATACAAGCAATGAAGCAAAGGTAAACTAGCTAGCAGGCCATGCAAATTCTAAAATGAATAAGGTATTGTCCATATTCACGAGTTAGAAATGGTAGTACATTCACATTTGATTACTCCAACAGTATCACATGGATTATTCAATCAGCTGCTACCTGTGAAATACATGCTAATCCATACAATGTTTTGTATAATAATACAGACTGGTTTCTGTAAAGCTACAACAATGTTTTGACACTAAAAGCTGTTCATATTCACTATGTTTGAATACGTATCTTACCATGTCAGAGATTCCCCCCAAATATCTTGCTGACCTCATCTATGAAGTAAACATAACCGCATATATTGTGGTACATTTATATTTCCATTCATATATACAGTTGATGATGTCAACTTTGAAGCTGAACCAACAGTAGTACAAAATAATCATCAAGAAATATACGAATTAAAATTTTAAAGAATTGAATTTGAGATTTCGATCACGGCGTGCCCACTTTCTCCACCAAACGCCGCTTGCCAAGCCACACTCAGGTTTGTCTTGGAAAATTGAACAAAGCACCTAGGCCAATTTAGATGCTTGAAGCAGCACATAGAAGCAGGATAGGCTCCATTTCACATCTTGCTTTGTTCTGCGTGATCTCGCTAGAGAGATTTTTAGACAAAAAAGTAGATTTAGGTTTCCCTCTTAATAGATACAAAGTCTATCACATTTCTCTAGTCTTGTCTGAGCAATAGTCAACAACTGCAACTTCAGAGAATCTAGTAACTAGGTTAAGTAGCACCAGTAATTTACACATGTGATGCACATTTTAATAATTTTTTATAAAAATAAAAACTCTGACGTGGTGAGGATTCGAACCTGAAACATTCTTCATATTAGGTATGTACGTGCGTCACACGCGTTGATAGATTTACAGTGATACTAAGGTCTTTTCTCATTAATAAATCTTTTAAAGTAATTTACACGTGTGATACACTTCTTAATAAATATATACTTTTTAAAGTAAAAATTTTGACGTAGTCTGCCTCGAACCTGAGACCTCTTTATATTAGTTATGTATGAACAATACACGTCTTAATTAAAAAGTTTTTTTAAAATAAAAACTCTGACGTAGTGAGGACTTGAACCTTCATGATCACTGAATTAACATTGGATACGCACAAAGTGGCCTCGTTAAAACCTTTACTAGGAAAAACTCAGTGGAATAAAACTTAGAAAAGGAAAAAGAGTACAACACGCATATATCCTGGGTAGCATGCTTCAGAATGCTTTCTCCAATTAGTTACTCCCTCTGATAACAACAACCCCTTACATAGTTTGATGATGTATTCCATGCATACCAATCTCGTATGCAAGTTTATAAAATATTACCTTTGGCAGAGGCTTAGTGAAAATGTCAGCTAAGTTGTCACTAGAACGAACTTGCTTAATTTCAATCTCGTTGTTCTTCTGAAGCTTATCAGAAAAGAAGAATTTTGGTAAAATGTGCTTAGTCCAGTCTCCTTTGATGAAACATTCTTGAATATGTTCTATACATGCGGCATTGTCTTCAAAGATAATACTCGGAACATCTGTAATAGAAAGTAATTGACACGACCTACGAATGTGTTGAATTAAAGATCTCAACCATACACTTTCACAACTAACTTCATGAAGAGCTAAAATTTCAGAGTGGTTAGATGAAGTAGTTACCAAAGTTTGTTTAGTAAAATACCACTAAGAAATACATAACCTGTTTGAGATCGACCATTATGTGCATCAGAGAGGTATCATGAATCTGCATAACATACAAGCTTGGATCTTTTAGGATTATAAGAATAAATAATCCTAAGTCAACAATACCATGTAAATATCTTAAAATATGTTTGATACCAGTCCAGTGCCTTTTAGTTGGTGCAGATTTATATCTAGAAGTAAATTCACGAAAAAAGAAATATCTGGTCTAGTGCATTGTGCTAAGTACAACAGGGCACCATTAGCACTTAACTATGATACTTCAAGTTCCAATACCTTTCCATTGTCCTCTTTAGGACGATATGAATCTTTCTTTATGTCTAAAGATTGGACTACCAGGGGAGTACTTAGTGGATGCACCTGTTCCATACCAAACCGTTTCAAAACCTTCTCGGTATAATTAGACTGATGGACTAATATCCCACTAGAATTTCTCTTGATCTGCAGGTCGAAACAAAATTTTGTTTACCGAAGATTTTTCATTTCAAATTCCGTTTTCAAGTAGTCAGTAGTTTTCTTGAGATCTTCTTGAGTCATGATTAAATGTAAATCATCTATATAAACTGCTACCATTACAAATCCATGTAAAAATTTCTTTATAAAAATGCACGAACAAATTGGAATGTGTATATATCCTACATTAGACAAGTATTCGCTAAGATGAGTGTACCACATTCTTCCAGAATGCTTCAAGCAGTACATTGAATGTCTTAATTGAATTGGGTACGTACTATTTGATTTTACTTTTGGTAAAGTTAATCCTTATGGAATCTTCATATAAATGTCTATGTCTAAGTTCCCATAGAATAAGCAGTTAAAACATACATGAGTCTCATATCTACATTTTCAGAAAACTGCTAAACTTATTAGATATCTGAAAGATATTGCGTCTAGGACAGGGGATATATTTCCTCTTAATTAATCCCAGATTTTTGCGAGAAACCTTGTGCCACAAGTCATGCTTTATATCTAATAATTTTATTGCTTTCTTTTTTTTCCTTAAAAATAGCCATTCATAACCTACATGGTTAATATCTTTTGGGGTTGTTATTATATATTCAAATACACCACATTTATTGAGATACTCTAATTTTGTCTTGATAACAACTCTCCATTTTGGCCAATCTGCTCTTTGTTGACATTCATTTATATTACGTGGTTTGGTATCATCATTATCATCCCCCTTTGATACTTGTGTAGCTACAATATATGTAAATACATCATCGATGATTGTTTTTTTTTCTTTGTCTCACATCTTCCTTGAATTAGTATAAAGTATATAGATCTCTTTATTATTAGGTACCTTTGTCTCTTCAGGGACTTCCAAAGTCTCATCAGGGACTTGTGTCTTTTCCAAGAGAATAACTTATTCTAGAGTTTTAAAAGAGTGAATTTTTGCATGACCTCTTCTTGAGTGAAATGACGAACCCCAGGAGTATTATTTGAACATGTTTTCTCATTTATCATTGTCAAGGAGCAGAGTCTTTTGAACCTATAGGTCTGCCATGTTTTTGGCGTGTTGCTGATTCATTTGCTGCCATATTTAAATTTTGTCCTACAAGGATAATAACTCTGGCAAGTGCATTCATAGCTGGCATGTGTGACTTGGTTACTTTCACTGCATCATTAAATGCATCGTGTAATCTGTTTGCAATTTCTTGTAAGTGCAGTATTTTCTGTACTTCATTCTCACATTGTGAAGTACATATATCTAGATGAGACAGAGTGGAAGTATTCCACATTAATTCTCATCGTTCTTTTGGAACATATTGTTTTACAGAAACAATGTGTTCTTCAGAAACTTTCTTATCTTTCCTTAACGACATGAATATTGTCTCATCAAAGTGACAATTTGCAAAATGGGCAGTAAACACATTTCTTGTCATTGGTTCTAAATGCCGAAAATGGAGGGAAAGTCAAAATCGACATAAATCCCCAATCTCCATTGATAGCCCATTTTAGAATGCTGATGAGGTGGAATAAGAACTTGAACTACACAACAAAATTTATGCAAATGGAATATATTCGGCTAATTTACCTTTCATAAATTGTGCAGGAGAGAAATTGTTATAGCTTGTGGGTCTAAGTCTTATAAGCATTGATGCATGCAATACAACATGTGACCAAGCACTAATAAGTAATCTAGACTACAATAGTAAAGGTTAGGGAATAAGTTGAAAATGCTCAGTCAAGAATTCAGCTGAGTCATTTTGTGTATGAACATGCGGAACAAGATGTTCAACATCAATTCCTACCAACGAATAATAATTATTAAAAATTTGATATGTGAATGTAGCTGCATTATCAAGTCTTATAGACTTATTAGGCTGGTCAGAAAATGAGCTTTAAGTTTCATGATTTGAGCCAGTAGATGAGAAAAACCTGTATTTTTAGTAGAAAGTAGGCAAACATTGGACCAACGAGTGGCGACATCAGTTAGGACCATAAAATATCTAAGAGATCCACTAGGAGGATTTATAGGGCCACAAATATCACCTTATATAGTCTTGAGAAATGATGGCGATTCAGATGCAATTAAAATGATGCATAAGAATTCGTTGTTATCTTCACTTATAGTTTCTATGTGGTACCCATTTATTCTGATGTCTTTGAAACTAAGCAAATTTCTTTGGAAATTGTTGGAAAACAAGGCAGCTGGCAAGTTCTCTTGCAAGCTTTGTTCGATTGCAAGACCTAAAAGGCCTCACTGTTGTTGTCCTATTTTGCCCCTACTGCTCCGACAGGTGCCATGGAAGATTCGGGGTTCTTTCAAAACCTTCAATTATTTGTACCGGTCCAGCCATGGTGGATACTTTGCATGGATTCAACACAATCTTTAAAAAATAATATTGGTTTTTAGTATAGTATGTGTTGTGAAACTGTCTACCGGACATAGATTATCTTCAGTTATATGCATTTTACGATCCATACCTTTAAAATAAGACAAAAATTAACTAATTACTTATGCAGACAAAATAACTTGATCATTCAAAGCAAAAATAATATCTTAACATGAAATGTGAAATAAAACAAACCATTATCCAAAAACAACATACATTATACCATAATA
The DNA here is from genome assembly GCA_017893485.1 of Hemerocallis citrina. Taxonomy (NCBI): domain Eukaryota; kingdom Viridiplantae; phylum Streptophyta; class Magnoliopsida; order Asparagales; family Asphodelaceae; genus Hemerocallis; species Hemerocallis citrina. Next base: position 128,131,758 of record CM030360.1, read on the forward strand.
GAATTATTCAATTAAAAAAACTAAAACTGCACTCAATAAGATGATAACAACTATTTTAGATCTTCTAGACCCAACTTGGTGGTTCTCCCAATTTTTTTTCAAATGCTTCAATGGAAATATCTTCAAAGAAATCATCAAGATTCTAGTTTGTAGAGCCCATTGGTATGTTTGCATCATGATCTTCCATCAGTTTTTTACCATCCAGCATATTTGTCTCCACAGAACTGACATAAGGCTTGTATTGATCTACCACATGTTTTGGTGCATGACATATATGTGAGCAATGTTCACTTATACCACATCTATAGCATGCATCGTCTAGATACTTAACAGATTTTTGAGGTAGAATTCGATTCTTCTGAATATAGGGAGCATACCTCTTTTGATGGTTCTTGAACTTTGCATTATTTGGACCTGTATAACCTCCTCTATTGGAGTAATTATTTTGTCCACCACTATTGGAGGAATTATTGTACCCACCTCTTCTGGAGGAGTTATTTCGTCCACATCCCAAGTTATAAGTTCAAAATACTTAGGAAATCGTTGCTCTGAATACTGTTGCTGCAGGAGCACGTTCGAGACATGAACTGTAGAAAGAGTTATTTATAACATTTGCTCGTTAGTAATTGTTTCACCATACAATCTAAAATGGGAAAACAATATTAAATAGAGAAGATTTGTATTCAGAAACAATCTTATAATCTTTGAATCTCAGATTCAGCCAATCACTTTGAGCACTGGGTAATATGACAATCTTTTGGTGATCATACCTGTAACACTCTTGCCCCGAGCTCGGACAATTTATACAATTTTGAAGACAAATTAATTATAGTATAGTACAACTGCCCACCACAGGCTGTCTCTCAAAATGTGGTTAACCGAATTGGTGACTCTTGATCATAGGCATAGTTATTTATTATTATTTATCTATTGTATTTTACCGATATGGGACAATCAACCTGAACTCTTGCCGTTTTTCCTTCAAGCCCGTGGGACCTCCCAATGCCACGTCACCTTGAGGTGACGTCAGCCACTAGCAACCAAGCAGAGCACTCACGTTGCTCTCTTCATACTGGGTGGGCCCCCCTTGGAAAACGATGACGTCATCAGCATTTGTTCAAACAGAAACAGCTTTTTGCTGTTTCAACAAACGCGGCTCCCCCTCCACCACCATCCGTTAAATCCTATAGAAAGTCCCCCATAGGAAGATCTATAGGTCACCATCTAATTAATTCACATATATATATTATACTATAGTTTAGAAATAACGGGGTGTTACATACACAACCCCTTCAGAAATTAGCGTCCTCGCTGAGCACGGGGCATGCACAATCTAGTGCAGGATCTAGTTTCTAGTTGAGGTGGAGCAGTCTGTGAGCGTCACTCCTGTCTTTGGAATACTGGAGACCAATCCTACTCCGCGGATCATTCTGTGGATCTTCTGTCTATTGTCCCAGAATACTGGGGATTGTCTCACTCCGCCAATCATTCTGGAGTCCATAACTCACTGCTTTCCCACACTTGGTGTTGAAAGTCGGCTCTGATACCATTTGTAACACTCCTGCCTCGAGCTCGGACAAATACAATTTAGAAGACAAATTAATTATAGTATAGTACAACTGTCCACCACAGGCTGCCTTTCAAAAGGTGGTTAACCGAATTGGTGACTCTCGATCATAGGCATAGTTATTTATTATTATTTATCTATTGTATTTTTACCGATATGGGACAATCAACCTGAACTCTTGCTGTTTTTCCTTCAAGCTCGTCGGACCTCCCAATGCCATGTCACCTATGGTGACATCAGCAACTAGCAACCAAGCAGAGCACTTACGTTGCTCTCTTCATACCGGGTGGCCCCCCTTGGAAAACGATGACGTCATCAGCATTTGTTCAAACAGAAACAACTTTTTGCTGTTTCAACAAATGTGGCTCCCCCTCCACCACCATCCATTAAATCCTATAGAAAGCCCCCCATAGGAAGATCTATAGGCCACCATCTAATTAATTCATATATATATATATATATATATATATATATATATATATATATATATATATACACACACACTATAGCTTAGAAATTACGGGGTGTTACAATACCTATCCTTTAGGGATTTCCAAAGACCCAATGGATCTTCCTCAGTCAAATATTCATGTTTTAAATCATCATGTATATGATGGTGCATAAAAATGAGAGCAGATGCTTTGTCCTTCGGGGTCATCCGATTTTCTTCTGCAATATTATCAGCAGTTTTTTTTCAATCGCAAATGGATCTTAGCATTCAATTGCCATGATAAATAATTTTCTCTGTTGCTCGCAAATGCCTTAAAATCGAGTTTAGCAATGTTCGATATCTTTTCATTTTCTAAAATATAATAGATTAAATTAGCAAGGTATACATGATCATAAGGAAATGAAAACAAAATATAATTTAGAAAGTTTGTTAATTATAGTTAGAACTTCAGGTCCCTAAATCATAGATCTGAACTTTAGGTTCATGATTCCAATACATAACTCATTTATAGAACTTCAGACTGTGTCAAGACGTTAGACTTACTTTTAAAAATAATTAGATAAGAATATATCAATATAGAGAACTTTGGGTCCCAATCTAATTATAATATCTGAATTTTGGATATGTTACCTTTGAATAAGTTGTGCTCTTGCTCTCAAAATTTAAGGTTAACAGACTTTGTGAAGACACTCAATGTAGAATCGTGCTTATAATGTGTTACAAACAAAAAAAAATAGATGGATGAATTTTGTTCTTCTTTTTTCTATCTTTCATAGCTGGAGTGTTTCATCTTTTATAGGGTTAAAAAGGATAACCAAAGGCCTCATACGTTACAAAGTAATTAACATAAAGGAATAAAAGTGGGAGAGGTCGGAGATGAGTTACAAAATCAAGGGATGATGGTCATCCACTAATAATATTTACAACAGTTTAATTTTATTTTAAAATTTTAAAATGTTCTTAGCGTTTTCGATCCTCTGAAGTAATAAAAAATACCAAATAACATTGGCACTTCTAGCATGAAGCTATACCTCAAGATTGCAACATCTCAAGTATACCATTTAGCTTTCCACGTTGTTGCAACTAATTTCGGTGTGGGAGCAAAACAGATGATTTGCATATTCTTCTGAAAACAATAAAAGCAAACCTATTGACTTCTTGCCGGTGTTTGACTGTTTCTCGCCGCTGCCACTAACCTGCAAAAAGTTCGAAATACCGGAATGGATCCTGGCGATAAACCCTCTGAAGTAATCAAGGAGATTTTGAAAGAGCATTTGTGGAAAAAATACTGATTACATTTTTTTGGTTGGGGGAGAGGGGTATTTATAGTCGCCTTCGGAAACTATTTTGAGATAATTATTTATCTCTACTTCCCGGTGTGTTTGGATAAGAAACAGAGTTTAAATCATTTCATAATAAGAGATTTAGTTTAAACCGTCTCCTAGAGATAATCATGAATTACTATTTAATCTTTAAATATCATGGGTTTGTTCATAATAGGCTGTCACCCTGACCCAGAAAGACAAACCCGTTTTGGGTTATTGGGCTTGGAAAAACTTAGTTCCCATTTTCGGACCCGTTTATAGGTGAAATTACCATTATACCCCTGAGAGCTTTAAGATTCATGTCCGATTTGAACAGTCCCGATTTAGTTCTACTTTTACCCATATCACAAGCCCCCCACTCCTGAAGATAGAGTTTCACAGCCTTTGAGGAGTAGTTCGCCCATTTTTAATGGTTTACAGAACTTATCGGAGTTCTCGGAGAAGTTTGGATCTTACTCGAGGTGTAACAATGTTATTCTAAACTTTTAAAATACCCAAAATTATTCTTAGAATTTTTTGGATTTTTAGTGATTTTTCCAGATTTTTTCTGAATTTTTTCCAATTTTTAATCATTTTTTGTATTTTTTATTCAATTTCTGAATTTTAATAAATAAATTTTGAAATTTATAATTAATTATTCTATATTAATAATTATGTTTTTCAGAATTTAGAAATATTTTCGAAATTAATAACTATTTTTAGAATTTTTAATTATTTTTAGAATTTTTAAATAATTAATTTAATTTAATAATTAAATAAAGAAATTAAATAAAAAAATTACCTTGATTTTATCACAGCCGTTGATCACAGGGCAACACGCGCGCTGATGCGCTGAGGAAGGAGGGGAGGCGGGCGATGTGGCTCGATCTTAGCCGCTGATCGCGATCGAGCGCACATCGGGAGGTGGAGCATTTCTTCCCTTTCCTATTCGGTGTCGCTTCTGTTCAGATCGTGCCGAACAGCGTTGCGATCGTTCACGAGTGCGACACATGGCGGTCAACTGTTGACCACTGACCCGGTCAACGTTGACTGTTGACTTTTTGGGTTTATTTAGCGAATATCAACCGTCGATCAGGATCGAGCACGGATCAGGAGGAGAAATATTTTTTGCCATTTTCCATTTCGGGGGCAGGTTTGCTCGGCGTGCGCCATCGAGCTTTGGCGATACTTTGGATGGTCGACACATGGTCGTTGACTGTTGACCGTTGACTATTGACCGTTGATGGTTTTGGCATTTTCATGATCGGGGGCGCGTTTGTTCGAGGCGCGACTTCGAACTGCCTCAATTCTTTGGCATGCCGACACATGACACTTTGACCATTGACCCATTGACCTCGTCAACTTTTTATTGTCTCGGCGCAGCTATGTTGTAACCAGCTTTACCAGAGCAACAGAGGTCCGATCGGGGCGTTTGACCCATCGTTTCGAAGCTGACTCAAAGATCTAAAATTTCTCTTCTAAAGTCAGTTCAAGAATCATCCATCTTCATGGTCAAAATAGGCCCGCAATATCTTTGCCTCCATAAAGTTTGAGAAGAGCTTTGTATGACTGTTGGGAGGGAGTTCCGTTCTTGGAGGTGAGTTTTAGGGAGCATCTCTAAATGACTTAGGCTCCAAACTCTTTTGGAAAAAGGGCAGTCGGGAGGCGAATGGAGCGGAGAGCATCACCAGGCTCTAAGAGAGAGTCATTCAGGAGGCAAGTTTGAGGAGCAACTATATGGGTGAGTTGAGCTCCGAACTCGTTTAGATGAAGATCGCTCGAGAGGCGAGCGGGACGAACAGCATCACCAGGCTCTAGGAGAGATCCGTTCGGGAGGCAAGTTTGAGGAGCAATTCTAGGGGTGAGTTGAGCTCTGAATTTGCTTGGAAGAAGGCTGCTTGGGAGGCGAGCGGAGTGAAGAGCATCACTAGGCTCTAGGAGAGAGATGTTCGGGGGACAAGTTTGAGGAGCAAATCTAGGGGTGAGTTGTGCTCCGAATTTGCTTGGAAGAAGGCCACTCGGGAGGCGAGCTTGATGAAGAGCATCAACAGGCTCTAGGAGAGAGCCGTTCGGAAGGCAAGTTTGATGAGCAACTCTAGGAGTGAGTTGTGCTCCAAATTCGCTTGGAAGAAGACTTCTCGGGAGCCGAGTGGAGTGAAGAGCATCACCAAGCTCTCGGAGAGAGCCATTCGGGAGACAAGTTTGAGGGGCAACTTTAGGGGTGAGTTGTGCTGCGAATTTGCTTGGAAGAAGGCCGCTCGAGAGGAGAGCGGAGTGAAGAGCATCATCAGGCTCTAGGGGAGAGCTGTTCGGGAGTCGAGCTTGAGGAGCAACTCTAGGGGAGAGTTAAGCTTCAAACTTGATGTTTGAGCCCGACAAATTTGTAGAAAAAACCCGAGGAGGGGGCTAACGCCATATCCAATGCTTGAAGCTGAACTAGTTGAAGAGAAGCTCTTCGGAAGATAGGGGCTCCAACACCATCGCATGGAGTTAGGGGGTTTCTGGTGTGGCTCGGAAGAGGAGCCAAGCGCAGAACTCATCGATGAGAGTTGTCTAGCCAAGGGAGCAACTCCAGGGAAGAGCTAGGCCCTAGTTCGAGTAAAATTTTGGATATAGCCCTGGGAAAGAGCTGGTCTTCGAACTTGCTTGTTGCAAAATTTAACCAGTAGTGGGAGTAGTATGAATGGTCGTTTTGAGCCCCGAAACTGCATACTTGCAAGTTGTGACTTGTGAGGGCAATTTTAAATCATGATTGTGAACTTCGAACTAGTTGTTTCGGAGTTAACAGCGAGTTGTAGGAGCAATTCCAAATGGTGAGCTGCTCCGCACTTGCATATTTGTAAGTGGCTAAAGCAGCATCGAACCAAGTGTTGGACTCCAAACTTGTTGTTTGGGGATTTCAACGAGTTGTAGGAGCAATTCTGAATGGTGAACTGCTCCGTACTTGCTTGTTTACAAGCGGTTAAAGCGCCGTCGAACCAAGTGTTGGACTCCAAACTTATTGTTTGAGGGTTTCAACGAGTTGTAGGAGCAATTTTGAATGGTGAGCTGCTCCGCACTTGCTTGTTTACAAGTTACTAAAGCGGCATCAAACCAAGTGTTGGACTCCAAAATCGTCTTTTGAACCTAGAAAGTTGTGGGATCATCCCTGTGGGATAAGCTGAGCTTACCGTTTAACGAGTCATAGATTGGACTCAGAGAGATAGACATGAGGCCAATGCAATAATTTTCAAAGAAAAAAAAAACTAAGTTTTATTGAAACAAATTAAGTGTCCGCTTCAATGGCGTGTGCCTTTATTACATGCTTCGGCCATATCGCTGGTGGCGGCCTTTTTAAAAACTGAAAACCTATTTCTACGAGAGGGTGTTAGGCACCCTCATGGTACTTCATTTGATGCTCAATATTCCAAGCCCGCCTTCCCCGAAGAGGGGGATCGCCTTGAATTCATTAACTTGTTTAGGAATGATTTGACTGTTCCATTGGGGGAGCTCTAATGTTTCGTGTAGGAGGACCGAGCCCCCCATTGTGGTTGTGTAGCACCTCCGAGCTGTCTCCTGGTCTCCTTTGACTTCTCCTACTCCTACAGAGGTTGGAAACTTCATTTTCATGTGAAAGGCTGAGGGTACAACAAGAAGTACTACTTGATGAACACAATATTGTTCACTTTTTAGAGCAATAATCTTAATATAATTAGACATTTAAAAGCTCTATATGTGGTATTTAACTCCTATTTTCTCTTTTCCATAGGAAACAGCTTATAACAGCAAAACGAAGCAGATTTAGGACTTCAAGGATAATACACAGCAAACTGCAGAGGATCAGTCGACTGGTTCCCCAACACAGGCGACTGGACAGGAGAAGCTGATTTTCCACAACTCTCGACACAGTCGACTCACTCCCAAGAGCAGTCGACTGGCCTGATCACAGATGAAATCTACATAAGTCTCGACTCAGTCGACTGGTTCGAAGATAAGTCGACTGGTCTGCGGCGGAGTAAACAGATAAGATATTCGAAGATACACCTGAATCTGATTTCAAATCTATTTGAATCAAGATTTTATGCAGCGAATCAAATCAAAAGACAGGGTATTTTCCAAGTGGACGTGGTAAACAGATAAGGAAGGAAAGGAGAAAAGAGAAAGATATTAATCATCAAATCAAATAAAGAAGGATCTTCCTGAAAAAGTGGAAACCCTAATTCTCAGCCGTGTTCTATAAATATCAGAATACCATCTCCAGAACACCTCTCCGCTCTCCACTCCACGACTCCATCCAACGATCATATATCTCTGGAAGGCAACTCAATCACCAAGTTCCAAAACAAGCATCGAGAACATCACTCCATCAACATCGAAGAAGGAGAGAGAAGATCCAGCACCCAGAAGGCAGTCGACTGTGTGACAGACAGCCGACCATATTGCCGGAATCCATTAAGTTTATTTCTTCTTCTCTCTTTATTCTTTTATGTTGATCATGTATTCAAACTTGTTAAGCAATAAAGTTATTATTATGTGGAACTAATTTCATAGTTGGGTAGATCGAAACCGTAGTTATGTAGTGCTATATTCTTCTGAGATCTTCCAATTACTTATTGATTGAATCTGGTTGAATTGACATAGATTAATGATCATCAAATTTGGATCTTGAAGTCTGAGAGCAGTCGACTGAGGTGAGAGCCAGTCGACTGACATACAGCACGTGAGAATATCAAGTTTATGTTATCATTTGTCTAAATCTGTTATATGAAGCATATTGAGATGACCGAATCTCGTGCTCATAATTTGTAACAAAAGAATCTTTAGAGGTTCTTGGTTCAATCAACTTAGAGGATCTAGATCTGATACCAATTTCTAGAACTTTAAGTGTTTATTCGTTTCCACTGTTCTTATGTTTTCTCTAAGTATAACTTAGTAGATACCCTGCTAAAATACTTAGAGGAAGAAACGAATTAGAGTAGATACCATGCCTAATTCTTGGCTTAGGGAAACAATACTTTAAGGAGTAGATACCATGCCCTTGAAGTGAACAACATGAGTAATTAGAAGTAAATTCAGAAGGCAAATTAGCATTACTAACTATTGGTGGAGATCAACAACCCAACTATTCAAGAGATATTTGTGATTCAACAATTCCTTCTTAGTTTTAATCTTTTTATTCCTTTTAGACTTTTAAAACAACTCATTATGATTTTTATTATTTTCTATTGATTAGTTAGTTGAAATCTACAATCTCTGTGGGATCGACCCTTGCTATTACTACGATTCGATTCGTGCACTTGCGAGGTTTTATAATTTGTGTCTAGTTAGTCCATATATTTAGGTAGCTAGATTCCAACAACAAGTTTTTGGCGCCGTTGCCGAGGACTGCTTAGTATTTTAACTTACAAGTCAGTAGAATTTTTATTAGTTTTTCTTTTCTTTTATTAATAATTTTTCTTTTAGGTTACAGGACTTCGGTGAAGGCACGGTAGACGATCACTTCGTCCAGAGCTACTACCTATTGACGCAGAAACAGAACGAACTTTGCACAAACTAGGTAAACTTTTTGCAGCCAACCAGTCGACTGATACCAGGAGATTGTCGACTGCACAGAGACTAATTTCACAGACAACAATGGCTGAAGAAATACAAAATCGAGTGCCAATGCAGGACAAATTCACTCCTAAGAATATTGAGCAACCTTCCTGCATTGCTTTTCAACCTAATGCCACAGGGAACATGCACCTATCTCCTCATTTACTTAGTATGGTTCCCCACTTTAGTGGCAAACCAGATGAAGAGCCTCATCTTCACTTGCAAGACTTTTTCGATCTTTGCAGGACACAAAGCGTCCAAGGGCTTACCGCTGAACAAATCAGGTTAATCTTGTTTCCTTTTTCTTTAAAACTTAATGCTAAGTTGTGGTATAATTCTTTGGAACCAGGATCAATTAATTCATGGGAGCAATTGGCAACGAAATTTTTGAAAGAATTCTTTCCAGCCCAAAAGACCAAACAGCTGAAAAGGGAGATTCAACTCTTCCAACAAAAAGATGGAGATCTATTCTTCGAAGCATGGAAGGACTTCAAAAGCAAGCTTCTCAAGTGTCCTACTCACAATCTGCCTAAGGATGATCAGGTACAAGCTTTTTATGAAGGTTTAAATGATACTAATAAGGCAATTGTGGATGCAGCTTGCAACGGAATTTTGATGAGGAAAAGTGGAGAAGAAGCCATTGAACTTTTTGAAGAACTCAGCGAGAACTCCCAACAATTCTCAACAAGAAGGGGACCTACGAAAAAACAGGGAGTTTACGAGATCTCTAATAATAATAACATTCAATTAGAAATGGCAAACATGAATAAAAAAATTGATATGCTTGTTAATGCAATGTCGACAATGGGTGGAGTTAAAAATCAAACAAATGAAATGTGTGCAATTTGTTCTCATTTAGATCACACAACTGATACATATCCCATGTCTACTTTCACAGATCAGGAGCATGCGCATTATGTGGGTCGAGGAGTGTTTCCACCAAAGAACAATCCATACTCGAACACATATAACCCAGGATGGAGGAATCATCCAAACTTCTCATGGAGCAATAATCAAAATAATCAAGGGAATCAATTCACACAAGGACATACAAGGAACCCTCAGATGGGAAGTGGATTTGAAAGACCAGCTCCAGAACAGAAGAAGTTGGATTTTGAAACCACTGTTCTTCAATTGCTCCAACAACAACATCAAACAAGCAACCAACAAGGACAAGCAATTCAGAAGTTGGAAACCCAAATTGGTCAGATTGCAAAAGAGCTAAGCGAAAGAAAGGCAGGTGAACTCCCTTCACAAACCATACCAAATTCGGGAGGCCAAGAACAACTCCAAGCAGTGACTACCTTAAGAAGTGGTAAGATAATTGACAACAGGATTGGAACACACACAGACAAACCAGTCGACTGTTCTTACAAACCAGTCGACTGCACAGACAAATCAGAAAAACAACCATCAAAAGCTTTGGGTTCAAGTAAGGTAAGTGAAAAAGTAGGGACAGTTCCACCACCATTCCCTCAAAGGTTAGTCAATAAAAAGAAAGAACAACATTTATTTGACGTCTTTGAAACTCTCAAAAAGGTAGAAATTAATATCCCCCTACTTGACGCTATTAAACAAATTCCTTCTTATGCCAAATTTTTGAAAGACTGTTGTACTCACAAAAGAACATTTCAGGTTAAGGAGGATGTGGCTTTGACAGAAGAAGTGAGCGCTGTATTATTAAGAAAACTACCACCTAAACTGAAAGATCCAGGTAGTTTCACCATTCCTTGCAAAGTTGGTGAGCACTTCTTTGAAAAAGCACTGTTAGATTTGGGGGCAAGCATCAACCTTCTTCCTTATTCTGTGTACGAAAAGCTTGGATTGGGGGAACTCAAGCCAACATCCATCACTTTGCAATTGGCGGATCGCAGCATCAAAAGACCTAGAGGTATTTTAGAAGATGTCCTAGTTCAGGTAAATGATTTTATTTTGCCTGCTGATTTTGTTGTGTTAGATATGGAGGAATCTTCAATGTCATCATCTCTATCGATCATATTAGGTAGGCCCTTTATGAGTACAGCTGATATAAAAATTTGTGTTAAAAAGGGCATTATAAGTATGAAGATAAACGGAGAAAAAGTGGAATTTAAAATGTTTGATACACTAAAATTACCACAAGATGATCATGAATGCTATAATATTGATGTGGTGCAGGAGATTGTTGATCAAACATTTCAGGTACATAGCGTTGAACCACTACAAGCCACAATCACTCAATCTCTAACTTTATCTCATGTTGAACAGGAATACGATGACTGGGAGATTGCAGAGACAGTACATCAACTTGAAACTCCACAGTCAGACCCAGGTAAACTTGGTCCTGTATTTGAAAAATTGGTGTCCGATAATCTTTGTTTTTCTACAGATCAGGCGCCTGGTGCACAGAGCAAGTCGACTGGTCTTCTAACCAGTCGACTGAACCAAGAAACACCGGATAAGTCGACTGCTGACATGGATCAGTCGACTGTACAGAAGCGCCCAGACATAGAACTCAAGCAGCTGCCCGATCATTTGAAACATGCCTTCTTAGGTGAGAACCAGACGCTACCAGTAATAATTGCTGCCAACTTAATTGCACAGGAAGAAGAAAAGCTGCTGAAGGTATTGCGAGAACACAAAAATGCAATATGATGGACCATTGCAGACATCAAGGGAATAAGTCCATCCAAATGCATGCATAGAATACTCCTTGAGAACGATGCAAAACCTAGCAGAGAGGCACAGAGAAGGCTCAACCCCAACATGAAGGAAGTGGTAAGAGCAGAAATTTTGAAGCTACTAGATGTTGGCATCATCTATCCTATCTCAGATAGCAAATGGGTAAGTCCTATACATGTAGTTCCTAAGAAAAGTGGAGTTACAGTGGTAACAAATGAAGAGAATGAACTTATCCCAACAAGAGTAACCACAGGTTGGAGGGTATGCATTGATTATAGGAAACTGAACAATGAAACCAGGAAAGATCACTTCCCTCTTCCTTTTATTGATCAAATGTTAGAAAGATTAGCAGGATATAGTCATTATTGTTTTCTAGATGGTTATAGTGGCTATAATCAAATTGCTATTGCTCCAGAAGATCAAGAAAAGACCACTTTTACATGCCCTTTTGGTACTTTTGCTTACAGGAGGATGCCCTTTGGATTGTGCAATGCTCCAGCTACATTTCAAAGATGCATGATGAGTATATTTTCAGACATGGTGGAGAGGTTCATCGAGGTATTTATGGATGATTTTAGTGTTTTTGGATCTTGTTTTGATGAATGCCTTAACCATTTGCAGCTTGTGCTTAAAAGATGTGAAGAATGCAATTTAGTGCTGAATTGGGAAAAGTGCCATTTCATGGTACAACAAGGTATTGTGTTGGGACATGTGGTGTCCAACAGGGGAATAGAGGTAGACAAGGCAAAAATTGACATCATATCAAAACTACCCCCTCCCACTACAGTTAAGGGTGTTAGGAGTTTTCTAGGACACGCAGGTTTTTATAGACGATTTATAAAAGACTTTTCAAAAATCTCCAAACCCCTTTGTGACTTGTTAGCCAAGGATGTTGAGTTTATATGGACTAAGGAATGTACAAATGCTTTTAATACATTGAAAACTCTTCTCATTTCTGCACCTATAGTCATGGCACCAGATTGGAGCCATCCTTTCGAGCTCATGTGTGATGCAAGTGACTATGCCTTAGGGGCTGTTTTAGGTCAAAGAATCAATAAGAAACCCCATGTTATTTACTATGCTTCTCGGACTCTAAATGATGCACAGCTAAATTATTCTACCACTGAAAAAGAAATGTTAGCTGTGATTTTTGCTGTAGAGAAGTTTAGATCATATTTAATTGGTTCTAAAGTTATTGTTTTCACTGACCATGCTGCCTTGAGATATTTGTTGGCTAAAAAGGAAGCTAAGCCTAGGTTGATCAGATGGGTGCTGCTGCTTCAAGAATTTGATCTTGAGATTAGAGACAAGAAAGGATGCGACAATGTTGTGGCAGATCACATGTCCAGACTACTTCAGGAGGAAGAGAGAATTGTGCCCCCGCTGAATGAAAATTTCCCAGATGAACATCTATTTGAAATAAATGCTCAAACTCTCGGGGCAGTCGACTGGTCCTTCCACCAGTCGACTGGACTGTCTGAACAGTTCCCCTGGTTTGCTGATATTGTCAATTTTCTAACTGCTCATGTTTTTCCTCCAGGTATGACACATCAGGAAAGGAAAAGATTGGTGGATCTGAGCAAACACTATTATTGGGATGATCCTTACTTATTCAAATTTTGCTCCGATCAAATTATAAGAAGATGTGTGGCAGACGAGGAACAAAGGAGTATTCTACAACATTGCCACCAATATGCATGTGGAGGACATTTTGGGCCAAAGAGAACAGCACTTAAGGTATTGCAATCTGGTTTTTATTGGCCTAAAGTATTCAAAGATGCTTTTTCTTTTTGCAGGACTTGCGACAAATGCCAAAGGACAGGCAACATCTCTTCTAGAAACCAAATGCCACTACACAACATACAAGTAATCGAGCTTTTCGATGTTTGGGGAATCGACTTCATGGGTCCATTTCCTAACTCATTTGGTTATTTATATATACTTGTTGGTGTGGATTATGTGTCTAAATGGGTCGAGGCTGTCCCCTCACGAACTAATGATCACAAAGTTGTTGTCAAGTTTTTGCAGGAGAACATTTTCACTAGGTTTGGTACACCACGAGCAATAATAAGTGATGGAGGGAGCCACTTCAATAACTACCCATTTGCTTCTTTGATGAAGAAATATGGGATTACACATAGAGTGGGAACTCCATATCATCCTCAAACCAGTGGGCAAGTGGAGATTAGCAACAGAGAGATCAAGAGCATCTTGGAAAAGACAGTCAACACACGGAGGAAGGATTGGTCGCTACGCTTGAACGATGCCTTATGGGCCTACAGAACCGCTTTCAAGACACCCATTGGCATGTCACCATACCGTTTGGTCTTTGGAAAAGCATGTCATCTGCCGGTAGAATTAGAACACAAAGCTTATTGGGCTATCAAAAAGTTCAACTTTGATATGAAACAGGCAGGTGACAAAAGGCGATTGCAACTAAATGAGCTTGAAGAATTGAGGCACGATGCATATGAAAATGCCAAGCTATACAAGGAAAGAACCAAGTTGTACCATGATAAGCAGCTAGCACGGAAGGAGTTTTATGAAGGACAAAAGGTATTGATCTACAACTCAAGATTAAGACTCTTTCCAGGCAAGCTCAAGTCAAGATGGTATGGACCATATATCGTCACAAAAGTCTTTCCACATGGTGCATTGGAAGTTCACAGCAAAGAACGAAATCAAACATTCAAGGTGAACGGACACAGGGCGAAGCCATACATAGAGATGAGTCTAGAACCGCAAGAGGAAGATGTGAATCTTCAAACCATTCAATACATTGCATGAACTCATCATGTCTAGCTGAAGACATGAAACACAGCGCTTATTGGGAGGCAACCCAACTTTCAGGGGAGTATTTACACTTTCCCTTTATTTTATTCATTATTATTCATTTTTATTTTTATTTTTCAGTCTCTCCTTACTAGATGGTAACACATGCCTATATCTTATGTTTTGTGCGAACATTGAGGACAATGTTCCATCTTAGTGTGGGGGTATTAGTTAGTTATATTTGGAATCTTTTGAATTTTTTTTTAGGATAAACAATTTCTTATAAAGTAAGAGTAAGGATACTTATCTACTTTAGGATTGTTGAGTTTCATAATTCCCTACAAAAATTGTGTGCGTCATGCGATTATACATAATAAACAAATGTGATGCTTTTTCAGATAATTATTCCCTTCAGATCTAGTCCTAAATCGAGTTTAAGTAAATAGAGTGATACAATATATGTATATATATTTTTGAATAAAGTCAGTCTACTCCAATGTTTTGAGGGCTTAGTAACTAGGGGTATTCATCACCAATGTTTACCTTTACGTCAAACGGCAACTTGAAATATGAGTATGCAAAGCACTTTAATGTTTGTGACTTGTTGAGTAACCGGGTGGATACATCACAAATGTTTCGCATTCGCGTCAAAAGACAAGTAACAACTTTAAAGAAGAGACTATAAAAAAAAAAAAAAAAAAAAAAAAAAAAAAAAAAAAAAACACTCTAGTTTGCTACTGGATTTGTAGTAGAGAAAAGGGATAATCACAGACTGAGCAGATGCATACTATAACTACATTAATCGCATGACATATATGACTAAGTTTGGGATTTATGAATAGACAATTGCACTAAAGAAGGTGGGTATGTTTAATTTTACTTTATCTGAAATTGTTTGTAGTTTTATATTTTTCATTTTGATGTCCACATAATAAGAAATCTTGGTGGATTGAATCTATTGTTATTATTATTCTCCCTATTCATAATTCTAGTTTGCTTGAGGACAAGCAAAAGCTAAGTGTGGGGGTATTTGATGAACACAATATTGTTCACTTTTTAGAGCAATAATCTTAATATAATTAGACATTTAAAAGCTCTATATGTGGTATTTAACTCCTATTTTCTCTTTTCCATAGGAAACAGCTTATAACAGCAAAACGAAGCAGATTTAGGACTTCAAGGATAATACACAGCAAACTGCAGAGGATCAGTCGACTGGTTCCCCAACACAGGCGACTGGACAGGAGAAGCTGATTTTCCACAACTCTCGACACTGTCGACTCACTCCCAAGAGCAGTCGACTGGCCTGATCACAGATGAAATCTACATAAGTCTCGACTCAGTCGACTGGTTCGAAGATAAGTCGACTGGTCTGCGGCGGAGTAAACAGATAAGATATTCGAAGATACACCTGAATCTGATTTCAAATCTATTTGAATCAAGATTTTATGCAGCGAATCAAATCAAAAGACAGGGTATTTTCCAAGTGGACGTGGTAAACAGATAAGGAAGGAAAGGAGAAAAGAGAAAGATATTAATCATCAAATCAAATAAAGAAGGATCTTCCTGAAAAAGTGGAAACCCTAATTCTCAGCCGTGTTCTATAAATATCAGAATACCATCTCCAGAACACCTCTCCGCTCTCCACTCCACGACTCCATCCAACGATCATATATCTCTGGAAGGCAACTCAATCACCAAGTTCCAAAACAAGCATCGAGAACATCACTCCATCAACATCGAAGAAGGAGAGAGAAGATCCAGCACCCAGAAGGCAGTCGACTGTGTGACAGACAGCCGACCATATTGCCGGAATCCATTAAGTTTATTTCTTCTTCTCTCTTTATTCTTTTATGTTGATCATGTATTCAAACTTGTTAAGCAATAAAGTTATTATTATGTGGAACTAATTTCATAGTTGGGTAGATCGAAACCGTAGTTATGTAGTGCTATATTCTTTTGAGATCTTCCAATTACTTATTGATTGAATCTGGTTGAATTGACATAGATTAATGATCATCAAATTTGGATCTTGAAGTCTGAGAGCAGTCGACTGAGGTGAGAGCCAGTCGACTGACATACAGCACGTGAGAATATCAAGTTTATGTTATCATTTGTCTAAATCTGTTATATGAAGCATATTGAGACGACCGAATCTCGTGCTCATAATTTGTAACAAAAGAATCTTTAGAGGTTCTTGGTTCAATCAACTTAGAGGATCTAGATCTGATACCAATTTCTAGAACTTTAAGTGTTTGTTCGTTTCCACTGTTCTTATGTTTTCTCTAAGTATAACTTAGTAGATACCCTGCTAAAATACTTAGAGGAAGAAACGAATTAGAGTAGATACCATGCCTAATTCTTGGCTTAGGGAAACAATACTTTAAGGAGTAGATACCATGCCCTTGAAGTGAACAACATGAGTAATTAGAAGTAAATTCAGAAGGCAAATTAGCATTACTAACTATTGGTGGAGATCAACAACCCAACTATTCAAGAGATATTTGTGATTCAACAATTCCTTCTTAGTTTTAATCTTTTTATTCCTTTTAGACTTTTAAAACAACTCATTATGATTTTTATTATTTTCTATTGATTAGTTAGTTGAAATCTACAATCTCTGTGGGATCGACCCTTACTATTACTACGATTCGATTCGTGCACTTGCGAGGTTTTATAATTTGTGTCTAGTTAGTCCATATATTTAGGTAGCTAGATTCCAACAACAGGGCCTGGTCGGCCCAGGATAGCATTGTAAGAGGCCTTCGCATTGACGATCGTGCAGTCCATTGCCTCTGTCTGGGTAGTCAGGGTTTTTCCTGCGGTCACATCAAGAATGACTATTCCTTTGATTGGGACCGGAACCTCAGAGAACCTGTGGAGTGTGTATCTGGCAGGCTTGAGACGATCTCGAGAATGTTTGAGGCCATGGAAGGCTTCCAGGAAGAGGATATCGACGGAACTACCACTGTCAACCAGGATTCGATGCACCTCTTGGTTGGCCATGTGGAGACTAATTACAAGTGCATCATAGTGGGGCATTCGGATGCCTTCCAGGTCTTTGTTTGAGAATGTTACCGAGACCCCTGGGTTCTTGGCCGGGGGAAAGTTCTGGACCGAACTCACCTCTCGGATGAAGGCCTTTCGGGAGGAGTTTGATTCTCCCCCCATTGGAACTCCATGGATGAGGTGGAGGATGGCCCCAGGTTCGGAGTCTTGGAACTCAGTGGGCCTTTCAGTTCGTTTGTTGGCTCCTCGGGGTGGAGGATCGTCCCCATCCTTTTTGACGAACTTGGCCAGATGTTCCCACTGTATGAGTTCTTCGATCTCCTCCTTGAGAGCCCGACAATCATCCGTGTCGTAGCCGTAGTCCCTATGAAAGCAGCACCACTTTTCTATGTTCCTCCTTTTTGCTAGAGTATTCATTCTATTGGGGGCGCGGAGTAGCCCTTCCTTATCCACCTCCATTGTCATGCCCCGCTTCCTAAAAAGAATACGGAATACGAATATGTAACAAAAGCCCAGCAAATGATTTTCATCATCCATAAGCTGTTCAAGAATCTTTACAATACCTCACAAAATAATCAGAGTCAGAAGCAAAAGGCAAAACCATTCACGCATAATTGAAACAAGATACCAACAGAAATTACTTGAAAACCAAATACAATAATCTCAAATAATCAAGTTCTGAACAAGTAAAATATCCTGGGTCACATCGCCCAAATACAAGATAAATATCCAAGTCATCAAGTACATCTTATTCAAGTTCAAGCAACAAATAGTAATAATAATTAAATAAAGCATGCAATCCAGCTCTAGTACATCATCTCGCCAATACCATCTGGCAGTCATCCATCCTGATCTGCAATTATTAAATTTGCAGGAGAAGGAGAAAAGAAGAAAACAAGTACCTGTCAATTACAAGTCATAGGCACAAATAGTGTAGGATACAAAGTGCATGGAAATGGGGTGAATCTAAGTATCAAACCTAGCATGGTATAATCATGATGTCCAACATAAATAACTAGCATGGAAAAAGTGAACAAGTGTGTGAACAAGTGTAAATGGCATGAATCAAGTGTCAAGAAATCAAGTATTATATAATCATGCATCAAGTGTCAAGTGTCATGTAATCATGTATCAAGTGTCAAGTCTCATGTAATTAAGTCTCATATATCAAGTCTCATGTATCATGTAGTCAAGTATCAATCAAGCATGTATTAGGTTCAAGTATCATGTTCAAGTAGCATGTATCAAGTCTTGTGTGATTTACTATCTAGGTAGCACTTCATACATCCCGATTTTTACTATATGGTTGCTACAACAAACAGTTTCGCTTTAAATTTTGTAGGAAACCATACAGGGCAGTGTACACAGGGACAAGCTCCAAGTATCATGTAATCATGTATCATGTAAACAAGCTCCAAAACCCAAACAAGCTCCAGTGTCATGTGTGTACGTGTCATGTATATCGTGTTAAGCTCCACATGTAAACAAGCTCCAATAATCACTAGGTTCTTCCGAGTACACGTTTCTGCATTATTCACTACTAGATCTTACCCTTAACCCCGGCTTGGAAAATTTTATTATTTATGTCATACAAGCATGTAAATGTGCAAAACATATCAAGAATAGCATGTCATGATCATGTGGCAAGTTCAAATAGCAAACTAAGCATGTACAAGTGCAAGATGTCTCATAAGGGAACAAAATAAACACATCTCAAGTTCAGGACAGCAAGACCATGCTGTGGTAAAACAGTGATTCCAAGAGTTACAAACAAGAAAATCTGGAACCGCCAAAGGATCTAGAAAATAGATATCCACACGAATACAGCGAGTATAATTAAGTCATATACTAGTTCACAACAACACAGCTCAAAACTGATTTGAATAATGAAACTAGGTTCATCCAGAAATCACGAAAACGAATTCAAGAGCATGAAAACAGTATGAAAACACATTAAATAAATCCACGAAAAATCTGGGGTCCCCTATATGTCCAGTATCAAAATATAGAGTTTCAGAATTTTCCAGTAAGAATAGATTAGTCATCAAAAATACATCAAAAATACAAAAGCATCAAGAAAACATAGTTTAGCGAATCTGGAATTTCCAACACTGCTGTACGAAAACTAAGATATCTCGCAACCAGTGAAACGAAATCCAATTCCGCCAAAGGGATATAAAAATAGATAGAATTTACTAACTTTCACATTTCACAAAGAATTTTCATACAGTAAAAGGAGTCATAGTGAAAATACAGTTCTTTATAGAACAACGAGCAAAATAAAGTACATATAGATTTTAGAAACGAGCATGAAACATCACATAAAACTTATCAATAAAATTCACTAAAATTTTGGGTAATCCCTAACTTAATAAAGAAATACTGACCAAAATATTGGATCAAAATAATATGTATAACATAGTTCTTGAAAATAGTTTGTTAACAAAATCAACCAAAAACAGAATTTTGAATAGATTGACACCTCTGTACTAAAACAATCATAACTCAGTCATACGAAATCAAAATCAACCAAGGTTGGTGGGGTTTTAAAATAAACGAAATTATCTAAAACTCATGTTTTATACCGAAATCAAGATACTGACTGTAACACAGTCGAAAACAGCAAACAAAACAGAACATGCAGAAAATACAAATTTCACCCTTAAGAACAAAAACAATATAGATTCAAGAATATTGCTCCAAATACATCCAAACTTGAAATAAAGCCTACCAAGTGTCTAAACATCATGATTTAGGATTATTAATATGTCCACGCCTATTATTTCACATGGGTATCAAACAAAACACAAAAACACGCAATATTCACACATATACGATCCAAATTCAAGAACAGGCGAATCCTAGGTTATTTCATATCAAGATTTGTGTCGTGAGTCTTCTATGGTTAAAATATCACAGTAGAGATAAAACACACCAAGGAAAACACAATTTAAGGTTGTCTCTAGACCCAACTACACTATAGGTGAACTTTAGGACTTGTATCAAACAAATGAATTGGAGTACAAGTTACTTGCCTTAATTTGGGGATGAAGAACGATGCAAACACGAAGAGAAGCAAAACCCACAAATGAAATTCGCTACAAACACGAATCCAAGCAACAACGAACAAAACTCCCCACGAATGATCCTCCTTGAAGCAACGATCAAAGTGGCAAGCATCCACTTTGTTAACACCACAAGGAGAGAAGGGATTGATGAAAGAGGATGATGTTGTTGATGGTGGTGGTGATCGGCAAAGCAAGGAGAGGGAAAGAGGGGTCTCGAGTTTGAGGTGTTGATGTATGGCCGGAGTAGGGGGTAGTCGGCCAAGGGGAAGGTGGTCGGCTAGGTGATGCTTGGCCTGGGTAGGGGAGGCCGGGCTGATGTGATGAGGTGCTCGGGTTGGGGTGTAGGCCGGCAAGGAGAGAGGGAGAGAGTTAGGGAGGCTAGGGTTTTTGGTTGTTAGGGTTAGGGTTTGAATTAGGAGGGATTTATATATAGGCTTTAGATGTGGGTTAATGGGTTGTGGGTATTAGTAACTAGCAATAGGTATATAAATGGGTATTGGATATTGGGTCAAATACAAATAGGGATACAATTAGGAGTGAGATCTATGGCTTTAAAAATTTTATTAGGGATCAATGATAATGGAAAAGGGAAAAGGCAACAAAAACACCACCACAACACCACGGAATAATGAAAATAAAGATAACGAGACCAAAATGAGGAAAAGATCCAAATAATGAAAAACGAGTCGAAAGAGACAATCAATCAAACACAAGGAGCTCAAAATGAAATAAAACGAATATATATTGAAATCAAATCCAATATACGGTTCAAAAAAATACAAGAGAGAAAAATACACCAAAATGAAAAATACAGTCAAAAATATATAAAATGAAAAACAGGGGTTACATCCATAATGATATACTAGTATTGAGGGGGGTGAACTTCTCAAAATGAGGAGCTGGGCGGTGCTGGCCATTATCATCTTTCTGAAATTTCTGGAACCTTTCTTTGCTTTTATTCTTCCGTTTATTTCCGGAAGATGACTTCTCTCGATTGGGGGGTTGAGAGCCTCTTCCGCTCGGATGTATTTCTCAATCCTAAGAAGGAGTCCCGAGGAGGCTTCTTGGCAAGGGATGCCTTAAAGTCGGCGTTAGTGATGTTGTGCCTGAATGCTGCAGAGGCTACTGATTGGTTGAGAGAGGCAACAGATCGGGCTTCGATGGTAAAGTACCGAACATAATCTCTTAGGCGTTCACTCTTTCTTAGGCTAATGACTACCAAAGATGCACTTGTTTTCTCGACTCGGCAACTGCTAACGAAGTGGGTGAGGAAGAGCTCCTCAAGCTGGTCAAATGAGAATAAGGAGGCTGGGGATAGACGGGAGTACCACTCTCGTGCTGGTTTCCTCAATATTTTCGAGAAGGCCTTGTAGAGGAGCGCATCCGAGGCTTGATGAATCATCATGAGAGTTTTAAAACTCTCAATATGATCGACCAGGTTTGACTCCCTATTGTACGATTCAAAGCGGTGACCAGAGCTTCCATGATGGCCTTGGAAAAGGGGGGGTTTGCTTGGGTGGAACTTATTGGTCCGTTGTTCTTCTTCGGGATTGATCTTGTTGAGGCACCTCTCATTCTCTCGAAGGCGACGGTGAACCGAGTCGTTTCTCTGGTCAGATCTAGTCGACCCCTGGGACTCCTTCATGAATGGTGGTATGGCGAGGGTTGTGTGCATGTCAGTCATGAATTGGGACGATGTTAAGAGCTCGCAAGATGTCATCTTTGAAGTTTCGGAATTCTACGTGGGTGACCGATGCCCCTCCATCATAGGGAACCCAGAGCGGTGATCGGCTTACAACGGTGTGGCTCCTTTGCTGTAGACAGGGAGGAGACCCACTTCGCCCCCTTGAGGAGGCGGACCTTCTAGATCTCGGCCTTTGGGGAGAACGGCTGCTTTGACTTCTCTGGCATTTTAAATGAAGGACCTCGTCACGGGCTCGTCTCTCATTCAAGCCGGTTCAGAGGTTGATCCTTTATAGGCGGTTGACGATGATTTAATGGAGGTCTCTTGTAACACCTCGGATTTTAAAATAACGAAAATATTCGTTTTTACATCTTGTATGGGTGAGAATTATTTTTAAGAGATATCTTAATTTAGTTATTTTTAATATTGATATATTAGGGCCTTGAGTTGAGATTTTATATGAATAAATATTGTTCATCTTTATTTTATTTCCTTTGGGGAATTATTATCAGTTAATTTTAGTGTGTTTGGTATTGTTCGTATTATTATAGAAAAGAGTTGGGGTTTATTTGTAATATATTGGATTTGGAGGGCTTATAGGCAATTACACCTTACTATTATTATTTATATATATATTATATTTTCAAATAACCCCCTCCCCCATTTCTTTCCTTCTTTCTTTCTTTCTTCTCCCTTTCCGTTCATTTCACCAGATCGAAACCAAAAACCCACCGAAACCCAATTTTCGGCCTCCCTCTCTCCCTCCTCGAATCCACCCAAATACTTTATGATTTTCGAATTAATTTGGGGAGATGACTAAGTGAAGGATGCTCTACCTAGTGGTGGAGTCAATTCGGAGAAATAACCATGGAAAGGTATATTCCTTTTTATGTTATTGTATAAAATTAAGTGTGGTTAGTTTTATTGAGTAGGATTATTATGGTAGAGAGATTTAGAGATGTTGGAAGTGGTAGATTTGAGGAATTAGTAGATTATTAGGGAAATTGTAAGTTGTTGATAAATTAGGGTTTTGGGTTTGTAAAATAGAGTTATATATATGAGAATTATCTCTTGTATGGTAGTAAAAATTGTAGTGAGCCATTAGAATAAAATGGGGAGTGGTGATTTTGGCATAAACTCGAATTATAGGGTTTATGAAATCGGATAGGAAACTCGATCCTAATAGTTGTAGAAAATGCATATGAGGGTGTAGAATATTATGAAAGTAGTCATATGAATTTAAGATGATTTTTATAGGCTTAAGGTCAATTAAATTGAGTGAAACAGACTATAGGTGAAAAGTGCACGCCGGGTGTTCGATGAAATGCCCGAGCGAGATTTAGGTGAGAATTTGACGGGTTCGGAGGTGTAGTTGAGTCTTATTATTATTATTAACCCTAATATGTGAGATTAGGAGAAAGAGGATTAAAGAAATTAGAAAATATAAATTTTTCTTATTAGAAAGCCTCCGATCAATAAGGGAATGTTTGTATTGGGACCCGAATTCGAAATCCGTCGATGTTGCTCGGTTACTTAGGTCATTTGTAACGAGTGGGTGAAGATGGATTCGAGTTTGGAGGTTTGTAGGTCGAGTTTTGAGTTTTAAGCTAATCGGTCCTATAATTTCCTATTTAGGTGGAAAAAGTCGAACTTCGACTGGCTACAGGATGGACGTGGGATATCGTTTGCTCGATCCGTCAGGTGAGTATGTTGTATTTATGAATATTTTATGTTGTGGCCAAATTTTGTGACTTTTTGATGTATTTCATAGAAGTTAGGCTAAAAACTGATTTTGAAGGAAAATACGGATTTTTAAGGGCCCGAAACTGAGTTTTTGTGATATCTGAGGAAATTAACTATTTTAAGTATATAAAACCTATATTATGGATTAATGTGACGTGTTGAAGTATAAAAATTAAATATATTAAATGGTTTATGCATATTTTTACCTCGTGCATGTTTCGTGCATGTTTTTGGGTATATAGGCCGATATAGGTAATTTGGCATATGTGGAGCCTTGTGTATAGGCTAGCATGCTATGGATAGATGTTATGAGACGTAATTAGATGAAGTTAGTGATTGTGGTCATATTTTGGAGACTCGTGTATATATAGTACATGTTTTATGTTTATTTTGGGGCATATAGGCCCTTATAGGTAATTTTACTTACATGAAATATGGTGTATGAACTAGTATGCTATAATTAGATATTATGAGATTTAATTAGAGAAAATAAATAATTTTGGCTCCTTTTTCTTGAAAACCCGCATGTGTGGTGTATGTTTGTGATATATATATTAGGATATTGACTCGTGATGTGATAATTGATGAAGTTAGTAAGTGGGTATATGTTTATATTATAATTATGTTCATAGTGAATTAATGACCAATAGTATGATATTATAATGTGATGAATTATACGTTTTGATACTCTTACGATATGGAATAGCATAATGTAGTTCTTTTATTAATGTTATAACTTGGCGTATGCCTATATATGATACAATGAGGTAATGAATAATATGGTATTCTTAATGTGGGGTGTTATGACAAAATAAATATCATGGCATATTTATATTATGTAATAATATGATATGATGGTTTTAATTGTGAAATGACAGGTTGTAGGCATAATGTGGTATAATGATACGATGATTAATATCGTGAGCATCGGGTATGCATCAAATGGTAAGATAAAAGATAAGATGGTAAGTGCTAATAAAATGTGTTACTAATTCACGTGGTTAAAAGCTAAGACATGATTCGTTGTAAATCAAAAGTGAAATGCTTGTGTTGATAGAGTAAGCTAAAAAGATGAAATGATTAATGCTAATAACAGATGGTTTTGTTGACCAGTACCTACAGCAATCCTGGGGGTTTGGGCTAGACCTCCTAATACCCAAGGACCGGCTTAGGGTGCGGTGTTTTTCCCTCCTGGCTTCGGCTGCGAGGAAGTACCCAGTTTATCTGGGGTGCGGAGTTTTATCGCCCAAGCTATCGGCTTGAGGCCCGGTTTTCCTCGATGACAGCTGTCGCGAGGAAGTACCCAGTTTACCTTGGGTGCGGTGTTTTTCCCTCGATGACAGCCGTCGCGAGGAAGTACCCAGTTTACCTGGGGTGTGGTTTTTTTCCTCGATGACAGTCATCGCGAGGAAGTACCTAGTTTATCTGGGGTGCGTTGTTCCCTCGCTGGCATAGGCTGGGAGGAAGACGTAGCCTTGGACGAGTAAGACTCTGTGTGAGCATCGGTCCGCGTATTTTACTGGGCTGTCGGCTTTCAGTATATTAGGATACTGTGGCTCAATGGTCGACAAACTAATAAAATAACTAAGTGTAAATAAATGTAAGAGTAAAGAAAGTGAATTGTGATAGTAAAGAAAAGGAAAAGGAATTGTGAATTTGAAAGAAAGTGGTTGTGAATGAAATGAATATGAAGAGATACGAGTTATGAGTTGTGTATGAAAAGAAATGATAATTTCAGTATGTGGTTAATTTAAAATGAAAAAGTAAAAGAGACATGTATTATTATGAACAGTATGAAGTAATTATATTATGTCAATGATTATTAAAGTAAAGTACAGTATGATATGAGTTATTACACCTTGGAATTGTGTCAAGGAACTACCTGCCCGCTATTTATATGGAAATGGTGGGAACTACCTGCCTTGGCATAATTCGCAGGGTGAGTTGGCATGATAGTGGTAATGATTAATGGAAATGAAGAATTAAGTAAAGTGAAGATAAAAACTAATTGAAGTGGATTAATAACCAAGCTATCGGCTTGAGATGTGATGTGATATTACCCAGACTATGTGTTTGGGGTGCGGTGATTATTACCCAAGCTATCGGCTTTGGGGTGTGGTATATTATTGGCCAAACTATGTTTGGGATGTGGAGTATAAATTGTTGAGAATGAAAATGAAGTTAATGGTGACTTGAGATATAAGTGAAAATGATGAAAAGATATATTACTTATAAGAATAAGAATTACTAAAGTGATATAATGAGAGGAGAATGAGCTATAAAACATGTTTTTGATGCAATGAGTATAAGCGTTTTAATTATTGATATGTTAATGATGTGATGAAATGTGAGAGCATTGCAATGAGCAATAAGATGTTATATTTGCGTCATAAGATATGAATGAATGTGGTATTATGAGAATGGAAGCATATATGTAAGAAGTGATACTTGATATAACATAATAAAATAAATACTCGTATTATGAGATTGGTTATGAAAATGGGTATTAAAGAGAGTATGTTGTATTATGAGTTTGTATTCATATAAATGGTTATTAATGAAAGGAGTAATAACATCATGTAGTTATATTCATCTAATGCTATTATGACGATAATTGTGGAAGAATGAATATTTGGGTTAGAGAATTTAAATTGAAAAGGAATGGATTGTTTGTGATTTCGTATTATGCGAATGTAAAATAAGGATATATATATATATATATATATATATATATATATATATATATATATATATATATATATATATATACATGAGGTGGATGTGAAACATATAGTGAAATGTGTGTAGTTATGAGTAATTACATCGTTGGATGCAGATTCGAAGAGTAAATTGATATAAAATCGTATCGATGATGTTTTTATGTTCAGATTTCAGGGTGTATCTTCTTAACTTGATGTTTGTAAGTTTAAATTATTTTCTTTATTCAATTTAATTTATTTATTAGATTAATGATTATACTCACACCAGAAATGGCTAACCCCTATTGTTTTCTCGGGGTTAGGGGGGTCCCTCCTTGAGGATGGACAACCCTAACTCTCCTGCAGGTTTGCTAGCAGCTCGGTGAGGTAGTTATAAAGATAGAAATTTTATTTGTTGCGATGATAGGTTATTTATGTATTTAGTATATAAAGAAACATGGACAGTTGATGTATTTATTTGTATTAAAGTGAACCTATATAGATATAGTACTGTGAGGAGGTGAGAAAGCCCGTACCCACCTCGTTGTGGAGTATTGGGTCCTGTGTTTGGTTTTGGAAAGTTTTTTTTTAGTTTTTCTATTACTTATATAAATTTTTAAAGGAAATTTATGGTTTTAAATTGATAATTGATATTATGTTATGAGTTTGGCCCCCAGAGCATGATATTTATATTGCCTGTGTGATTCTGCTCATTTTGGCCTGGGAGCCCATGATTATAATGCCTATGTTGTGAGCTACGAAATTTAGAGCAGAATTCCGTAAGCCTTTTGTGTTTCGGGGCAGAAATTTCAAGGGAGACTGCCAAAATTTTATTTGATATATATATATCTTAGTTTATGTTTAAAGTGATATAGAAATTGAAAGAATTGAATTTAGAGGTTTAGTTTTCAAAAAAAAAAATTGAGGGTGTTACATCTCTTGACCCCTGAGGACCTCGTGAGGCCATCGAATCGGTGGAAGGATTGTGAACAAAGATATGGTGATGAAGAGGATGCTGTTCTTGACGGCTTCGACGGGAGCCCCCCGGTGCAGCCCCTCTGGGCATAGGGCGAGCCTGCTGGGGAGGCGGCTGCTCAGGTTGAGGCTGTTGAACTTGTTGATCTTGTTGGTGGGGCATATCCTCAAGTGGAGGAGGAGGAGGAGGAAGAGGGGTGGCTCTTCGGCTGGACGCCACCGCCATCCCTCTTCTCTTCGGAGGCATGGCTGGAAACTACTTTCACCGGTAAAATATGATCGGGTTGCTTTTTCTGTTTTCCACAGACGGCGTCAATCTGTTGCTGCTAATTTCGGTATGAGAGCAAAACATATGATTTGTAGATTCTTCTGAAAATAATAAAAGCAAACCTATTGACTTTTTGCCGGCATTTGACTGTTTCTCGTCGCTGCTGCAAACCTGCAAAAAGTTCAAAACACCGTGATGGATCCCGGCGTCGAACCCTCCGACGCTCAAGTCAGTAATCAAGGAGATTATGAAAGGGCGTTTGTGGAAAAAATACTGATTACTTTTTTTATGGTGGGGAGAGAGGGATTTTTATAGTCGCCTTTGGAAACAGTTTCGAGATAATTATTTATCTCTACTTTCTGGTGTTTTTAGATAGGAAACAGAGTTTAAATCATTTCATGATAAGAGATTTAGTTTAAACCGTATCTTAGAGATAATCATGAATTACTATTTAATCTTAAAATATTCTGGGTTTGTTCATAATGGGTTGTCACCCTGACCAGGTTATTGGGCTTGGAAAAGACTCAGTTCCTATTTTCGGATCCGTTTATAGGTGAAATGACCGTTTTACCCTTGAGAGCTTTAAGATTCGTGCCCGATTTGAACCGTCCCGATTTAGTTCTATTTTTACCCATATCACACACGTATCCCAAATTTTGTATATGTTTATTGTAGACACTTCTCAGTACCTTTTTTGACATATTATATGCTTTTCATATCCATTGAATTTTGATATATGTATATACTTTTATTTGATATAAAACAATGACTCTGTTTTAGTGCAGGAAGTTTGTTAAATTGGAGATTTCAGTGAAGCAATTGCAATTCATGCATCTTCATAATATAACATGAGAGTTGCATTAAACCGTACTATGGAAAATTAAAACGGCAGCCTATTTCTTATGCAGTATCTCTTAACTGGCCGTATTAGCCAACTCTTGGCTTAAGTAAAAAATGAAATTTGTTATTATATGAAGAGATACATGTATATGAATGTATCATGATCTTTTGTGTTTGTGTGTATGTGAGTGTGTCTATATAAAATTTTCTAACATCTAGATATATATAGCATAAACTTTTTAAGTTTTAACGTTATGCAAGACAATTTAAAATAATGGTATGTGATTAACACTAACCACTCACATGTCTGATACTTCTACCACCGAGTCCTAAATTATTTTCTTTCTTGAAATTTAGAAACGTATCAGGTAATCTTTGGACACATTATCAACTTTCATATTCGTTGCACAGTGAGATATGTATTTGCTTGAATTTGCAAAGACTGTATTTTAAAGGATAAAATTGTCAAACTAATTATGTGAATAAGAAGTTTAAGCTTGCAACAGCACAATAGAAATTTTAGAATATATACAAAAACAATATATGTTGCACTATCAGAAATATGTATGCATCCACACCTTCATATATGTTTGTATTTGCCACAATGTATGCATATATGTTATGTTCGTATCTGTACTTTTCAAGAATTTTCCATCTAATCCCAATACTCCCCCGCTATGCACAAGAATGTTAGGAAGGCATAGGAAGACAGATCAATGCTTTTCCAGAAGCACATAATAGATAAATGACCGTGGACTTTTATTTTTATCTTTATTTTGTTGTTATTTGTGTTGTGTGTATGTGGAATAGGCAGACACAAATATTTGAAGTCTTCAGAAGCACAGAAAGGATAGTAATTTCTCCATAAAACATTAATTTTACGCTCTTATTCATTAATGAATGGCCATGAATATGTGTTGTAAACTCATAATCTAATATATACATGGGATGTACATAAATATTTTCTAAAGGCACCAGAAGGCTATGGTTGCGTTTGGTTTGTTGTTTTGAAAACAGTTTTCTGAAAATAATTTTCTGAAAATTAGAGTGTAAAATCTGTTTGGTAATAATTTTTTATGAAAGCAGTTTTTTGAAAATGAGGGTATAATGTATGTATAGATTTGGTTGTATGTATATACTGTATACAGTATATATACTCTGATACATACATGTTGTATACATATACATACATACTGCTATATAATAATATAAAATATTTTATTATAATAAACATATTTAATAATATACATATATATAATAATATATAATAATTATAATAATATATATGTAATAATAATATATTCAAATTATATATTAAATAATTTATTATAATAATAATAAATTATATAATAGTAATATATAATAATAATAATATATATTATAATAATAATAGATTATTATAATAGTACATATAAAATAGTATATATGAAATAATAGTATATATAAAATAGTATATAAAAAATAATAATATAATACAATATATATATAATAATATAATATAACATAATAATAGTATATATAAAATTGTATATATTAATTAATAATATATATAATAATAATATAATATAATAATAGTATACATAAAATAGTATATATAAAAATAATAATATATTATAATTATTGTATATTATATGATAATATGAAATAATTTATTATAGTAAACATATTTAATTATATACATATATATAATAACATATAATAATTATAATAATATATATATGTAATAATAATCTATTATAATTATATATTAAACAATTTATTAAAATAATAAAAAATTATATAATAATATATATAATAATATATAATAGTAATATATAATAATAATAATATATATTATAATAATAATAGATTATTATAATAGTATATATAAAATAGTATATATGAAAAAAATAATATATAATATATATATATATATATATATATATATATATATATATATATATATTATATAAAATAAAAATAAAAATATAATATATAATAATAATAATAATAATAATAATAATAATAATATATATGTAACAATAATATATTATAAATATATATATAACAATATATTATAAAAGTAATATATTATATAATAATCTATATAATTGATGCTGTTTATTTCTGGGAGACGTGTGGATGCACCAGGTGTGAGTTCGGACTCAATTTGTATTGAAGGGGAATGCCGCTCGTCTGCCGACCTTCGGTTGACCTTCTGGGACCTACGGTGAGCTGGGAAAGATGTTGAAGGCTGGGCTCGGATCGGAGGGGTCGGATCCGAGGTCTTGTGTACCTGCAGACGGTCCTGAAACACCGGGGTTTGTCCCGGTGGCGGACCCTCCGACGCTCTAGTCAGTCTCTGTGAGAGAGTAGCAATAACTAGGTGTATTTAAGTGGCAAAAGATTGATTACCTCAAAAGGTGGGTGGGGGTCTAGTATTTATAGAGAATCCCAACCGGGTTTGGTTCCACTTGGGGGCCGGGTCTGGATCCGAAAGCCAGTGGGCCTGACGTGGCAGAAGGCCCAGGGGGTTTAGGGCGGACGTGGCAATACCAGGAGTGGTATAGGGCTGACGTGGCGAAACCCTTGGCGGTGTTTGGAGCTGACGTGGCCCATCGTGGGCCTCTGGTGCTTCTGGGGGGGATCGGAGGGCCTAGGCTGCGCCAGGTCATCCTTCTGCCCCGCCAGAGAGGGGGGACGGCCTGTGGGACTGTCCCGGATCGGACTCCGAGGGCTACTGGGGCTCGTCGGTACGAGGAGGCCAGTACCGTGAGGGCAAACACGAGGTTCGGCGCCGACCCTGAAGTGGTTCGGAGCCGAACCAGGTTGCTACCTTTACCTTTCTGAGTGGGAATTGTATTGGGCCCTGGTTGGGCCTCAGGCCATTTTTACCCTGTCACACAAGCCCCCCACTCCTGCGGGGGGTGCGGGAGCTAGCCGTGGAGGAGTGCTTATGGTTGTAGAAAAAATGGGAGGGCGAATCACAGGGCCTTCCTGGTGGTGCTGCCCTGAGGCTTGGATAGGACCTCGAGCTAGTCGAGGGTTTACGTGTAGGTGAAGGCGATGGCGAACCGTTGTCTCTTCCGGAGAAGAGTACCCTGGTGTTCGACAGAGCCTCGAGAGGTCGAGGGATTATGTGTCGACAAGGGTGATGGCGAGCCGTTGTTTCTTCCTGAGAAGAGTACCCGGGTGCCAGACTGAACCTCGAGCTGGCGAGGAATTATGGGCCGGTAAGGGTGAAGGCGAGCCGTTGTTTCTTCCTGAGAAGAGTACCCTGGTGCCAGACCGAACCTCGAGATGAGGGGGAATTATGGGCTGGTAAGGGTGATGGCCAGCCGGTGGATCTTCCGAAGAAGAGTACCCAGGTGCCAGACCGGACCTCGAGCTGGCGAGGGATTACGGGTCGGTGAGGGTGAAGGCGAGCCGTTGTTTCTTCCTGAGAAGAGTAACCTGGTGCCAGACCGAACCTCGAGATGAAGGGGAATTATGGGCTGGTAAGGGTGATGGCCAGCCGGTGGATCTTCCGAAGAAGAGTACCCAGGTGCCAGACCGGACCTCGAGCTGGCGAGGGATTACGGGTCGGTGAGGGTGAAGGCGAGCCGTTGTTTCTTCCTGAGAAGAGTACCCTGGTGCCAGACCGAACCTCGAGATGAGGGGAAATTATGGGCTGGTAAGGGTGATGGCCAGCCGGTGGATCTTCCGAAGAAGAGTACCCAGGTGCCAGACCGGACCTCGAGCTGGCGAGGGATTACGGGTCGGTGAGGGTGAAGGCGAGCCGTTGTTTCTTCCTGAGAAGAGTACCCTGGTGCCAGGCCGAACCTCGAGATGAGGGGGAATTATGGGCTGGTAAGGGTGATGGCCAGCCGGTGGATCCTCCGAAGAGGGGTGCCCTGGTGCCAGACCGGACCTCGAGCTGGTGAGGGGATTATAGGTTGGGCCGTTTGTGGGCAAACCGTTGTGCCTTGGGGCTGTTTGAGTAGGGTAGTCTGTTGTTTTTGCAGAGCATTTGGGGGCGCCCTGGGATCTGTGCAAGATTCCCATTTCCTAGGTGCGTTAATGGCGCCGCCTAATAAATGTATGGCGCATGGTCTTCCGTCGTTTGGTTTTCCCCATGTCATAAAGGCCGGCCCCTGGGGGAGGCTATAAGTACCCCCTCCCTCTTTCTCGTAGTGGTTCAGATTAAAGCAAGGGTGGTCTGTTCGGCCCTTAAAGGTGTCTGCTTCGGCGGACGCCTGTCTCTTGATAATTTTTACCCCCGGTAGTGTCGTAGAGGTAGTTTGCAACAGGGGGGATGAAGGGCGTTCCGGGCCGGTTGTTTGCAACTGCGAAGGTTTCGTTGCTGGAGTAGGCTGGACTTTTGCAGTTGCATCAACTGGCTCGGAATGGTGCACTTCTTTCGACCTCTGGGTGTTGATCTGCTTTCGACCGGGGTGCTTGCCGAGGGGGGCGTCTTGAAGCTTTGGGCCCCGGGTAGATGAGTCGTTCTCCGATTGGAGGCTGACTACTCCGCGTCCCCATAGGGCTCCAGGTTGAGGCGGTTTCTGTCTCACCCGGGAACAGTTCGGGTCTTCGGCCGATGACGCTGTAAGCCCCGAGCTGCTCACGGGTGAAAGGGGAACCGACCCAGTCTCGGAGCCCGGGGCGTCTGTCTGAGGACGGCGCCTTAAATCTTAAAAATAAAAATGTTCCCTCCTCCGAATACTTCTTCCGTGCTGACCTCCTCGTCTGGCTGCCAGCCTGTCAGTGGGTGACGTCAGCATCGCACGTTTTGAGGATGTGGCGCGAATTCCTAGGCGGCAGTTGCATGTCGGATAGGTGAACAGTACTCGCGGAAATCGAGGAGTCGCTTTTATCTCCTATAAATATTCCCCCCTCTCCCCTATCTGCCCACTCCTTTCTTTTTCAAAAAAAAAATTTTTCAACCCTTCAACGCTCATCTTTGCATCTTGCTGTACCAGGCTCGTCCTTCCAAAGTAGCCCCAGGTGAGTTGGCAAGTCTACTTAGTTTAGGCATAGATGGACAGGGCTCAGTCTGGCTCATCAGCGTCGACGTCTAGGGGGAAAGTGGAGCCTATCTCTGACTCGACGTCCTGGGAGGAGCCCGTACTCGAGGAGTCAGTGTACGTTGATGAGTCTTCTGACATGGTTTCGTGGGAGGAACCGGTGGTTGAGGAGGAGGTACATGGTGCGAGGCTGTCGCGCTCTCGTCGTCCCTTCGTGGTGGAGAGCAGTGAGTCGGAGGAAGCGACTGATGGTTCGGACGACGTCCGTGTTTTGGAGTTGGTTACCGAGGGAGAGAGAGGTGAGGGCGGCATTGTAAGGAGATCCACGGTTCAGGGGGCAGGTCCGAGTTCCATGCTGACTGATCGGGGGCCCTTATTAACTCCCTCGCCGGAGCGAACCGAGAAGAGGAAGAAGGCTCCGAGGAAGGTAGGGTTGGGGACTGGTGGTTCGAGCCAGGGGACAAGTTCGCCCGTGCAGCCGAAACATTTCCGTCAATATCCTGACGACCTGTCCGACCAGGAGCTCTTTGGTGTGCAGGCCTCTTCGCCGAGTCGGACGAGAGTGTTGATGGACGCGATTCTGACCGTCTTGGATGGCGGGGACTTGGAGGTTTTGCAGCTGGCGTACCACATAGGTCCTTGTTACGAATTGATGCTGCCGAGCTCTACTCTTCGCCCAACCGATCCCCTGTCTGCTTGGTATTGTGTCTTCCCCGTGGACGCGTTTATTTCTGGACTGAGGCTGCCGGTCCATCCGTTTGTTCGGGAAGTGTTGAACTGGGCCTCCTTGGCGCCGATGCAGTATGGGCCGAACTCTTGGAAGCAGATAATCAGTTTTGTACTGATGTGCGAGGAACAACGGGTACCCCTGCGCTTGAACGTGTTCCGAGCGACGCTGATGATCAGTTCGGCGGCCGAGGGGGTTTACTATATCTCCCCCCGGAGCAGGAGGAAGGTTGTTCATAGCCACCCTGACTCTATCAAGGATTGGAGGAAAAAATATCTGGTGATCCGGAGTGAAGAGCCCTGGGACATTCCGACTCGATGGAACTACTCCAAGCCGAGTTATCCTGCGCCGGGGCAGGGGGATCTGACGGTCGAGGAGTGGGGATTCGTCGAGCGTCTCCGTTTGTCCCCTAGTATTAATTGGACGAAGGTGACGGAGGTTCGCCTGGCGAGCGTTGGACTGAGCCCAGCCGTTCTCCGTATGTAGTTGTTTCTTTTCCCTCGATCCTTTCGTACATTCTCGCTCATTGCTCTTAATGGTTTTTTCTGCAGATATGGATGAGGCATCGATCCAAGCAAGGAGGCTCGCCATGAAGAAGGAAAATGCCGAGAAGAAGAAGGCGGAGGCGGCGAAGAGGCCGAGGGAGCCGCCCCTTGTTATCTCGGAGGTACCGCTCGAGCCGACTTTTAAGAGGACTCGTTCGGAGACGGGCAAGGGGGGTGACCCTTTGAGGGGTAAGGGCCCGGCGAGGGCATCCGATCTTGACAAGGGGAAAGGTCCCTTGGTAGGGGTCGAGGAGGAGGACCCGGTGGTGGAGTTACTGCGGCAGCGGTGGGCGCCGGACTGGTTGGTTCGGATGGGCGACTGTCTGACCGAGGAAGCCCAGGCCGTAGAGGTGGTGGAGAAGCTGGCAACGCCTCGTGATCGCCAGATGATGGAGAACGAGCCCGTGGAGGTGGCTTTCACGCGCCTGGCGCAGGCCACCGTGTCGGTAAGCTTGTCGACCTCCTCCTTTCTGTTTGGCCTTGCCTCAGGAGTTTTCTTCTTATCTGCTTCTTTCGGTTGCAGGCTTGTATGCAGGGAGCTAATGTGAAGAATCTCTACGAAGCGTCCCTGTTACAAGAGCGTGCTCGGGCGGACAAGAGCGAACGAGAGACGAAGGAGACGCGGATCGAGCTCGAGGGTTCGCGTCAGAGGGAGCAGCAGATGAAGCTGGAGCTCGAGGCCAAGGACACCGAGTGGGGGAAGAGGGTGGCCTCCTTGAAGAGGAAGTTTGCCAAGGAGAAGGGGGAGTTGATAGCTGCATTCGCCAATGAGAGGAAAGAGCTGACGGATGCGGGCCAGCGGATGGTGATAGCCGCCCAGGATGAGTGTTACGCGAAGGCGCTCAGTCACGTGAGGCATTTCTATCCGACCCTCGATCTGTCGAACTTCGAGTACGACATGGAGATTGATGGGACCCCGAAGATTCCTGCCGGAGAGGGGCTCGTTGACAACCCGGCCGTCGATCGTCCTGTGAACCCGATTGACGCCGAGGAGGGAAATCGAGTTGTATAGTTTTGTCTTTCTTTCTTCTTTCCTCCTTTCGATTGTATTTGCCTCCCGCGGACTGGCCCCCGCCTTTTTGTGTATATATAAAAAGGTAATTCGGACTTGCCAAGGGTTTTGACGCCGGTCGTTTCCGGATCTCCCCGCTTATGTGCTTCGAGTTGGCTCACTTCGTAGGTTGCGGCTTCCCTTCTCGAGGTGGGCCCCCGTCGTTCCGACGTGGCGTGCCGCTCGAGACGAGGGGAGTATTTCTGTAACGGCCTTTGCCCCGGTTGACAGTATACAAAGTGATGAAGGGGATGTGGCTCGGCCTTATTGTTTCGCGAGGAATCGGAGGGGGGCGAGGTGACGCCTTGGCGGTCGACCCTCTAACCGGGTATTAGGTCGGGTCTGCCGAGGCGTTGGGAGTATGATACAATGAGATTTCCTTAGTATAAGATAGGGGGGGCCGCTAAAACGGTCCTATACAAAGGAAAGCTTTACAAAAGGTTTACTTCTAGCTAAGTTAAAGTCTAGGCTTGCTCTTTGCAGGAGTTTACTGGGTGCTAGGCGTCAAGGGGGAACCTCTCTGGCTCGACGGTAGGTCCGGGGGTAGGGCCGTCCTTCTTAGGTTTGAACATGACGGCGTTCAGGGGGAACATTGCTCCTCCGTCGATGGTCATGCAGCACGATCGCGTTGCTTCTTGGCTGCCTCGGACGACGCCGACCCCTTGTGGGGTGGAAAATTCGAGCTCCGGACGGTAGGACGAAGGCATCGTTTGGAGGGAGCATAATCTGGATCGGCCGAGTATGGCGTTGTAAGCTGTCTTGGCATTGTGACAATCCCTTCTAGCATGACAGGGACGCCGTAGAACCCATGTAAGGTGTATCCGGCCGGTTGGAGCTTGCCTCTAGGTAACTCCAGTTTCTCGAAGGCTTTGAGGAAAAGAATGTTCACCGAGCTGCCGTTGTCGACAAGGATTCGGCGAACTTCACACTTAGCCATGCGGAGGCTAATGACGAGGGCGTCGCAGTGGGGGAGGCGAACGCCTTCGAGGTCCTCCCCTGAGAATGAGACTGGCGCGGTTTGTAGCTCGGGAGAGGGATCGCCTTGGACAGTATTCATCTCTCGGATGAAGGCTTTTCGGAAAGTATTTGATTCCCCTCCTATTAGCCCTCCATGGACTCAATGTAAGATAAATGGTGTGTCCGCGGCTCCCTCGGACTCGGGATCCCGACCCGGTATGCGGCTCGGAGGGGGGTTCGGGGGCGAGTGTATCCCGCTCCTAGTATCTCGTCGACCCCGCGGGACTTCTCGGGTGAATTCTCGGAGGTATCCTCTGGAGATGAGTTCCTCAATCTCGTCTTTCAGGGCCCGGCATTGATCTGTGTCGTGTCCATGGTCTTGGTGGAAGCGGCAGTAGAAGCGCTGATCTCGGTTCTTGCCATTGTTAGGTCGGGGAGGTAGTCGAACAATGCCTTTGTCTTCGATTTCTAGGAGGATGGCGGATACGTTGTGCGTCAAGGGAGTGTATTTCTCGACGCGGGGGACCGGCGGGACCTTCTTCATGGCCCCTGGGTCCCTTGGAGCTTTCTTTGATGGTTCGACTTCTTCGGTCTTCCGCTTTCCCTTCCCGGTGGCATCCCTGGTATCTTCGGGGTTAAGGGCCTCCTCTGCCCTAATGTATTTCTCGACCCTACCGAGGAGGTCGGGGAAGTCGACGGGGGGTTTCTTCGCCAGAGAAGCCTTCAGCTGTCCGTGACGGACGTTGTGTCGGAACGCCGCTGAAGCGACGCCCGGGTCGAGGGAGGGGACCGACCTTGCCTCAGCGGTAAATCTCCGGACGAACACTCTGAGTGATTCCCCCTCTAACTGTTTGAGTCCGAGTAATGAGGCGCTGGTCTTTTCGGTCTTCCGGCTGGTGACGAAGTGGGCGAGAAAATTGCCCTCGAGTTGGTCGAAGGAGTAAACGGAGCCAGGGGCGAGCTTCGAGAACCACTCACGAGCGGGACCCCGAAGGGTGGCAGGGAAGGCTCGGCATAGCAGGGGATCCGAGGCGCTGTGAATCATCATGAGGGTTTTGAAACCCCCCATGTGATCAGCAGGATCTCCCTCGCCGTCGTAGGTCTCGAACTGAGGGGGTCGGAAATTTCGGGGTATTTCCGCTTGGAGGATGGGGGCGGAGAAGGGAGGACGGACAGGTCTGTACCCCTGAGCCGCTCTTTGGCCGCCGTCGCCTAAGTGATCGAGGCGATCCTCCATTTCTTGTAGTTGTCTTAGGAGTACGTCATCGTCCTCCGGCTGGATCGTTGAAGGGCGGGACGTGCTGGCTTCGGCGTCAGACCCTGTTTGGGAATGGAGGGTTTCTTCCCTGGGGGCCCGTCGGAGGGCTCCCAGGATTTCTCTTCGGAAGTCTTGGAATTCCTTATGAGTGACGGGGGCTCCCTCGACCCGGTTTGGTCGGTCCGAGGGTTGTCTTCCGACTCGGCTGAGCGCGGGTCTTCGCACCTCGGGCGGGGGTCTCGGATGGTTCGGGACCGGGTTGAAAGCGGCCCTTCCCCTGCTGCGGGTAATCTTGCGGTTGAGGATTATTCCCCGGAGGTCGGGCTGGGCTGGCCGGCCGACGCTCCTTTGGGACTCCCGAGGGGGAGCCTTGTGTTTCGACGTGCGTGGCCTGGCTTTATCAGTGGGTGAGGGCGAGTCCCGTTGGTTGACGGAGGAAGCAGCCCCCTTGCCTTTGGAGGCCATGAGGGTTCGGCTGTCGAGGTCTTTTGAGGGTCTGGATCGGATCGGCTTCTGGAGCAGCTGTTCCCACAGACGGCGCCAACCTGATGCTGTTTATTTCTGGGAGACGTGTGGATGCACCAGGTGTGAGTTCGGACTCAATTTGTATTGAAGGGGAATGCCGCTCGTCTGCCGACCTTCGGTTGACCTTCTGGGACCTACGGTGAGCTGGGAAAGATGTTGAAGGCTGGGCTCGGATCGGAGGGGTCGGATCCGAGGTCTTGTGTACCTGCAGACGATCCTGAAACACCGGGGTTTGTCCCGGTGGCGGACCCTCCGACGCTCT
Organism: Hemerocallis citrina; assembly: GCA_017893485.1. Classification (NCBI taxonomy): domain Eukaryota; kingdom Viridiplantae; phylum Streptophyta; class Magnoliopsida; order Asparagales; family Asphodelaceae; genus Hemerocallis; species Hemerocallis citrina. Next base: position 128,170,683 of record CM030360.1, read on the forward strand.
AGTCAGTCTCTGTGAGAGAGTAGCAATAACTAGGTGTATTTAAGTAGCAAAAGATTGATTACCTCAAAAGGTGGGTGGGGGTCTAGTATTTATAGAGAATCCCAACCGGGTTTGGTTCCACTTGGGGGCCGGGTCTGGATCCGAAAGCCCGTGGGCCTGACGTGGCAGAAGGCCCAGGGGGTTTAGGGCGGACGTGGCAATACCAGGAGTGGTATAAGGCTGACGTGGCGAAACCCTTGGCGGTGTTTGGAGCTGACGTGGCCCATCGTGGGCCTCTGGTGCTTCTGGGGGGGATCGGAGGGCCTAGGCTGCGCCAGGTCATCCTTCTGCCCCGCCAGAGAGGGGGGACGGCCTGTGGGACTGTCCCGGATCGGACTCCGAGGGCTACTGGGGCTCGTCGGTACGAGGAGGCCAGTACCATGAGGGCAAACACGAGGTTCGGCGCCGACCCTGAAGTGGTTCGGAGCCGAACCAGGTTGCTACCTTTACCTTTCTGAGTGGGAATTGTATTGGGCCCTGGTTGGGCCTCAGGCCATTTTTACCCTGTCACAATAATAAAACACAAAGAAAGCTATCAAGCGGCTCTCCTTCAATCCTCCCAAAAATCAATGGTCCGGATCTAACCTTACAAAACATATTTTCCCTTCAAAAGTCCCTCCAAAACTCAAATTCAAATCTCCCATCCAAAACAACTCCTATATTTATTTTATTTTTTTTCTCTCTCTCTCCCTCCCTCTTCTATTCAAAAAATTAAGAAAATAAAAATTTTAAAAATTTTAAAATATTAAAAAATTTACAAAATTAAAAATTTAAAAACTTTAAAAATAATTCAAAAATCAAAAAAATCATATAATATGTTTTTTGCTCTATGTTTGCTACTTCAATTAATTTACTGGACCTCCAAAACTATTTTATATGATCAAACAATGTGCACCGTTCCGTAGACGTGCCGTAGGAGTCTATATAATAAATTACAAAGAAAGCTATCAAGTGGCTCACAATCAATCCCCCCTAAAATCAAAGGCCTAGATCAAACCCCTCAAAACATATTTTCTCTCCAAAATTTCAAACCCCAAAATCAAAATTTTCCCCCAAAACTAAAAAACTTATTACTTTGTTACTATCTCTCTCTTCTCTCTTCACTTTTTCATATTTCTCCCATTCTTTCTATATTTACTTAGAAATTTAAATTTTCAGAATTTTAATGTTTTTTTTTCGCACATGTTATATTGAAAATAGTAAATATCTCTTCAACTCCACACTTAAAGTTCTAAAAAGTTAGATTTTATACCCCATTTAAAATTACTTTTCAACATATACTAATGGAAATATGGACTTTTATTTGCAACTAATTATTGTCATACTATTCAAACTTGAGCTACATAATTGTTGTTTTACTGTTTACGGGCTTTTCGTATTTTGTATCGTTCCGAAGACGTGCCGTAGGCACGTGCCCACAGGAAAATCTATTATATATAATAATATATAATAGTAATATATTATATATGAATATATAATAATAATAATAATAATAATAATAATAATAATAATAATAATAATAATAATAATAATATATGTAACAATAATATATTATAAATATATATATAACAATATATTATAAAAATAGTATATAATATATTAATATATATAATAATATATAATAGTAATATATTATATATGAATATATATAAAAATATACAATAGTAATATATAATAATAATAATAATATATATAATAATAATGTATATAATAATAATATAATATAATAATAGTATATATAAAATAGTATATATAAAATAATAATATATATAATAATAATATCATATAATAATAGTATATATAAAATAGTATAAATAAAATAATAATATATATAGTAATAATATAATAATAATAATAGTATTTATAAAATAGTATATATAAAATAATAATATATTATAATAATTGTATATTATATAATAATATAAAATAATTTATTGTAATAAACATATTTAATTATATACATATATGTAATAACATATAATAATTATAATAATATATATGTAATAATAATATATTATAATAATATATTAAATAATTTACTATAATGATAATAAATTATATAATAATATATATAATAATATATAAAAGTAATATATAATAATAATAATAATAATATGTATTATAATAATAATAGAATATTATAATAGTATATATAAAATAGTATATATGAAATAATAATATATATTATAATAATGGTATATATATATATATATATATATATATATATATATATATATATATATATATATATATATTAAAGTAAAATAATAATATAATATATAATAATAATAATAATAATAATAATAATAATAATATTTGTAACAATAATATATTATAAATATATAATAATAATAATAATAATAATAATAATAATAATAATAATAATAATAATAATAATAATAATAATATAAATATATTTAGAGAGAGGATGTGAAAAAACAGAAAATAGTTGAAGTGGAGTTTTGTGAAAACTATTTTCACAAAACAACCTAACCAAATGGGTTTTGGGGTTTTGGGGAAAAAAAAAAAAACAACAACAACAAACCAAATAGACCCTATATATCCCGGTTTTAAATAACGGCCAAAAGCGAGATGATACTCTTGCAAGATGTATTCCTAACAAGATGACACTACAACATTTACAAGCTACAGCGGCATTTATTCCCCGGCGTTTTGTATGTTGAGCTGGGATAGAGTCGGACCCTGAATGGGGCTAATAATCCGAACGATATACACCGGTGTTTTATAATGAACGCCTCCGTAGGATAACATACGCCGGCATTTTTTTATATAAACGCCGGTGAATGTAAGGCCTAAAATATCACCGTAACATTCGACGGCATTTTTTGTAAAAATGCCACCGTAGGGAAAGGGATAAAATCCCCTACCCACAGTCGAACCCTAACGTTTCGCTGTCTACTCTCTCTCTCTCTAAATTTCGGCGGCAAAGGGTTTTTATTTTCGCGCTAAAACCCCTCATTGCCGCACCTTCTCTCATTCCCTTCATCGCCGTTGCCGACTTCTCCTCCCCCCGTCATAGCCACTCCAGTCGCAGTCCTGCCTCCTCGTTATCGTTACTCTCTCTCTCCCCCAAAACTCCCGGTCCTTTCTCTTCTCGCCGTCGCGTTCTCGAATTTGGACTTGCGCCACCATCTTGTTCTCGAATTTGGGCTTGCTCCGCTGTCTACTCTCTCTCTCTATATAGGCTTGTAAGTCTGATTTTCTTTTCTAGATTTTTGTTGTAAATTTGAAGAAAGTTGGGGGGCGTGGTTTGAATTTTGGATCGGCTTGGTTTACAATTCCAAATCTGGGTTGGGGATTTGCGATCTTTTGCTATTTCTATGATGTTTGATTGGAACGACGAGGATCAGGTATTCTCTCTCTTTTAACCCAAAAAAAAATTTGCTATTTTTAGGATTGTCATATTTACTTGCTTAAATTAGTGATAAGATGATTAAATTTTTTGATAATTCCTATGTTGATCATGTTAAAGAAAAACAGAATATATTGAATCCATGTTAATGTATGGATGGACAGATTTAGTCGGATTAATTTTGTATCACATGATGTATATTTTTTAAAGATGTTTTCGGCATGTTAATTCAGGTTATATTTTTAGATGAGCCATGATAAAGTTTTCTACAAAGAATGGGTTATTATGTTTTTGGGATCAGTTGTTGAATTTTGGGTATAATTGTATGGGGTTGGAAATTTGAGGGTATTGTTTGTTGAGGAGAAGGTTGATGCTTGATAATTGAATGAGCAGTTGGATTTGGATAGTCACTTGTCTTGATTTTGTTTTACGAAGGAAAGAAACTTTCTGAATTTGAGATTTTTGGATTAGTAGTGTAGTTTGTTGTAGGAGTTCATTGGTTTTTATGAGGAGAGGAACACGAAAAGTAGATAGAATGTGTGAATTGCCTCTATCTTTTCTTGAAGTTAGATACCTGTTTGTTCCGTCTTTTTACTAAATTTGATTATTTCTATATGCACATATAGTATCTTATTTGGTACCAAGGTTTACCGTGATGCATTCTACTGTAAATATGAAACAAAATTGTAGAGTAGTTAAGATGATCATAACTATATCTTAAGTTCATCTTATTTTCATAACATTAAAAAATCATTCCCTCCTGCACTTGATGATCATAACTGTTGCATTCTTCACTTCCACCTTTGTAAACTGACTTGTTCTAGTCCTTCAATGGCATGATAAAAGTATTTTGCTAGAGACCTTAATCTTTCAATATTAACAATTATTGAAGAAAGGGGTCTTCAGTTTGGGTTCTTCGTAGTATGTGCTTCATTTTTTTCATTGTTCAATACTTGAAGATGATCATGATTAAAACAAAAATTGGGACCATGCAGGATTGTTGGTTCCTCTGGTATCGTTGGTTTGGGACAACATTATATAGCTTTCTTATCTGCAATTGAAAGAAGTTTGAAGTTTGACAACTTCTTAAGAAAATTAATTGATGATAGTTATTTTGTGTTTTGATGAAGTATATATGATCCAATAGTTAATGAAATGAACTCTCAAATTCTCTCACTGCATAGTATGTGCTTGTTTGAAGTTTGGTTGAATGCCAACATGCAAGGGGTTTATAGCCTTCAGAATAAACTGGATTTATTATGCATTTGGAGATGGGTTAGTTGCTTTTTTGTCTGAATTTGGAGATGAGATAGATCTTGTATCTGAAGTTGCACACTGTGATTTTTTGAGAAGCAACTAGTGATGGAAATTTTTTTATCTAAACTTTATATACAATTATATCATGATGTCTACATGAGTATCAGTTTCTAACATAATGTTCATGCTTGTTGCTTGGGTTTGAAAATGAGATTGTTCTTTGCCAAATAGGCTTGTAAGTGATGATGAGATGGATTATGTAACTGAAGTTGCATACTATGATTTATAGAGGAGTGACTAGTGATGAAATAATCCTGTTTGAACTTATGTTGTGGTTTCAATTGACAGTTATCTCATGAGTATTATAAAAGTATAAGTTTCATTTCAGTTAGTAGTATTTTTGCCTAAATTTGACAGTGAAAGTATTCTTTTCACTCTTTGTAGTTCAATAATTTGAACTCCATATTTTGGTTTTGATTGTAAGAGTGTTGCATGAGTTTTTTTTTTTTTTAAATTATTTTTTAGAATTAAATTAATTACAAAATTTAATTTCATGAACTTCCGAAAATTATAGACCATAATTATTACTAAAAGGAAAATGTAACTTGTGATTTTCTTTTGCTGGTGCTTCCACCTATTCACAGGTTGAGCTTTGCAATTCTTTGAATTTATAGATAAGACTACTTTGATGAAGGTACTTCTATGAAATTAAAGGAAAACTACTTACTTTGTGGTTCCTTGGATAACTTTCTTCTATTATCATTTCCAGCCATATGAATGGAAATCAGTTGGTTTCCAAGTGGTATAGATATGCTATCTGTAATCTGTTTTGATGAAGTTTATATGATCCAGTAATTAATGAAATGAACTCTCAAATTGTCTCACTGCATAGTGTGTGCTTGTTTGAAGTCTGGTTGAATGCCCACATGCAAGTTTTGATTGTGAGAGTTTTTTGTTTTTTGTTTTTTGTTTTTGTTTTGTTTTTTTTAAAAAAATTATATACCAACACCAGTGTTTTTACAAACGCCGGTGTAGATTTTAACCAAAATTAAAGCTCCTACGGTGGCATTTGTCAAACGCCGGTGAATGTATATCAGTGGAAAAATAGGGCACTTAGACATACCCATATAATGCCGGTGAATATTCAAAAAAACACCAGTAAATACATTGTGTGTTGTAGTCTTAAATATCTGCCAAAAGCGAGATGATACTCATGTGCCATCCGGGTATTTGGCCAACTCAACCCAAACATCCCATGTAACTCAGTATCACATGATATGATCACATGGTACAAAACATACAAGGAAACAAACAGAAGTTTCCATACTGTAAGCAATTGTATTCTAGATCACAGAACCTAGTTATAATGTCAGCACCATAGATGACAAATGAGGACAACATGACCAAGGCAGCACGAGACAGAAAGCGCACGATCAAGCGAGAGCAAAGGAAGGAGAACACCAGAAAGTATACTTATTCTAATAATACATTCTTTGTACATTAAAATACTTTTAATAATATTTTTCATAACTTAAAATTTGTCATCCTAAAGTAATTTTGATAGCAATAAAAATTTATAATCATTTCTTTTGTTAATGAAATTTGTTAATATAACATCCATTATACTATCTTTTGATGAATTTAACGGTATACGAATTGAATATTTTCTTCAAGATTTTAGTCATTTTAATAACCAATGTCAAAAATGTCATAACATGCATTATCTAATACATATTTTATGCATATTTTGAGGAGAATAATGGTTTACACATCATATGTCAATGATACAGTCTAGTATCAGATCAACACCCAATCTTCCTCAAATCCATCAAGAAACTATCAAGAAACTCTCGACTGCACAGGAGATTGTTTGAATTGAAATGAGATACAGGGAGTCGAGAAGCTAACTGAGGAAGGTTGGAGAAATGGAGAAGAATACAGGAGGATGAAGAGATAATAAGGAATCTGTTGGAATTAATTTTTGCAGTTTTTCCGGGCCAGATTCCGACAGGCTACAGCCACCGTTGGCGCCGGAAAATGAGTGGATTGTGATCCTCTCGACGAGTACTATTCCGTGGTGTACTCACTTGCCAAAAACGAATTCCGTATGAATGAGAAATGTTGGTCCAAAGTTGGGGACTTGAAATGTACTAACTTGGCAACTTGGAGAAAATGGATAGTCCCATATTGAAAATTAGGAAAGATTTTTTCTTGTACATATACTAGAAAACTGGACTAAAGGGCGTAGCCCGGGAGTTACCACTAACGTGTAGTGGAGAGAGGACTTAGCCAAAATGACAAACACGCGCGCGAAGTTGGAAAAGAAGTACAAAACAGAATTCTGGCTTAAATTTTTTTTTTGCCCCAAAACAAATTTTTTTTCCCCAATGAACTGATGAGGCTTTTCACATTCAGTAACTGATACCATTACTCTGTAATAGCAGAGTAATGGCTCACCAGTTATGAATCTGAACCACCAGTCTGCTGTTGCAGAGTAATGGACCATTACTCTGCTGTTACAGAGTAATGGGCCTCTGAAGAGTTTCCATTTCTCTTCTATAAGGCTACTGAATCCTGTAGAGTCTTTGTAGAATCCGAATTTCATTCTTTTTCTTCTTCTTCTCCTCTGTGTCAACAACTGAGAGTACATCACAGACAGCAGTTTGCTGGAATCTCTGAAACAAGGGTGCTGCTCTTCAGAGAAGGTACAGTTGTATCCTAGGTAGCAATTCGCCAGCCACCGTCACACTACGGGGCGAATTTTGCTTTAAGAAGATAGATTTTCATCTCGACTCTGTACAAAGCATTTGGTTTGCTAATTTTTTCTTACTGTATTTCTGTTCTTCACAAATGCTGTTAGTATTTTTCATATTTGTAAAATTGAGTTCCAGCAGTCTTAAAGCAAAATTTTCCTCACTGATTCTAACAGTTTTTTGTAAAGTTTGTTTACAGGTACTGTTATCAATTCGGAAAAAAGAGCAACAACAACAACTCTGTTTCAAGCTGTTTCAGATAAGAACATGGAGAACACACAAAATGATATTGCCAGTGGGCTTATCAGTACCGACACACCGGTGATCCAAAATGTGACTGCACAATCGGTTGTGGCACATTCGGTCATTCTGCCCACACACATAACCGTGGGAGAAAAATCGGAGAAGTTCAATGGAACTAGATTCAAGAAGTGGCAAGGGAAGATGCAGTTCTACCTGACCACCTTAAAGCTGGACAGATTTCTCACTGAATTTGCCCCGATGCTGGCACCGATGGATGCACACTCTGTTGCTGCGGTTGATACGTGGACTCAGGGTGACTACCTCTGTAGGAAATACATCCTGAATGGTCCCTGTACAACGTCTACTGTGTCTTCAAGACGTCCAAACTCCTGTGGGGGTCTTTGGAAAAGAAGTACAAAACAGAAGACGCCGGATCCAAGAAGTTTGCAGTCGGCAAATTTCTGGACTGCAAAATGATTGACTCCAAAACTGTTGTAGTCAAGTCCAAGAACTGCAGGTCATAATGCATGACATCGCTGCAGAGAACATGACGCTGTGCGAACCATTCTAGGTTGCAGCGTTCATCGAAAAGCTTCCACCAGGATCGAAAGACTTCAAGAACTACCTCAAACACAAGCAAAAGGAGATGTCTCTTGAAGACCTAATTATCAGGTTACGGATCGAAGAAGAGAATAGAAAGGCTGATAGGTTCTACAGAAATCAGTCCATAGAAAAGGCCAACGTGGTGGAGCACGAACAGAAGGACAAGAAGAGAAAGTTTCTACCACAGGCCTCAAACAAAAAACCTCTTGCAAAGAGGTTTGCTGGGAAATGCCACAAGTGTGGTAAGCTGGGGCACAAAATTTCTGAGTGCCGCAGCAAGGACAACAATCGTTCAGAATCGGGACATGCAAAAGGGAATGAAAAATCCCACGCACACATAGCTGAGAACTTGTCCACTGGTCTCTCTGACTTGGACCTATGTACTATAATATCAGAGGTAAATCTTGTGGGGAGCAATCCTCGTGAATGGTGGTACGATACTGGGGCCACCAAGTATATTTGTTTGGACAAGAAAATGTTCACTTCATACCAGAAGTGCAACAAAGATGAACAGCTGTTCATGGAAAACTCTTCCACCTCCAAAATTACAAAAACAGGGAAGATAGTGCTGAAGATGACTTCAGGCAAAAAACTAACACTCACAAATGTGTTGCATATTCCAGATATTAGAAAGAACTTGATATCAGGTTCTTTGCTAAGCAAGAATGGGTTTAAGGTTGTTCTTGTTTTTGATAATTTTGTATTGTCCAAGACTGGGGTATACTTGGGTAAAGAATATGTAAAGGATGGACTGTTCAAGTTTAATGTAATGACAGTCATCCTTAAAACTATTGTTCCTGCTGTTCTCAATGTTAATGAAATAACTCATATTGCCTATGTTGTTGAATCTTCTTGTAATACCCCGATTTTCATTTATGAAAATTATTAATTTGCGCACGTAAAATTTTGTAGTATAAAAATCTTATAATTATTTTTCATTATGGATAATGTGTGTGTGTGTGTGTGTGTGTATATATATATATATATATATATATATATATATATATATATATATATATATATATATATGTATGTTTGTATGTATGTATATGTGTTCTCTAATTGTTTTTATAAAGGCCCATTTTCTTCAAATAAACAAAAGCCTTCGTTTTAGCCTAATCTAATTTATTTTGTAAACTATTAATTTGGCCCACTAAATAAAGCCCATGAGCTATTTCTCTTTTATTACAACTTGTAATGTAGAATATTTTTATAAGACTATTTTTACAAAAAAAATAAAATGTACAACTTTTATTATGGGGGACTAGTGAATGCACGTGCATTGCACGTACACGTGCATGAGCACACCAATTGGGGCCGGTTTGGATACAAGTGGGGATTTGTGTGTGGGTAGTTACTTGAGTGTGTGGGTAGTTATTGTAACTCCTACTCTCATCCTAACCCTCTATTCTATAACCATCTACTAAATCCTAGCCCTCTAATCCACCCAAAAATTGTGTATAAATACCCCTCCCATTTAATTGTTTTCTACATTAGAAATCTATTGGAGAAGAGAAATTTTTATAAGAGAGTTGAGCTGTTCTTTGGAGGCCGGCCACCAATAACCAATTGGAGGATTCGATTCTGGCAAGGAGCAAGGAGGAGGAGACGTACATCGCAACTAGGAAGCTCTAAGGGATTTCGCTTTATTTTTTCAAAAGGTGGGTGTTTCTCATGACTTCTAGATTAGAAATCATGCTAGGATTGAAATTGAATTGTCATTATGCATGTGAAAAAAAATTGGATTGATAGAATGATTGTTATGTTGAAATCTTCCATGCTATATATCACGTGAAAATTTGAATGAATGAAAAAGAACTAAAGACATTTTGAGAAACAGGAATTTTTCTGCACAGTCGATCGATCACGTCGAACAGTCGACTGGTCTAATGAAATGAAATATATACAGTTTGAAACCCCATGAAATGATATGATTAATGTGTATTATTATCTTGATTTTACTCTAGCATGCTAATTCGGAGTTAATATTCATCTCTGTAGACCAACAATGAGTAAAGTAAAAATGTGCTGTAGAAATCGTAATTATACGAAAGAAAATATTAGTTATGAGAATTCTACATTAAATTGTAAACTATGTTTATGATGATGGTAACCGGATGAAATTGTATGTTGTATCAATATTGAACATACTGTAGTTTAACAAAAATGCTGTGTGCTAATAGAGAAAAGGAAGGAAGAAACATTTCCTTAATTCGAAATTTAACTCTAATCAGTCGTCCGAATAGATGTAGTAGTCGACTGTCCTGAACATCAAAAGTTTCGAATCAAAACCCTGCTAAACAGCCGAATAGTTTGAGAAACAGTCGACTGCCCCGTAATTGATATTTTAGAGTTTTAAACACTACGGAACAGCCGACTGGTCATGTGCAGCAGTCGACTATCCCGAAACTTTTCTTGAATAATTTTCTTTTGCTGAACAAGTCGACTGAGTATGTTCTGAGTCGACTGTCCAGATCCGTTTTTGACATCTCAGAATTCTAGATTTGCTTTATGATAAAGATTATGTATCTACTGTTGATGAATAAAGATTGGTTGTGACAATTTAGAAAAAAAAAAGGGTAAATTCTATTTGTCTTTGCACGAAATTGCACATGAAGTGAAGTAATTCATTCTATTGAATTTATGAAAAGTTTTATGATTGCGAAAGCTATGAACATGAAAAGGGAAATCTACTGTGAATATGAAACGTGAACTTATGAGCTTGAAAGGCTCAATTCTTGTATAAATTGTGAATTGAAATAGAGAACTAGAGGGTAGCTAAGTCTCACACTGGCATTGAAAAGAAAGGAATTGAAATGAAATTTGAAATGACAGACCAAGGTTTGGGTCATGTTGAATGAATGATTAAGACAGGCATAGTGGAGAGGCTAACTCTAGAGAATTGATTTTGTTTATGATTCTAATAAACTAAGGACTAGATACATAGTGGAGATGTGATGAAAGTAAGAGAAAAACACGAGTATGAGGGCCATCGGATTGGCAGTGTGAGAGTGATCCACAGACTGCCTGCTTGATGCGTCATGACATGGCGTGGGCACTACTCCAGAATTATCGTCCCGGTGACGACGCTTGTGGGGTGTTTTGGTGGCTGCAGGTGGTGCCATTGTTCCATGGCGGAGGCTGAATTGTCCATAGTCTGCCTGCTCGATGCGTCGTGTCAGTGCGTGGGATTCCCCTCCAGGCTGCATGGGCATAGGCTCGTAGATCATAGAACACCTAGGATACTTACCGTAGTTACCGTAGTAGTTTAAATCATGGCGAGAGATTGAACCCTATAAGATGAAGTACGATTAAGGGCTTGCCCTCGGACCTATGTAGTATGGGATGCATAGAATCCGAACAAGTGTGCATTAGTGTCATATAACATAATAATTGCATTAAGGACTAAGTGCACAATCACAACACGACATCAACAGGATAGTCCCTTTTAGTTTTGTTTGTGAACAAGTTTGTGGTTTGTTAAGAAAGGAGAATCGTTATATTGTTTCCGGCATAGAGATGATGGCCGTGTATAATTTTTGTCGGTTGAATAAACTGACGTACCCACAGTTTTGTATGCAGGATAAATGGCTTGATAAAGATTAAAGGAGAATTGATGCTTAGAGATTATTCATTGTTGTACTCTTGTATAAATGTTGTAAATTGCTTCTGCTGTCATTTCATGTAAATTATTGTGATATATGCTTCCGCTGTAAAATGTAAAGTGTAAAGATTTCATGTAACTCTGATGAAAAAGAAAAGTTTTAATTTCCTTGTAAAATTGTACTAAATGAAGTGTAAAGATCCTGTGGAATCTCGAATTCAGTGTATTTTGGATTCGGGGTGTTACACTTCTTCTGTTTGGCATGAAAGACTAGGCCATGTTAATGTCAATTCTATGCGTAGATTAATTAACATGAATTTGTTGCCAAAATTTAAAGTGGATAACTCCGAAAAATGTGAAGTTTGCACGGAGGCCAAACTCACTAAAACTCCATCAAGTTCTATAGAAAGAAATACAGAAACTCTAGGCCTAATTCACATAGATCTGTGTGTTTAAAATACGTGCATACCAGAGGTGGCAAAAAGTACCTTGTGACATTCATAGACGATTGCACAAAATTCTGCTATGTATACTTGTTACATAGCAAAAATGAGGCTTGGGATAAATTCAAAGAATATAAACTTGAGGTTGAGAATCAATTTGGCAAAACGATTAAAATCGTTAGGAGTGACAGAGAAGGAGAATATGATGCACCATTTAATATGTTCTGCTCTGAACATAGAATAGTTCATCAGACAACTGCTCCTTACTCACTCGAATCAAACGGTACTGCCGAGCGCAAGAACAAAACTCTAAAGGAGATGATGAATGCCTTGTTGTTGAATTCTTACTTACCCCAAAACATGTGGGGGGAAGCATTGCTGACTGCCAACTACATTCTCAATAAAATACCTCACAAGAAAACTGGCAAGACACCATAAGAACTGTGGAAAGGTAACGTACCTTCGTATAAATACCTCAAAGTGTGGGGGTGTCTAGCAAAAGTGGTAGTACCTAACCCGAAACATGTCACCATCGGACCTAAGATGATTGATTGCATATTCATAGGCTATGCACACAACAGTAGTGCATATCTGTTCTTGGTATACAAATCAGATATACTGGATATCCATGTGAATACAATAATGGAATCAAGGAATGCTTCCTTCTTTGAACACGTATTTCCGTGCAAGGATACTACGTACAGCAAATGTACATGTGAACAAGGAAATGCAAGCACTTTGGTTGATGCACCAGAACATGATACTAATGAACCTAGACGAAGTAAACGGGCTAGAACATCAAAATCATTTAGTCCTGACTTTGTAACGGTCATTCTGTTAGAGAATGAGCCCAGAACTTTCAAGGAAGCCATGTCTATGCCTAATGCTCCTATGTGGAAGGAAGCAATCAAAAATGAAATAGACTCCATTATGCAAAATTATACATGAGAGTTAGTCGACTTGCCTTTTAGGTGTAAAGCTCTAGGATGCAAATGGATTTTCAAACAAAAATTGAAACCAGATAGTCCAATAGAGAAGCATAAGGCAAGACTTGTGGTACAAGAATTTAGGCAAAAGGAAGGCCTAGATTTCTTTGATACATATTCCCAGTTACAAGAATAACTTTCATAAAAATGTTGATAGCTATTGCTGCTCTACGTAACCTGAAAATACATCAAATGGATATTAAAACTGTATTTCTAAATGGAAACTTAGAAGAAGAAATATACATGAAACAGCCTGAGGGTTACGTGATTCCTGGACAGGAAAACAAGGTGTGCAGGCTTGTAAAATCCCTATACAGACTAAACAAGCTCCAAAGCAGTGGCATGCAAAATTTGACAATATTATGATGTCAAATGGTTTCAAAATAAATAAATGTGATAAGTGTATCTACATCAAAGATACTCCAAATGGATACATTCTGGTCTGTCTGTATGTAGATGACATGCTCATTATTGGAAGTAATAACGACATTATCAAACAAACTAAGAGCATGCTTAGTGGCAGGTTTGACATGAAAGATTTGGGAGTTGCAGATGTCATACTAGGAATCAAAGTCTCCAGGACATCTGAGGAAATTACTTTGTCTCAAGCTCATTATGCTAAGAAAGTACTTGAAAGATTCAAGAATTATTCCAATGGGACAGCTCCGTCGATCCCAGTCTTCACTTGTTCAAAAATACAGGCGAAAGCATATCACAACTGGAATATGCACGTGTAATCGGTAGTCTGATGTACCTAACAAATTGTACAAGACCGGACCTAGCACATTCGGTAAATGTACTGAACTGATACACGAGTAATCCAAGACGAAGTCACTAAAAAGGAATAACTAGAGTATTGAACTACTTGCGACATACTCAGAGTTATGCACTGCATTACACCAGATATTCAGCAGTACTAGAAGGCTACAGTGATGCCAACTGGATATCGGACTCCAAGAACTCAAAATCCACAAGTGGATATGTCTTCACACTTGGTGGTATAGCTGTGTCATGGAAATCCTCTAAACAAACGCTATTGGCCAGATCCACCATGGAATCTGAGTTTATTTCTTTAGACAAAGCGGCATAGGAAGCAAAATGGCTTCGAAGCATTTTAGAGGATATTCCTAGGTGGGAAAAACCAATGCCTACTTTATGTGTACATTGTGACAGCTATTCGGCTATAGCACGGGTACTGAGTTGTATGTATAACGGCAAGTCTCGTCATATAAGAAGGCGACACAAAACCATTAGACAACTGCTCTCAAATGGAGTAATCTCTATAGAATATATAAAATCGGCCAACAACCTAACGGATCAATTTACTAAAGGTCTGTCGCGAGAACAGGTTATGAGATCATCAAGAGGAATGGGTTTAAAGCCTATGACGAAAGAGGATACTTGATGGAAACCCTACCTAGGAATTGGAGGTCCCAAGATTTAAGTTCAAAGGGACAACTAAATCTTGTTGAATCGACGGGAGCACTGAGAGATTAAAATCTCATACCCACTCTTAGGATGATAAAACAGTGCTGCCTGCATAGAGTTAGGATAAGCTTGGCTTTTAATGATTCCCATAGCTTAGAAATAAAAGTGAGGTATAGCAGGATACTCTTTATGGGCAATCACCTTATGAGTGTGAAATGTGATCGTTTCTAGGAGAATGAAGATAGGCTACATTCTCCAAGTTCACTCACGATTAACCAGGGATGTTCAAGGCCAAAATGAACACAACAAGAGAACTTAGTTCTGTGAGCAGATGAAACTGTGTGATAGTTATGGTCTAGATTCACATCAAAGCCCGGGTAGTTCAAGACATCATGATCACTACCTGATCAAGTGAATCCGATAGCTACTTACTAAGGGTGGTTCAAAGTTGAAAAATTACTACCATTCCTGATGCAGCGATTTTCTGATTGTACTCTCAGAGTTTTTCTGTCATGTTTTTTGTTTTTATGTCGTGTCTGGATTACAAAGTCTGGTCATTTCCATTCATGTGGGGGGTTGTTGGAATTAATTTTTGCAGTTTTTCCGGGCCGAATTCCGGTAGGCTCCGGCCACTGATGGCACCGGAAAATGAGTGGATTGCGATCCTCTCGATGAGTACTATTCCGTGGTGTACTCACTTGCCAAAAATGAATTCCGTATGAATGAGAAATATTGGTTCAAAGTTGGGTACTTGAAATGTACTAACTTGGCAACTTGGAGAAAATGGATAGTCCCATATAGGAAATTGGGAAAGATTTTTTCTAGTATATATACTAAAAAATTGGACTAAAGTGCGTGGCCCGGGGGTTACCACTAACGTGTAGTGGAGAGAGGACTTAGCCAAAATGACAAACATGCGTGCGTGCGCGTTAAATTTTTTTTTTGCCCCAAACTAATTTTTTCCCACAATGAACTGATGAGGCTTTTCACATTCAGTAACTGATACCATTACTCTGTAACAGCAGAGTAATGGCTCACCAGTTATGAATCTGAACCACCACTCTGCTGTTGCAGAGTAGTGGATCCCTGTTACAGAGTAATGGGCCTCTGAAGAGTCTCCATTTCTCTCCTATAAGGCTACTGAATCCTGTAGAGTCTTTGTAGAATCCGAATTTCATTCTTCTTCTTCTTCTTCTCCTCTGTGTCAACAACTGAGAGTACATCACAGACAGCAGTTCGCTGGAATCTCTGAAGAAAGGGTGCTGCTCTTCAGAGAAGGTACAGTTATATTCTGGGAAGCAATTCGCCAGCCACCGTCACACTTCGGGGCGAATTTTGCTTTAAGGAAAGTAATTTTCATCTCGACTCTGTACAAAGCATTTAGTTTGCTATTTTTTTCTTACTGTATTTCTGTTCTTCATAAATGTTGTTAGTATTTTTCATATTTGTAAAATCAAGTTCCGACTGAATCAAGAAGCTCAACAACAATCAGGTAATTCTCTTATAACAAGTTACATGCTATTTGTACTTATTTTATGCATTCTTTATTCTTCAGCATATTGCATACCGACACGTGTCTAATCTTCCAACGGCCTAACTGCTATCACAGTCTGAGGATCAGCTGATGATAAGCCATAAAGTGTTAAATGAACAGGCGAAAGGATACAACCATATCCTGGCTTATAATAGTAGAGAACAGGGAGTTCAGGCACCAGATGATCTTACCATTCTACAGTCAAAAGACCACGTCAAACAAAGGATATATGATATACAAGTAGAGAAAGCAAGGAGAAACCATAGCAGTATAGTGGAAAATTTTGATGTTAAGTAAATCATCCCAGAACCGAGGATAACAAAATTACCTTAATCGATTGGAAAGGCAATAGGTCTTAGATAAATTGAAGCAATACACACTCCAGTGTCTATATATAATCTTAGATGATGGTACCTGAACCGGGGAAATATATGCAACAGGAGCTAATATACCCATCGCATAGGACATCTGTAAGATCAAGGCATAAGGAAAGGGACATGTTATCAGTAGAGATTCAAGAAAAATAAATAGATTTGAGTTTCCCATATAGTCACTTTTAGTCTCATCTAATGATTAGATACATATATGGACAATCAAGATGATAATAATAAATCATTGTTGGCTATTTGAAACTGCAATGTCTATACACTGTTAAAAAAGAATGAAGCATATAAGAAAATAAGGAGAATTGGAAGGATAATTTAAGCAAAAGAAGAGGTAAGTCTGTATTCCCTATATCCTATTAGAAAAATTATAATGTGAGTGATCATTAATCATTGATCATAAATTGGCTGCATAAATCAAACAGGAAAACAAAAATATTAGAGAAGGGTAATGATTGTGCTCTCTAAGCATTATGTGGGCTTGTTGCTGCTAATTTTGGTGTGGGCGCAAACAAATAATATATACATTTTTCTTGAAACAACAAAAGCAAACCTGCTGACTTCTTGCCAGACCTGTAAAGTCAGTAACCAAAAATATTTTGAAAGAGCTTTTACGGAGAAAATACTGATTACCTTTTCTATGGTTGGAATAGAGGGGTATTTATAGTTGCCTTTGGAAACAGTTTTGAGATAATCATTTATCTCTACTTACAGTGTTTTTGGATAAGAAATATAGTTTAAATTGTTTTATGATAAGAGATTTGGTTTAAACCGTCTCTTAGAAATAAACAATAATTTGAATTACTCTTTAAATATCCTAGATTTGTTCATAATGGGCCTGTCACCTGACCAAGTAGGATAGACCCGTTTTTGGGTTATTAGGCTTGGAAAAGACCATGTTCCCATTTCTGAACCGTTTGTAGTGAAAATTACCATTTTACCCCTAAGAGCTTTCAGATTCGTACCTGATTCGAATGGTTCCGTTTTAGTTCTATTTTTAGCAATATCACAAGCCCTCCACTCTCGAAGACTGAGTTTCACAGCCTTTGAGGAGTAGTTCGCCCATTTTTAATGGCTCATAGAATTTATCGGCGTTCTCGGTGACGTTTAGAGCTCGCTTGGAGTGTAACAATGCTTTCCTGAGTTTTTAAAATACTCAGAATTATTTTTAGAATTTTTCAGATTTTTTTTGATTTTTTTTTTCTAATTTTAATCATTTTTTGATTTTTTAATTCAATTTCCGAATTTAGTTAATTATTTTTCGAAAATTTTAATTAATTATTCTAAATTAATAATTACATTTTCTGAACTAAAAAATATTTCATGAATTTAGTAATTATTTTTAGAATTTTTAATTAATATTTTTGATTTTTAATTATTTTTTTTGAATTTTGAAATAATAAATTTGAAATAATAATTAAATAAATGATTTAATTAATTACCTGATGACCTGGCAGAATCTGGGGCGTCGATTGCGTCAGGCGTGCACGCTGAGGAGATCTAATGGTTCAACACCCGGTTTTGATCTTTGAAACCGGGTACACTTTGAGAGGAAATCTGAACACTTCATCACAGCGAACACGAAAATCGGAGAGATCGGGTGGACTACAAGCCACTTTGCATGCGTGCTACCGGGGTGGGGGTTTACTCGGTTTGAGACCGGGTAAAGAGCCAGGTGGCACGTTGTCATGCCGCCACATCAGTGTTTGACACGTCGTTGTTGACCCGATCAATGCTGGCAGCAAAGTTTTTTTTTTCTTTTCTTATCTTTGCGCAGATGCATTGTAATTAACTTTCGTAGAGCTACAGACGTCCGATCGGGGTGTATGACCACTCATTTTGAAGAGGACTCGAAGATCTACCACTTAGTTCAGATTTTTTTTAAACAATCATCGATTTTTAGGGTGAAAACTAGCCCATAATTTCTCTACCTACAGAGAGTTAAGAAGAGGAGTTCTGCAGTAAAATAGACATTCCCGGTGCTACAGACATCCGATTGGAGTGTGTGACCCCTTATTTCGAAGGATAAGATAAACAATTTCTCTTTAGAAGTCAACTGAAGAACCATCCATTTTTAGGGTCAGAACAAGCCTGCAATTTTTTTTTGCCTCCATGAAGTTTGAGAAGAGCTTTGTATGACTCTTGGGGAGATCCGTTCTTGGAGGCGAGTTTTAGGGAGCATCTCTAGACGAGCAGGGCTCCAAACTCTTTTGGAAAAAAGGGCACTCGGGCGGTGAGCGAAGCGAAGAACATCACTAGGATCCAAGAGAGAGCTGTTCGGGAGGCAAGTTTGAGGAGCAACTCTAGGGGTGAGTTGGGCTCCGAATTCGCTTGGAAGAAGGCCGCTCGGGAGACGAGCGGAGCGAAGAGTATCTCCAGACTCTAGGAGAGAGCCGTTTAGGAGGCGAGCTTGAGAAGCAACTCTAGGAGAGAGTTGAGCTCCAAACTTATTTGAGAGAAGTCCACTCGGGGGCGAGTGGGACGAACAACATCATCAGGCTCTAGGCAAGAGCCATTCGGGAGGAGAGCTTGAGGAGCAACTTTAGGGGGGAGTTGAGCTTCGAACTCGTTTGGAAAAAGGCCAATCGGGAGGCGAGTGGGACGAAGAGCATCACCAGGCTCTAGGAGAGAGCCGTTCGGGATGCGAGCTTGAGAAGTCATTCTAGGGGAGAGTTGAGGTCCGAACTCGTTTAGAAGAAGTCCACTCGGGGGGCGAGTGGGACGAACACCATCACCAAGCTCTAGGAGAGAGTCGTTTGGGAAGTTTGAGGAGTAACTCTAGGAGAGAGTTGAGCTCCGCACTCGTTTGGAAGAAGGCCACTCGGGAGGTGAGCGTGGCGAAGAGCATCACTAGGCTCTAGGAGAGAGCCGTTCGGGAAGCGCGCTTGAGGAGAAACTCTAGGGGGGAGTTGAGCTCCGAACTCATTTGGAAAAAGGCTACTTGGGAGGCGAGTGGGACGAAGAGCATCACCAGGCTCTAGGAGGGAACTGTTCGGGAGGTGAGCTTGAGGAGCCGTTTTAGGGGAGAGTTTAACTCCGAATTCGTTTGGAAGAAGTCCACTCGGGGGGCGAGTGGGACGAACAACATCACCAGACTTTAGGAGAGAGCCATTCCGGAGGCAAGTTTAAGGAGCATCTCTAGGTGAGGGTTGAGCTCCAAATTCGTTTGGAAGAAGGCCACTCGGGAGGCGAGTGGGACGAACAACATCACTAGGCTCTAGGAGAGAGACGTTCGGGAGGCGAGTTTGAGGAGCAACTCTAAGGGAGAACTGAGTTCTGAACTCATTTGGAAGAAGGCCACTCAGGAGGTGAGCGGAACGAAGGACATCACCAGGCTCTAGGGGAGAGCCATTCGGGAGGCGAGCTTGAGGAGCAACTCTAGGGGAGAGTTGAGCTCCGAACTTGATGTTTGAGCCAGACAAATTTGTAGAAGAAAACCGAGGAGAGGGCTGACGCCATATCCAATGCTTGAAGCTGAACTGGTTGCACTAGAAGCTCTTCCAAAGAGCTGGGCTCCAACCCCATCGCATGGAGTTAGGGGGGTTGCTGGCGTGGCTCGGAAGAGGAGCTAAGCACGGAACTCATTGATGAGAGTTGTCTAGCAGAGGGAGCAGCTCCAGGGACGACCCAGCCCTGGAGATAGCCCTGGAAAAGAGCTGGTCTTCGAACTTGCTTGTTGCAAAATTTAACTAGTAGTGGGAGGAGTATGAATGGTCGTTTTGAGCCCCGAAACCACATACTTGCAAGTTATGAGGGCAATTTCGAACCATGATTGTGAACTTCGAACTAGTTGTTTCAGAGTTATCAGCAATTTATAGGGGCAATTCCAATGGTGAGCTGCTCCGCACTTGCTTATTTGTAAGTGGCTAAAATGGCTAAAGAGGCTAAATCTGCTGCTGCTAATTTTGGTGTGGGAGTAAACAAATGATATGTAGATTCTTCTTGAAATAATAAAATCTAACCTACTGACTTCTTGCCGGTGTTAACCGTTTCTTGACGCTGCCGTTGACCTACAAAAAGTTCGAAATATCGGGATTGTTTCCGGCGACGAACCCTTCGACGCTTATGTCAGTAACCAAGAAGATTATGAACGAGCTTTAGTGGAGAAAATACCGATTACCTTTTTTATGGTGGGGGTAGAGGGGTATTTATAGTCGTCTTTGGAAACAATTTTGAGATATTCATTTATCTCTACTTTCCGGTGTTTTTGAATAAGAAATAGAGTTTAAATCGTTTCATGATAAGATATTTGGTTTAAATCGTCTCTTAGAAAATTATGAGATAATTATGAATTTGAATTTGAATTAGTTCTGAATTTGAATTACTCTTTAATGGACTGTCATAATGAATTTGAATTACTCTTTAAATGTCCTAGATTTGTTCATAATGGACTGTCACCCTGACCTAGTAAGATAGACCCGTTTTTTGGTTATTGGGCTTGGAAAAGACTCAGTTCCCATTTTCGGACCCATTTTTAGTGGAAATTACATTTTCACCCCCGAGATCTTTGAGATTCGTGCCTGATTTGAACGGTCCCGATTTTGTTCTGAATTTAGCCATATGAGGGCTCTACTGAAATCTATTTGTACCTCATACACGAGCAGAGACTCCATAAATCAAAAAGGTAATATCTTTACCACGTATGAACCATGGGGGATTTGGAGGGCTTCTCTATGGTTGCTGGGGCACTTGGTGTGATTAGCCGAAAGGAAGCAAAACCTACCCCTAGTGGAAACAAGAATGAAGACTACCCTTTTAAGTACTTTTCAGGCTTCGTTACAGTTGAGTGCAACTTTATAATTTTAGGAAAGGAAAACAGAGGAAATACATGATAGAAGAATAAACACATATATGCGGACTTTTCATGGATCCTTACAAATAGTCTCATAACAATCCTGTGTACGTCAGGTCTTGTAAGGTTACGGCAAACGCCAACATCACAACACGCAGTGTAACCTCGACAATTGCTAGTCTCGACTGGATCAATGAGGCCTAGTGAAAATAGTCGTTCAAGCAACAAACCGCTTGAGTACCTTGACAGAATGGCATATGACATATAAAACATTATCTAAACTCATCCAAAATGTTCGATTAATACCAATTACATGTCAGTAGTAATCTCACGAGATCTGCTAAACATTTTGGAGGAGAAATAACTCTAAGATGACAGTGACATGCAAGCAGGCTCCTATGTGTTTCTAATTTTCAGTGCGACGAACACTGAAGTATCAATTTAAAGGGGGCAAAGAAGCATTACTATATGTTGGGTAAAAGAAGCATTACTACATGTTGTGTGACTTAACAATAATGGAAGACGACCACCAATGGTTTGATTCAGCATATGGAGAAGACCTATTTGAGGACTGCAATAGTTTCCTTGGACCTTAGGGTCTGTTTGGAAACATTTAAGTTGGGGAATGGGAAGGAATGGAATGAAAATGAATGGAGAGGAATGGAGAGAAAGGGAAAGGGATGAATTAACTTTATAAGTTGTGTGTGTTTGGCAACTGGTGGAATGAAATTGATTTTTTTTTTGTTTCCATTTCCTAGTCTTGTTTGACAAACAATGGAATATTATGGATTACGGCATTTTGAAAAACCTTTTGATAACATTTGTACATGGACATACTTCTGACATTTTGCATTTTAGGTTAAGTAATGAATAAAATTGTTTTCCTGGAGAGAAAAAAACATACCTCTGACACTCCCAAAAAATGAAGATTTATTAATTCTAAAATCACCCACTCTAACCAAAATTAATTAGTTTACCTTATTTTTTATTTTTTTTATTTTTTTTGTAATTTAATTCTTTTCACTTTTGATATTTGAATTTAAAAAAGAATTGGGTAAAAAATATATTATCAACGGGATCAAGAACATTGGGTAATTTACACCGAAAGAGGGATCTTAGTTCGGTACTAAAAGTTGGCGAGGTGATTTGCCGAAACTGAAAGACAATTAAAAAAAAAAAAAAAAAAAAAAAAAAAAAAAACAACAACAACAACAACAACAACTATTCTCTAATTAAAAAGTTCGGTGGTTTCTGAAATTTAACGTTTATTTTATGTGAAGTTCTTTTAACATAGTTGGTCTTATATTTATTTATTTATTTAAGTTGAAGAAAAATTAGTTGTTTCCATTCCTTTACCCAGCTTTCCGAGGGGGTGGAGCTGGAATAGAATTCGGCTCAAATCTTTCCCTAGGGAATGATATTTAATTGTTTCCTTTATTTTCTTTTTCAAAACAAACATGCCGTGGAATAGGATAAGATGGGTCTATCCACAGTATTCCATTCCTTTTCCTAGTTTTTTGGGTTTCCAAACGCGCCCTTAATGTCAGAAGATATATTGCGGACATAAACTAGGATATGCGGAGTTTTATTGCTTCTGTGACATTGAGTACATAAGAGTACATAGTAACATCATAAACCATAAAAATTCTTCCACCTCTTTCTTTTCTTGAGAATTTTTTTTTTCCTAAGCCACATCCGAACATATATATATTTGATTAATCAATTATTTATTTTTTATTTGTTTGTTGTTATTGTTGTTCAATTATTTATATTTTATTTGTTTGTTGTTATTGTTGTTGTTGTTGCTGCTGCTGTTGCTAATCCGAATTTTTGGGCGATTTGGGAGAAAGAATGAATTGGTTTGGGCTGAATTGAGGTTTGGAGTTAAAGAAATGGACAAAGACCAAAGTACACCCAACGCCTAAGTACAAAACGTTCATATAACGTTTGAAAAAATATATTATACACATTTCTCCGTTAACTTAACCCATTCTATTAACCTTGAATTATTAAATTACATTTTTACCCTTACCCTTTCATAAACAAATCCTTCTTTCACCCCCTTTCTTCATTCCTTTTTCTTCATTCATTTTTCTCCATTAAATTAGTAGTATGTGTAGATGAAAGTTTCCTGGTTTTGTCCAGTTTGACTGGGTAATATGGCCAGTACTACGGACCCCGTCTAATTTTCATTGTCTAAAAATTTTTGAGAACCCTTTTTTCCGCTCAAGAATGTGTGACCAATATTTGTAAAACAGTAGTTAAAAGACTTCATGAATTGAAACAGGAAACTTTCATCTGCACATACTATTAATATAATGGAGAAAAATGAATGAAGAAAAATGAAAGAAGAAATGGGGGGGGGGGGGGTGAAAGAAGGATTTGATTATGAAAGAGTAAAGGTAAAAATGTAATTTAATAATTCAAAGTTAACAGAATGAGTTAAGTTAACGGAGGAATGAATATAATGTATTTGGACGTTTTGTACTCAGGCCAAACGTTGGGTTGTGGGAGGGGGGGAGGGACTTTGGTTTTTGCCCTAATGAAATTAACTTATCTTTTATAGGATATTCGTGGAGTTTGAATAATTGAATTTGTAAGACCCCGCAAAATGGTATATATTTATTTTGTATTTTAATCCGTGCACGATTTATAGTTGCACATATTAATGAATTTTTCTCAATTTTAATTGAGTAAGTATTGAAACATATTATTATTCGATATGTTTTGAACTCAACGAAGGTGCTATTGTAGGACCGTAGTTGAGATATCTTCTCAATTAAGTCATATATTAGTCTTAACTATAATTGAGTTAGGACGTATAATATTGAATTATTATTTTGTATGGTAATTATACGATTTCATGTGTATTATTACAAATTGTATTGACATTATTTATGTGTATTTCAATTTCTATTTGATTAAAATTATATGTGAGATTGTTGTGATTTAAATCATCTAATTAAACCCAATATGATTCAACTAGACCCAAACAAACACACCCTAGCTTGAACCCAAGTTGACCCAACCTAACTTAACTTTGTTTTGTGCATGACATGAACAAAAATTTGTGCATATACACTAATTTTGGTCAGCCATCTTTTGGAGGCAAGGATGGGAGGTTTTGATTTTTAAATGGTGGAATCTAGGGTTTTTGTGTAACCCTAAGAGATTACTTGAGTGTTGTAGCATCCAAAGCAATTTGTTCACTTGGACACTCTACCTCCCCTCCCCTCCCCTCCAATGCATGTTAGCCTCATCGCTCTCTCTCTCTCTCTCTCTCTCTCTCTCTCTCTCTCTCTCTCTCTACATCAGGCCAATCTTCTCAAACTGTCTCCCTCTCATTCTATTTAAACTCCCCTACAAGCATTAACTCCATTTCTCATTCTACTATCTCCAAAATTTTCTACTACACTTATATACTATCTATAAGGAGTTAGCCACTGAATTGGAGGAAGAATAAGGAGCCAAAGAGAAGAACAAGGAGTCAAGGAAGTAAGGAGTGCAAGCAAGGAGGAGCAAGAACAAGGAGGCCAACTTGGAGAGTACGCTTCATCTACAAACAAAAGGTGGGTGTTTCTAAACCTTTGTGACGTTTAAATTTTTGTGGTGAAATCTTGATGTGGTCTTGACAGCATGAGTTGGTCATAGAATGTGTGTAAGTGTTAAAATTTGTTGCATGCTAGTTTTATTAGTGGAAGACTATATAAAAACACAGTAAAAAGCTGAATAGAAAAGTGTGTTAGGTCTGGATGCTATAACTCAAAAATTACTTGGAGTTTGAGTTTGAAATTTTAAATGTAGAATCTTGTGTGTGTTATACACCATGCTTCCAAATTTCGTAATTTTTGAAATTTATTTACTATTTTAATTGAATACGAATTTAAACATTGACTGTGCAGAAAACAGATTTAGCTTAGATTCTGACTATGATTTTCCAAAGATCATAACTCTGTAACCACTTACGATATAATGCTAAAATTTGGGTATGTGCTTGTAATATGTGTTAAGTGCTTGAATATAAAATTTTATAATTTTTGGACAACGTTTGCTATTTTTATAAAATCCAAAACCGTTGACTGTTCTGAAAAGAAAAGACAAAGTGAAGATAATTTGTTCTATTTTTAGTTAATTTTCAAGAAATCATAACTTGAAAAATAATTGGTAGTGTTGACTCCTAGTTTGGTGTGCACAAAATGTGCTTACAAATACTAATAAGTTTCAATTAAGATGTTCAGATTTTCAGGAATGAGTAAAGTCAATAAGAGATTCAAAAAGATTAAAAAATAAGCAAAGAAGAAAAACAATAAAAAAATATTACAAATTCAAGCAAAAGGATTGCAAAATCAAGCAAAAGAAGAAGTCATTCAAAAAGAGCACATGTTGATTAGTGCCCAAGAAAGCCACAAAGATCAGTTTCTGTTATTCCATATATGTGAGATTTTATATGTATTTGATTGATTATTGATTGATTAGTATATGGTAAGAATATAAAGTGGTTTCGTCAGCATCAACACGATTGCGGTTGACCGTACTACACTATCGGTCGACCGCACCATAGTCGATCGCTCATCGCAGTTAAAATGATGAGACAGTCGATCATCCATCTTTTGACTTTTCGATTAAAAGATGAACGGTCGACTGTCCCTTTTTGCGGTCGACCGTACCTCGTTCAGATTTCTTTTTTGAAATGTATCGTTTCTATTTTTAAGAGATACACTTTCTAAGTCTATATATTTGGACGAACCACTGCGTATTCTTCACCTATTACTCTCAAAAAAATCTTCTAAACTTATCAATTCAATAATCAATCCGAGTGTGAGTGATACTTATTTGTTTTCTTCAGTCAGGATCATTAAGGATCTTGAGTTTCTCTTTTCTTCCACTTCGGTGAGATTAACGTGGCTTGTATTAGAAGTCTTGTGGGTATAATAGGTCTCTCGGCCTGAATCCGAGAATCACTGTACAAGGGTTTGAGTATAGTGGAATGCTTGTGGCCAAGAATTGCTATAAGTAGGTGGTGTGGACGTAGTCCTGGGGGTCGAACCACGTTATATCCCTGAGTCACTTGTGCTTGCTGTATTTGCTTTTTCTATCTCTTCTCATTTACTATGCAACTTAATTTTGATTTTTTTAATTCCGCACAATCACCCTATTCATCCCCCCTAGGGTGATTAACAGTGGTATCGAAGCGAGGTGCTTACTAAAAGCTTAAAAGTTTAAGCAATGGTCCAATGACCGAAATCCCCCCTCCCGAAAGCTTGTATTCATCAGAGCCATTCATCTCCAATGGGAAAAGTCTAACATGCTCACCATATTTTGATGGAAAATACTATGATGTTTGGAAAGTTCGTATGTCTCATTTCTTACAGATGCTTGGAGAAAGAAGTATGGAATGTGTGCGTAAACAAAACAGATATTCCGGTCAGCGATGGAAATAAGGCTTTCTCAAAAGCAGAGCTAGCACTAAAAACCTCAAAGTCCAAAGCTATGACGGCTCTTTATGTAGGATTGAACAATAAAGAATTAATGTGATGCGGGCGAAATTGCAAGACGGCATATGACATTTGGAACAACATGCTGAAACGGCATGAGGGAACTGCTTCATTTCTACTTGAGCTTGAGAGCTTAGGTAAGGGGTTGGATGATGACCGAAATGTCGGAAAACTCATAAGGTGTCTCACGCCGGAATGGAATGTAAAAGAAGCCGCAAGTTGTCTCACGCCGGAATGGGATGTAAAAGATGCCACAATGAGGGAGACCCTTGAGGAAAAGGGATTCAATTACTACACCTTCCAAGGAAAACTGAAGACATACGAGATGGAGATGAATGAAACCAAAAGATACAGGCAGAACATCGGGATTGAACAAAAAACCGAAAAGAGGACCATTTCCTTAAAAGCAGAAAAATCTCCATCATCAAAAGCAGAGTCAGATCGTGAGGAGTCAGAAGACGACATCGCCTTGCTGACTAAGTAATTTTATAAGTATCTTAAAAATAAAAAATATGGCAGGTATCAAGGAGAAAGAGAAAAGAATAAAAACGACATATTCTAAAAATTCAAGAAGCCTGGACACATTCGGACAAATTGTCTCGTCTCATAGGACAGGAATAGGGACCTCTACCACTCCAATCCAGGATAGAGAAAGAAGGCGTTGAAGGAAACATGGCTAGACTTATATTCAAGCAAGGATGAGCAGGATCACAACAATGTTGGTTTCATGGCTCATGGAAATGGTGAGGTGCAATCATCATCTCAAGAAGAGGTAATCGAAGAACCCACTTACGATGATTTAGTAGACATGTGTAATGGATTAAAAAATTATGCTAAGAAATTGAGTCATGAATTAAGATAATATAAACAAATTCCAAATGAATCACATGACTCTTGCATCACTAAAAATAAAAAACTGAAAAATAAAAATTCTTTGATTATGGAAAAATTCGACTCATTTAGAAAAGATCATGACGTGTTGCTAGAGGAAAATGAGTATTTAAAAAAACAAATTTAAGAATCTTTAGCAACACATGATGAAAACTTAAGAGAAATTCATGAGAAATATGTTTATATTGCTAAACTCAATGATGATTTAAAGGAATGCAAAAGAAAATTTGATGAGGTAGGGGAAAGTTGTAATGAAGAACTTGAACAAAATAGAATACTTGATGCTACACTAGACACTCTTCGTTGGAACACAAAAGACAATGAGATGAGTAGGAAAAAACTTTGTAAAAGAGTTATTGAGCTCGAGAAAATTGTTGAAAAATATAAAGGGCCCAGTTACCTTATTACAAAGAATTCAAGACCTTATCATGATAATCGATGGCTTGGTTACGAAGAGCCAATACACCATCAAAATTCTAAATCATCAGGTCATACACACATGCACAGTCACCAACATAATCACAAATCAACTCAAAACTATGCAAGTGTGCATGACCCAAGGCATAATCGTATCACATGTCACTACTGCTGTAGAATAGGGCATATACCTTATAATTGTTTCTTATGAAGAAATACTAATTTTTTTTGGGTAAGAAAGAATGTAAATGCAGGTTCAAAACAAACTTGGGCATCCAAAATTATACGTACTAATTCTGATGAAGGTACCCCACCGTACAAAGACTAAAAGATCAGTGATACCTTGATAGTGGATGCTCAAACCACATAACTAGTAGATACCTCGCATCTCTATCAAGGAAGAAGAAGAAGGACCATAGTTCTTCAGATAACACTACAAACCGCTACGGTTTTAGCGGCGTTTCTATCACGGCGTTTCTTAGAAATGCCGCGATAGGTGAAGGAGAGTTTTATTTTTTTCTAAACATACTCTCTATACCAGCGTTTGCAATGAACGCCGCGATTGGCTCCACCTATGACGGCGGTTTACACAGAAACGCCGGCACAACCCCACTCTATCGCCTATTTTAAATTTATTTTTTCTTAATTTTCATTTCCCCTCCCCGAAAATTTCTCTTCCCTCTCTCTCTCCCACTCATGAACCCTAACCCCCATTCCCCATCCCCGTCCCCGTCCCTGTCCCCGTCCCCGTACCCGTCCTCTGTCGTTGTCGACCGTAGCCAAGCGTCGCCGTGATCTTCGTGCTGCCTCTACGTCATCGTGCTCCAACCATCCTATGCCCCACGTCTCTCTCTCACAAACCCTAACCCCGACCACCATGCCTCCACGTCGTCATCGCCGTTCCTGCGCCATCACTCTGGTCATCATCATCTTCCTCCCTCTTTCAAATGCTAGGTATGAATTTGAGAATTTGATAATAGGTTAATTTTTGAATTGGAGCATTTGGGATTGTGATAGGAAAATTTCGGGTTTGTGGAATTGGGGAAAAATTATGGGTTGTTTGATTGTGGAAATTTTTGTTTTGCCGAGAAGAATAATTAGGATTTATGAATGTTATGATTATGATGTATTAATAGGTATTTGCAATTTTGCCATTATACACTATTGTTGTTAATGTCAGCTACGACCACAGAGCAATTTTCATCGATGGCAAACGCAGGCTCCTCATCTTCAGCTCCATTCACTACCCTCGTAGTACTCATCAGGTTTTAATAATTCTTTTCAATAAGCACCTTCATGTTCAATTTCCTCACAAAAATGAAACACATACAAACGTTCAACTGCCTACTATATGTGTATATTTAGATGTGGCCGGACCTCATACAAAAGTCCAAGGATGGCGGCATCGACGTGATCGAAACTTATGTATTTTGGAACATCCATGAACCCACTCATAATCAGGTTACCAAGTAATTGCTACTTTGCCATGTCTTGGTTTGTTTGTGGAAGAAATTAATATCTAAAGTCATTAATTGGTGTTAATTTGATGTCATCCCTTTCAGTATGATTTTGAAGGGAGGAATGATTTGGTGGGTTTTATCAAGACTGTGGTTGAGGCTGGACTCTATGTTCACCTGAGAACTTTACAAAGCCAACTCTGAGGAATGGTCCAGAAAGGCAGGAGAGCTTGAGGGTGTCATTAAAGCACTTGAGATTTGGATATTTTCTTCTAGATCTGTTTCTTGGAACTTGTTTATTATGACCACATTGTATTTATTTTTTCCATCGCAGACGCATTTGAGCCAAACTGAAAAAGATTACAAGGGTTAAACTTGAAAAGGAATTATCTGTGAAGCAAGATGTGGAGAAGGTATTTAATTATCTTTTGTTTGTTTATTTGTCTTGGAAACGAGGTATTTAATTATATTGCTCATGTCAGCCAATGGAAGACTTATTATGTTTCTTTTCTTTCTTTTCTTTATTTTAAAGGCCAGGGCAGGGTTTCCTAAGAAAATATTTGTCCTGTTCTTTTTTATCTAATGAAGAGGTTCACTGTTGAGCTATCAACAGTGAGTACTCTTCAATATTTAGATGACTTTGGGTGGATATGAATGTCTTAACTAATTTCATTTTTTTTTCTTCCATAAATCAAAACAAACTTCATTTTTCCTTGCCATTTTGGCTTTGATAATGTAGGTTGTAAGAATATTTTCTTTGTTACTTTTATTTGAATACAATGTTGATGTATTTACTGATTAAGACATCTTTTTACTGCATTTCTTCTATTGTCTGATCCTAACCCCATTGTGAGGGGATAGTCTACCCTTGAATCTTTTCTTATCGATTATAAAGAATATGATCAATTTGATCTGTTTTCGCTTATATTACAATGTTTCTTATTTTTTGCAGATCAACATATGTAATGGTTTCTACTGCGATCAATTCACTCCAAACTCTAATAATAAGCCCGAGATGTGGACAGAGAACTGGAGTGGATGGTAAAGTCCTTTGGATCTTTAGATTTGAATAGTGAAAAGTAAGAATTTTTCAAGATTGATTTTGCCATTTTGTAAGGAAAGATTTGTCTAGTTCAGTATGTTTGATTCCTCAAATGTCTGTACCAGATTTTTTAATGTATGCCACCGGTTATTGGGAAGGATACGCTTTATGGTGGATGACAAGCCTAGAAAACATCAACAAAGAAGCAATAAATAAAATACGAAAAATGAACAACATTAATGGTGCATTAATTGAATTAGTTGATCTTCTAGCAGCTGACCTCACTGGAGAATCACTACGAGAAGAACCAAACATCGAAAACAAATTAGTAAAAATACAATTATGCGATATATGTATGTTAGAAGAATTTGTCACAACATACATAGGCTTCGTATTTCAATTAAAAACCACCAAAGTAAAATTATTCAAGATGAAAGCGTTTTTTGCAAAAGTGCCATATCCATGGAATAATCTTATACAAGAAAGAAATAATTCTTTACTTTCTGCAACAACATCACAAAGACATGCACAATCCACAGGAATTCTGAAAAGGGCCTGTATGGAAACAATTAAAGCTTATTGTGAGCAAGCAAAAGCTTATAAACAAGTACAAAAAAAATTTAAACTTCTAAATTAGGATTTAATTGTTGTACCCGGCCTTTTTGGAGCCTGCCTGCTGCCAGGCATCTTGTCTCTTCATTTGTTCTAATAAGTCCTGCAGTTTCTTAGTAAAATCTTTGTCTTCATTCATGGCCTGGAAAGAAAATCAACAATATAATTAGTATAACCAGGAATATATTTGACATCATAAGAAAAAATTTCTAAATATATAGCAAGTCTAATCCGTCGAAGATTTTCTTCTGGATTATTGTATGTTTTCTTTTTAAGAAACTGAGCAACAGATTTATTATCTGTCTCAATAATAAATTGACGATATAAGACATAAATTTTTAGGCTTTTAAGAGCTAACTTTATAGCAAGTAGTTCTTTATCATAAGTGGAATATTTGATTTGTATCTTATCAAATTTTTTTAGAAGTATAAGCAACTATTTCTTTGTGTTTTGCAATCAAGACACCACCCAAAAATTTTTCTGAGGCATCTGTCTGTAGAATTAAAGATTCTGTTTCTAAAGGAAAATAAAGAACCTTTTGTTCTTGAACAAGTTTCTTTATTTCTTGGATTTCCATTATTTCAGACTCTTGGAGTTGAATAGGAATTTTATCCGTATTCCATCTCCTTGGTTGTTCACCAGTTTGTATTTTATACATAGCTTGTTCATCAGTTAGCTTTTGTTGAAGGTTTTGAACTTTGGCAGAAAGATTTGGGATAAATTTTCTTCCATAGTTCAGTAATCCTAAAAAGCTCTAAAGTTCCTTTAACGTTTTAAATGTTTCAGGAAACTCTTTGATTTTAGAACAAATATATTGCTAGAGCTCTATTGTTCCTTGCTTAATATATTTTCCTAAGAATTCTATTTCTGTTTTGAACAGTTCTATCTTTTTAGGACTTAGGATTATGCCATGTGTTAGCAATAATTGTGCTACGGCTAGTAAATGTTGTTTATGTTCATCAGCAGAGCTAGAGAATACAAGGATATCATCAATATATACCACTACGTAGGGTAAATGTCCAAACATTGAATTCATGCATTTTTGGAAGATTTGGGGGGCATTTTTCAATCCAAATGGCAAAACTAACCATTCAAAATGTCCTTGTGGACAGCTGAAGGCTGTTAGCTCAATAGATATTTGATCTGTTAATTTTAATTGCCAGTAACCTGACTTAGGATCAAACTTGCTATAATATTTTGCTCCTTGTATTTGCTTAACTAATTGTTCAGCAGAAGGAATAAAATAACCATCAAATTTTGTATACCTATTTAATTTTCTATAATTGATTACCATTCGAGCATTTCCTCTTTTTATCTCTGCATTATTTCTGACAATAAAACTAGACAAATCTTTCTTCCACTTCGGTGAGACTAACGGGGCTTGTCTTAGAAGTCTTGTGGGTATAATAAGTCTCTCGGCCTGAATCCGAGAATCACTGTACAAGGGTTTGAGTATAGTGGAACGCTTGTGGCGGAGAATTGCTACAAGTAGTGTAGCGCCCTGATTTCCAACACTGGGAAACCGTGACACGAGCCAAGACCTTTTCTTCAATTAGTCACAATAGAAAATATCTCCTACTAGAAAATATCTCTCCCACATCACACCTCCACCACATAACACCTCCCTCCACCTCACCCCTATCTCTCCTAGGAGTATGGCCGGCCCACTTTTTGTGGGAGGGCTTTTGTGAAAATGTGTGCATGAATATTTGCATTTTTCACCCTTCTCTCCACCTATAAATACCCCCTTCCTTCTCCTTAGTTTCATTTTAGAAAGATCAAAAGAAAGAAAGAAAGAAAGGAAAAGAATGAGTGAACTAACTTGAGAGTTTTTATTTGTAGGTTGGTAGGAGTTCTAGGAGAAAGAAGGAGAGTAGTCTAGTCTTCCATCAAGGGAAGAAACAAGGTGGGGGTTTCTCCTAGGTTTGTGTTTGTTTATTTGTTTGTTTGTTTGTTTATTTGAAAGATGGTTTTGATGTTCTTCTTCTTCTTACCCTCTTGTTTACTTTCTTTTTGGTGTGGTTATTAGGTGAAATCTTATGTTGTATGTTGTAGTATAAACCACCTAAAAAGAGTTTTTATGTTGTATGTTGTTGTATGATAAAGAATTAACTACTTGGACTAAAAGGATACATGCACATAAACTTTTACATACAACCATGTAAGGTTGTAGGACTTGAATGTGAACCCATACATAAGGCATATGAATTTGTTTACAACCATTTTGGTTGTAGGACCTATGTTGAACCTTGGACTTAAAGAGAGCATATGTTGAAAAATGAAGTGTTCTTACTTGTTGTATTATTGTTTAGTTTTAATCTTAAAGTATGAAAAAGAAACTAGCTAAATCACTAGTTGTAGAATAAATAAATAAAAAGATCTTTTCTTTTCTAAACACTAGTTGTAAAAAGATCAAAATGATCTCTTTTTTGTCCACTAGTAAGAAACCTATGCTAATAAAGATCTTTTTTGTAGTAATTTAGTTGTAGATATTTATGCTAAATTTTAGTAGATGCTTATGGTAGTAGTAGTAGATATATATGTTCAAATAAAGTTGTAGTAGTAGTAAATGTGTATGCTTCAATTAAAATAGCAATAGTAGATGTATATGTTTCAATTAAAGTGGTAATAGTAGATGTGGAATTTATTATATCATATTTAGGAATGAGATTTATGCTTCAAATGTTGTAGGATTCCTTCTAAAATTACTTAGAATGTTGTAGGATTCCTTCTAAAATTACTTAGAATGTTGTAGGATTCCTTCTAAAATACTTATCATGTTTAGAAGCAATATTCATGCTTCAAATGTTGTAGGATTCCTTCTAAAATTACTTATCATGTTTTATTCATGCTTAGAATGTTGTAGGATTCATTCTAAAAATCCTACCATGTTTAAATTAGCTTATACATGCTTAGAATGTTGTAGGATTAATTCTAAAAATCCTACCATGTTTAGACTACTTTGTTTATGCTTAGGATGTTGTAGGATCTATTCTAAAATTCCTACCATGTTTAGATTAGTCTATTTTTGCTTAGAATGTTGTAGGATTAATTCTAAAAATCCTACCATGTTTAGACTACTTTGTTTATGCTTAGAATGTTGTAGGATTCATTCTAAAAATTATCTACCATGTTTAGAAGTGTTATTTATGCTTAGAATGTTGTAGGATTCATTCTAAAATTATCTACCATGTTTAGAAGTATCATTTATGCTTAGAATGTTGTAGGATTTATTCTAAAATTCCTACCATGTTTAGAGTAAATTATTTATGCTTAGAATGTTGTAGGATTCATTCTAAAATTCCTACCATGTTTAGATTAAATTATTTATGCTTAGAATGTTGTAGGATTCATTCTAAAATTATCTACCATGCTTAGAAAGTGTTATTTATGCTTAGAATGTTGTAGGATTCATTCTAAAATTATCTACCATGCTTAGGAATGATGTATACCATGCTAAGTGTATATTTATGCTTAGAATGTTGTAGGATTTATTCTAAAAATACCTACCATGTTTAGGAATGATGCTAAGTGTATATTTATGCTTAGAATGTTGTAGGATTTATTCTAAAAATACCTACCATGTTTAGGAACGATGTATACCATGCTAAGTGTATATTTATGCTTAGAATGTTGTAGGATTTATTCTAAAAATACCTACCATGTTTAGGAACGATGTATACCATGCTAAGTGTATATTTATACTTAGAATGTTGTAGGATTTATTCTAAAAATACCTACCATGTTTAGGAATGTTGTATGTTCATACTAGTAGTTATCCATGCTTAATAAGATACTCACGCTTAGTAGTTATTCATGCTCAATAAGATTCATGCTTAGATGATTGTAGGAAAGCATATACCATGCTAGATTAATTTATCTATGCTTAGATGATTGTAGGAAAGCATATACCATGCTAGATTAACTTATCTACGCTTAGATGATTGTAGGAAAGCATATACCATGCTAGAATAACTTACCTATGTTTAGATAATTGCAGGAATGTGGTATATAATGCTAGATTAATTTATCTATGTTTAGATAATTGTAGGAAAGTGGTATATAATGCTAGATAAATTCAGCCATGCTTACATGCTTGTAGGAAAGTTGTATACCATGCTAGATTCATTTATCTATACTTAGATTGTAGTAGGAATCATTATACATGTTTATAATGTTGTAGGATTGATGTTTAATTGACCTACCATGTTAGAACATTGTAGGAGTATTATGGTGAGTGGTTATGTTTTGTACCATAATTAGATTGTCATGGATAGATGCTTGCAAATTGTATGCCATGCTTAAAGTGCTATAGGATGAAGTAATAAGGGTCGGGAAGACCACTAGTAATAGTTAGTCTGATAAAGGCTGTTATGTCGCCTTCGGTGCTTCGTTGGTAGAATACCGACCATAGACTATTAGTAGATTCTTCTGTTGCTTCTAATAATAGAAGATCAAGTTTGTTAGTAAGCACGTTTGGTTGCTTTTAAGATTGATTACTTGTATGGTTGTTTGCATATGGTTGTGCTCGTACGTGGCTTGACTGGCCCGTATGTAGCTGTGGGTCTCATACATAGCTTATTTGGCTCGTATATAGGTTGTTGTCTCGTACGCGGCTCGACCGGCCCGTGCGTAGCTGTTGGTCTCATACGCGGCTTATTTGGCTGGTATGTACGTGGTTATCTCCTACGAGGCCCGCCTGGCTCGTAGGTAGTTAGTATTTCATACGTAGCTTATTGGCTCGTATGTGGTTGTTACTCGTGTATAGCTTGTTAGCTAGTACACAGTTTGTTGTGCTTGTCTAGGGTGATATTACCACCCTAAGGGCTATCGACCATCAAGACATATGTTTTTTTACCCTAAGAAACTATGGAGGAGTCACTCCTTGTGTACCGTCGAATCTTAACCATAGTAGGTTGATCGAGGACCGGAGTATAGACGAAATCCAAGTTTAGGGTAACGGCGTGCATGTATATTCGCACTGCCGAAGTCTTGGATCGATGAGCCACGAACCGGATCCCGAGGGGTTCCGGTAAGTCTAGGTTAAGCAGCCTAGTAGAGTTGTCTTGCAAAGTCTAAATTAAGGTCTTGCATGTTGTGGTTATAATATTGTCCTCCCTAGGAGTGTTCAGGGCTAGGGGCATTATTAGGGTAGTGACTTATAAAGATCATTACTTAAAACCTTTGCCGGAAGAGAGGAGTTGGTTGTAGGGGGCACCTTACGACTAACTCGTCCCTTGAGGCAGACCAGGTGGTGTTATTGGGTTGCACCTTCCTGTCAAAAGGGATACGCACGATGCCTTCTCAAAAGTTGGGGACATGGGTTGCGTATCCTGATTGTTAATTCCTGAAGTGCCATGACAAGGCGGGCGGAGCTAGGGGGGATGGACCCCCGGAACTCCGTCAGGTCCTATACCAAGAGGGCGAACAGGCCATGGACTACGGTCCGACCAGGGGGCGGCAGGGGGCTCCCCTGTTAGCAGTATCCCCGATGGTTCGTCAGGTTTTTGAGTGAGGTCTGGTAGCCGGATAGCAGTGGCAACATGGACACCACTGGCGAACTGCATTAATGGGACTTGACCATGTCTGCAACCTCATCAGTCACGTTGTATCTGTCAGGAACAGGTTGTGTACAATTAGAATTCATAACGCGGGTTTAAATCCCTATATATGGAGAAAACGGCTTGAGATGGGGCGCATGTAGTATGGGATGCATGTTGCTTCGGAGACTTGCTGACATTAGAATAGGAGCATCCTAGTTCTATTTAAATATCGCATTAGAGTCTAGTCATAGCACTCACGAACACTTAAACTACACCAACACCATTGCCATGTTTTGTATGTTGTTTGGGAGATTCGCTGCTTTGATATCAGCCTTTAAGCGTCAGTGAATACTGACGTCCCCACTTCCATGGGTACTGGATCGCCGAAGTACAAAGGCGAAATTCAGGAGGACTCAAGGCAAGGAAAGCAAGGAGTCAGTGTCATGTTTAGTTCCGTTGCAGTATATGTATTGATTATCTATTAGTTGAGAAGTACTCAAGTGAGAGTTACCGAGTGTTCTTCTTCATTCCTTGTACTCTGATGTAAGATGTTGAAGGTTGTAATACTTGGAAATGTAAAGGTAATATTGTAACTCTATTGTAAGGTATTACAGTTGTACAATATTCAGACTTGTAACACATTGTGTATTGAATAAAAAGTTTTAAATTCTCCTGTTTTTCTGTGTATTGTGACTAATTGAAGAAAAGGTCTTGGCTCGTGTCACGGTTTCCCAGTGTTAGAAATCAGGGCGCTACACTACTTGTATGTGTAGGTGTGACTAATTGAAGAAAAGGTCTTGGCTCGTGTCACGGTTTCCTTTCCTCCTAGTTGCTTATTATCTGTCTCAATAATAAATTGACGATATAAGACATAAATTTTTAGGCTTTTAAGAGCTAACTTTATAGCAAGTAGTTCTTTATCATAAGTGGAATATTTGATTTGTATCTTATCAAATTTTTTTAGAAGTATAAGCAACTATTTCTTTGTGTTTTGCAATCAAGACACCACCCAAAAATTTTTCACAAAAGCCCTCCCACAAAAAGTGGGCCGGCCATACTCCTAGGAGAGATAGGGGTGAGGTGGAGGGAGGTGTTATGTGGTGGAGGTGTGATGTGGGAGAGATATTTTCTAGTAGGGGTTTTTTTTTACTTAATCTTCTTATGCATACAAAAACCCTAGATTAAGCCTCCTAATCAAACCCTAACCCTCTAATTAGGTTTTGTCATAGCAAAATAAGTGTTGTCCAAAATACACAACACACAATTCGTATAATGCACTAATCGACATACTACTCGTACGTGCGCATATATGTCCGTATACCGAAAATCTTCGCATAATCCGCATAAAAATAATTAAATCTCGGAAATAATAATAAAATAAATTTTATTATTAGTTCGGAAGATCACGGTATCAATTTGATACAATACGGATGTATACTGACTGATATCTGGGTACAGATGATGTCTATGAATAAACCGGGTGAAAATCGCCAAAATATTCTAATTTTGGAATTAAAACAAAATAATAATAAAATAATAATAAAATAATAATTTATATACGGTAATATCCGTCCGGGATATTACAATACTCCCTCCTAAGAATAGTTCTGTCCTCAGAACTACGTTAAGTTAGGAAAACAGGCAAACACCCATACCCTAATAACTTGGGGAAAGAAAGCTGATGCTGCTTTCCGGCTCCCAAGTGGCTCATTCACGAACTGGTTCTCCAAAGAACCCGACCTTTGCAATTCGGTAGCTACTCCCTCCTTAGAATAGGACGTGACCTATGGACATCACTTCCAACTTCCAGGATTCTCTCCTGTAATTTTGACGCTTCATGTGGTGTAATTAACCGAACCGATTCTTGAGTCGCCTCCCGCACACACCTCAACTATTGGAAAAATAATTTAGACAGAAGATTATGATGAACCAAGTTTGAACAAAACAGTTGCCTGGATTTCATATATATATAAATCCGACGGTTTACAAAAAGTGTTACATCATATATAACTTCTTCCGTCCAAAATAAATTTCAAAAGATGCAACCTTTAGACTTAGTTGCAGTTCCATATGCACATATTGTTATTGGCTCCTTCAACTTGCTCTTAGTACGTGCGAATTCTCACCCTTGGTGAACAGGATCCTTTCCCTTAGCGTTCATCTTCGGAGATGATCTGTCGTCATTTTTATGAAGCTGGGGACAGTTTGGCCTAATATGACCAATCTCCCCACAGTTGTAACATGTACGGGTTTCCACCTGAGAGTTCTTCATCGGACATTGATCCCTGAAATGACCTTGCTTGCCACATAAGAAACAACTTCCCGGGTTGGCGCCACTAATTTTGCCCCTTGTTTTCTGAGTCTTCCGTTTCTGACCTTGGTTCTCGAATCCTGATGCTGGTGTAGGCCTTTTTCCTTGTCGTTGTGGACTGACTGATTTCTCGTGCTCATCCTCCTCACAGAAATGGCAGACTAAAACCTTGGCAGTCTCTAGAACTTGCTCCCACTCACGTCGTAGTTGTGCCAATCCGGCGTTGAAATATTCCCGCTCCTTCGCCATGCCTGCTAATGTAGCTATGCAAGCATCACCCAGTTGCTTAGCTTGACGATCTATCCTGGCTACGTACTTCATTAGCTTCCTCATTTCTCGGTATATGCTGGCTGCCGCCGCCCTGCATTGATCCATGCTTGGCCCTCGTGGTGGTGAAGGCGAGTTCATCTTGAGGTAACTTGCAGTGAAATCTCCTTCGGCAGTTCGCTCGAGATCATCGGATCATCCCTTGAAATTAGCTCATTCTCCTCCATCAATACATCCTCGGTTAGGATATCTTCGAACACCATCCCAAAATATACATACTGGAATTAGTTCAGATATAGGAAAATCATAAAACATAAGTTGAAAGGAACAACAATATGAATTACAATTACCTATAACTAACTAAGACCCGACTCCTAAAAGGTATCCAAGTTTAATTTTCCTGCTGTGTTGGGCAGTAAATTGAAGTTAGCTCTGATACCACTCTGTAGCGCCTCGATTTCCAACACTGGGAAAACCGTGATACGAGCCAAGACCTTTTCTTCAATTAGTCACAATACACAGAAAAACAGGAGAATTTAAAACTTTTTATTCAATACACAATGTGTTACAAGTCTGAATATTGTACAACTGTAATACCTTACAATAGAGTTACAATATTACCTTTACATTTCCAAGTATTACAACCTTCAACATCTTACATCAGAGTACAAGGAATGAAGAAGAACACTCGGTAACTCTCACTTGAGTACTTCTCAACTAATAGATAATCAATACATATACTGCAGCGGAACTAAACATGACACTGACTCCTTGCTTTCCTTGCCTTGAGTCCTCCTGAATTTCGCCTTTGTACTTCGGCGATCCAGTACCCATGGAAGTGGGGACGTCAGTATTCACTGACGCTTAAAGGCTGATATCAAAGCAGCGAATCTCCCAAACAACATACAAAACATGGCAATGGTGTTGGTGTAGTTTAAGTGTTCGTGAGTGCTGTGACTAGACTCTAATGCGATATTTAAATAGAACTAGGATGCTCCTATTCTAATGTCAGCAAGTCTCCGAAGCAACATGCATCCCATACTACATGCGCCCCATCTCAAGCCGTTTTCTCCATATATAGGGATTTAAACCCGCGTTATGAATTCTAATTGTACACAACCTGTTCCTGACAGATACAACGTGACTGATGAGGTTGCAGACATGGTCAAGTCCCATTAATGCAGTTCGCCAGTGGTGTCCATGTTGCCACTGCTATCCGGCTACCGGACCTCACTCAAAAACCTGACGAACCATCGGGGATACTGCTAACAGGGGAGCCCCCTGCCGCCCCCTGGTCGGACCATAGTCCATGGCCTGTTCGCCCTCTTGGTATAGGACCTGACGGAGTTCCGGGGGTCCATCCCCC
Source organism: Hemerocallis citrina (assembly GCA_017893485.1). NCBI lineage: Eukaryota > Viridiplantae > Streptophyta > Magnoliopsida > Asparagales > Asphodelaceae > Hemerocallis > Hemerocallis citrina. Next base: position 128,211,522 of record CM030360.1, read on the forward strand.
TAGCTCCGCCTGCCTTGTCATGGCACTTCAGGAATTAACAATCAGGATACGCAACCCATGTTCCCAACTTGTGAGAAGGCATCGTGCGTATCCCTTTTGACAGGAAGGTGCAACCCAATAACACCACCTGGTTTGCCTCAAGGGACGAGTTAGTCGTAAGGTGCCCCCTACAACCAACTCCTCTCTTCTGGCAAAGGTTTTAAGTAATGATCTTTATAAGTCACTACCCTAATAATGCCCCTAGCCCTGAACACTCCTAGGGAGGACAATATTATAACCACAACATGCTAGACCTTAATTTAGACTTTGCAAGACAACTCTACTAGGCTGCTTAACCTAGACTTACCGGAACCCCTCGGGATCCGGTTCGTGGCTCATCGATCTAAGACTTCGGCAGTGCGAATATACATGCACGCCGTTACCCTAAACTTGGATTTCGTCTATACTCCGGTCCTCGATCAACCTACTATGGTTAAGATTCGACGGTACACAAGGAGTGACTCCTCCACAGTTTCTTAGGGTAAGAAAACATATGTCTTGATGGTCGATAGCCCTTAGGGTGGTAATATCACCCTAGACAAGCACAACAAACTGTGTACTAGCTAACAAGCTATACACGAGTAACAACCACATACGAGCCAATAAGCTACGTATGAAATACTAACTACCTACGAGACAGGCGGGCCTCGTAGGAGATAACCACGTACATACCAGTCAAATAAGCCGCGTATGAGACCAACAGCTACGCACGGCCCGGTCGAGCCGCGTACGAGACAACAACCTATATACGAGCCAAATAAGCTACGTATGAGACCCACAGCTACATACGGGCTAGTCAAGCCACGTACGAGTACAACCATATGCAAACAACCATACAGGTAATCAATCTTAAAAGCAACCAAACGTGCTTACTAACAAACTTGATCTTCTATTATTAGAAGCAACAGAAGAATCTACTAATAGTCTATGGTCGGTATTCTACCAACGAAGGACCGAAGGCGACATAACAGCCTTTATCAGACTAACTATTACTAGTGGTCTTCCCGACCCTTATTACTTCATCCTATAGCACTTTAAGCATGGCATACAATTTGCAAGCATCTATCCATGACAATCTAATTATGGTACATAACATAACCACTCACCATAATACTCCTACAATGTTCTAACATGGTAGGTCAATTAAACATCAATCCTACAACATTATAAACATGTATAATGATTCCTACTACAATCTAAGTATAGATAAATGAATCTAGCATGGTATACAACTTTCCTACAAGCATGTAAGCATGGCTGAATTTATCTAGCATTATATACCACTTTCCTACAATTATCTAAACATAGATAAATTAATCTAGCATTATATACCACTTTCCTGCAATTATCTAAACATAGGTAAGTTATTCTAGCATGGTATATGCTTTCCTACAATCATCTAAGCGTAGATAAGTTAATCTAGCATGGTATATGCTTTCCTACAATCATCTAAGCATAGATAAATTAATCTAGCATGGTATATGCTTTCCTACAATCATCTAAGCATGAATCTTATTGAGCATGAATAACTACTAAGCGTGAGTATCTTATTAAGCATGGATAACTACTAGTATGAACATACAACATTCCTAAACATGGTAGGTATTTTTAGAATAAATCCTACAACATTCTAAGTATAAATATACACTTAGCATGGTATACATCGTTCCTAAACATGGTAGGTATTTTTAGAATAAATCCTACAACATTCTAAGCATAAATATACACTTAGCATGGTATACATCGTTCCTAAACATGGTAGGTATTTTTAGAATAAATCCTACAACATTCTAAGCATAAATATACACTTAGCATCATTCCTAAACATGGTAGGTATTTTTAGAATAAATCCTACAACATTCTAAGCATAAATATACACTTAGCATGGTATACATCAGTCCTAAGCATGGTAGATAATTTTAGAATGAATCCTACAACATTCTAAGCATAAATAACACTTTCTAAGCATGGTAGATAATTTTAGAATGAATCCTACAACATTCTAAACATAAATAATTTAATCTAAACATGGTAGGAATTTTAGAATGAATCCTACAACATTCTAAGCATAAATAATTTACTCTAAACATGGTAGGAATTTTAGAATGAATCCTACAACATTCTAAGCATAAATGATACTTCTAAACATGGTAGATAATTTTAGAATGAATCCTACAACATTCTAAGCATAAATAACACTTCTAAACATGGTAGATAATTTTTAGAATGAATCCTACAACATTCTAAGCATAAACAAAGTAGTCTAAACATGGTAGGAATTTTAGAATTAATCCTACAACATTCTAAGCAAAAATAGACTAATCTAAACATGGGAAAAGTCTAAAATTCCTACCATGTTTTGATGGGAAAAGTCTAACACGCTCACCATATTTTGATGAAAAATGCTATGATGTTTGGAAAATTCATATGTCTCATTTCTTACAGAAGCTTGGAGAAAGAAGTATGGAATGTGTGCGTAAACAAAACAGATATTCCGGTCAGCGATGGAAATAAGGCTTTCTCAAAAGCAGAGCTAGCACTAAAAACCTCAAAGTCCAAAGCTATGACGGCTCTTTATGTAGGATTGAACAATAAAGAATTAATGTGATGCAGGCGAAATTGCAAGACGGCATACGACATTTGGAACAACATGCTGAAACGGCATGAGGGAACTGCTTCATTTCTACTTGAGCTTGAGAGCTTAGGTAAGGGGTTGGATGATGACCGAAATGTCGGAAAACTCATAAGGTGTCTCACGCCGGAATGGAATGTGAAAGAAGCCGCAAGTTGTCTCACGCCGGAATGGGATGTAAAAGATGCCACAATGAGGGAGACCCTTGAGGAAAAGGGATTCAATTACTACACCTTCCAAGGAAAACTGAAGACATACGAGATGGAGATGAATGAAACCAAAAGATACAGGCAGAACATCGGGATTGAACAAAAAACCGAAAAGAGGACCATTTCCTTAAAAGCAGAAAAATCTCGATCATCAAAAGCAGAGTCAGATCGTGAGGAGTCAGAAGACGACATCGCCTTGCTGACTAAGTAATTTTATAAGTATCTTAAAAATAAAAAATATGGCAGGTATCAAGGAGAAAGAGAAAAGAATAAAAACGACATATTCTAAAAATTCAAGAAGCCTGGACACATTCGGACAAATTGTCTCGTCTCATAGGACAGGAATAGGGACCTCTACCACTCCAATCCAGGATAGAGAAAGAAGGCGTTGAAGGAAACATGGCTAGACTTATATTCAAGCAAGGATGAGCAGGATCACAACAATGTTGGTTTCATGGCTCATGGAAATGGTGAGGTGCAATCATCATCTCAAGAAGAGGTAATCGAAGAACCCACTTACGATGATTTAGTAGACATGTGTAATGGATTAAAAAATTATGCTAAGAAATTGAGTCATGAATTAAGATAATATAAACAAATTCCAAATGAATCACATGACTCTTGCATCACTAAAAATAAAAAACTGAAAAATAAAAATTCTTTGATTATGGAAAAATTCGACTCATTTAGAAAAGATCATGACGTGTTGCTAGAGGAAAATGAGTATTTAAAAAAACAAATTTAAGAATCTTTAGCAACACATGATGAAAACTTAAGAGAAATTCATGAGAAATATGCTTATATTGCTAAACTCAATGATGATTTAAAGGAATGCAAAAGAAAATTTGATGAGGTAGGGGAAAGTTGTAATGAAGAACTTGAACAAAATAGAATACTTGATGCTACACTAGACACTCTTCGTTGGAACACAAAAGACGATGAGATGAGTAGGAAAAAACTTTGTAAAAGAGTTATTGAGCTCGAGAAAATTGTTGAAAAATATAAAGGGCCCAGTTACCTTATTACAAAGAATTCAAGACCTTATCATGATAATCGATGGCTTGGTTACGAAGAGCCAATACACCATCAAAATTCTAAATCATCAGGTCATACACACATGCACAGTCACCAACATAATCACAAATCAACTCAAAACTATGCAAGTGTGCATGACCCAAGGCATAATCGTATCACATGTCACTACTCCTGTAGAATAGAGCATATACCTTATAATTGTTTCTTATAAAGAAATACTCATTTTTTTGGGTAAGAAAGAATGTAAATGCAGGTTCAAAACAAACTTAGGCACCCAAAATTATACCTACTAATTCTGATGTAGGTACCCCACCGTACAAAGACTAAAAGATCAGTGATAGCTTGATAGTGAATGCTCAAACCACATGACTAGTAGACACCTCGCATCTCTATCAAGGAAGAAGAAGAAGGACCTTAGTTTTTCAGATAACACTACAAACCGCTATGCTTTTAGCGGCGTTTCTATCGCGGCGTTTCTTAGAAATGCTGCGATAGGTGAAGGAGAGTTTTATTTTTTTATAAACATACCCACTATACCAGCGTTTGCAATGAACGCCGCGATTGGCTCCACCTATAATGGCGGTTTACACAGAAATGCCGGCACAAACCCACTCTATCGCCTATTTAATTTTTTTTTCGTAATTTTCATTTCCCCTCCCCCAAAATTTCTCCTCTCTCTTTCTCTCCCGCTCATGAACCGTAACCCCCATTTGTTGTCCCCGTCCCTGTCCCCGTCCTCTATCGTCGTCGATCGTAGCCCAACGTCGCCATGATCTTCGTGCTGCCCCTACGCTGCCGTGCTCCGACCATCCTAGCTCCCACATCTCTCTCTTACAAACCCTAACCTCGACCACCATGCCTCCACATTGCCGTTGCCGTTCCCGTGCCATCACTCTAGTCATCATCATCTTCCTCCCTCTCTCAAATGCTAGGTATGAATTTGAGAATTTGATAACAGGTTAATTTTTAAATTTGAGCATATGGGACTGTGATAGGAAAAATTAGGGTTTGTGAAATTGGGGAAAAATTATGGCTTGTTTGATTGTGAAAATTTTTGTTTTGGAGAGAAGAATAATTAGGATTTGTGAATGTTATGATTATGATGTATTAATAGATATTTGCAATTTTGCCATTGTACACTATTGTTGTTAATGTCAGCTATGACCACAGAGCAATTGTCATCGATGGCAAACACAGGCTCCTCATCTCCGGCCTCATTCACTACCCTCGTAGTACTCCTCGGGTTTTAATAATTCTTTTCAATAAACACCTTCATGTTCAATTTCCTCACAAAAATGAAACACGTACAAACGTTCAACTGCCTACTATATGTGTATGTAGATGTGGCCGGACCTCATACAGAAGTCCAAAGATGGTGGCATCGACGTGATTGAAACTTATGTATTTTGGAACGTCCATGAACCCACTCATAATCAGGTTACTTAGTAATTACTACTTTTCCATGTCTTGGTTTGTTTGTGGAAGAAATTAATATATAAAGTCATTAATTGGTGTTAATTTGTTGTCATCCCGTTCAGTATGATTTTGAAGGGAGGAATGATTTGGTGGGTTTTATTAAGACCGTGGTTGAGGCTGGACTCTATGTTCACCTGAGAACTTTACAAAGCCAGCTCTGAGGAATGGTCCAGAAAGGCAGGAGAGCTTGAGGGTGTCATTAAAGCACTTGAGATTTGAATATTTTCTTCTATATCTGTTTCTTGGAACTTGTTTATTTTGACCACATTGTATTTATTTTCTCCATCGCAGACGCATTTGAGACAAACTGAAAAAGATTACAAGGCTTAAACTTGAAAAGGAATTATCTGTGAAGCAAGATGTGGAGAAGGTATTTAATTATCTTTTGTTTGTTTATTTGTCTTGGAAACAAGGTATTTAATTATATTGCTCATGTCAGCCAATGGAAGACTTATTATGTTTCTTTTCTTTCTTTTCTTTATTTTAAAGGTCAGGGCAGGGTTTCCTAAGAAGATCTTCGTCCTGTTCTTTTTTATCTAATGAAGAGCGGTTCGCTGCTGAGCTATCAACAGTGAATACTCTTCAATATTTACATGACTTTGGGTGGATATGAATGTCTTAACTAATTTCATTTTTTCTTTTCTTCCATAAATCAAAACAAACTTCTTTTTTCCTTGCCATTGGGGCTTTGATAATATAGGTTGTAAGAATATTTTTTTTGATACTTTTATTTGAATACAATGTTGATGTGTTTACTGATTAAGACATCTTTTTACGGCATTTCTTCTATTGTCTGATCCCAACCCCATTGTGAGGGGATAGTCTACCCTTGAATCTTTTCTTATCGATTATAAAGAATATGATCAATTTGATCTGTTTTTGCTTATATTACATTGATTCTTCTTTTTTGCAGATCAACAAATGTAATGGTTTCTACTGTGATCAATTCACTCCAAACTCTAATAACAAGCCCAAGATGTGGACAGAGAACTGGAGTGGATGGTAAAGTCCTTTGGATCTTTAGATTTGAATAGCGAAAAGTAATAATTTTTCAAGATTGATTTTGCCATTTTGTAAGGAAAGATTTGTCAAGTTCAGTATGTTTGATTCCAAAATTTAAGGCTAACTAGAGATTCCTTGACTAAATGTAACTCAATCTAGATAGTGACATCTTGTACACAGCTAAAGAAAAAGTTAGAATTGCCATTCCTTTTCTAACTGAAAGAAGTATTATTGCCAGTGCGGAATCGATGCTCTTTGTATTCTAAATAGAAAGGTTAACTTCACGATATTGCAAAGATGATGTCACACTGTTTACTGTGGGACTGAATTGATCATTATTTAGTCAGGGTCTAGTAAACAGATATACGATCTTAATTCCTATTCTTTTTTTTTCTTTCTTTCATTTTTTTATATGAAAACTTTAGTTTGTTGTGGACAATTGATGTTTGTTTTTTATCAGTTGCTTAATCAAGCTGCCTGGTTGACTGATGTATCTGTATGCTTGCCTCATTGTTTTTATGGCTGTCTTAATTTAGGATTATAAACTGCTTAATATTATTTTTTAAAAAAACTATTAAACTTAAAATGAATGCTACGAGTCCTTAAACTTCTTGTCATTAATCTTTTAATATGTGAGATCACTGAGATGAACTGATCAAAGTTTTCTTTTGGAAGAAAATATAATTGTTTAGTATTGTTACCATTTTTTTACAGATGATGGATAATTTTTTTAAATGAATAACTTAATTAGATCTGTTGTTTGCTTCTTTTCTTGTGCAGGTTGTGGTGATTGAAGAAGTAGATTCTTTTATTTTCAGGCCACATATTGGACTGCAAGTGAAATATCAAGCTGTATGCATGAGTCATCTGTAACATCAGATATTGTATCTTTTTTTAATTGTGAAATACGTGAACTTATGATATTTCTTCTAAATTTTTTTTCTATTCAGTTATTATTTTTTGTGATATGTGACTTTTGGTTGTTGATTATGATATTATTGATTTAAAGATTTAAGTATTTAAATTTAATATGACTATAGGTATTTGTAATATGCAATTAATTACATGTCTTCCAATTTGAAATTCTATAATAAAATCTCAAAAAGAAAAAAAAAAACCTATCCCGGCATTTACCCTAGAATGCCGACATAGATACCAGAATTTTCAAATAAAAATAACTCTATCGCGGCGCTTCAAAAGCGCCACTATAGGTTAATTTTTTTTTGGAATTTTCATCTACCACGGCGTTTTTGACACACCGCTATATCTAGTCCATTTATTACAAAACAAAAGAGAAATGGGTCTATGCCGGTGTTTTAGAAACATCGTTATAAATTAGCACCTATAGCGGCGGCGACATTAAACGCCATGATAGTCTATATGGCTATAACGACGCACATTCTAACGACGCTTTTAGCAGCGATTTTAGAAATGCCGTTATGTGCTATAACGGCACCAAAAACCGCCGCTATAGCCCGTGCATTTTGCAGTGTTATAAGTACAGTACTGGGTAAAATCTAACTCAGCGTTGATTAATATTAAGATAACTTATTTCCACAGTAAAATATTTAAAACATCAGTTATCTATCTAAGGAATGCATGTTTTTTTGTTCCCCTTCCCTGACATGCTCTAAAACCAATATGTTGAAAACCGCCTTTCATAAACTAAATAATTGTTCGTCATTGCACGTTTGGTCGACCGCATTATACATAAAAATCATTTTCAGACGAAAGTGGATCGGTCGACCGCACTGTTGAACATCCTCCTCTCTGCTAGTATTATTCAGTAAAAAAAAACTCTTGTACTCTTGAGGAGCGGTCACCGTTCACTTGAACCGGTCGACCAATTCGATCGGCTAGTCAGATCTCTTCGGGGTCCACACATCTAGTATAAATACTCTTCTATCTTCTTTCTCTCAATCTTCACGGTAAACCCTAGCCTTCCTACTCCAACCCATCCAATAAACTTCATATCTCTTGCTATTTTCTTCAAATTTTTGAGTGCTTCTTCTTCTTTGATCCATGGCTTCCTCCTCTCACAAATCAAAGGGTAAGAAAGCTATTGCTTCAAAATCTGTTACTAAAGATGGTATTACATTTCAAAATTCTAATTACGTTGATCTCTATTTTCTGCACTTTGGAATGCTCCGGTGGTTACCAATCGTGAGATAAACTTAGCATCCTTAGGTGGACAATTCTTTGTTTTGGTTAGGATTCTTAGAGATTTTGGGTGGGAGAATTATCTTACTACACCTAGCACCCACTCCGAGTCATTGACTCGTCAATTTTATGCTAATTTTGAAGGCTTTCAAGACAATGATCTGACTCTCTCTTCTATTATTCTTGGAAAAAGAGTAAGAATTACTCTCGAATATCTTCGTAGGAGATATGAATTTCCCGAAGGAGTATTTGATGCTTATCATCTTGATTTCAAAATACTTGAATATAAACCAGACCCTGATAAGGATATCGTCAAATCCATGATTGTTCCACCTGAATTTTCTCATCTTCCTCATCCCGCTCCCACAAATTTTACTGATTCTGCCCGTGTTTTAAACAAAAATTGTAAATGCAAATATTTGGCCCAAAAAGAATAACAAGTCTGAAATTTGGGTCGATCAACCATTCATCTTCTTTCTCTTGGCGAATATAAATTTGATCTAGCCACATTCATCCTTCGCACAATGAATTATGCAACTTCTAGAAATCGTGGCCTTCCCTACAGTTCTCTTATTTACAATCTTGCTATTGACTCCCGGATTGACGTTGAGAATTTCCTTTTGAGCAAAAACCCTATGCTCATCCTTCCTCAACAAATGGGCATCGATGTTCCGTTTACACAACGGGCTCGTCGTCGTCAAGCTCAACAAGAGCGCCAAGCCGAACAACCACCACAAGCCACATCCCCCTCTCGTCACAAGAACACTACTCCCTCTTCCTCACCTTTGTTCATGACTCATGAGCAATTTGTCGCTCATCAAATGCAAGTATATGGTTACTATGTCAACACTATTGAATACTTGCAAGGCAGAGACGATTGGAAACTTCTTCCTCCTCCTAATGATGAGGAAAATGATGATGACGATGATGAAGACAGTGAAGACGAAGATGATGATGGTGAGGGTGAGGGTGATGGTAAGGAATAGATCCTTCGTGCTTAGATTGTAATGGTTAACTGTAATATGACCCAATAGTCTCATGTATGCTCTATGTTGCTATGTAATCACTTTTAACATACTATTCAGGAATCACTTTTACCATTCTTACAAAATACTTACATATCTGGCTATTCATTTTTATGCTGTATCAGTACTTCGGTCGACCAGTCGGTCGACCAGTCACACCTCTGGTCCTTTTGAATCTGACTTTTTTTTATGTAAGACAAACTTCGTTTATCAAATTGGGTTTCAGTATTTGCGATCGACCGTGCGGTCGACCGGTTCGCTCTCAGGTTGTCTGTTTTCTTCTTAACTGTGAATTCAATTGGTTTTCGATCGACTGTTCGGTCGACCAATTCTGTTTGTTCGTTTTTTATTTGTTTCAAGATAAATCTATTTATGGTCTTCTATGATTTAAGATTTCTTGAAATTCATTATCCTTCATCTTTTGCTCTATGTCACGCATTTGTATTGGGAATATCTCAAATCTATGATACCATGAAGAGCTCTCACTGTATATCAAAGAGTCTCGCAATCAAGGGTATCATGTAAGTAGATTTTCCTTATGTTTTCAAAAATATTATATTCCCCGAAATATTCTCTTGTTTTGCTTGATGTATGTTCATTTATTATTTTTCATGCATGGATTTAGGGGGAGTATGTTATACACCTTGTTTATGCTAATTTTTTCGCTCCCTCTTGGTGTGTTCCAAAAAAGGGGAGATTTTTTTTTTTTGAATGTTTTTACTAAAAATAAATGAAAATCTCTCTTAAATGCTCTTCATCTATGAAAACATTTGATACAGAAAGTATTGAATTAAGAGGGAGTATTTATATACTTTACTCTTTATTTTCAACATTCAAAAGCATGTTTTGTTCACACCAAAAGGGGACTCCTAGTTTGGTGTGCACAAAACATCCTTACAAATACTAATAAGTTTTAATTAAGATGTTCAAATTTTCCGGAATGAATAAAGTCAATAAGAGATTCAAAAATAAGCAAAGAAGAAAATCAATAAAGAAAGATTACAAAATCAAGCAAAAGGATTACAAAATCAAGCAAAAGAAGAAGTCATTCAAAAAGAGCACATATTGATTAGTGCCCAAGAAAGCCACCAAGATCAGTTTTTGTTATTCCATATATGTGAGATTTGATATGTATTTGAATAATTATTGATTGATTAGTATATGGTAAGAATATAAAGTGGTTTCGTCAGCATCAACACGATTCCGGTCGACCGTACTACACTTTCGGTCGACCGCCCATAGTAGACCATTCATCTTTCGACTTTTCGATTAAAAGATGAACGGTCGAGTGTCCCTTTTTACGGTCGACCGTACCTCGTGCAGATTTATTTTTTGGAATGTATTGTTTCTATTTTTAAGAGATACAATTTCTAAGTCTATATATTTGGACAAACACACTGTGTATTCTTCACCTATTACTCTGAGAAAAATCTTCTGAACTAATCAATTCAACAATCAATCCGAGTGTAAGTGATACTTATTTGTTTTCTTCAGTCAGGATCATTAAGGATCTTGAGTTTTTCTTTTCTTCTACTTTGGTAAGATTGACGGGGCTTGTCTTAGAAGTCCTATGGGTGTAATAGGTCTCTCAGCCTGAATCCAAGAATCACTGTATAAGGGTTTGAGTATAGTGGAACGCTTGTGGTGGAGAATTGCTACAAGTAGGTGGTGTGGACGTAGATGTGGAGGTCAAACCACGTTATATCGCTGCGCCACTTGTGCTTGCTGTGTTTGTTTTTTCTATCTCTTCTCATTTACTTTGCAACTTAATTGTAATTTTTTTAATTCTGCACAATCACCCTATTCACCCCCTAGGGTGATTAAAAGGTAGAACCACTTGAAATTTAACATGTTCTGTTACCATGTATTAAGAACCTATGTTTCAAATTTCATGAAGTTTAGAAATCATTTGATATTTTTAAAGTATTTTTATGTTGGCACTGGTTAGTTGTTGCTCTATTCTGGAAATTATTGCATGCATGTTAAACAATGACACATTTGACCACTTTAACGACTTAATCTGAAGAAGCATGTAACTAGAAAGTTGTATTAGATACATAGATCTTTCTGTAATGCCTAAGATCTCAAGATTTGGATAAGTAAACGAATTATAATGAATTTTGCAAATGATAACAGAAACACACAAATTCTTAAAGCTTACTGTTTTACACTATGCTTATGAGATTAAGTTTGAACTTGTAGAATCTGAGTTTTAAGTTGGTGTTGTGAGTTATAAATCATGTTGTGGATGTGGAAATGAGTTAGGACTTAAATTATCTAAATTTTTATGTTATGAGTATCTCATATTTGCTTGTAGGCCAATCTCGACATACTTGTTCACTGTTTTGAAGTAGAATTTGTGTTAAGTGATTGTGTGTTGATGTGGATCATTTTGCGATGAAATTCATGCCCATTTTGTGTGTGTGCTTGTTGTATATCTTGAGTAGAAGCATGAGGAGCACCCGTTCGCATTTTTTCAATGAAACGGGACTGGGAACGACTCCGTTTTGGCATGAACGCCAATTGTATGCTTGCTGTTTGGAAATATGTTTTCTCATTTTTAGAGCTTTTTAGCACTTTTTTGGGTATTCTTGGTGTAGAATTTATTCCTAGGGTAGTGTACCCATGTTAAGCTACATTGGTTGAGTATTGAGACTCTAGGATTTAAGTCATGTTAGTATATCTAGACGGGAGCAACGAACGCGTGGGAGGTGACGACTCGTGTGCCGACGTGCTTGCCGTTCATGGAAGGATTCCATAGTTGTTTGATGCTACCACTTGTCGAGGACCGTGGAGCGTGAGGATAGTGGGAGCAACGTGTTTGGGTCGGGCCGAGATTGCGTTCTAAATCGAAGCGTAAATAGTGGTTGCGACGATTGACGGAGTCGGTTCATCGTTGGTTCGGGCCAAGTGTGGGCCGAGGCGGGCCAACCCTTGGGCCGGATTTGAAGGCTAGGTTGAGCCCTATTGTGGGATGAGTTAAGTCCTAATAATGAAAAATGTAATTAACTAGAAAGGAGTCTACAAGTAGAAATCAACTAGTTGTTCATAATAAACCAAGTTGTTTACTAAGTTAAAGTTTGGAAATACTTGATAGATCGCCTAACTAAGAGAATTGTTTAAAATGAAATAGACCTAAACTCGCCTAATAATTCATACATCTAATGAGATAAAGAAAGAGAATTAGAGATTGATTAGAGTCGTGGAACTTGATAATCAGATGATTAGATAAAAAGCTAGTAATCTTGTAATTAAACTCATTCTTAATTTTGGTCCTAGAGTGGATTAGCACTAGTACCTTGGGTTTGTGGTTTTGGAGGATTAGTTCAAATTGTTGTTCAATGTAAGGACAGGCACTAGTGGGTGTTAGGTTCGCCTGTCAAGGGGACGTGTGGCGTCTTCACTCTTGGTCGAATCTTAAGTTCGTTTAATGTGGACAGGGGACTGCCATGTGTGTGAACTTTGGGGCTCTATTGTCTCTGGTGCAAGTGCCTTCATGTCCATAACAACCTTTGAAGAGGTTTTGAGTGGTGACATCGTCTCGACTGCAAGTTCTGGTCTAGTATAAGGACGAGTGTAGCGGAGAGTTGGGGAAACCCTAATATCCGTCAGGTCCTATGTTGATCAATGCGGTCTGAGGACTTAGAGACTGCCATGTGAGTGAACTCTTTGGAGCTCTAAAATAACATTCTCGGCGGGGAGCCATAGTGTCCGTACATCAGCCTTTGGTGAGGTCCGGGGATGCAGAATTACCACAACATACTATGGGTTTAGCAGCGATGGAATAAGCTGTGCGACTGCGACCCCGGGCCCAGTGGATAAAACACGAGGAACTGGACACCACTATTGTGACAGTGACTGGGTAAACTGGACGACTGCAACCTCATCATCACTAAAGTATCAGAGACAGGAGAGAGCACAAGAGTAGGATGCATAGCGGGGATCGAACTCCATCAATTGAAGAACGTCGTTTGGTTGGGGAATGTGTAGTATGGGATGCGTATCTCTCCAATCAAGCGTGCATTAGCTTTAGGAGCATGCGTTCATAGTGTGTGCATTAGATCTAGGCCATGGCATACCTGACACTTGCTTGACATCAATTTTTCTTTTGCATCAAATTTTGGTTGTTGAGGTTTGGAATCACTATATTATGGCATAGCGAGGATCACTATATTATAGCATTACGTCAGTTGTATTCAACTAATGTGCCCACAGTTGTTAGTTGCAGGATTGCTGATTGGGGAGCGCGAGGAAAACTCAAACCGTGGGGAGCATCCAAGCGAAAGTTACTGTCCAATTCTGTTGTGTATTCGTGATGTATTAATTTATTGTAATTGCTGTAATCATTGGACATTGTAATAACATTTTGATGTAATAAAAGTTTTTTAATTTCCTGTGATTTTGTTGTATGTGACTCATTTGAAGAAAGATCCTGGCTTGTGTCACGGGTTCCGGGTATTGGGAACTCGGGGCGTTACAGAATTAGGCTACGATTGGGAATTTCAAAGCAGGAATTGCTAGAGGACCCAAAGTTCTGGCACTGTATTGGGCCAAGCCCAGCATCATTTTATTTGGGTTTATTGCAAATTTATCGTCTTGGGCTACTTAGACTTCTATGATTTTTTTTTTCTTCGAGAAATGCATGTACCTTATAATATCCCTCCCCAGTCAAGGAAAACAAAATAAACTAAAATAAATAAAATGATAAATTTCACTTAACCCACCCTTTGGATGATTATCAACAAACTCAACTTTTTTTTGTCACTAATAAACTTACCACCCCATTGTTTGGGAAAAACCCACCTACGGAGTTATTTTCCCAGTAGTCTTTTTAATAAAATATCCACAATAACCCTGTTATACTCCCAAGTTAATACAACTCTTTGTAGTGGCTCCAACCAAGACACATTAGTAAGTAATAAGAAATTAAACATAAAAAACCTTATCTATTTACTGTTCACTAACCATGCCCTTTCATATTCTTTCATCACATCATTACAAACAAAAATCCAATCTTTCAATTAGCTTAGCACTAAATCCATGATCAAATACTCGTTAGAAGAGAGCATTGGAATTTTATAGTTAAAAAATTAAAAATACAAGCACGTGCTATCATGTGATACCAAAAAGACAGTAAGTGGTGGATGTAGGGATGATAATGGGTTGGGGCCAGCCCTAAAAGTTTTGTACCCGACCTTGGAAAATGACTTGTTTGACCATGGCCCTATTAAATAAAGAGTACAGTACGACCTCTAAACTAAGCCCGTTTAGAAATAGGGCCAGATTAGGGTTTTGCTTATTTCAGGGGGGAGTAGCTCGATGACATGCTAAGCATTGAGTTCATTGTTTGCATATGGAAAGTAGTACAAAGTTTACAAAGAAAATGTTGAATTTCATTGAAAAATCAATCTAAGCGCTGCCTTGAGTGCTAGCTTTTATTACATGCTTTAACTGTTATATAAATAAGTCTTATTACAAATCTAGCGGAGGGCGTTAAACACCCTCATTGCACTTTATTAAATGCTTCGTGTTTCAGGTCCTTGAAATCTCATTCCTCCCCATTTCTTCAAGTCGATAAGTTCCTGGGCGAACGATTTTGGAGTCCTTGTAGGGTCCTTTCTAGTTAAGAGCAAGCTTCCCCTTCTTGCGTGGCTTAGAGATCTCGAGATTTTCTAGGATGAGGTCGCCCTCTTTCAGACTGGTCGGTCAGACTTTCTTGTTGTAGAACTTTTCAGCTATTTACTGGTAGATTTGTCTCTGCATGACAAATTTCTCACAAACTTCTTCAACAAGGTCTAGTTTTCCCCAGAAATCATCTGAATGATTCCCCCCATCGAAGCCGTCACTACAACAAAGAGATGACACGTGGATAAGGTAGTCCAACCTCATTGAAAGAGATGACACATGGAGAAGGTAGTCCAACCTCGAAAGAGATGAGATGTGGAGATGGTAGTCCAACCTCTTCATGGAAAGAGATGACACGTGGAGAAGGTAGTCCAACCTCGATCGGGATTAGAGCCTCAGACACATATGTAAGGTTGAATGGGGACTCTCCTGTTAGGGTCCTTTTAGTGGTTCGGTAGGACCAAAGCACGCTTAAAAGTTCTTCAACCCATACTCCTTTGCGTGCTTCATCTAGTATTTTCTTAAGGCCATTAAGATTCTGCTTGTTGGCATTTTCATCCTGACCATTGGTCAGAGGATGCAAAATGGAACAGAAATATTGTTCGATTCCCAGATTGGAGCAGAAGGTGCAAAATTTTCTAGCAACAAATTGGGTTTCGTTGTCAGTGATGAGAATCCAGGGTATTCCAAACCTGCATACAATATTTTTCCAAAAGAATTGCTTTATCTTCTATTCAGTGATGGAGGTCAGTGGTTATGCTTTGATCCATTTTGTGAAGTAGATGATATCGTCAACTAAGAAATTTTGCTATCTAGTTGTAGGTGGATATGGTCTAATTAGATCCATCCCCCACATGGGGAAGGAGAACAGGCTTGACATGCAACAAAGGTTGACATGGGCCCTCGTTTTATCAGAGAAAACTTTTGGCAGGGGCACAGTGGCGAACATACTATAGAGCACCACTGAGGAGTGAGGACTAATAGTAACCATGATTAAGGACTTTCCGTACAAAAGACCTTGCACCCATGTAACCACCATCGATTCCTTCATGCACTACCTTAAGGGCATATTTGGCCTCCTCACGGCCAAGACATCGTAGATAAGGTCTGCCACATCTATCAAAGTGTAAGAGCATTTTTTACATGACCCCTTCAACAAGTGTGTACCTTTTTGGCCTGGTCCGGACCTTTCTTGTTTCTTTTAGGTCTGCTGGGAGAATTACTTTGTCGAGGAAGTCTAACAAGGGTTTCATCCAGTTATCTCTGGGTGTCTGAGTGATGACCTTGAGTTCTAAAACTTCTTCTTCGATGCTCAGATTGAGTAAGACTTCGATAAGCATGGTGTGGTCGAGCCCTTAGAAGGAAGATGAAGGTAACTTAGAGAGGTGTCGGCTTGCCCATTCTTTTGATGGGGGATGCTAGTGATCTCTGCCTTTTGGAATATAGACATGAATTCTTAATGTAAGACAAGTACTTTATCATACGGTCATCTATGGCCTCATATTCTCCTCGGATCTGGTTTACCAACAACTGGGAGTCACTGAACACATTGACCTTTCGAGTTCCTTCTTCCAGACTAAAAGGAGGTTGACAATCAGCGCCTTATATTCAGCCTTGTTGTTGGTGGCTTAAAAATTGAGACAAAGCGAGTATTGAAGGGTGACTGCTCTAGACCGAGTAAGGTGACATCGACCCAGCTACCTTCGATGTAGGAGGAGCCATCGACATAGACACACTCCGGGATGAAGAATATTTGCTTATTTCAGCG
Organism: Hemerocallis citrina; assembly: GCA_017893485.1. Lineage (NCBI taxonomy): Eukaryota > Viridiplantae > Streptophyta > Magnoliopsida > Asparagales > Asphodelaceae > Hemerocallis > Hemerocallis citrina. The sequence continues at coordinate 128,228,493 of CM030360.1, forward strand.
AAATCTGGAATAATGCTTTCAACAATGAATTCGGCCGAGGCTTGGGCTTTGATGGCCATCTTCGGCTGGTATTTGATGTCATGATAGCTCTGTTCGATGAACTATTTCATGAGTATCCCAGAAGTTTCTGGCTTGTAAAGCACATGCTTAAAGGATTGGTCAGTAAGAACCGAGATGGAATGCGCCTGAAAGTAGGGACAAAACTTCTGTGTGGCCATTGTCAGAGTGTAGGCCATCATCTCCATTTTGGAATTACGGAGTTCTGCGTCATTGAGTACCTTGCCGACAAAGTGGATGGATTTCTAAACCTTGTCTTCCTCTCTAACCTAGTCAACACTGAGGGTCTGATCTGAAGCGGCTAGATAAAGGTAGAAGACTTCCCTACTGGCCCTGGTTTACATAGAAGTGGTGGGTTGGTGAGATATACCTTAAGCTATTTGAAGGCCTTCTATTGCGCTTCTCCCCACTCAAAGACCTTTGAACCTCAAAGAGCCTTAAAGAAAGGGAAACACTTATATCTAGACATTGAGAGAAACCAGCCTATGACGGCGGGGCGTCCAGTAAGTTTTTGGATTTTGTTGATGTTGGATGAAGGAGTAGGGATGGCAACTGGGCCGGGACAACCGGCGACCCACCCGCGACCCGGCCCGCCAACCCGGCCAGATTAGTTGCTTGGCGGGTTCGGGTCGAACCCGGTGAACAGTACCGGATCGACCCGGGTCGCAATTTACGTGAATCGAACTTCCGAAACCCGGCCCACGAACCCGGCCCAACTCGTGAATTCAACCCGCCAACCCGCAAGTCGACCCGCGGGTCGAGACCCATTAGACCCGTACGGGTCGAACGTTCGACCCGTGACGAGTCGACCGTTGACCTGAGGGTCGTACGGGTCGAACGTTGCGCTGCTAGCTTGCTGCGCTCTGTCTGGGACAGAGCCGTTTGGAATGGCTCTTTGAGCCGTTGGGTTATTTTTTTTATATTTTTTTTCCCCACATATTTAGCCTATAAATATCCCCAAAAATTTCATAAAAAATCACACCTCACTCTCTTACTCTCTCTACTATTATACATCATTTGTAAAGAATTTTTGAACAATTGTAGTATTCATCAAACAATTCTACAAGGAGGCATATACACGATCAAATTTCGGTCGTTTCAGAATCAAAATTCAACGTCTTCAACGTCTTCAACTCTCTTCAACCCTCGTCAAATCTACTTCAACCTCTTCTCAACTCTTCAATTGCGGAATCGGCAAAGCACTCCTCCATCTTTTCTATTGTATTCTTATTTTAACGGTTTTTTTTACATACGCGTATTCCACGGTGAACGGTATCAAAATATCTCTATCTCTCTCGTTAATTTTTTTTTGCGTTGTAGTTAAAATTATTGTTCGTTTTTTGAACTTCTCTATCTCAACCCTCTTGTTTTTTAGATTTTTTTTGTATAATTCACCGCTCCTACATTGTATATATTTTTTTACATACTTTAGCACATTACTACATTATGTCTAGATCACGCGGTAGCGGTCGTAGCGGATAAGATTCTTCCTCCTCTTCACGTAGGCCACCAATTGTCCCAACTAGTGAGCCCGCCCAAGATTACATTGATCCTACTATGGAACAATGGGGTACACACAACGATGTTGTAGGTGACATACAATTAGAAGAAGAAGAACAACAACAACAAACCGAAACCACACAACCCCGTAGTAGTAGGAAAAGTAGAGGTGAAACTAGCGATTGGCATAAGTTTTATGATTATATCCCAGACAAACATACTCCGGGTATAGGTTTGAAAGTGTGTAAAACATGTAGTAAAACATACAAATTCAAGAGGGGTGACGGCACCGGTACAATTAGTAGGCACATCCAACACAATCATAAAGAACTTCTTGATCAAATACAAGGCCAACAAAAAATCAACCCTAGGACCGGTCAAGTTGATAGCCACCCTTATGATCCCGAACTTGTTCGTCGGGAAATGGCCCGATTAGTCATTAAGGAAGAGTTACCATTTTCCTATCTCGAGAGTAGGAACTTGTAAAATTTTAATCAAATGACCTTAAACCCTCATTTTAAAAGAATTCCGAGAAATACTTGCAAACCGGATTGTTTTAAAGTGTACATGGAAATGAAGGACGCTTTGATTGCAATTTTATGGAGTTTAACTTGTAGGGTTAGTTTAACTTCGGATTGTTGGACGGGTGTCAACAATATTCCAACGATGGGAATAACCTGTCATTGGATCGACAATGATTGGATTCTTCAAAAAAGAATCATATCACTTGCGGCGTTGCCGTATCCCCATAGTGGCGCTGAAATAGCAAACCGTATTATAGAAATTTGTGATGTTTTTCATATTCGCGATAAAATTATGGCTATTAGTTTTGATAATGTATCTAACAATAATGTAGCAATTACTACTTTAAAATCTGTATTAAACCCTCCATCTGACAATATTTTTCATGTTAGATGTGCATGTCATATTATAAATTTATGTGTTCAAGATGCATTAAGAATAGCCAATCCATATATAGTTAAAATTAAAAATTGTGTACATTTTATTGCATTAAGTCCAAGCATTTTACAAGAATGGAAAGCTTGGTGTAGGGTTAGAAATGTTCCTTTTAGAAAATTTCCAAAGGATGTTAGACACCGATGGAATTCTACTTTTGATTTACTAAATGTTGTCACCGATTATAAAGCAGTTGTAAATGATTTTTGTATCGCAAAAAATATGCACAATTTTGAAATGACTCCCACCGATTGGTTTTTTGCCGAATCTTTGTTGAAATTTTTAGAACCTTTTAAAGCCGCAACTTTAAAATTTTCAAAAACATATGAATCTACTTCTAGTAGCATTTTTATTGAATTAGTTAGCATGATGCAAATATTTAACGAAATGTTAAATGATCCCTATATTAGTGACATTGTAAAACCTGCATTTACAAAATTTTTAAAGTATTATTTTCCTCCTCCTATGTTGATTTGTGTTGCTACTGTTATGGATCCTCGTATCAAATTAGAAGGTACGAAGAATTTGATAGAAATGTTTTTTGGATATTTAGAGGTAAATGTAGAATTAACAATTGATTGTGCTACTTTTTTAGTTCAGTTTGAATCTACGTTAAATAACTTGTATGATTATTATGATAGATGTTTTGCTTCTAGAAGTACAACTTCTGTAGTTAGTTCTTCTTCTGGTAGTTCTAAAGGTAAGGATAAAAATAGAATTAGTGATAGAACATTTAGTTTACTTGAACAAATTCAATCTAAAAAACCTAGGACTGATCAACCAAATAAATTAAATTGGTATAACAAACAGGATACTGAGCCTACTCTTTCTGCACTAGATATTTTACAATGGTGGAAAGAACATGAACACACTTTTAGTATTCTGTCAGTTATGGCTAAAGATTTACTAACTCCTCCTGTCTCTACAGTTGCTTCTGAGAGTGCATTTTCTACAAGTGGCAGGGTTCTATATGATTACAAGAATCGGTTGAAGGCCGAGACGTTAGAGATGCTCGTTTGCACAGAAGACTGGCTGAAGGCTGAAGATAGGACGCAAGGGAAAGCACTATCAAGTTCCATAAGCGGGAGCAACTCGCCCGAAGAACAACAACAACAACAATAGCTTTGTTTGTTATGTCAAATTAGAAAACTTGTACTCAATTAAAATTGTATATAAGAAATATGTTATTGTATAAAACTTATTTGTGAATTGAATTCTTCATTTCGTTATAAATTGTTAAAATTGTACAACTTAAATTCATATGAATAATATTTCAAAATTTGTTGTCAATTTCACTCTTTCAATCTTATTATTATTATTACGATTTTTATTGTTTATTAGTATTATTACTTACTTAGTATTATAATAATAATTATTATTATTTTAACTTAAGCTACCAAAAAAATAAATAAATAAATAAAAATAATTAAACGGGCCAACCCGCGGGTCGACCCGGCCCAACCCGCGGGTCGACCCGGCCCAACCCGGGTTGAACCCTAAAGGGTTCACGAGTTGGGCGGGCCACCCAAACGAAAACTTAGCCCGGCCCGGACCGGCCCGTATAAGAGTGCAACCCGGCCCGGACCGGCTAAATATACGTGTGGTTGGGCCCGGCCCGACCCACTCGACCCGTTCGCCATCCCTATGAAGGAGACATATCGAGTATAGCCCATATTTTTTTCGGGTTGGCCTTAATTCCCATCTGGCTAACCATGAATCCCAAAAACTTCACTGAGTAGACTCCGAAGGAGCACATAGAAGGGTTCAGCTTCATGTTGTGCTTTCAAAGAACACTGAAGGCTTCTTGGAGGTCAGTCACATGAACATCCCCTCTTAAGAATTTTCACAATGTAACTCCTGTTTTTCGTTTTTCGTATTTTTGGTGTATTTTTCTCTTCTTAGGTATTGTACTCTTCTTGTATCTCTTGGACCGTATATTGGAGTTGTTTTCAATATATTCATTCATATTTTATTTTTGATCTCCTTGTGTCTGATTGTATGTCTTTTGTTTCGTTCTTGATCGATTACTATTTTTGTTCTTTATTGGGTTCTTGCTCTATTTCATTTTGCTCGTATTTGTGGGTGCTCGTGGTTCCTTTTTTCCAAATCCTGTTTTAATCCAATTGCCTAATATCCCAAATCAGCTATCAAAACCTAATTAACCAACTCCTAAATCCTATTCTAAACCATATTGATCAATTCCTATTACTACTAGCCAAAAATCTATCTCCTACTACCCATTCAACCCAGACTCGAAACCCTCTCATTCCCTACCCGAAACCATGTCAGCCAAAACCCTAAGTCTCTCTCTTCCCCCATATATATACTACTATCCCTCTCTCACCCTGTACACCCATCGATCGAAACCCTAGCCCCCATCGAACCCACTGCATATCCCGCTCCCGACTTCACCCCGCACCCTCGTTCCCTACTTCCCCGTTCACCCTTGCTCATCCACGACAGCCCGATCACCCATAGTAGCCCGAGCATCATCATCACCATCATCTCCATCTCTCTCTCCGTTCAACTCTCTCCCCGTCTCCCCGCTCTGTCTCTTCGCTTTGTCGCGTGACCAGCGATGCTAAAGCCAGCCGAAGCCAGCATCGACGCCGCCACAAAAATCGACATGAAAACAATTAGGTTTGATCGTTCTTGATCTATTCATATATGTGAGATAATTAGGTAAAATTATGTGTTTGATGAGATCCATGTGATATGATGGTTGTGAATATGTTATATACTCTGCTTCATAATATTTGGACACTTAGTAGACTCCATACCATGTTTGACTGTGATTGGAACGAGTTTTGTGTGGTTTATGTTGGTTTTGTTTTCAAGAGAAAATCTGTATTTCTCGATGATCAGTTTTGATTTGTATTTTAGACCCTATTAAGGTCAGAATTCTTAATTTTTGTATTAGACATGAATTGTAGAGAAATCTGTCTTCTTTTAAAACTCTCTGACCTTGATCGATTTCGTTTTCATGTGAGTGAGTTATGGCTATTTTACTACAGAGGTGTATTCTATTTCCAGATTTCGTTCTTAATGATTTTGATGATTAAATTATTTTGATACTAGTATTAAATATATTATTTTGATCTGAATCTTTTCATAGTATTTCTATACCTATATAGGGATTACCCAGAATTTTGGTGGATTTTATTGATGAGTTTCATATGTCGTTTCATGCTTTTTTATGAAAGCTACACTTGCTGTATTTTGCTCGCTATTCTGTAAAGAATCGTATTTTCACCCTATTTCCTTTTACTGTATGGAAAATATTTATAAAATATGAAAGTTAGATTATTTTGTCTATTTTCATCTCCCTTTTGTGGATTTGGATTTCATTTCACGGTTTGCGAGATATTGCAGTTTTCGTACAGCAGTGTTGGAAATTCCAGATTTGCCAAACTATCATTTCTTGATGTTTTCTGATTTTCGTTGGATAAACTAATTTTACTGGAATATTATGAAACTTTATATTCTGATACTAACATATAGGGGATTAGTCCAGATTTTTTCTGAATTTATTTGAGGAGTTTAAATGCTGTTTTTCTGACTTTGAATACGATATACTGATTTCTGGCTGAACGTATTTTCTGGATTCAAATCAATTTTTGAGTTATAATTTTGTGAAATACTATATGGCTTATATATAATCGCTGGATTCGTGTGGAAGTCTATTTTCCAGATTCTTCGACAGATTTAGATTTGGATTTCTGTAGTAATAGAAATTACTGTTTACTTACTGTACTGTCATGCTGTCCTGAATATGAACATACACTGTTTTGCTCGTTTATGTGACCGTATATCATCTATGCATGTTTATTTGTTTCCTTGAACGTAATACCGATTATACCATGTTAGTATGACACTATTTCATGCACTATCATGTCTGTTGATAACCATAATAAAAGTAATCAAGCCGGGGTTTTTAAGGAAAGATCTAGTAGTGGAAAATATGGAAACGTATACTTGGAAGGAAACTAGTGTTCCATAATGTTACTGTTACTGTTACTTTACTGCTACTGGTACTGTTATTTTTACTGCTACTGCTACTGCTACTGTTACTGATACCTGAGTACACTGCCTCATTATGGTCCACTATGAAATCTAAAAGCGAAAATGTTTGTTGTAGCAATCGTGTGTTATATTTTGGGGTGCATGAAGTGTTACCTAGCTAGTAATACACATAAGACTGTAAGAACATAAGACTGATACTGTTAGACTGATACTGTTAGACTGATATTGTTGGACTGATACTGTTAGACTGATATTGTTTGACTGATACTGTTATACTGTTACACTGATATACTAAGCTTACTTTTACTGGACACTGTTAGTTGCCATATGACACTATACTTGACACATTCATTTGTACTGTTAGTATACCATGCTAGTTGACTTTGTTTTACCGATTCATGCTAGTTAATACTGTAGATGCATTATTCCATGCTATTTGTTTACCTTTCCCATGTACTTGTAACCTACATTATAAGTGGCCCGTAACTTGCATTGACGGGTACTTGTTTTCTCTTTCCTTCTCCTGCAATTATTAATTGCAGATCACGATGGTCAGCTGCCCGACGGCATTGGCGAAATGAGATATTAGTGCTGGAATCTTGCTTATTAGTATTGATATTATTGTTGCTTTGAATAATGTATTTTGAGTACTTCGATGATTACTTTGTATTGGGCGATGTGACCCAGGATTTTGTCTTGTCCAGATCTGATTTATTTGAGATTAATACATTTTGTTTCAAGTAAATTCTATTGGTTTATTAATTCAATTTTGCATGTGTGTGGTTGACTCTTTTGCTCCTGACTCTGATTATTTTGTGAGATGTTGTAAAGACTCCTGAACAACTTATGGATGATGCAAATCATTCGCTGGGTTGAGTCGCGTATCCATATTCCGTATTCTTTTTGGGAAGCAGGGCGTAACACACAAGCTTGCCGTCCACATAGACTTCCATATTTCGGTCACTGTGATTTTTGAAGACTTTGTTCACCAACTGCTGGTAAGTGGCTCCAGCATTCTTTAGCCCAAAGGGTATTACATGATAGCAGTAGAGGCCTTGGTCGGTGATAAAGAATGTCTTCGGGATTGGAAGGGAACATTTGGATTTGGTTGTATCCCATGAAAGCATCCATGAAGCTTAGGTGCTCATGTTCGGATGTGACATCAATAAAGGCATCAATGCTAGGAAAAGGAAAAGGAAAAGGGTCATTCGGACATTTTTTGTTTTAAGTCAGTGAAGTCGATGCAAATTCTCCACTTATCTTTAGGCTTTTTCACCACGTCGACATTGACTAGTCATTCGGGATAACTGACTTCCTGAATAAAGATAGCAGCTAGGAGTTTATCGACTTCTTCTTTAACCATGTTTTGCCTATCGAGAGCGAACTTGTGATGCTTCTGTTGAACCGGCTTGACATCTAATTTCACACTTAAGCGATGCATTTTTATTTATTCCAAGATGCATAGCATGTCAGCAGCAGTCCAAGCGAACAAGTCTCAGTTCTCCCTGGTGCCACTAATAACTTGCTCGTTGACTTAGTGGGAGAAAGCTTGGCTAACTCGAAAAAATTTGGACTGGTCTCCATAGGAGAAGGGAAGATCTTCTAGTTCATCAACAGGTTCGAACACAACCTAGTTCCGCTCTTGAAGGCGCTCAGAGGCTTCAAGTGAGTGAACCAAGTCCCGTAATGTATTCTCCTAGAGGTGCACCAAGACTTCGAGTAGGAGGACAGATCCCCCATTGTGGTTATGTAACATGTTCGAGCCACTTCTTGACTTCTCCTACCACGGACAGTGTAGGGGAATTTCATCTTCATGTGAACCGCCGGGCCAACGACATTGAGGGCCGCTAGATCAGGGTGACCAAAACTGGCATTGTAGGCAGTCTTCATGTTCACGACCATGAAATCCATGGCTTCAGTCTGAATGGTAGGGGCCTTGCTAGCTGTAATGTCGAGGGTGACAATCGCTTTAACCTAGATAGGAACCTCAGAGAACCCTTGGAGGGTGTACCTAGTGGATTTTAGATGGTCCACGTATATCTTGAGGCCTTCAAAAGCTTCTAGAAAATGAATGTTAACGAGCTACCATTATTTACTAGGATCCAACGTACCTCATGGTTAACCGTGGGGAGGCTGGTAACTAATGCATCACATTGAGGGGTCCGGAGGCTTCCGTGATCCTTGTCGAAGAAGGTTATTGGGATCCTAGAGCCTTAGGCATGGGGAATTTTGTGCACTGAGTTTACTTCTCTGATAAAGACCTTTTTGGAGGAGTTAGACTGCCCTCCCATAGGGCCACATAGATAAAGTAGAGAATGGCCAAAGGTTCATAATCTTGGGTCTCAGGATCTTTCTCCGCACGTTTTGTTGGCCCATCGATTCAGTGTTGTCTCAGCTTTGTACTTTTATGTGTACATGGTAGGGCAACGACAACGAATAAGGGTTTCAGTCTCTTCTTTAAGGGCTCGAAATTCCTATGTGTCATGTCCATGGTCATTATGGAATCAACACCATCGGTTCTTGTCCTGTTCCTGTTTGCTGGGTTCATCTTAGAAGGTTGGCAGAGTAGTCCATCTCCCTCGATTTCTATGAGGGCTATCAATATATTGGTATTAAGCTAGGTGAATTTGTCTAAGTGAGGATCCGGAGGGGGATGCCGCTGCCCGAACCCTGTCTTTCTGGAATTTCTTGGACCCTTCATCATTTACACCTTTTTGTTTGTTTCCGGGAGAGGGCTTACCTTTGGGGTGAAGAACCTCTTCATCCCTGATGTACTTCTGACACCTTTGCAAGAACTCGAAGAAGTCTCGAGGAATATTTTTTGGCCAGTGATGCCTTTAGATAGATGTCTTAGATGTTTTGTCAGAATGCAATAGCCGCTATAGCTAGGTCAAATGTCAGGATAGACTAAGACTCGACATTGAAACCTTTGATGTAGTCTTTGAGGGCCTCCCTGGCCCTCTGCTTCAACTCCAGTAGGGAAGCACTCATATTCACGATTTTGTGACTGTTGACGAATTGCATTAGGAAGAGTTCTTTGAACTGGTCGAAGGAAGAGACAAATCCTAGAGGGAGAAGGAAGTGCAACTTTCATGTTAATCCCTTTATAGTAGCTAGGAAAGTTCGACAGAGGAATGCGTCAGAAGCTTTCTGAATCATCATAATGGTTTTGAAACTCTCGATGTGATCTGCGGGATCAGTTTCACCATTGTATGACTCAAAGGTGGGAGACTTAAAGTTTTATGGGATGTAGGCTTCGAGAATAGCCCTGCTACAGGGAAGTCAGATGGCGTTAAAAGCTTTAAAAATGTTCTTCTCTTAGATTTTAAAAATGTTATTAGTTTGTCTTGCAATTTCATGATGAATAGTGAAGATTTTAAAAGATTGATTGTAAAATTGTAAGGCTAGCCCTAAAAGCCCGAAGCCCTATCCAAGGATCGAGGGGCAGGGTAGGGCTTTTGATATTAGATCTTAAGGCTAGGGCCGGGTAAACAAATTTGGCCCTAAAGATTTTTGGGCCGGGTTAGGATCCATAGTAAACCTGGTCCAACCCGGCCAATTATCATCCCTACGTGGATATGATTGACGTAGGGGCGGGGGTAGTAGAGCTGGGTTTATTGATGATAAAAAAGAAAATATGGGTTTGTTAATAATCACTCAGAGTTGGGCTGGGTTCTGTGAAGTTTATCCTAAATAACTTGAAGTTGTTTTTTTTTTGAAGGAAAAGGTGGAATATGACCACCCTATTTCATTAATAAGATCTTAACGAAACAAACCCAGAGTACTGGGCCAGATTACAAACTACAGACAGAAAATAAAACATACATGACGCAACATGACCCGTACAAACAACAAATTCCTCCAACAACCCTAGAGGGTGGGCCGACAAACAAGCTCGGTCCAGCAAAATTGTATGTACGTCAGTTTAGCTTCGTACACTGCCTCCACGGCACATGCACACCCATCTGAAACAAGTCTGGCAGGATTTTATCACCTGCCGTTCCCTGCCTTCTCCTCGCTGGGGGGACCCCATCTTTGGGCCCAAGCCCCGCATGTAGAGTTTTGACAACCGCCAAGCTCTGTCTATACCTCCTATCCTCCCACAATCTTGCAAAAATCACTTCCTCACCAAAACCGTAGTCAAGGAGAGGGCCATGAAGATGATACCTTCACCTCTCTCACGCCCTTGCTATCTCCAGTGATTTCTCATAAAAACAGACCAACACCAACATAGGATAGTGAGGAGCAACATCTTCACTCACCCACTCTCTCACTCTCTCTCTCAATCAGAAAACCAATACAAGACCCAGCTGATTGAAGTATCACCTTCTCCTCTCGCCACAACGGGGGATGGCGTTGGGCGTCAGCTTTCATTATGAGGGCATAGTGATGATGATGCCCCGTCGACTGTGGTCATCAGGAGAAGCAGCCCGGATGCAGCCTCCCACAATCTCCTTAACTCAACCTACAACCACGCCAACAGCTCCCACATCCACTACCAAAGAGAGAGCCGTACAGAGGATACCTTCACCTCTCTCATGTTTGTGCTTTCTCAGGCGATTTCTTACCCAAAAAATATCTAGCTCCCCCCACCCAGAAACCCGGCTCCAAGAGATAGCCGTGGAGAGGATACCTTCATCTCTCTCACGCTTTTGCTCTGTTAGGCGATTTCTCACCACACAGACACACACGCTGTAAGAGGCAGTGGCCTAAGATGGAGGAAGCTAAATAGCATGATAGTAGACGCTGTGAAGACTGCACCGGTGACAACGTTGGACCCCCCCCCCCCCCTCCCCCGAAAGTTGAGACAAGAGAACGCACATCATGGAGGGAACCCCATCTTCGGGCCTAAGCTCCACAATTGTGCAATACAATATATCGCCGCCCTCCCCTACCAACGCACTGCAAAACACAAAATCCCCCAAACCCAACCTAATCCCCCTCGACACCCCATCTACGGGCCGTACGTTAAGAATTAGTGCTCCCCGCTACCATCACCATGGGCCTCCTCTCTTTCTCTACCACATCCACATCCACATAACAACGACAGGATGCTCACTCGCCATAGCCGGCGAATGAACTCAACCCCAGCAATTGAAGGGGACAGCCGCCACTGCTTCTGCTAGGGAGATGAGGGCCAGCACCTAAATCAAAGACCGCGATGGTAAGGAGTAGGATCCGCCCAGATTGAGAGATTAGATCTGGGTCTTCTCCCCCGGGGTCGAAGGTGGACGAGGGACGTCGCGTGTGGCATGGCATGGAGTGGACGAGGGACGTCGCGTGTGGCGGGTGGCGTTGCCCAGATATGAAAGATCAGATCTGGTCGAAGGTGTGGCATGGGGTGGAAGGTTTGGAGGGCGAGGTGGAAGAGGATGCCGAGATGGCCGGAAGAGCGTAGGACCTGGAAGTTGTTGCAAATCCATTTTCACCTTGTTCATCAACCTCTTTGTCTTTGTGTTTTTTCTCAATCTTAGTGTTTTTTAAAAATAAATTTAGACCATCTGACTTACATTACATACATAGATGGGATTTTTCCAATAAAGTTAGACCATCTAACTTACATTTCATGCATAAAATTGCCGAAATATCTTTGTAAGTACCTAACAAAGGTTAAGACATTTATATTAAAAAAAAGAAAGAAGAACTTAACCAAAAAAAACCATTAGGCTACAAACCAGTGGCGGAGTTAGAATTTATCGCATAATAAAAAGTTTAAGATCCGAAACAAAACTTTGCTAATGAACTAGCTCCCACGGATTTTCGCATGAAAATAATGCAGATTATTTCATTAACCATGGTATAATAATGTTCTTTCATTTAAGTTATCTAGCTCGGTCTTCCATTGTTTTCCTAGTTATAAACTCATACATGCATAATATGAGGAAACAAAATCTGACTTCAAGACAACATTTCATAACACAAAAAAAATTATAAATTATTATAATATTAAAAGTTATGAAAGGATTAGAAATCAAATGTTCACTCGTCACATTTATTTTTATAAAGTTATAAAGAAGGGATGAAATGAGAGTGAAGAACTGAGAGAGATAGGGATAAGTAGCCAATAGGGATAGATAGCTATTTTATTAGTTCCAAATCAGGCAATGCTAATGCACATGAGTTCCTTATATTTGAAAATTGTAAAGTATTGGATTTGCCCTGAAGTGAAATTGAGACTTATATATAGATGATAAGGATAACGTAAATTTGAAAATTTTATAGCATTGGATTGCTCTTAAGTGAAATTGAGACTTATAGATGATAAGGATAATGTGAATTTCATTCTGATTAATCAATTGAGATAAAGTTTAAGAAGGCCTTAATTTAGGTTTGGAGGAACATTAAGACAACGGAAAGAGGGGCAGAATATATAACTGGACTTTGCAAGACCTAAATTACGATTATGATTGTAAGGGTTTTGCTCAAAGCTAAGAGAGGCAGCTGTCCCATTTGCCTCATTGAGGCTCTCTCTTAGCAGCTGTCCCATTTGCCTCGTTGAGGCTCTCAGCAAGCTATATATATATATATATATATATAGGGTAAAAGGGATATGAGCAACTTGCTCATTTAGTAAATGAGCAATTGATTATGTGGCATGCATGTGATACAGTGGACAACTAACCATTTTAAGGCTTTTCTAATCACATGTATGCCACATCATCAATTGCTTATTGACTAAATGAGCAAGTTGCTCATACCCCATTTTCCCATATATATATATATATATATATATATATATAAAGTCTCTGATCATATGCATAGGACTCAAAAAAGTCTCAGCCTACTATGTATATGAAAAAAATCATCTAGCATAACACAGAGTTCAAACATACAAAATAGCCAGATGATGGATGTGCACATCAAATAAAGCATCATCAACAACATTCGGCCGAATGACATAAAACACAACAAAAACTAGCTTAAAAGGAGAAGAACAACATGGTATAACAATCAGCAGAAGCTAGAAACATCAGTCAGGCTTCCATAAACTCAAAAAGATGGTTCAAAAACATCATCAAACAGAGCTGAGAGCGCTGCAGCAAGAACTCAAGCAAAATGTCCACCATATACTGAAAGAACATAGCACACTTGGCCAAAACAAAATGCTACCTGCACATAGTGGAAAGACACAACACACGCCATGACACAGAAGAGGCGAAGACATCATGTTGCAAGGAGCAAAAAGGACAAATTAGTACTCCGAAACCTGAAAAAGCTCAGCTCTGCACAAAAAATTCAAAGAATCAGAACATAATACAAATAATCAAAAAGAAGATTGTATGCCTTGTTGGATCAGAGAAGTCACAACATAATTAAAGTCAGCTAATCGAAGATTGGCTAATTTGGTACGAGAAAGAATGTTAGACCAAAAATTATTGAAGAAAATAAGATCTTCGATTAAGCAATCAATAGGATGGGAAGTTTTCGTAAAGATTCTACAATTTCTTTCTTTCCAAATGATCTAAATCAATGCAATCATGGATAAATCCCATGAAGTACGAAAGCAGCGTTACACACGTTTAGACCTCTAATAGCTCCACCAAGAAACAACACAGCCTGGCTTACCATTCAAATGCTAGATATTTTTTGCAGATGTACCACAAAGGTTGAATAAAAGGACACTGAATAAATAAGTGCCTAGAATTATGAACATGGTTTTTGCATAAAATACATCTGATCTAAGGCAAGGTTTTTATTTATTAAGAATTTACATTGTGAGAAGCTTATTGTGAATGGTCAACCATGCAAGGATTCTGTCCTTAAGTAGATTGGTATCGGGTCGGATCGGGTCGGGTCCTTCGCTACTCGGACCTGGACTCGGTCCCCTACGGGTCCAAAAAATGGACCCGGACCTGGACCTGTGAGGACCGGGTCCGGTTTCGGGTCCTGGTCCTATTAAAATATTCCTACCCGTTCGGGTAGGAGCGGGAGTGTGAGCGGCGAGCGGAGGCGGCGAGTTGAGGATTTAGAATAGAGGAGAGAAGAAAAAGGCTTGAGTTTTGAGTTTGGAAGAGGAAGATTTAGAATTGAGGAGGAAGGAGGGGAGGGATGAGGATAGAATATTTATTCTTATGTTGATTTTTTCGGTTTTTTTCAACGGGTCCGGGTCCGGGTCTCTTTTGAGCGGACCCAGACCCGAATCCGAAATTACAATGGGTCTCATTTTAGGACCCGGAACCGGACCCGGATAGGCCGGGTCAATTCCGGTCCAATATCGGGTCCGGGTTTCGGGTATTTATACCAATGCTAGCCTTAAGTGGCTCAATGTTTTTCCATAAATGTTTGTTGAAAGGGAAGATAACGCTACCAGAGTTGAGGAACGTATAAAAATTCTTAACCGTGTAAGTGCTAGCATTAGAGTACCTCCACCTAATTAATATCGTCTCTTACTTGCCATTGATTGGAACCTAAAAGAACGAGTAGAGGATGTATTGAGAGTTAAGGGAAGAGAGATATCTATGGAAAGGAATGTTCCATTCTCTCAAGTTATTCTGAATAGAAAAATAGAACGGAACCGTATCATGAGGGTTGGAGGCAATATCAAATAACTGGGGAAATAGCGACACAATTTATTTATTCCCTTATACAAAAGTCGGTCCAGAATCTAACATTTGAACCATCTCCACAATTTTTTTTCAAACCGCATTTAAAGGGTTTCACTGCTTTCCAAACCCCTTTCCAAAAGGGAGAAACATGAATCACCAGTTTGATGTGGAGGCCCCAAACTTTGCGATGTTTGTGATATTTTTGCTTAACAAGTTTAATCTAAGACAAATCATCTTGTTTTATGACTTTCCACAACTATTTACCAAGAAGGGATAAATTCTGGTGTATGAGGTCTAGGATACTAAGACCACTTTCATTTTTGGATTTAAAATTTCTTTCCATTGCAGAGTTGTTTGCTAATCGACAAGATGGAAGAGCTGCACCAGAAGAAATTTCTTTTGATCTTATCAATACTTTAATAACCCAAGAGGGAACATAAAAGTATGACATCATGTAAAAAGGGATACATGAAATGATTGAGTTAATGAGCACCAATTTGCCACAACGAGACATATGGCCACCGGACCAGGCATTAAGTATGGATTCGACTTTTTTGATCATTGGAATCCAAGCTTCTTTATGATGTTTGCTCCAACGCAAAAGAATGCCAAGATAATTAATGAGGAAAGAAGCGGAGGCACAGTTGAAGAAGTGAGCTATCTCAAGTTGTCTATTGTTGGAATCACCAAGCCACAGTTTTATTGAAAATAATAGATAAACCGACGCCTTTTCGAAAAGATAAAGAAGTAGTTTAAGGTTACGAAGGGTAGGACCATCAGATTTGACAAAGAGAATTGTATCATCAGCATATTGAAGGTTTAAAACACCTTTAACCCCTTGAAAACCACCCAAACCGTCAGTGAGATTAGTATCCCAAGCTTTATAGAGCATTTTACTGAAAGATATCAGTCGCCAAAGAGAATAAGAGGGAAGTAATAGGATTTGTTGCAGGCCCTGCTTGAATTTGAATTTCTTCCCTTCGATTAAGTTAATGATAACATACGCGGTGCCAGCGAAAGGACTAGATTTAATCTAGGAGATCCATCTAAGGCCAAAACCTCTATGGATAAGAATATCAAAGAGAAAATCTCAGTTAACTTTGTCATAAGCCAAAATCTAATTTCAAAAGTATCCCTTCAGACTTAGACTTATGACACCCAGAGATAAACTCTTGGGCACAAGCCACACTGTCTAAAATAAATATATCCCCAACAAAGCCAGATTGAGGGGAGATGAGCGAGTTCAATATGTTATCCAGAACATTCATCACAATTTTGAAAAAGGAATTAAGAAGACAAATATGCCTAAAGGTTGAGATTTTATTAGCCCCAATATTTTTCGTAATAAAAACTATGTGGGCACAGTTAATCCGATCAAAGGAAAATTGACCATGGTATATATCTGAATACATCACCAAGGAGCATCTTTAAGCAAGTTTCAAAATTTTTGGAAGAAAAAATGGGGAATCCGTCCGGGCCAGGAGATGAATCACTGCACATGGAGAAGATATTCAATTTGATTTCATCCAAATTAAATGGTGTAACAGCCGTAAAAATATTTTGTCTTAAAATAATTTTTTTAAATTTTTTTCCACACGTGCTTTTCTTCTATGCACGTGTTAATTACGTTGTTTTTATCAAAAGTTGTGCACTAAAATTTTTTGTAAACAAAATATATTAAAATTAATGTTAAAGAATTTCAATATAACTATTTATTAAAGAAGAGAATTAAAGTGAAATAAAATAATGAAATAGGAGTAAATTGAAATTTTGCAAAACACTTGCACACGTGCTTTGCACACAAAAGAGCAAGATAATGGAGTGGCCAGCCAATTTTAATATAATTCTTTAATAATTATATTAAATAATTTTAATATAATTATTTATTAATGAAGAGGGTTAAAATGTAATAAAATAATGAAATAGGAGTAAACTAAAATTTTTGCAAAACACGTGCAAATGTGCTTTGCACATAAAAGAGCAAGATAATGGAGTGCCCGACCAGTTTGGGGGTGAGAATGTGGGAAAGTGGAAAGCTATCTTAGGAAGTGGGGAGTTATTTTAACCACTCATTTTTACCCTATAAATATCCCACTCTTTTGTCATGAAGAACACAAGAATCAAATCAAAAAAAGGGAGAGAAAGAGAGGAGTGCTATTTTGGATTTCAGGATTTTTGCAAGGAGGTGCGGGTGCGGAAATTGCTAGGAGGAATTTTTTGGAATATTTTACAAGGAGCTACTAGGAGTTTTTTTGAGGTGGGGGCTTCTTTTGCTTTCTAATTACTTTGTAGAATTCACATTTGGGTGAATGTGTTTGAGATGACAATTGAATAATGGGAATGTGCACTACAAAACGCACAGGCTTTACCGGCGTTTTTTTGCACATTTACTGGCGTTTATAAACGCCGTTGTAGATACCACCGGCGTTTTATAAATCTCCGGTGCAAGTGTCGCTGAATCGCGTGTCGCTGTAGCTTAGGGACATTCACCGGCATATTTTACGACCGCCGGTGTAGGTTAAAACTACACCGGCGGTCGCAAAAACGCCGGGGAATGTGTGTTTTCGTTTGGTAGTGCTGTTTTTGGCCATTACCTACACCGGCGTTCTTAAACCGCCGGTAAAGGCTGTCAATTTTTTGCTGGAAGCTACACCGGCGCTTGTAAAAACGCCGGTGTAGCTATATTTAAATTTTTTTTTTTAAATTTAAAAAAAAAATTAAAGAAAAAAAGAAAAATTGCGCACTCTTGCAATCAAATTGAACACAAAATCATGATGTTACCAAAATTTTCATTTTCTTTAATAGTAAAAGAAAATGAAAATTTCCAGTATCTAAGCATGTTTGTCTATTAATTCTTCATCCCAACTAAATCATGATGTTTTCGGCTCAAAGAGAAACCTGCACACATGTTTGTTCAACCCAATTCTTGTACATATTTGGATTTTGGTATACAGCATTCTTAGATGACAGTTAACCCATTTTGGTAAAAAAGCATGCTAAGATGACAATCAGATGGCTAATATCCAGCATCTTTAACAGTAAAAGAAAATGAAAATTTCCAGTATCTAAGCATGTTTGTCTATTAATTCTTCATCCCAACTAAATCATGATGTTTCCAGCTCAAAGAGAAACCTGCACACAGGTTTGTTCAGCCCAATTCTTGTACAGATTTGGATTTTGGTATACAGCATCCTTAGATGACAGTTAACCCATTTTGGTAAAAAAGCATGCTAAGATGACAATCAGATGGCTAATATCCAGCATCTTTAACAGTAAAAGAAAATAAAAATTTCCAGTATCTAAGCATGTTTGTCTATTAATTCTTCATCCTAACTAAATCATGATGTTTCCGGCTCAAAGAGAAACCTGCACACAGGTTTGTTCAGCCCAATTCTTGTACAAATTTGGATTTTGGTATACAGCATCCTTAGATGACAGTTAACCCATTTTGGTAAAAAAGCATGCTAAGATGACAATCAGATGGCTAATATCCAACATCTTTAACAGTAAAAGAAAATGAAAATTTCCAGTATCTAAGCATGTTTGTCTATTAATTCTTCATCCCAACTAAATCATGATGTTTCCGGCTCAAAGAGAAACCTGCACACAGGTTTGTTCAGCCCAATTCTTGTACAGATTTGGATTTTGGTATACAGCATCCTTAGATGACAGTTAACCCATTTTGGTAAAAAAAGCATGCTAAGATGACAATCAGATGGCTAATATCCAGCATCTTCAACAGTAAAAGAAATGAAAATTTCTAGTATCTAAGCATGTTTGTCTATTAATTCTTCATCCCAACTTTGCCAATGATGTTTCTGGCTCAAAGAGAAACCTGCACACAGGTTTGTTCAGCCCAATTCTTGTACAGATTTGGGAATTCTGAAGATTTTAGATCCAGGATGACAAATTTTGGTTGGGCTTTGATTGGAGATTCTAGTCATAGATCGATTCTTTGGAGACCGTCTTTCTAAAGAAAATGCCATTTGGAAGTATGCGGGTACATGTTTGTTGGATCACCAAAACTCCCATTTTTATTGAAGAAAAATAAGAATATGGCTCATATCAAGTGTAGTTTTAAGGAAGTGTCATCGTGGAAGGAAACCAAATATAGAAGCCAGAAAGAGGAATGGTAGAGAATGAGGGTATACCAGGCTAACATAGCGGCATTTTCCTCATCTCTCTTTCAACCCTTCTTTCTCTTCAGCAAACGCACACAAAGAGATATCAGCAACAACAGCAAGAGCGACAAGAACAACACTAATAATAAATTATTATGAACGAGATGTCTCTATATGGGTTTCTAGATCTCCACTCCAACTCGTCTCTTTCTAATCACAACCCAATTAAGAACATAGACGATAGTCACTAAACAATCCAATCACAGCCAAATCAAAATTTGTGATCCTGGATCTAAAAACTTCAGAATTCCCAAATCTGTACAAGAATTGGTCAGAACAAACCTTGTGCAGGTTTCTTTTGGAGCCAGAAACATCATTGGCAAAGTTGGGATGAAGAATTAATAGACAAACATGCTTAGATACTGGAAATTTTCATTTCTTTTACTGTTGAAGATGTTGGATATTAGCCATCTGATTGTCATCTTAGCATGTTTTTTTACCAAAATGGGTTAACTGTCATCTAAGGATGCTGTATACCAAAATCCAAATATACAATACATAAAGGCAATTTAATTTTCGTGCTACAACTATATGTGAAATGTAGCACAAGTGAAATTTTGTACTCAGGCAACTTGGCTCCAAATTATCCCTATTAACAACCCAGCTCAGAAATTATCGCATTCTTCTCTTTCAAACCCAAATTGTTCCATGGTCATACCTAGTAATACCAATCTCAAGAACCAATCTCATGAATCTCAAGAACCAACCTCAAGTAGCAAGCTATATTAGAGAGTTGGGAAAAATTGTAGAACCAATCTCAAGAACATACCAACTACATTATACCTAGGGTTTGTGTAGAAATTTCAGAAACAAAAATTTTAATAATAAAACGATTCAGAAATTTCAAGAACAAACCTAGGGTTTGTGTCAATTGAAGGAGCGACGGCAGGGGAGGGGGACGACGAGGGGGGGAAGGGCGACGGCGGAGGAGGGGGCGGCGATGGGGGAAAGGTGGTGACGATGCGAGTGAGAGAGAGAGAGAGGGTTGGGGAGGCTTGTAGAGACGATGGGAGTGAGAGAGTGGACAACGGAGGACGACGGAGCACGGGGACGACAACGGATGGCACAGCGATGGCGGCCACGGCAGAGGCGGGAGAGCGCGAGGGAGAGGGGAAAAAAAATTTGGGTTTTTTTTTTGAATGGTATAGGGTTTGGGGGAAATTTATTCCAAACCCTATACCGGCGTTTGTAGTTAAACGCCGATGAATATGGCCTTCACCGGCGTTTTAATATAAAACGCCGGTGAATACCATAATTCCCAGGCGTTTTATAGAGGCCGCCGGCGTATAACCATCCAATTTGACGTCCCATTCCTGGTCTCTTCCTACCCCGGCGTTTCTGGCAAAACGCCGGGGAATATACGCCGGTAAATCCATCGTGTGTTGTAGTGGTGTTCTTTAGTTTCTAAATCTTTTATATGATGCATGTTAGATTTTCATGTGTAATCTAGAGTTTTTAGTGGTGGATAAATGGTGGATAAATTTGAGAATTGATGCTTGTTAGATTAAGTAAACTAGATGAAATTATAATATAGGAATTGATTGTCATGTTTTCAAATTGTTAATTTTCATTAGAGTATTTTAGTGACAATGTCATGAGTATTGGTTCATGTTAAATTGTAGCACACCATGATATAATCATATATGTAAAGTTGTATATGTATATAGAATTGCTAAGTTATGTACAGAATTCATGTGAAAGTTTTGTGTAGATTATAAGTAGATGGTGGATGTGAGAATTTTCCACAATTTCATAACAATTACTAGAAAGATTCATGCTAATTTTTGGTAAAGATATGATTATTAGTAGACAAATTGATTAATAGGGCATATGAAAATAAGGGTTCTCAAATTTCCCAATTAAATTGATTTTGTGTATAACTTCATGCTATAATATATTAAATCAGAGGAAAAACCCGTCTCTGAAAATTTAGAAGTATATTATATGTGTAATAATTGTGAGGGAAATACAGAAATCAAAGAGTACGAATAAAGTAAAACGATATGGGAACAGAGAGTTAGACTTAAAAGATTTTATACTCATATATAATTAGTAGGCGTGTTGGACTTACTAGTTGGCGCGCTGTGTTTGGGTGCGTTCTGGGTTGCTGCCTGGTCTCGGGTTCGGGTCCCTGTGCATCCTTTTTTTAAAAAAAAAAATTTAAATTATAGAAATATCCAAACCGAGAGTCTCAAATACATAAAGGAAACACCCAGAAGTCTTCACCAACGTGAGTTGGTTCGTTGGTTGGGGGGTTGCGGTTGGTTGCCGCTGGTCTTGGGTTCGATCCCGACTGTACACAGTTTATTTCTATATTTTTTTAAAGGGTTTTTCATGTTTTAAAAATTGGAAAAAAGTGTAGAAATAATTTAAAATATTACTAGAATGTTGCTAATAATTCTCCACCATTTTTAGATGTATTTTGGAGATTTAAAATGACATTAGATAGCGTATTAGATGAGTTTTAGTTTCGAGTTCAAATTCAAAAGGGAGGATTGTTCATGATTAAAAGATTTAAAATTGGGAGTGGAATACAAATTTAGAACTCATATTTGTAAAATTACATGGTTATTAATCTATCGAATTAAGTAAATGGTTGGGATGTTTCGTAATAAAATAAAAGCATAATTACAAGATTGAAATACAGAATTTCTATTTAGTTTAATCCTAAGAACTTGGCGACGTATTAAGAAATAGATTTGAGAGTTTAGAAATGCATGTAAAGGTTCTATCAACTTAAAAGATATTGAATGTTGTTAAAGGTGAAGAGCTTAGATTGTTGACCGAGTAATTGTCTACAAGAATTTAATCAATCAAACTATTGTGAAATGCTGCTGTAAGAAATGGTTATTTAGATGATAAACATAAGAAAAATGGAATAAGAAGAAATGATGAATAATGAATGAAATTTTTATGAATGACGGTTAAGATAACCCATATGATCTCGGTTTGAGATGTTGGGATCTAGAGGCTGAGCGAGACCCGTAGTGACTGGTAAGTTGTGATTTGAGAAGTAGCTAGTATTGGCCGACAATTCTCCTCGTGTTGATTTAAGTCCGGTGAGGAAAGCTAGCTCTAGGTCGTAATGATTATAGTTAAACTTTGCCTAAGGACGTGCACTAGATTGGGAATGTGATGAAGTAAGAGCAAACATGGGTATGAGGGCCTCAGTTGATCTGCAGTGTGAGATTGTCTTCCCAGAATTATTGAGATGTAATTGGGAGTGTCCCCAGCTCATCTGCGGTGTGGGATTCATCTCCAGAATTATCGGGATCGATGCAACGCTCATTGGGTGTTTGGTGACTATTGATGTAACCCCTATTTTGGATTTTATTGTATTTTTATTTCTTTCCTTGATTATTGTATCTGAATTCTTCTATTATATTATATTCATGCTTTTCTTGGGCTCTTTATTTTTCTCTTGTTCGTCCTGTGCTCTTCGAACGCATACTTCACAAGCAATACATTTCTCAAATTCGAAGTGGATTCGACCACAGAAATGCTCTGAAGTGATCGATTTTTCATAAGGGTATTGAATAGTTACGGGTAAACGGTTTGTATAGGATAAGGTAATTGTGAAACTTTGACCAATGTACCTTGCGGCTCGTATTGTTTGTTGACCATAATTTATGAACCCAGGTCACCATGGGAAACATATTGTAAATATCCATGACTAAATTGATGTTTCTTTCTCTTGTTTGAGAGAAGTTATGGATCTAGAATCTCGTTATCCTATTTTTTTTATTTTTTTCATAGAGAAGCAAGTTCCGAAGAAGTTGTCTACCTAGAGAAATAGGTAAAAGAAATTTCCATCCAAGATTGAATAGTTGGTCCATTCTCATCCTAGGTAAAGTCCATCTTGCTGTGATAGGAATGAACAGAAACAAATAAGCTTTAGCTAATGTAATAAAGATATCAATGGTCATTCCAAAGACTCCATCCATTTTATTTATTCCAAAAAGTTCAGGAATGGATATGCATGGAATAGAAATTCCATCCACCTAAGTAAAGAACCGTTATAAATAATGAAGAAACTAATAAATTGAGGTAAGAAGCAAGGTAAAATAAAGCGTATTTGATACCCGAATATTCTGTTTGATAACCCGCTACTAATTCCTCCTCCGCTTCTAGTAAATCAAAGGGTAATCTCTCACACTCTGCTAGAGAAGAAATTAGAAAAACTACAAATCCTATAGGCTGACGCCAGTTGAAATTTTGTTGTACTTGATTCACCACAAAATTTCGCTCTTCCTATCTTGAGTTTGATTTGTTCCGTTTTATGTTCATCTCATCGTTTTATGCTTGTTCGTCTCTTTTTGGAGCCAAAACCGATACCAAAACCCGATTAAACCACAACCCAAAACCCCAGTTTCTAATCTCCTATAAATACCCTATTTAATAACCCTAATTTATTCCCCCTCTCTCTCCTCCGCTGCTTCTCTCTCCCCCATCTCGCTCTCTGTTTCGTTGCGCCCAAACCCAACCGAGACCCAGCACCCGTTGTCGACCACCTCGTCACCTCCGACCACCACCGTCTCCATCCCACCGTCATCACCACCTCATCGCCCTCCGATCATCTCCCCCGTCCTCGCCATTACCACCGTGATTCCTCGCTGTGCACTCCCTTTAACCACCGCATATCCCCTAGCAGTCGCAGTCGCCGTCCAAGCCCCGTTCTCTCCGTTGTCGTTCTCCCCTGTTTTCGAGCAAAAACAGAGCCTCGTCGATTCCTTCCCTTCCCGACCGCATTGCCGCCGTCGTCGTACCACCGCCTTGCCGTGGTCGTCGTTTGCCGTTGCTTCATGACCACAGCGTCGCTCCGCCAGTCACCGAAGTCTCCCGCTCTCTCTCTTTCTCTCTCCGTCGAGAGGAATGAGATGGAGTGTGATTGGTCGAATCTGTCGTTTGCTATTTTGACGCATTGGATATGGGTTTTGCTGTTGCTGTTTTGCCCCGATCCGTTGTGGTGTTGTTGCCTTGCTATTGGTTGCTCGTGTTCTTGTGGATCGTCGCCCGGAATTCCGATCCCGTTATCCTATATTATTTGAATCTGCAATTTAACAGGCAAGTCTCTTCTTGACCTAATATTTTGTTTTGTTCAAGCTTATTTGATCTCTGCAAGTAGATTCCGTCCTTTTTCCTATCATGATGTATTTGACAATTCCGTTAAGTCTATCGAGGGTTTACACGAGCTAACCCGACATATTCTTAACATCGTACCGCTCTCTTTGATCTAAAACCCAGTCCATGTTGTATCTTTCATATGCACAATTACATTAAATTAACTAGATCCATGCTATAGGCTTGATTGATGTACTGGATCTGTTAGACTGAATTTGATTGATTACCATGCCTGTGAATTTGTATCTAAGAACTGAAATTTTGCATGTTAAACATCTATTAACACTTTGATTACCAATTTGCATGAAAAATATAATTGTATGATTTAATTGTTGCCTATTTATGTTTAGATAATTTCTGGACTGCTGTGTGTTCCATTTTGAATCAGATTTTCATCTATGTTGCTGTCATATTTTGAAATAACTTTCTCAATATGAAATGTAGCCTCTGATGTCTAGTTTACTTCCCTTTTGCGGATTTGAATTCCAACGTGTGGTTGGTTAGATATCATCATTTTAGTACAGCTGTGTCAGAACTTTCAGATTCATAAATACATGCGTATCTTGCTGTTCTATAATTTAATTAACCATGCTAACAGTAAAATAAAAAATCTGAAATAAATTAGGCTGAACCTAGACATGTGTACGGATGACCCAAAATTTTGATAGAATTATTTGATGAGTTTTCTGACCTGAAACAAATAGGTGAACACAAATTACATCATGTTGACTGAACATAAAACCTGAATAGAATAGATCTTTCGCCCTAGTTTCTATATCTTTTATGCGCCATATTTATATTCGCTGGAACCGTGTGGAAGTCTAGTTTCTAGAAATTTTGACGAATCCACGTTTTTTATTTCATAGTGACCGTAATCCATGTTTTAGTACAGCAAGGTCATGCTGTCCTGATTTTGTAAATTGTATGTAATTGATTTGTTTGCTTCATGCTTTGTCTGTAACGTATAGAAATAGCCACACTTAGTATCATAAAACATTGACACCATCTTGCATGCTCACATAGGATGAAATAAAATGATAACACGCCGGCGTAATATGGGATGACTTGGTAGTGAACAATCAGAGACTGTACTCAGTCGGGCCCTACTGTACTGGCCTGTACTGTATGGCCATAAAACCCTGCCTGATAAACACTGACACTGAACGTTAAACACTGATTACTGGGTCGAGTATACGAACCGTGAATTCACCATCAATCTAAAGCGTACACTGTGTGCTTGCGCCGAACCTGTAGTATGGGATGCAGTAGTACGTGCACTAGATAGGCTAATAAAATGATTAATGACTAGCATTTATCATCTCATGCTTGATCCTATATATAACTGATTAAACATAGACTGTAACTCTTGTTTCCTATATTTGTATTTTTCTATTGTATTTCCATTCATTGTACTCTATCCATCAATTTGAGATCTGTATTTTTGTTCCAGTTCTAATAAAATCATTTCATTTGTTTCGACTCAATTTTGTGCTAATATTTATTGCAATTGCATTGTTCTTATCAGCTCTGATTTGCTGTTCTTTATGGAGATTTGACTGTTTCATCTCATCTATTTCATTTTTCCTAACTATAGTGAATTTTGACTCAATCTCCTTTTGGATCCTACTCAAACCTGCTACCCAATAACCCACAACCCAATAACCCTATACTATAAAAACCCTAACCTATCTATTGTTTTAACCTAATCTCTACAGCCGCCTACCATTACCCACCCACGTCGCCCTCTTCCTCTGCTCTCATCGAAACCTAACTCCGTCCCACTGCTCGTCGTCGCCTCGTATCCCCATCATCGTCATCGTCTCCCCCCAGCCTTTTGTCCTCATCCTCGTGTCCTCGACACCCCATAGTTGAGTTGCCACCGCCCCACCGCGCACGGCTCATCGAACCCATCATCTTCTTTACCGTCGAACCCATTAACCTCGCCGCTCGCCATTGCCGAATCCCCGAAGCTTCGGCCCACCATTGCTCCTGTAGCGCTCTGAATTTCTAATATAATATCTTAGAAAAATACGTGGCACAATTTCCAGCATCAACTTCAATGTAATAGTACACATAGCCCAAAAATACAGATAATTTTTATTTCAACTTTTGTTACAACAATCATTTACAAAACACAGCGGAAATACAAACACCTTGAATTACAAACTTTTTCTTTTACAACACTTCTTTACAAATTTTACACAAAAGCTCTATTACATCAATTTATCTCAAGCATCCAAACCCCAAGCTCTAAGCAACAACCTGTAAAACATGAGGCTAGAGATGATCCCTAACCCCCAAAACTAAAGGGGTCAGCCATAAAGGTGTGAGTGACACAAAAACAAACAACATAATTAAATCATAATATACTGAGTCATCAACAACATGCATTAACAACAATAATAAATGAATGAGAAATAACAAGTAAAGCATAAAACATCATGGAATGAATACAACAAGTGAAGCTAGACTAAGTGTCAAGTGTAGGAAAAACAGGAAAAACACAAGCATAAAACCAAGTCAAGGAAAACACAATTCTATATGCTGACTCTCTAATGCATACTTGTCGGATTCTATGCATTCCATAGTACATAGGTCCGGTGCAAGCCCTTAACGATCTCCACTTATAGGGATAACCCCTCGTTATGAAACTAATCCTACTACGGTGATGGGAAAACAAGATCCAGAATACTCCGTGAATAGGCACCACATCCCTCCACGCGCAAGCATCATGTAAGATAGCTAAAAAAAAACGGAGAATCATCTCCCAAACCCGTGTACCCCACGAATAGGCTTGCAAGGCCCTCGACGTGTAGATACACCAGGTACAATCCGTGAATAGGCCTGCCAACCCTCAACACGCGAATGCACCCTGCATGTTCCGTGAATAGGCCTGCAGACCCTCGACAAGCGAACACACAAATGTCCTCTCAAGACAGAACAACAAACAGTCCTGGAATGCATCCGTTGGACTAAACAAACCATGAGCCTATACTTGCGTTTCCCAAGTTCCATCACATCCCCACTAGCGCCTGTCCTTAAGTTGATTATTATTAAACCACCAAAAATCCTCATCTCTGGAGTTAGTGTATCCTGCCGGACTTAAATTCCCAACATCAACTAAACCAAGACCCCCCAGGTCTAACTCAACAAATCTCAACTGCCGGTTCACAGGACTCCCACTCAACTCCTAGAGATCTCAACAAGTCCAAAGTTCACAAATCCAAATCAAAAAAATCTCTATCTCTAGAGTTAGTGTATCCTGCCGGACTTAAATACTCAACAACAACTAAACTAAGACCCCCTAGGTCTAACTCAACAAATCTCAATTGCTGGTACCAGGACTCCCACTTAACTCCTAGAGATCTCAACAAAACCACAATCCACAATCCATCGTCAAAACGATCAAAGGGGAAAACCTCTCCAATCAACAAAATCCAAATCTTTATAAAATTCTAGAATCCAAATCCAACAATAATATATCTAGAAAACGTATGTTCTGTAGTAACAGTAACATTTAGAATAATAAGTTATAGATCCAAAAACATTTAAAGAATCTATCATTTTAAAATAGCATCAAAACATCTCAAAACATACTAGTAACAGTAGACTGCAACGCACATTCGGTCGACTGCCCAGAGCGAAAATCCAACATTTCTAAGAAAATAATACTAAGTGTTGACGGTCGACTGTAAAAGACACCAGTCGACTGTCCAGAAAGAGAGTTACATGATTTTAAGAAAATAGTCTAAGTGATATAAGTCGACTATAAAAACTACCAGTCGACTGTCCAGAGAAAATCCAATAATCTTTAAAGAAAATATTCTAAGTATAGCAGTCGACTGAAAAGGAAATAGGTCGACTGTCCAGAAGGATATTTCAAAAAAACTAAAGATCACAGCAGCCGGGTCGTATCAGTCGACTGAGAAGTCATGCCAGTCGACTGTCGGCCTACAGACTGCATACTTTGGTTGTGCACATTTCAACCGATATGTAGTTTTACTTAACGAAAACGATTTATACAAAAGGTATATTTCTTATACGATCAATTACAACTTGTAAGACGTATAAAAGTCCATAAAACTAAATCAAAACTACTTGAATTTATAAAAGTAGTGGTTTGTAAATCTCTTTCAAATAAAACATAAATTGTGCATATAATCAAAATAGAGTTCCTAAAAATTTGTTGATCACTGAATAGTTTCGTATTCAGATCCAAACCACATCAAAACTAAATCTCAAAAGAAAGATCACCAATTTGGATATATTTCCTCAAATTCAACTAAATCCCCAATTTTAATCATCATAACTCAAATTCTCAAAACATGGTCCTCTAAACCATTACTCATTCTCAAAATTCCTCAACTCAATCTCAACTATTCTCTATAGTTGATTCATGAACAAAAAACAAATTTATCCTTAACATGGCCAAGTTGTATTCATCCAACTCACCAATAGTCCAAAAAAATCTCATCTTTAATTAATTAATGCATAATATCTATCATACTCAATTCAATCAGTCATGATTCAAAAGAAAAGGTCTACTCACAACTTATATTAGGTTCTCCAACAAATCTAAAATCATTCACATGCAAATATCTAGGGTTCTTCTCAAAGATCCAATTTTTCATCCATCCAACATACCTATTCATACCAAACCCTAACATGCTTTCTAACAAATAGAATTCAACACCCAAGATCCATCATATAACATTCACAAAATGAAAGAAGACAATAAATCACTGACATACAACATTCAAAGAACAAACTAAAACAAAACAACAAACAATTTACATCACTCACCTTAAATGAAGAAACCTTGATAAGAAACCTTTCCTTCGCGAGATCCAAAATCTTCTCTTTCAATCTCCGTAAAAATAAAAATAATAAATCTTGTGTTGTGCAGTGAATGACGGCTGCACTCCACCTTTTATATAGCCGGAAATAGGAGAATTAGGGTTTTAAAAACGCATTTGCAAAATCATCCTTTAACAAATTACTTTACATATATAAACCTTTCTTAGTTAAAATAAGTTAAATAAATCAAAACCAAATCAAATCCTTTTACCACTGAGTTTTCCAGCAATCCAGCACAGCCCAGAGATAAGAAAAATTCAGATTTGCACTCAGGGTGGCAATTTTGCACAAAAGCCCTTCTTTTTATAATATTTGCAAATACATCATAAAATATTCGTAAAAATCCAGAAAATTCAGAAATAATATCTAATAATACATATTATATTTTCCAACTAAAATATCTGACTTTCACTTTTCAGAAAAATATTTGCACATGATCCAACATAAATTCCATATTTGCAAAAACACCATATTTGTTTAAATCTTCACCAAATCAACTCTAAATAAAGTTTAAATATATTTTAATTTCAATGATGACCATGGAAAGCCCAAAAATCAGTAAAAATGAATTTTCATTATTTATTTCAGATCCAAACGGCTTTTTACATAAAAGCCCCTCTCTTTCGAGGTATTTATAAAAATAGTTTCTTTATTCAGAAAAATCTAGAAAAATCACAAATAATCTCAAATAATAAATAATGATTTTCCAAAAATTAATTTTGCCTTTTGATCTTTTCAAGAAAACATTTGCACGTGTTTTGCACGTGTAAAAAGATAAATCTTTAGAAAAATATTTATTAAATCTTCCGAAAATCATTTTAATTCATTTTCTAATCTCAAAAATAGTATTTAAAAATACGGGGTACTACAGATCCCCCATCCTCCTCTGTTCCGTCGCGAAAAAGAACACCCAACGGCGCCAGCCTCCTCATCCTCTGCCGTCGATCGTCTTCCTGTGTCGAGCTCCCCTCGACTTCGCCGCCACTGTCACCCACAATCGCCGCTCGCGTCGCCGGTCAAAGTTTGCCATTATCGCTGCTATGATAAGAGAAGAGAAGGAGGGAAGAAGAAGGTTGCTTTGAATCTCAGCCATCAGATCGCACCAAGATTCGAGTCAGATCGTGATCATCACCATCTGATCGGATCTCAGCCCTCCATCATCAGATCTGATCAAGATCCGATCTGAGCTATTCGTTGGTCTAATCTTGATCGCCATCAAGATTCGTGTCGGGATCCATTTCCGTTATTCCTCCGTCGAATTCATTGTCTACACCCCAAGGCAAGAATCTTCTTGTACAGTTCATTTTCTAGTACAAGCTTTTCCTTAAAAATACTGTAAGTAGATTATAAATGTGACTCCTCTTTATTTATCATTGATGATCCCGTGTTTCGCCTTATCTATTACTTGATCTAAGATTCACAACCCTTCATTGATACACTTGTTCACAACTAGTATAATTATGATACATTTCATGCAAAAAGTGTCTTATCTGTTTTCTGTCCTGTCTTGGCTTGCTGTTTCGACCCCGATTAAATCAGAATCTGAACTTGAGTCTTGAATATGAAACTTAGGCCTAGATTTCTAGTTTATCACCCTTTTGACGGAATTGAATTCCGAGTTACGGTTTAGGAGATATCGCAGTTTTACTGCTGCTGTGTCTGTAATCGCAGATTCATAAAAACTGCTGCACCACTTTGGCTTACAATTATTTTAACTATGCTGCCAGTAAGTAAATGACCTAAAATTTTGCGTTCTGATACTGGACACCCTAGAGAACATCCCCTAATTTTCTTGAAATTAATTAATGACGTTTCAACCCTGTTTCATATGTATAAACTCAGTTTTACAAATTCTGGCTGAACACAAATGCTGTATAGTTTGCTATTTTGACATCAATTGCTACAACTTTTATGTGTATTAACAATATGCGCTGGAACCGGGCAGGAGTCTAGTTTCTATACTTTCTGACGGATCCACATTTTCATTCTTGTAGCGATGGGAATCGCAATTTTTGTGTAGCAACGTCATGCTGTCCAGATTTGGAATTCTCGTCGTTCTTGATATTTTGATTTGTTTTGACCATCGAACATGTATCCTACCTAGCCTAGACTTGTTTCTTGTTTTTGGTCATTTATACTTGAACTTTTTCGCACACTTTCATGCTTGGTTAATAATAATAATAAATAACAGGCCGGGGTTTAAGGAAAAGACCATAGTAGTGGACAATATAGGTAAGTATACTCGGAAGGAGGCCCGTGTTTCCCAGTACTTGGTTCATGAACTTTTTGTATCTTGAGCGTATTCATGAACCCATTACTTGGCTTATGAACTTGTTTTGCATTCATGAACCCACGGTTGGTTCTTGAACTTGTTAGTGCATTCACGAACTTGGTTCGTGAACTTGTTACATTATTTTTGTATTCATGAACCATGCTTGCTTGATACTTGATGCCTGAGTACACTACCCTATAAAATTCACCACTAGGCCTAAACATAACTGATTGTATGTAGCAACCATGTAGTAAAGTATGGATGCATGAAGTGCTACCTAGATAGAATTAAACATTAGACTTAAGATTAACTTGTCACTTGTACACACTTGATATCCTACTTGATGCTCGTTACTTGAGACTTGTTTACTTGAGACTTGTTTACATGAAACTTGTTACTTGAGACTTGTTACTTGAGACTTGTTACTTGAGACTTGTTACTTGTTACTTAACACTTGTACGTGATACTTGTTGATGCTTGATACCATTACATGTTCACATGCCACTTGTTCTACTATTAGTACTTGTTACCCAATCTTGTCACTTGAGTTGTCTTTCTTACTAGCTAGTTTCTTGAATCCCACTACTTGTTGCATCCCTATTATATTATGCTATACATTCTTGATTCCAAATCTTGTTCCATATTTCTTGCACTTGTTTTTATACCCTTACTTGTACTACTTGCAGCCCTAACTTGCACTAAGGGCGTTTGTCTTGTTTTCTCTATTTTTTCTTTTTATATTTATATATAGACTTTGGAGAAGAATTGCCTGCTGGAATTGGTGAGAAGACGTTCTAGGCTTCGCTTGGAGAAAAGACTTGTTTTAAATATTTTGTTTCTGAGTTATTTATTTCTTTTGCTATTTGAATCTTGTAACGGGCTTATAGTGCCGAGTTTTATCTTTTGATCCAGATTTAAAAACTCTTTGGGATATTATTATTTTGTTTCAATTATTTCTGTTGATTAATAAATTATTCATGCATGTGTGGTTGTGTATATCTTGTTATATTTATTGTTATGATGCTGAGTCGATCCTACAACTTATGAATGATGAAAATTATTCGTTGGGCTTCGTCACGCGCTCGTATTCTGTATTTTTGTGAAGCGTGGCGTGACAAGAATTTTAGTCGTATCAGAGCTAAGTTTGACTAATGTGTTAGTTTGACTAATATATTAGAGATGCTTGACTCAGTCAGGATTAACTCAACATTTAACAGGCCATGCAATCACATGAACAATTTGATTATCAACTTGATATGGATACTAATTGTTTTTGGTTTATGCAGGCAATGGCTCGTAAGAATGTTTTGTCCTCCCAAACTGGGGGTGATCAGTCAGAGGAGCCCACTATTATGCAAGTGTTGCGGATGTAGCATGAACAGATTAAGCAGCTGATGCAACAGATGATACAGATGCAACGGGAACATGGTGAATTGATGAGGGCAGCTATGGAAGCTGCCAATAGAGAGCCCATTGTACCTGTGCCCGGGGTGCTGCCGTCGAGACCTGGCAATGTAGCGGACTTCATGAGGCTACACCCAGACAAATTCTCAGGTACTGAAGGTCCGCTAGAAGCTGAGCAAAGGCTCATCAGGACTGAGAAGCTATTGATTGCAGTGTGGATAGCCGATGTTGATTGCATGGATGTCGTGAGCATCCAGCTTGTTGACCTCGCTCACATCTCCTGGCAGGCTGAGATGGAACAGTTAGGGCGTCCCATCGTCTGGGCCATCTTCAGAGAGAGCTTTTTCACGAAGTTCTTTCCTGATGTCACCAAAAATGAAATGGAGCGGCAATTTGTCACGCTTACTCAAGTTCGTCAGATAGTGTTTATTATGCAATTTTCATTGTTAATTCATGATATATCAATGTTTAACTAAGACACTATCTTGAATCAAGGAAATTAGACAGTAGACGAGTATGCTGTGGAGTTCACCTGACTGAGTCGCTTTGCCAAGTCCATGGTGGCGAATGATGAAGATAAGGGCCGCCGTTTCTTGTTGGGCTGGGACATTGAGATCCAGGATTGCCTAGCTGCCTTGCGACTCCGATCCTATGCTAACATCCTAGAGGCTTCCAGAAGCCAGGAACAGACTAGTAGGTGAAAGCGCGCCATTCAGTGGTCCTTGTCGCTGCTAGGCCCACTAGAGGGCCAATAAGGAGGCCAGTTCCATCCCATCCTGCTAGAGCAGCTCCCTACCCTTCTACTGTTCCACAAAGAGAAGGGTACTGTGACTTTTCTGTTAGATTCCAGGGCATATGCGCAGGGATTGCAGGTGGGCCAACCGCCAATGCTTCGAGTGTGGTGCTAGTGATCACACAGTTCGGGACTGTCCCCGGAGGAGGTATGTGCCAGCCGCTGGTGCGCCAGCTCAAGGTCAAGTCAGGCCGCCACTTCCTCCTTAACATCAGATCGTCGGTCAGAGGACCGCCGCTCTGAGGAAAGGTCAGGCCTTCAACCTGATTGCAGAGGAAGCCGAGACCGCAGAGGAGGTCGTTGTAGGTATATTTGTGTTTTGTTGTTTTATTATTTGTTCCCTACTTTATTTGTTTATCTTTGCATCATTCATTGTGTAGTTTCTTTTCACATTAGTATTTCTTATTCCTTATTATCCTACACTATTCATCTTTTTCCATGTTTTTGATTCTATCATAGGTATCATTCTAGTTCATTCTTTTCCCGCCCATGTCCTATTTGATTCCAAGGCGACCCATTCTTTCGTCTCTTCCTGCTTTGTGGATCAGCATCAGTTGGAATGCAGTGCTATGCCGGCAGGTTGGAACATCACCACAGGTGGCGGTGTTGTCATTTTCTCTAGGGAGTGCAAGCAAAGCCCTATGGTTATTAGGGGCACAGATTTCAAGGTAGATCTGATAGTGATCGAGAATTCGGGATTTGATGTGATTCTCGGCATGGATTGGTTGGGGAGTCTCATGCTGTTATTGATTGCCGAGCGAAGAAGGTTGTGTTCAGGATCCCGGGAGATGCAGATTTTGAGTTACATGCTGGGGAGACACCCGTTGGGCGTGGTAAGAAGGTGGCAGATGAGGAAGGTTGTGCAATGGAGTTGTACACAGGTTGTGAGGCTGCGCCTCTAGTAGTGTGGGAATTCCTGGATGTGTTCCCAGAGAAATTGCCCGGGTTACCTCCAGATCGAAAAGTGTAGTTTGGCATTGAGGTTCAATCGGGTACAGTGCCGATATCGAAGAGCCCGTACAGGATGGCATCGATTGAGCTAGCAGGGCTGAAGGTGCAGATTCAGGGTTTATTGGATTTGGGTTTCATCAGGCCCAGTGTTTCACCGTGGGGAGCTCCTGTTCTGTTCATCAATAAGAAGGACAGAAGCTGCAGACTATGCATTGATTACCGAGAGCTGAACAGTGTCACTGTGAAGAATCGGTATCCACTACCCATAATCAATGACTTATTTGATCAGTTGGGCAGTGCTGTAGTCTTTTCGAAGTTGGACCTTCGCTCGGGGTATCATTAGGTGAAGGTGAAGGCAGCAGATGTGTAGAAGACTGCATTTAGGACCAGGTACGGGCATTACGAGTTCTTAGTGATGCCCTTCGGAGTCACGAATGCCCCAGCATTGTTTATGAGTCTGATGAACAGAGTTATCTCCCCGTTCCTAAACAGATTTGTGGTGATCTTTATAGATGACATCTTGGTGTATTTGCGGAACTGAGAAAAGCATGCTGAACATCTGTGGTTAGTCTTGCAGACTCTGAGAGAGAATCAGCTCTTTGAAAAACTCAGCAAGTGCGAGTTCTGGCTTGACCGAGTCACATTCTTGGGGCATATTATCTCGGGCGAGGGAATCTCTGTTGATCCGTCCAAGATTGCTGCAGTGAAAGATTGTCCAGTGCCTAAGTCAGTTTCAGAGGTGAGAAGTTTTCTCGGGCTAGCAGGGTATTATCGGAAGTCTGTTCAAGATTTCTTGAAGATTGCTTGGCCATTGACTAAACTGACAGGGAAGGATCAGAAGTTTGCTTGGGATGAGGCCTATAGTGAAGCTTTCGCAGAATTGAAGAGCAGGTTGACGTCAGCACCAATGTTGACTATACCAGATGGTTCGGGTTGTTTCGTGATTCACTGTGACGCTTCAGGTAGAGGTCTAGGTGCAGTGTTGATACAGAAGGGTCGAGTTGTGGCTTATGCGTTCCGACAGTTGAGGCCACACAAGAAGAAATACCCTACTCATGACTTGGAGTTGGCAGCGGTGATCTTCGCTTTGAAGCTATGGAGACACTATTTACTTGGAGACCAAGTGGAAATCTTTACTAACCACAAAAGTCTCAAGTATGTCTTCACTGAGAAGGAGTTGAACATGAGACAGAGGCGCTGGTTGAGTTGATGGCCGACTATGACATCGGTTTACAGTATCACCCCGGTAAGGTGAACTTGGTGCCAGATGCATTGAGCAGGAAGCCAGCCCCCATGTTCTTGACTCAGTAGAAGGAGCTTGTTGAGCAGATGAGAAGACTGGACTTGAATGTGATTTTACCGGGCACCGATCGGAGTTGTATGATGCTTCAGTTGCAGGCGTCTCTGGTATAGCAGATTAAGGAAGCACAGGCAGGTGATCAGCATTTACAGAGGTTCAGAGCAGAAGTTGAGGCAGGTTCGAGGACTGATATGGTCATTCACTCAGATAGATCACTTCGCTTTGGGGTTAGGCTGTGTGTCCCAAAGGGTGAAGTCAGGTAGAAATTGCTCGAGGAAGCCCACTAGTCGGCATACTCTATTCATTCCGGTGGTACGAAGATGTATCGGGATTTGAAGCTCCACTTCTGGTGGCATGGTATGAAGAGGGCAGTAGCCAAATTTGTGTCTCAGTGCTTGATCTGCCAGCAGGTGAAGACAGAACATTAGAGGACCGCTAGACTTCTTCAGCCTCTTCCCATTTCGGAGTGGAAGTGGGAGCATATCACCATGGTTTTGTAACTGCCTTGCCAAGGAGTTCTAAGGGTCACAACGCCATTTGGGTGATTGTCGAAAGGCTGATGAAGAGTGCTCACTTCATCCCCTTTAGAGTTGGTCAGTCCACTGAGAGTCTCGTAGAGAGGTACATGCAGGAGATTGTCAGGCTTCATGGGATTCCGGTTGGCATTGTATCCGACAGGAATACCAGGTTCAGATCTCAGTTTTGGGAGAGCCTCTAGAGCAGTCTTGAGAGCAAGTTGAAGTACAGTACAGCCTTCCATCCTCAGACAGACGGGCAGTCAGAAAGGACCATTCAGACATTAGAGGACATGTTAAGGTCCTGTGTACTTCAGTTTGGAGGGTCTTGGGAGGATCACCTGCACTTGGTAGAGTTCTCGTACAATAGCTATCAGGCTAGTCTTAAAGCTGCATCGTACGAGGCATTGTATGGTCAGAAGTGTAGGTCACCAGTGTGCTGGGATGATATTGGTGAGAGAAAATTGTTGGGGCCAAAATTGATCACCTAGACTGTCGATGTAGTGGCTCAGATCAGGAAGCATCTTCTGGCAGCGCAGGACAGGCAGAGAAAATGGGTAAATGTCCACAGAAGGCCCTTGGAGTTTGAGGTGGGAGACCATGTGTTCCTTAAGGTATCTCCATGGAGAGGCATTATCCGATTTGGAGGTGGAGGCAAGCTAAGCACCAGGTTCATCGAGCCGTTTGATATTGTGGAGCGAGTAGACAAGGTGGCCTATTGACTTGCATTGCCATCAGCTCTATCTGGGGTGCATGATGTCTTTCATGTCTCCCAGCTCAGGAGATACATCAAGGATGAGAGCCATGTGATTGACTATTCAGAGTTGTCTTTGCAACAAGATCTGTCTTGTGAGATTCTGCTAGTTACTATCTTGAACAGGCATGAGAAGGTGCTGAAGAACAAGGTCATCAAGCTGGTTCGGGTTTCTTGGAATCCTCACTCGCTGGGTGAGTCGACGTGGGAATTGGAGGAGGAGATTTAGCAGAAGTTTCCCCATCTGTTTCAGTAGCTTTTATTTGATTATTGTCCTTTCTCTTCTTTTGGGGGTTGCCCTATGTACCACTTGTCTGAATTTCGAGGACGAAATTCTGCTTGTTAGGTGGGTAGGATTTGTAACTCCTGTTTCCTGTATTTCTATTTTTCTACTGTATTTTCATTCCTTGTACTCTATCCATCAATTTGAGATCTGTATTTTTGTTCTAGTTCTAATAAAATCATTTCATTTGTTTCGACTCAGCTTTATGCCAATATTTATTGCAATTGCATTGTTCTTATCAGCTCTCATTTGCTATTCTTCATGGAGATTTGACTGTTTCATCTCATCTATTTCATTTTCCCTAATTATAGTGAATTTTGACTCAATCTCTTTTTGGATCCTACTCAAACCTGCTCCCCAATAACCCACAACCCAATAACCCTATACTATAAAAACCCTAACCTAATTAAATGTAACACCCCGAATTCCAAAACAGACTGAATTCGAAGTTCCATAGGATCTTTACACTTCTCTTCGTACAATTTTATAAGGAATAATTTTTTTTTTTGTTACATTAGAGTTACATTTACATTAAACTTATATAGCGAAAGCAATTTCCATTAATTACATGAATAAAATATACAACATTTGAATCAATCTATAAGCAGCATGCATACTTTAATCTTTTCAGTCATTGTATCCTGCATAGAAAATCTGTGGGCGCGTCAGTTGCTTACAACCAACGAAATATTATAGACAGCCATCCTCACTATGCCGAACAGTATAATGATTTTCAATACTTAAACAAATCACACACTTGATCAGAGACAAAACTACAGAGGGACTATGCTATTGATGTTATGTTGCGCTGTGCACTTAGTCCTTAATGCAGTTGTTTACATTACATGACACTAATGCGCACTTGTTCAGAGTCTATTCATCCTATACTATATAGGTCCGATGGCAAGCCCTTAACCGTTCTTCATCTTGTAGGGTTCGATCCTCGCCATGACTTAATCTATTACGGTAACTATGGTAAGTATCCTAGGTGTTCTATGAGTTACGAGCCTACGTCTAGGCGCCCAAGAAAGAACCCCACGCACTGACACATGACTCATCATGCATGCATCCTGTGGTCAATTCACCTCCTACCATAGACATGGCACCACCCGTAGTCATTAGACCATCCCATAAGCGTCGCCACCGGGACGGTACTCTGGAGTAGTATCCGCGCCCTATTCATGATGCATTATGGGACATCCTGTGAATACTCTCACGCCGCCAATCCAATAGCCCTCATACTCATGTTTTTCTCTTACGTTCATCACATCTTTACTATGTATCTAATCCTTATGTATAAATGAAGGTCAATATTCTAGAATCTAGCATTACTCCTACATCGGTCTTTCCAACATCAATCATTATCAACGACCCAAACTTGGTCAAAATATCATAATTCTCATTTCAATACTTTTCATTCTTGCCGATGTAAAGTCTTAGCTAAAATTCTAGTCTAAGTCCTCTTTTCATATTCATAAAAGAAAGCATACTTGCTTACAAAATTTTACATTTCATCAAGTTCTATTCTTCAACACATTTCCATGCACAACTTGCATATTCTTGAACCAATTTCTCATTTAATTCTACTCAATAGTTATAAGTGAAAAATCTCAATTAATCTCTTTTCAGTTCTTTCTATGTTCAAAAAATTTCATTAATTTGTTTTGAAATTTCAAAAGAAAAAGAATCGAATCTAAGATTAATTCTTCACTGTCAATTTTTTTTACTGTTATTTCTCATTTAAAAGTCCACATATTAATCTTAAATTCCATGTGTGGGTATCTGAAAATTTCAAAAGCTCTTGCTCTCCTCCCCTCTCCGGCTCCACTCCTCGCCTAGATCCGTCTGCTACTCGTCCCAAACCACCTTCTCCTCTTTTTTAAAGTTTCTCATCCTCTCTTCCTCTATAAACCCATATCCCTTTTTTCCCCATCACCTCCATTTCTCCTCACTTTGCCTTCCGTGTCTAGCAATCTGGATCTTCTCCAAGTGTTCGGATTCGGTGCCAGATCTCTTACTCGGGCTCTCTGGTTTTGATTCGGTGCTCCTAGCTCTGTTGTGTAGACGGTCGCCCCCCTCCCCCTTTCTTCCTTTGGTCTGCCATGCAGCTACCCGCTGGGGTGCTTTGGCCCAGTGAGTTGAGTAGGGTTCCGATCAGTGCTTGGTGCCTCCCCCCCTGAGTTTTCAGTTGGCGCGTGCTTTAGGGTCACGATCCTTGGGATTTGGTGGTCATTACTTTGGGTTCAGAGGTGGTGTCTTCCCCTTTGCAGCCAGTTTTCTTCTAGCAGGTGTTTCCTCTCCCTATCGAGTTTCGCTTGCCGCATTTCTCTTGGCCTTGATCAGAGCTGCTTTCCAATCCTATCATTGTAAGTTATTAATTATCATTTATTTCTTGTTTGGTTTGTTGTGGTGCGTATTAGAGGTACAATTCTTCTCTTCGATCCGTGTGACCGCTCTTTTTATCGTTCTCTTCTCTCCATTGCATTCACTTTTCTCGTGTTACTACTCTGTCCTCACCTTTTCGAGGTGCCGACTGATCGCCTATCGGTGGGGTTACTGTGGTTAGTCATGAATATTTGGTGGCTTAGGTCTCTCCGATCCCCTGGTGCATGTATTACGTTTTGTCTATTGCATTGAATTGCATTGTGGTATTTTGTCCTGGATCAGTAGCGATCCATTATCCTCTGTTTCCTAGCCCTTTTTTCAGTAACTGATCTTTTCTGTATCAGTTTCCATAGCCCCGCACGGGTATCCTCTTTCTCTCTCATTTTTCTGGTTTAGGGCCATGGCCTCTTTAAGCACGTCTTGGGTTGAGGTCGTTAAAAAAATACGCCCATTAAAAATTCTCACTTTCTTTGCTCTCCCATCTTCCCTATACCCCCTTCCTTTCGTAGGTTCGACCCTCATCTGGTTTGCTTCAGGTGCCTCCTTCCTGAGCATTTTAAACGAGTGTGCATGAATAAAATGAAGTGCGTCTTCTGTGACAAGTTTGGTCACTCGTGCAGTCGATGTTTTTCCCTTCAAATACTCCTTGGATTCCCCAGAGGCAAACCCTTAACGGCCAAACACCTCTCCTTTCTTAACTATCCTATCTTAAAGTGCAAGCTTAATGCTCGCTTGGAGAGGAAGATTAGTTTTGAGTCTGAAAAGGATTTTGACTCCTCTGCAGTTGTTCCTTATCAATTTATGAACTCCACTACTTCTTCCACTGCTTATGGTGACTCTCTTGCTTCTCTCCAGCATCCTAATATCTCTAACCTTTTTAAGGAGCGAACGGTTTATTCGAAACTTGTTTCCTTTCCCCGATTGGGTACTTATCAGGCTCGTCCCCATTTTAAAGCTGTGGTGCCTACGTTGAGTATGAGTCTGGATAAGTATTATATTTTCAATAAATCCTTACCGACCAAATTTCTCTCCTTTCTAAACTATCCCCTCTTAAACTGCAAGCTTATTGCATGCTTGGTGAGGAAGATTAGTTTTGAGTCTATAAAGGATTTTAACTCCTCTGCAGTTGTTCCTTATCCATTGATGAACACAACTGCTCCTTCCACTGTTTATGGTGTTTCTCTTGCTTCTCTTCAGCATCCTAATATTGCTTTCCTGTTTAAGAATCGAACGGTTTATACGAAACTTGTTTCCTCTCCTTGGGTGGGTACTTATCAGGCTCATCCCCACTCTAAAGTAGTGGTGCATACGTTGTGCAAGAGTCTGGATAGGAATCCTGTGTAGTTTAAATCCATAGTCTCTTGTCTTTCTTGGTTTCGAAGTGTGATGGGGCAAGCTCATCAACATCTCGTTTTCGATTCCTAGGTCCCTCCTGCTAAATCTAATGCTTATTTTAAGGCACCTTCTTTATTTTATAATTTCCCTTGTTCTACGATGATTGCTTTTCCCAACCATTCTACATTCTCTTGTCATTTTCCTGGCTGCATCTTCTCGATTTATCAATATTTAGGGGTTCACTCATGTCTCAATCATCTCCTTATGGAGGTTTGGCATATCCTTCATTCTTTCACCTTCAAGTTTTCCCCGATTCTGGGTGACTCTTCTTTTTCCCGTTATTCCTATCATATTAATTCCATTCCAATATCATCATCAGTTTCTTCCAGTTTCCTCTTACCCTCTTCTTGCCTCAACAAAGACGAGGCTAGCATGTCTAACCTTGTTGTCATTTCGTCCCCATTGGCGGAGGTCGTTCCTCCCACCGCTAAGCGAAAATACAATAAGAAACTCTATAATAATTCGCAGATTTGCGTGAGTGCTCATATTTTAGCCAAGAAAGCAGCTATAGTGTCGGAACATCATCTTCTCTACAGCTGATTTTTTGCATATTTCTGTCCTCCTCTGAG
This sequence comes from Hemerocallis citrina, assembly GCA_017893485.1. Classification (NCBI taxonomy): domain Eukaryota; kingdom Viridiplantae; phylum Streptophyta; class Magnoliopsida; order Asparagales; family Asphodelaceae; genus Hemerocallis; species Hemerocallis citrina. Next base: position 128,270,356 of record CM030360.1, read on the forward strand.
TTGGCAGTCAGGTTAGTTTTTTTTGTGCTGATAGTGTTTTCTTGGGTAACTGGGTCTGTTTCTTCTCGTTTAGCCATTTCATTAGCTTTTTTGTGGTGTGCCTTCTCTCCTCCTATCTTCTCCATCTGTGTATGCAAACACGTGAATGTATGCATACACTATTTCCTTACCTTTTTAGTGATGTGCCTTGTTTCCTCCTATCTTCTTTTCTGGTGTTTATTTCTTTTTTGTGTTGTTTGTTTCTTCCTTTACTGTGTATTTTTCTTTTTCATCGACGAGTTTCCCGGAGAGTGTGCCTTTCTTTCCTCCCATCTTCTTATTAGTTGTATCTTTCTTCTATGCGTTGGTTGCTTTCTTCTCTGTTTTTTCGTGGTTGCTCCCTTTGAATTGCACACTCTCTATTTGCTTCTGTGTTTCGATTTTCTTGCGTTTTCTCTCTTTTCTTTTCTGTGCAGGTTGTGCTTTGTGACTTCGTGTGAGGCTGTTGTGCCTCCTGTCACTTGGTTCGGTCACATGGATCTGCTTCACTTTTTTTCGCTCATGTCATCGAGGGTTGTCTGCTCCTTTGGTTGCGTTGTTAACTTGGCTGTTTGCTCCGTCGCCCTTCTCGGTGTAGTTCTACAATTGGATCGCAGATCTTTTATTTGCCTGCAACTCATCCGATTTTCGTATTTATTTTTGTAATTTACTTTCTGTTTTACAGCTTGTAAACTCTTGTATATATTTCTATATTTCAACTATTTTTATATATCTATTTGATGGCTGGAGCCGTTTGGCTCTATCCAGAATATAAAAAAAAAAGTCCACATATTCAAAAAATAATTTTTATAAAGTCTATGTATTTTCAGGAATCTTTCTAATATTTTTCTCAATTTTTATTATATTTTAAAACTCATAAAAAATCAAATGTATAAAAAAAATAGTTTTTTTTAAAAAAAAAGTGGCCTCGGCCAGTTTCGAACCCGCACACACAAGCCCCAAGGTGAACAGTCACCGAAACTAACCCCCACGCTCTAGCCAAAAGGGACACAATGCCCAACTGCTCTAAAGGAGGGCATAATTAGGGTTAAGCTCTGTCTCGGGATTAATTAAAAATCAAATTTTTGGAAAATAAAAGCCTCTGCCGAGACTCGAACCCACACACACAGATGCCGCCGAGCTACAGTAGAGCACAAATGGCGCCCCCCTCTAACCAGTATGACCATAGTGTCTAACTGATATGAGAGTAGATTAAAATGGGTTTGTTTCGAGTCTCTGTTTATCAAAATTACTTCGTTTTTCAAAAGCTCTTAACTTAAGTTTCTTTTTTACATAAAGCCATAAAAATTTCCAGAATACTGAGTTTATGTATAATTAATAAACCAGTGTTTTCAAAATCATTTTTTTGACATTTAAACATGAATTTCTCATTCTAATTTTGTATTCTATGCCTACAATTGCAATACTTCAATTTAGCAAACTCTATACCAAATTTTCGCATTACAAATACATTAAAAGAATATTAATTCTTGTTTTCCACTCTTTTATCCACAACACTCAATGACATGGTCTCATTCATTGAACTAGTGTCACAATGGTTTAATAAGCACAAATTCAATAATTTCAACTACAAATCATTCACAAGCATTTTTCTACTATTAACAAGGTTCCAATTTCACATTTTCATGGCAATAAAGTAGTCCTACTACAATAAACATAACTTATAGCAAATAGCATGGAATTTATCAAGCATTCATTTAATCATCTACTAGTTTCTTTTTAGAGCCAACAAATGGTTATCTTATTAGTTTCTTTAGCATTCTCATTAATCAAAATCTCCTAGTATGGTGTCTAAGATTAGAAGTAGAGAAATTACCCACCTATTTGAAGAAAAACAACTACAAAAGGTCCTAGAATCTCCTTGAACACATGAGCGGTCCTTCTCCTCCTAGTTTGTGCCACCACGATCGCCTCCTCCTCCTTGCCTAGTGAATCTCGAGGCCTCACTTCCTCTAAATGAATTGGCCGGCCTCCTATGTGATGAACACACACAACTAGAACACTCTCAATCTTTTTACTCATTATTGTGTTTTCTTTCTTTCTTTTCTTTACAAAATTTTAGTGTATTATATGCATAGAGGGGAGGAGGGGGGGGGGGGTATTTACACTAATTTTTGGGTGAAATGGAGGGTAAGGATTAATCTAGATGGTTGTAGATTAAGGGCTAGGAGGAGTTAGGAAGTTAGAGTAACCACCCATGAACACAAACCACATCTCCACTAAGCCACTCTCCCACTCTCTCTTGACTCCATCCGGCCTACCCCAATCCACACCCAAGGCACGTGCTAGTGCAATGCACGTGTTAAATGTAGCACCCCTAGTTACTAGTTGTACATGATAATTAAATTAATTGTCTACAAAGTTGATCTACACTACAAGTTATGTTAAATAAAAGAGAAATAAACTAGTGGGCTTTCAAATAGTGGGCTGAAACTCCATGGGCTAATAAAAAATAATTAAATAATTGGGATGGCCTTAAAATAAACAATTTGGCTTTAGAATTTAGTTAGGATTTCAAAAATAAAAGAGATAGAAAAATATTTATTCATGTTACAAAATAAATAATTATCTAGAAAAATGTACATGAATTAGTACGTGCGACACACGTAAAAATTCACAAACCTTCATTTAACTAAAAATAAAGAATCAGGGTATTACAACACTCCCTCCTTAGAATAGTTCTGTCCCCGGAACTACACATACAGAGAGAGAAAGAAAAGAAATACAACAAGAAGAGGAAGAAAGAAAAAGAAAGAAAAGAAAAGAAAATACAATTCAAACAAAGAGCTCATCATCCTCTCATCGGATTCCCAAGTAGCCTCTTCAACCAACTGGTTTCTCCAGACTACTTTGACCATCGGTATCGTCTTGTTCCTTAAGACTTTCTCCCGACGATCCACAATCTCAACCGGGAGCTCAATGCAACTCAGATCCAACTGCAAACCTTCCGGCACCTCAGGCAAATGGTGACTAGGGTCTTGAATGTACCCTCTCAACATAGACACATGGAAGACATTGTGCACCTGAAACAACTCCTCCGGCAACTCCAACCGGTAAGTAGTTTTCTCATTCTGCTTCAATATCTTGTACGGGCCTATGAATCTTAGGGCTTACTTCCCACCTCTGCTGAAGCGAATCACACCCTTACTAGGTGAAACCTTCAGGAAGACAAAGTCACCAACCTCGAACTCAAGATCCCTTCTCCAGTTGTCTACATTGCTCTTCTGCCTACTCTGAGCATCCACCAACCTCTTCCTGATTAGATCAATCTTTTTCAGAGGTCTGCTGCACAATCTTAGGCCCAAACATTTCCCGTTCCCCAACTTCAAACCAACAGTCTGAAAACTATTGTTGTAGACAAACTCCACCAGAGCTAGATGCCTTTCCCAACTGCTTCCAAAATCTAGAACACAACACCGAAGCATATCCTCAACAATATGGTTGACTCTCTCGGTCTGCCCATCGGTCTTAGGATGAAAAGTAGTGCTGAAATCTGTCTTAGTACCCAGAGCTGTCTAAAGAATCCTCTAGAAATGTGAAGTAAACCACGCATCTCGATCAGACACAATGGTTAACGGAACACTATGAAGCCTGATGATCTCTTCAACGTATAGCTCAGCCAACTTGTCCAAAGACGAAGTGAGTTTCATCGCCAAGAAGTGAGCAGACTTGGTTAGTCGATCGACTATAACCCAAATCGCATCATTGGCCTTTGAACACTTGGGCAAACCCGTGATGAAATCCATACCGATGCTGTCCCACTTCCACTCTGGAATAGGTAACGGTTGCAATAGACCTCCAGGTTTTTGATTCTCGGCTTTGACCTGCTGACAGATCTCACACTTCACCACAAACTCGTCCACATCCCGCTTTAGACCTGACCACCAGAAATGTTGCTTAATGTCCTTATACATTTTGGTATTACCAGGATGTACAGACAAAAGAGTAGCATGTGCCTCCTGAAGAATACTCTCCTGCAATCCTGCTTGATCCGGAACACACAGCCTTTCTCCATACCACAACACTTCGTCCCTGATCTGAAACTCTGACAACTTGTCAGCACCAACCAGCTCCTTCATCTTCTGCATCTTCCTTCTAACTTGTGATAATCCTATCATTCAGCATTGGTTGAAGCCTCAACTGAGCTAAAGACGATCCCATGCCTTTCAGAACAACTTCAATACCAACCCGATCCAACTCCTCTACAAGATGCCTCTGAGTTGTAATCAAACTAGCCAGACTGCTCTTGCGGCTAAGTGCATCAACAATAACATTAGCCTTCCCAGGATGGTACTTAATCTCTAGACGAATGTCCTCAAGTACTTCCAGCCATCTCCTTTTTCTCAGATTCAGATCCTTCTGCTGATAGATGTTCTTCAAGCTCTTATGGTCCGTGTACATGTTCAGCTCTCACCATACGCGTAATGTCTCCATTACATTAAAGCGAAGAAGATCGCAGCCAAATCTAGATCATGAGTCAGATAATTCTTCTCATGCAGTCTTAGTTGCCTAGACCCATACACGATCACTTTTCCTTCTTGCAATAAGACACAACCAAGCCCACGATGTGAAGTATCGCTGTAGACATCCTACTCAACACTTGCTCTAGGCAAAACTAAAATGAGAGCAGTAGTCAGCCGCTCTTTCAACTTCTGAAAGTTTGCCTCGCACTGCTCAGTCCACTGGATGTTCACATTCTTCTTGGTCAGACCAGTGAGCGGCACGTCTACCTGAGTATAGCCCTAAATGAACCTCCTATAGTATCCAGTTAATCCAAGAAAACTCCTAATTTCCTTCACTGTAGTAGGCCTTGCCCAATCCTTCACCACCTCTATCTTATGCGGATCAGTTGCCACTCCATCCTTAGAAAGGGTGTGACCCAGGAATGCTACCTCAGATTTTCAAAAATCACACTTGGATAACTTGGCATACAACCCATGTTCCTGAAGCTTTCTCAAAACTGCTATCAGATGCTCTGTGTTCTCCTCCTCCGACTTGGAGTACACAAGAATATTGTTGATAAACACCACGACGAAAGAATCAATAAATGGCCTTAGAACTGTGTTCATCATATCCATAAAAATTGCAGGTGCATTCGTCACTCCAAACGGCATAACTAAGAATTCGTAATGCCCATGTCGAGTTCTGAATGCAGTCTTATGCACATCTTCAGACTTCACTCGAACTTGATGGTATCCTGATCGAAAACCTATTTTGGAGAAAACAGCCACTCCTTGTAGACGATCAAACAAGTCATCAATTCGTGGAATTGGATATTTGTTCTGAACAGTGACCTTATTCAGCTCTCGGTAATCGATGCACATCCTCATCGAACCATCATTCTTCTTTACCAACAGCATCGGTGCTTCCCAAGGTGACACACTCAGTTGAATAAAGCCTTTCTCCAACAGTTCTTTAATCTGCCATTTGATCTCATCCTACTCCACAGGCGCCATCCTATACGGTGCCTTGGAAATGGGTGCACTCCCTTGCTGAATAGTGATGCTGAACTCCACATCACGATGCGGGGGTAACCCAGGTAAATCTTCCAAGAATACAGTCGGGTAATTCCGAACTACTGGAATTTGCTGCACCTCTACAGGAATCCCCTCCTTCTTGCTGATAGCAGCCACCAAACCTGAGCATCTCCTCTTCCCTTGGAAAGTGACTTCAGGACCACCTGGAGCCTTCACTGTTACTTCCTTGGTCTTGCACTCGATTTTCACACTGTACTCTGACATCCAATCAATGCCAATGATAACATCGACTCCCAAGACATTCAGCTCGATCAGATCAATCCCGAAAATTCTATCTCCAATCACGATCTCGCAGTCCGCATAGTACCGATCAGTGGTTAAAGTCTCTCCTGATGGAGTAGCTACTGCTAAGACCTTGCCTAGAAATACCTTTGGTTCAACTCTCAAAACTTTTGCAAATTTAGGTGATATAAAAGTGTGAGAGGACCCAGTGTCGAACAAAACAACAGCTTTCTTTCCATTCAAATAAAGTTCTCCTGTTACATAACACACATTCGTTACATAACAATTCACTGAATAAACAGGAAAAGAGAACAACAGAAAAACACTCCTAAACATCCTCCCTCGTACCAGTGATGACGTGATCCACTTCATCAGCGTCAGCTTCAGTTAAGGCAAATACTCACCCCTGCTGGTACGGCTTCTTCCTAGCCTGCTGAGTTGGTCAATTACGGACGACATCCTGTAGCTTTGGGCACTGTGACTTGTAGTGGCCTGCCTCTCCATTATTGAAACAAGTCACAGGAGGTCTCACCCAAGTATTCCTGGGTCTTCCTGCCACATGAATAGCATTCGCACCCGTGGGCTTGAACCATTGAGCTGGTGGCTATCCCCTGATATTTCCAGCAACTACGGGCCTCTTCCCCACATTCTAGTTGTTCCTCCTATTTTGAACAGCGTGAAACTGCTCCACGTCCGCCTCAGTGGCTACAGCTCGTTTGACCAGCTTGTCAAACCTCCTGATACCGAGGGGTATCATCCTTGATTTCAGACTTGGCCTCAAACCATGCTTGAATTTCCGAGCCTTCTTTGCCTCATTCATCACCAATTCGGGGGCATACCTCGAGAGCTGAGTGAATCTTGTCTCATACTCCCTAACCGACATGCCGCTCTGCTGCAGTGCCAGAAATTCCATGGCCTTCTTCTCGTGGAAGTCTGATGGAAAATAATGACTGCGGAATTCTTCCAAGAATTTCTCCCAGCCAAGAACAATATTTCCCATCGTCCACTTCATCGACTGCCACCACACAGCCGTATCCTTTTTGAACTGCAGCGCAACCAACTTCACCTTACTGCCTTTCGAAGATAGTTTCTACCTGTTAGATCCAATTGTCAGCCATGTCATGGTCTAACTTCCCTTCAAACACGGGTGGTTTCATCTGCTTGAATGATTCGACGAGTTTGATTGCTTCGGGTACTGGATTCACAGGCACTCTCCCCTGATTCTGATTCATGGCAACGACATTGAGTGTCAGATAAACCCTCTCTAACTCCGTTTCCAAGTCCAGACCTTGTCTGCTTCTAGCTCTTCTTCCAGCCATATTCTGATGCAAAAGATCTATTAAATTTGAAGTAGAAGACATGAATTTAAATCAACTCTTCATTTCATTGAATTTCAAACTTTGTACATTCGAATTTAAAACATTTCTGACATCCAATGAAAGCAGTAAGAAGACACAACATTCTAGTTCCTACGGTTCCTCTTGGCTTCTCGAAGCTCTTCCCGTAGTTTCTCCACTTCTTCCTTCAGTACATCGTATATGTTTTTCCTTTTCTCGGGTTCCCAAACACGATGACTGAGAGTTACGATGCTCTCCTTGCACTTCGCACACTGTGCCTGCAGCAGCTCCGCTCTCTCCCTCTGAGTCTCTATCTGCCTCTGAAGAGACAAAATGAGACTATCCGGAACTGGTTCTTCCTCGTCAGAGGAATCATCAGATGAATCCGGAGGTAGAGTGATCTCTCGGGACTCAGGCCATTCCTCTTTGAATTCTTCAGGATCTTCTTCGTCTGAATCAGCTTGCCCAGGGTAGTAATCCTCCTCAACTATGTGCCAGTCATCACCTCCAGCTGTGTCGAAGTGGTCCGCCATCTTAGAGAAAGGAGAAGAAGAAGCATAAATCATAGAGCAACACAAATGTTAGTGACTTACATTTAAATCTCTAGACTCAACACACGCTCTAATGTCCACTCTAGGGTGTCATTCCTCATAAATTTGTACTACTTGAAAGCGTGGCTCTGATACAACTCTGTAACACCACGAATTCCAAAACAGACAGAATTCGAAGTTCCACGGGATCTTTTAACTTCTCTTCGTACAATTTTACAAGGAATAAAAAAAACTTTTGTTACATTAGAGTTATATTTACATTACACTTATACAGTGGAAGCAATTTACATTAATTACATGAATAAAATATACAACATTTGAATCAATCTTTAAGTAGCATGCATACTTTAATCTTGCCAGTCATTTTATCTTGTATAGAAAAACTGTGGGCACGTCAGTTGCTTAAAACCGATGAAATATTATACACGGCCATCCTCACTATGCCGAACAGTATAACAATTTTCAGTATTTAAACAAATCACACACTTTGTTATAGACAAAGCTACAGAGGGACTATCCTATTGATGTCGTGTTGTGCTATGCACTTAGTCCTTAATGTAGTTGTTTACATTATATGACATTAATGCGCACTTGTTCAGAGTCTATGCAGCCCATACTACATAGGTCCGAGGGCAAGCCCTTAACCGTTTTTCATCTTGTAGGGTTCGATCCCTTACCATGACTTAATCCACTACGGTAACTATGGTAGGTATCCTAGCTGTTCTCTGAGTTACGAGCCCATGTCTAGGCGCCCTGGAGAGAACCCTACGCACTGACACATGACTCATCATGCAGGCATCCTGTGGTCAATTCACCTCCTACCATAGACATAGCACCACTCGTAGTCATTAGACCACCCCAAAAGTATCGTCACCGGGACGGTACTCTGGAGTAGTATCCATGCCCTATTCATGATGCATCATGGGACATCCTGTGAATACTCTCATGCCGCCAATCCAATGGCCCTCATACTCATGTTTTTCTCTTACGTTCATCACATCTTCACTATGTATCTAATCCTTATGTATAAATGAAGGTCAATATTCTAGAATCTAGCATTACTCCTACATCGGTCTTTCCAACATCAACCATTATAAACGACCCAAACTTGGTCAAAATATCATAATTCTCTTTTCAATACTTTTCATTCTTGCCGATGTAAAGTCTTAGCTAAAATTCTAGTCTAAGTCATCTTTTCATGTTCATAGAAGAAAGCATACTTGCTCACAAAATTTTACATTTCATCAAGTTCTATTCTTCAACACATTTCCATGCACAACTTGCATATTCTTGAACCAATTTCTCATTTAATTCTACTCAATAGTTATAAGTGAAAAATCTCAATTAATCTCTTTTCAATTCTTTCAATGTTCAAAAATTTCATTAATTTGTTTTGGAATTTCAAAAGAATCAAATGTAAGATGAATTCTTCACTCTCAATTTTTTTTACTCTTATTTCTAATTTAAAAGTCCACATATTAAAAAAATAATTTTTATAAAATCTATATATTTTCAAGAAATTTCCTAATATTTTTCTCAATTTTTATTATATTTTAAAACTCGCAAAAAATCAAATGTATAAAAAAAATCAGATTTTTAAAAAAAAGTGGCCTCAGCCAGTTTCGAACCCGTACACACAAGCCCCAAGGTGAACAGTCACCGAAACTAACCCCCACACTCTAGCCAAAAGGGACACAGTGCCCAAATGCTATAAAGGAGGGCATAATTAGGGTTAAGCTCTGTCTCAGGATTAATGAAAAATCGAATTTTTGGAAAATAAAAGCCTCTGCCGAGACTCGAACCCACACACAGGTGCCACCGAGCTACAGTAGAGCACAAATGGTGCCCCCCTCTAACCAGTATGACCATAGTGTGTAACTGATATGAGAGTAGATTAACATGGGTTTATTTCGATCCTCTGTTTATCAAAATTACTTCGTTTTTCAAAAGCTCTTAACATAGTTTCTTCTTCACATATAGCCATAAAAATTTCCAGAATACTGAGTATATGTATAATTAATAAACCAGTGTTTTTAAAAACATTTTTTTGACATTTAAACATGAATTTCTCATTCTAATTTTGTATTCTATGCCTATAATTGCAATACTTCAATTTAGCAAACTCTATACCAATTTTTTGCATTACAAATACATTAAAAGAATATTAATTCCTTTTTTCCCTCTTTTATCCACAACACTCAATGACATGGAATTCATTGAACTAGTGTCATAATGGTTTAATAAGGACAAATTCAATAATTTCAACTACTAGTCATTCACAAGCATTTTTCTACTATTAACAAGGTTCCAATTTCACATTTTCATGACAATCAAGTAGTCCTACTACAATAAACATAACTTATAGCAAATAGCAAGGAATTTGTCAAGCATTCATTTAATCATCTACTAGTTCCTTTTTAGAGCCAACAAATGGTTATCTTATTAGTTTCTTTAGCATTCCCATTAATCAAAAACTCCTAACATGGTGTCTAAGGTTAGAAGTAGAGAAAACACCCACCTATTTGAAGAAAAATAACTACAAAAGCTCCTAGAATCTCCTTGAACACATGAACGGTCCTTCTCCTCCAAGTTTGTGCCACCACGATCGCCTCCTCCTCCTTGCCTAGTGAATCTCGAGCCCTCTCTTCCTCTAAATGAATTGGCCGGCCTCTTATGTGATGAACACACACAACTAGAACACTCTCAATCTTTTTACTCACTATTGTGTTTTCTTTCTTTTCTTTACAAATTTTTAGTGTATTATATGCATAGAAGGGGGGGGGGGTATTTATACTAATTTTTGGGTGAAATGGAGGGCTAGGATTAATCTAGATGGTTGTAGATTAAGGGCTAGGATGAGTTACGGAGTTAGAGTAACCAACCATGAACACAAACCACCTCTCCACTAAGTCACTCTCCCACTCTCTCTTGACTCCATCCGGCCTACCCCAATCCACACCCAAGACACGTGCTAGTGCAATGCACGTGTCAAATGTAGCACCCCTAGTTTCTAGTTGTACATGATAATTAAATTAATTGTCTACAAAGTTGATCTACGCTACAAGTTATGTTAAATAAAAGAGAAATAAACTAGCGGGCTTTCAAATAGTGGACTAAAACTCCAAGGGCTAATCAAAAATAATTAAATAATTAGGATGGGCTTAAAATAAAAAATTTGGCCTTAGAATTTAATTAGGTTTCAAAAATAAAAAGAGATAGAAAAATATTTGTTCATGTTACAAAATAAATAATTATCTAGAAAAATGAACATGAATTAGTAAGTGCGACACACGTAAAAATTCACAAACCTTCATTTAATTAAAAATAAAGAGTCAGGGTATTACATTTACCCTAATTAACCCTAACCTATCTACTGTTTTAACTTAATCTCTACAGCCGCCTACTGTTACCCACCCTCGTCTCCCTCTTCCTCTACTCTCATCGAAACCCAACTCCGTCCCGGTGCTCGTCGCCGCCTCGTCTCCCCATCATCTTCATCGTCTCCCCTAGCCCTTCATCCTCATCCTCGTCTCCTCGACACCCCATTGTTGAGTCGCCACTGCTCCACCGTTCACCACTCATCGAACCCATCATCTTCTTTACCATCGAACCCATTAACCTCGCCGCTCACCATTGCCGAATTCCCGAATCTTTGCCCCTACCATTGCTCCCCCATCTTCCTCTGTTCCATCGCAAAACAGAACACCCACCGGCACCATCCTCCTTAACCTCTGTCGTCGACCGTCTTCCTGCGTCGAGCTCCCCTCGACGTTGCCACCGCAGTCGCCCAAAATGGCCGCTCGAGTCGCTGGTCAAAGTCCGAAATTTTTGTTGCTATGATCAGAGAAGAGAAGGAGGGAAAAAGAAGGTTGCTTTGAATCTCAGCCATCTGATTGGATCTGAGCCCTCCATCATCAGATCTGATCAAGATCCAATCTGAGCCGTCCATTGGTCTGATCTTGATCGCCATCAAGATTCGTGTTGGGTTCCGTTCCCATTATTCCTCCGTCAGATTCATCGTCTACACCCCAAGGCAAGTATTTTCTTGTACATTTTGTTTTCTAGTACAAGCTTTTCCTTGAAAATACTGCAAGTAGATTGTAAATGTGACTCCTCTTTGTTTATCGTTGATGATCTCGTGTTTCGCCTTATCTATTACATGATCTAAGAGTCACAACCCTTTGTTGATACACTTGTTCACAACTAGTATAATTATGATACATTTCATGTAAAAAGTGTCTTATCTGGTTTCTGTCCTGTCTTAGCTTGCTGTTTCGACCCCGATTAAATCAGAATCTGAACTTGAGTCCTGAATATGAAACTTAGTCCTAGATTTCTAGTTCATCACCCTTTTGACGGAATTGAATTCCGAGTTACGATTTAAGAGATATTGCAGTTTTACTGCTGCTGTGTCTGTAATCGCAGATTCATAAAAACTGCTGCCCCACTTTGGTTTACAATTATTTTAATTATGCTACCAGTAAGTGAATGACTTAAAATTTTGCATTCTGATACTGGAAACCCTAGAGGGCATCCCCTAATTTTCTTGAAATTAATTAATGATGTTTCAACCCGGTTTCATATGTATAAACTCAGTTTTATAAATTCTGGCTGAACACAAATGCTGTATAGTTTGCTGTTTTGACATCAATTGCTACAACTTTTATGTGTCTTAATTATATGCGTTGGAACCGGACAGGAGTCTATTTTCTAGAACTTCTAACGGATCCACATTTGCATTCTTGTAGCGACGGAAATCACAGTTTTGGTGCAGTAACGTCATGTTGTCAAGATTTGAAATTCTCGTCGTTCTTGATATTTTGATTTGTTTTGATCCTCAAACATGTATTCCACCTAGCCTAGACTTGTTTCCTATTTTTTATTATGTATACTTGACCTGTTTCGCACACTTTTATGCTTGGTTAATAATAATAATAAATAACAGGCCGGGGTTTAAAGGAAAGACCATAGTCGTGGACAATATAGGTATGTGTACTTGGAATGGGGCCCATATTTCCGAGTACTTGTTTCATGAACTTGTTGTCTCTTGAGCGTATTCACGAACTCATTACTCGGTACATGAACTTCTTGTGCATTCATGAACTCACGGTTGGTTCTTGAACTTGTTAGTGCATTCACGAACTTGGTTTGTAAACTTGTTACATTATTTTTGTATTCATGAACCATGCTTGCTTGATACTTGATGCCTGAGTACAACGCCCTATAAAATCCACCACTAGGCCTAAACGTAACTGATTGTATGTAGCAACCATGTTGTAAAAGTATGGATGCATTAAGTGCTACCTAGATAGAATTAAATATTAGACTTAAGATTAAGTTGTCACTTGTACACACTTGATACCCTACTTAATGTTCATTACTTGAGACTTGCTTACTTGAGACTTGTTTACATGAGACTTGTTACCTGAGACTTGTTACTTAAGACTTGTTACTTGTTACTTGACACTAGTACGTGATATTTGTTACTTGATGCATGATACCATTACATGTTCACATGCCACATGTTCTACTATTAGTACTTGTTACCCAATCTTGTCACTTGAGTTGTCTTTCTTGCTAGCTAGTTTCTTGAATCCCACTACTTGTTGCATCCCTATTATATTATGTTATACATTCTTAATTCCAAATCTTGTTCCATATTTTTTCTTGCACTTATTTTCATACCCTTGTTTGTACTACTTGCGGCCCTAACATGCACTAAGGGCGTTGGTCTTGTTTTCTCTATATTTCCTTTTTATATTTATATACCGACATTGGAGACGAATTTCCAGCTGGAATTGGTGAGCAGACGCTCTAGGCTTCACTTGGAGAAAAGACTTGCTTTAAATATTTTGTTTCTGAGTTATTTATTTCTTTTGCTATTTGAATCTTGTAACGGGCTTATAGTCCCGAGTTTTATCTTTTGATCCAGATTTAAAAACTATTTGAGATATTATTATTTTGTTTCAATTTAATCTGTTGATTAATAAATTATTCATGCATGCGTGGTTGTGTATATCTTGTTATATTTCTTGTTATGATGCTGAGTCGATCCTACAGCTTATGAATGATGAAAATCATTCGCTGGGCTTCGTCACGCGCTCGTATTTCGTATTTTTGGGAAGCGGGGCATGACATAGACCCTTGATACTATTGCCTGCTCTTTGCTTTGCTATTTGACTTTGATCATGTCCTTTCCTTAGATATCATGTTTCCATTATTCTTTGTTTTCCTCTACTTGCTGTTCACGACTTGCTCTAAGGACACTCTTTTCTTTCTTTTTAGATCAAGTATTTACAGGTACTGAAGGAGTTATACCAGAAGGAATTAGTGAGCAACGATTCTAAGGATGGAGCTAATCTTTGCTGCTTAATTTACTTTCTTGCTAGTTTATTATTTTGAACAATGTTATGACTTGTACCTTGTTTTGGACTTATGTTCCCGGAGTTTTTTTTTTCAGATGTTGGATTTTTGTGTTGGATATTATTATTGTAGGATTATTTCATTATTTATTGAAGTTATCTTTATTCATATGATTATTTCTTCCTGCGTGGTTGTATTTGTTCTTGCATATTGTTGAGTTAGTCTGGTACAGCTTATAGATGGTGTTTACATCATTCGCTGGGCCTATGTTACGTACTCGTATTCCGTACCTTGGGAAGCAAGGCGCAGGGTTTTCTGTGGTATCAGAGCCCCAGGTTTTAGTAATATATCAGTCAAACATGACTATCTTTATGAAGTTTGGCTTTGATTGATATATTAGTCGAGTTTGGTTCTAGCTGGGTCAACTCAGTAATGTGTACACCACGATGATCACATGAATGCATGTATAATAACCAACATACCATCTGGGTACTGGCCATCTTTGCTCGTATTTCAGGCTATGGCTCATGGGAATTCTTCTTCTTCTCGCCCGAGGGATGAGTAGCCGGAAAATGCTGCCATTCTCTAAACGATTCAGCAGATGATGGCTCTTCAGCTGGAGCAGAATGAGCTGATGAGAGCCACTTTGGCCGCCAATAGACCTGCCGTTGGACCTGCACCTGGGCCTCTGCCACCTAGGCCTGGCACACTAGTGAATTTCATGAGGCTGCACCCGGATAAGTTTTCGGGTACCGAGTCACCGTTGGAGGCAGAGCAATGGCTTATCCAGATGGAGCAATTGCTGATCGCCGCTCGGGTGCCGAGGTGGATCATGTGGATGTGGTTCGCATCCAATTGGTTGATCTCACTCACATCTGGTGGCGAGTTGAATCCGAGAGGATTGCGCGACCCATTGAGTGGGCCGCTTTTTCTAAGAGCTTCATGGAGATGTTCTTTCCCAGTGTCACTAAGGCAGAGATGGAGCGACAATTTGTTTCCCTAACTCAGGAAAACCATTTCGTGGACGAGTATGCTGCAGAGTTTACTCGGCTCAGTCGCTTTGCTCCCGCCCTTGTTACCACTGATGAAGCTCGGCCTAGCAGATTTCATTCGGGCTTGAGTTTTCCCATCCAGGATCGTTTGGATGCTCTTCGGCTTCATGCCTATGCTGATTTTCTGGATGCTGCTCGGATTCAGGAGCAGACCCTCGGCAAGTCTGGTGTTCCCCAGTGGACTGCTTCGCACCCTGTTGCAGCCCGGCCTTTCGGAGGACCTATTCGGAGGCCAGTTCCACCTCCTTCTATGACGGCACAGCCGTACGCACTTGTTGTTCCAAGGAATGTCGAGACTTGTGGCTATTTTCATAAGGTTAGGCATTCATAGCGGGACTGCATGGTAGCTAATCGACTATGCCTTGCTTGTGGTAGCAGTGATCATATGATTCGGGACTGTCCCAGGAGTAGGGCAGCCGTTCTGGCTAGAGGTACCGTTCAGTAGGGAGCACTGGCTCATGGTCAGGCTAGACCGCCTCTTCCCCCGCAGAGGCAGACCTTTGATTAGAGGCGTGTGATTCCAGAAGAGGTCAAACTGGAAGTCGTGGTCAGGCTTATAACCTGACAGCTAAGGAAGCGGAGATTGTAGGTATATCATCAGTAGTTGTACTTTCTTTTCTTTGTTTTCTGCATGTTATTTATTTTTTCCTTCATTGTACAATTACTCGTGTATATATCTTGCTAGCACCTTATTCTTTTGTTTGATCTTCTTCTTCTAGGTGTGATTTTAGTCTTCTCTCTTCCAGCTCATGTTTTGTTTGATTCTGGTGCTACCCACTCTTTCATTTCCTCTCGGTTTGTCAATTAATATGGTTTGACTAGCGATGCTATACCCCCAGCTTGGGACAACACCACAGGTAGAGGTGTCAATATCTGTTCTAGGGTATGCAAGCAGAGTCTGTTGCTAATTGGTGGTTTGGTGTTCTGGGCTGATCTGATAGTGATTCCCAATTCCGATTTCGATGTCATTCTGGGCATGGACTGGTTGGGTGTTTCTTGTGCCGTAATTGATTGCTGGGAGAAGAAGGTAACTTTCAGGCTTTCTAGTCAACCAGAGTTTGTTTTTCATGCGGGTGAGATACCGTCTGGGCGTGTCAAGAATTCGATGGATCCCTAGGCTATTTCCCTTGTGTCGTTGATCTCTAATGGGGTTGTTGCACCCTTAGTTGTGCGGGACTTCCTTGATGTGTTTCCTGAGGATTTGCCCGGCTTGCTCCTAGACTGAGATGTGGAGTTTAGCATTGATGTTCAGCCAGGTACGATGCCTATTTTCAAGAGTCTGTATCGTATGGCACCGGTTGAATTGGTGAAACTAACGGTGCAAGTTCAGGAGCTGCATGATAAGGATTTTATCTGGCCTAGTGTTTCTCCTTGGGGTGCCCCAGTCCTGTTTGTCAGTAAGAAGGATGGAAGCCGCAGGCATTGCATTGACTACAGGGAGTTGAACAATGTCACTATCAAGAATCAGTATCCATTACCGAGGATTGACGATTTATTCGACCAATTGGGAGGTGCTTTGGTGTTCTCGAAGTTGGATCTTCATTCCGGAAATCATCAAGTCAGAGTGAAGTCAGAGAATATTCCGAAAATGGCTTTCCGAACGAGGTACGGGCATTATGAGTTCTTGGTGATGCCTTTTGGAGTGACTAATGCACCGGCAGTGTTCATGATTCTAATGAACCGGGGGTTTTCGCCGTTCATGGATCAGTTTTTCGTGGTCTTAATTGACGATATATTGGTGTACTTGCGTAACAAGGAAGATCATGCTGAGCATCTGAATGTGGTTCTGCAGACCTTGAGGGAGAACCAGCTATTTGGGAAGCTCAACAAGTGTGAGTTCTGGTTGGATCAGGTTGCTTTTCTTGGCCACATTATTTTCGGTGCTGGTGTTTATGTGGATCCTGCGAAGATTTATGCGGTCAAGGATTGGCCTATTCCGAAGTCTATTCCTGAGGTGCGGAGTTTTCTTAGTTTGGCTGGCTACTATCGGAAGTTCGTTCAGGATTTTTCAAAGATTGGTGGACCTCTGACCAGTTTGACCAGGAAGGAGCAGAAGTTTGTCTGGAATGAAGCTTGTGATGAAGCTTTCGCTGAGTTGAAGCATCGGTTGACGTCAGTGCCTGTGCTGATTATACCCGACAGTTCGGGTGGTTTTGTGATCTTTTGTGATGCTTCGGGTCGAGTCTTGGAGCAGTGCTGATGTAGCGAGGCAGGATTGTCGCTTATGCATCGAGACAGTTGAGACCTCATGAGAAGAACTACCTTACGCATGATTTGGAGCTTGCAGCCGTGGTTTTTGCCTTAAAGTTGTGGAGGCATTATTTTCTTAGGGATAGAGTGGAGATATTCACAGATCACAAGAGGCTCAAGTATGTGTTCACGCAGAGGGAGTTGAACATGAGGCAGAGGAGATGGCTAGAATTGATGACAGATTTTGACATCAATTTGCAGTAGCACCCGGGCAGAGTAAATTTGGTGCCGGATGCTTTGAGTCAAAGACCTGCCGCTATGTTCCTTACTGTGCAGAAGGAAATAGTGGAGGACATGAGGAGGCTGGAGTTGGATGTGTTGCTCCCTGGATCAGATCAGCAGTTCATGATGTTGCAGTTGCAATATTCTTTGATTGAGCAAATTAAGGAAGCCCAAGCGGGTGACCCGCAGTTGTAGCAGTTTCGAAATGAGGTAGAAGCTGGCGTGAGATCCAATTTGGTCATTCATGATGATGTATCGCTTCGTTTTGGCTCTAGGTTGTGTGTACCTAGAGGAGAAGTCAGGCAGTTGCTACTGGAGGAAGCTCATCTGTCCCCGTATTCTATTCATCCTGGTGGTACCAAGATGTACAGGGACTTGAAGCAACATTTCTGGTGGCACGACATGAAGAGGGATGTGGCTTGATTCACCACCCAGTGCCTGATCTGTCAGCAAGTGAAGGCAGAGCATCAGAGGACCGCAGGACTTTTGCAACCTCTTCCAATTCCAGAGCGAAAGTGGGAGCATATCATGATGGACTTTGTGACGGCTTTGCCGAGGAGTCCTAAAGGTCACAATACTATTTGGGTGATCGTGGATCGGCTGACGAGGTGTGCTCACTTCATTCCTTTCCGTGTGGGTTAGTCCACGGAGAGTTTGGCAGAGCAGTATGTTGAGGAGGTTGTTCGTCTGTATGGAGTTCCTGTCAGCATCGTATCCAATAGAGATACGAGATTCAGGTCTCAGTTCTGGGAGAGCCTGCAGAAGAGTTTGGGTTCTAAGTTGAGCTTCAGTTCAGCGTTCCATCCTCAGACGGATGGGCATTCAAAAAGGACAATTCAGACCCTAGAAGACATGTTGAGATCCTGCATTCTTTAGTTTGGAGGTTCGTGGGAAGATCATCTTCACTTAGCCGAGTTCTCTTACAATAACAGTTACTAGACGAGTCTCAAGACTGCTCCAATTGAAGCTTTATATGGGCGCAAGTGTAGATCGCTGGTCTATTGGGATGATATCTGTGAGAGGAAGCTTTTAGGCCCTGAGTTGATCATGAAGATAGTTGATGCCGTGGCTCAGATCCGAAAGCATTTGCAGATCGCTCAGGATCGGTAGAAGAAGTGGGCTGACTGTCGTCGTAGACCGCTAGAGTTCCTCAAGGTATCGCCTTGGAATATGTTATCCGTTTTGGAGGCGGGGGCAAGTTGAGTCCTCGGTTCATCGGTCCATTCGATATTGTGGAACGTGTGGGCAAAGTAGCTTATAGGCTTGCGCTATCGCCAGCTTTAGCAGGTGTCCATGATGTATTCCATATTTCTCAGCTCAGGAAATACATCAAGAATGACAGTCATGTGGTTGACTACTCAGACTTGTCTGTGAGGCTGGATTTATTGTGTGAAATTTGACCAGTCTCTATCTTAGACCGTCGAGAGAAGGTATTGAAGAATAGAGTCTTCCAGTTGGTTCGAGTTTCTTGGAATCCTCACTCGCCAAGGTGAGTCGACTTGGGAGTTGGAGGAGGACATTCGGGAGAGGTTTCCTCATTTGTTTGAGTAGTGCTTTGTTTTGCCTTGCTTTGTTTGTTTGTTTGTTTCGGGGTTCGCCCTATGTACCTTTTGTGTGAATTTCGATGACGAAATTCTTCTTGTAAGGTGGGTAGGACTTGTAACCCCTATTTTGGATTTTATTGTATTTTTATTTCTTCCCTTGATTATTGTATTTGAATTCTTCAATTATATTATATTCATGCTTTTCTTGGGCTCTTTATTTTTCTCTTGTTCGTCCTGTGCTCTTTTAGTTGAAATTTCATTGTTATTGATTCACCGCAAAATTTTGGTCTTCCTATCTTGTGTTTGGTGGATTGTCGTCTGGGATTGTCATTTGTCATTTGTCTCACTCGTGTTCTTGTGGATTGTCGTCCGGGATTCCGTTCCCGTTATTCTATATTATTTGAATCTGCAATTTAACAGGCAAGTCTCTTCTTGAACTAATATTATGTTTTGTTCAAGCTTATTTGATCTCTAGAAGTAGATCCCGTCCTTTTTCCAATCATGCTGTCGAGGGTTTACATGAGCTAACTCGACATATTCTTAACATTGTGCCTCTCTCTTTGATCTAAAACCCAGTCCTTGTTGTATCTTGCACATGTACAATTACATAAAATTTACTAGATCCATGCTATAGGCTTGATTGATGTACTGGACCTGTTAGACTGAATTTGACTGATTACCATGCCTGTGAATTTGTATCTAAGAAGTGAAATTTTGCATGTTAAACATCTATTGACACTTTCATTACCAATTTGCAGGAAAAATATGATCGTATAATTTAATTGTTGCCTATTTATGTTAAGATAATTTCTAGACTGCTGTATGTTCCATTTTGAATCAGATTTTCATCTATGTTGCTGTTATATTTTGAAATAACTTTCTAAACATGAAATTTAGCCTCTGATGTCTAGTTTACTGCCCTTTTTGCGGATTTGAATTCCGATGTGTGGTTTGTTAGATATGATCATTCTAGTACAGCTGTGTCAGAACTTTCAGATTTATAAATGCATGTGTATCTTGCTGTTATATAATTTAATTAACCATGCTAACAGTAAAAGAAAAATCTGAAATAAATTAGGCTGAACCTAGACATGTGTAGGGATAACCCAGAATTTTTATAGAATTATTTGATGAGTTTTCTAACCTGAAACAAATAGGTAAACACAGATTATATCATGCTGACTGAACATAAAACTTGAATAGAATAGAGCTTTCACCCTAGTTTCTATATCTTTTATGTGCCTTATCTATATTCGATGGAACTGTGTGGAAGTTTAGTTTCTAGAATTTTTGAAGGATCCAGATTTGCTATTTCGTAGTGACCGTAATCCATGTTTTAGTACAGCAAGGTCATGCTGTCCTGATTTTGTAAATTGTATGTAATTGATTTGTTTGCTTCATGCTTTGTCTGTAACGTATAGAAATAGCCACATTTAGTATCATACAACATTGACATCATCTTGCATGCTCACATAGGATGAAATAAAATGATAACAAGCCGGGATAATATGGGATGACTTGGTAGTGAATAATCGGAGACTGTACTCGGCCGGGCCCTACTGTACTGACCTGTACTGTATGGCCATAAAACCCTGCGTGATAAACACTGATACTGAACATTAAACACTGATTAATGCGCCGAGTACATGAACCGTGAATTCACCATCTGTCTAAAGCGTACACTGTGTGCTTGCGCCGCTAGATAGGCTAATAAAATGATTAATAACTTGCATTTATCATCTCATACTTGATCCTGTATATAACTGATTAAACATAGACCCTTGATACTATTGCCTGCTCTTTGCGTTGCTATTTTACTTTGATCATGTTCTTTCCTTTGATATCATGTTTCCATTATCCTTTGTTTTCCTATACTTGCTGTTAAGATGCAATTGAATTCTACCGATTGATACGACCAGAAAAGGATTTAAACTCATTCTAGAATTCATGGCAAGATCAGAAGTAGAGGGGTCGTAAACCGACAAAACAGTTAAAATGCAATTGAATTCTAACCAATCAAGAACAACAACTAGAAATAATAGGTTGCCGAGAAAGGCTTTAAAACCTAAGAGGATGTCACCACAAGATTAATAGCATCTAGGAAAAACCACTAGGTTACAATCTTGCCACCCAGTGAAAGAGAGATAGAGATATAGTCAAGTTTCTATTCTTGAATGGAAATAAGGTCACAATGAAGGGAGGAAATGAGATACAAAATGGCTTCCGTTTTGTGGGCGCTACCCACACTACGAATATTCCAGAGAAGTTAATCATTAAAACACGAGTTCATTGAAGCTCAAGAAATTTATAAGTTATGAATAGAATCAATCTCTGACGAAAGAGCCGGATCGGCTAGAAAACCCATATTAGATGCAAGGCCTAGAATGTCATTGTTAAGAAATGGACCTGGTAAATGGACCCAAGAGGGGAATTGGGATTAACCTCTTCAGGTAAGGGTGCGATTTCCTGGTTTCTAATTTGGGCTGCTAACGAACCTGTTGTAGGGATAGATAAGGAAGCAGTTTTTTTAGCACAAATACGCGCACTCAAACAGATGTAAGACAACTTATAGTTTTTCTCGAGTACTTTCTTCTGAAGGAGATTTAGCTGTTAAAACATAGGCAATAACGGAAGAATTCACATTAATGTTCGATAACTCCAAACAGTTATCGAAAGAAGTGAGAGCAAGATGATAAGAGACATAAGGGAAAGGGTCTGAATTCAAAAAGTTGCTAACTTTCTCAAAGAAACTCAAGTTAATGTATCAGTACCGAAACGAGGATGTGCTAAGAGTTGAACAAAAGATGAAAAGGAAGGAGCATAATCTAGAGAGACATCTCTCAGTAAGCATAACTGAGAATAATGAGGAATGAGGATGTTAAAAAAAATAGATACCCAGGCAAAATAACAATGCAAATAGAAACATTATTTGAAAGTAATGAAAAGGTATTTAAAGAAATAAATATGAAGGAAGATACCTTAAGTCTAGTTTGGCGCTCAGAGAGAACTTTTTCTTTCTCTGAAAGAAGAATATTTGACTCAAACAAAGCATCAGTTTTATATTTATCTTCAAATGAGAACCCAAGATGTTTAGAATTGGGCTTTGAAGCAATAGCAGAAGAGGCTTGCACTGAACATTTGTAACAATTCCAATCTGGGTGAAATGTGGATTCACAATCCAAGCAGACCATTTGTCATCATTAAGGAGGACAATACTGGAAAGAGATATGAGATCCTAGGCCTCAGCGTCAGGAAGTTTCGAAGTAGTAGGAGGAACATGAGCATCAGTAGTACCAGAATCAGTCGGGATCAACATTGGAAAAGGAGAGGATATTAATACAGTAGATAAATGAGGTGTAAGGTTAGTAGGCTGAGGTGCAACCTGAGAGGAAATCGCTTGATTGATCAAAACAAGATTTGGTAGTTTTGAAAGGGAATGGGCCTTAACAGGAAAGGAACACTCGAACCGCCCCACATTGATAGTAATAGTTTTTTTTACCACAAAAAGCCCATCTCGAATTATTTTTGGGATGCAAAGAGTGCTTGGTAATAGAAGGGAGCGTCGCAGAAAAGTTGCCTTCATTGAATTTTAAAGTCGGTTGGGAATCCCTAATTAACCCTAAAATGGGAATAAGAGAAGGGGCAATAGGAGACACTGTAGTGGTGGCAGCAAGATAACTAACAAAAATAGAGAAGGAAGAGTCTGATTCTCAAAGTATATGCAGAAATGTTGTTCGAATTGTTAATACACAGGAACTCCGCTTCCATTTGAAGGCATCACGAAGCAAGCAAAGAAGAAGATGATGTGCAAATAAGTTCACCAATGCATTTAGTCATGGAAGCAACCAGACGAGGGCTATCACATAACGGGGGTAAGCCTAAGATAATGACTTTAATCAGATGAGATTGGAGCTCTGGTAAAGTTGAACCCAAGAAAGGCTATTTACGAATCATCAAATTAACCGATCCCAATGAAAATGACTTTTTAGCCACCAAATCATGTAAAGTCTTAGACGATGGGCACTTGATGACTATGTCACCATTCGAGCAAGCATTCACACCCCAAGTCCAATATAAAACATTTCTAATACTATAATTTGTAGACATTCAACCATTTAATCTCAACCATTCATTTTTAAGTGGGAGTTATATTAACCATTCATTTACTTAACTGTTGTTAGTTACCATAATACCTTCAAAGTTCAAATTTATTTACGACATAATTATTTATAAAAGTGTCACTCGTATAAAATAAAAGTGTGTGCCACTAGGGTAATTTGTGAAGAGTATGTATGAGTAAAGGAAGGTCTAAGGTTCGAGGCCAGATTACCTCTTATTATTTACTCTATAAAAAAGTTTGAATAGAATGTGCATCGCACGTGTAGATTACTAGTTACAAGTAATGCATAAAAAGCAGTCTAACATCGCATTGGATATATTACCTCCAAACATCAAGACAGCACCAAAGCACTAAAGGTTCTTTTTTTTTAGAGATCAGTTCAGGAGTCAGGTCACAGCATACAATTAGAAGGGGATTGGTTTCTAGAGGTGAAGGAGTCACTGACAGAAGTTGAGAAGAGGGAGGTGTCGGTAAAAGAGCAGAAAAGTCAAGCTTGACACACCTAGTTTTTTTGACGTGGAGATTAGCAAGCTCCACAAGCTACAATTATAAACCACACTCTCATAAAGTTAGCATATTGTACTAAAAAATAATATGATTTAGTATGAAAAACGTTACAACTTCACAAGAACAATGCATTTCAGTCATTGGTATAATATTTTCAAATACCTAATCTAATTCATGATATATTCACTTATGTTAGATATTATATTATGAGAGAGATTAGTTTAGTCCCACATTGATTATGTATCAGTTTAGTATTTCCTTCTCTCTTATATATAGGAGACACATTGTACTCAGTTTATTCAACTCAATAATCAATAATAAATTCAGTAATTCTATCATGATATCAGAGCCTATAATCCTATAAGGCCTATACTATTTTCTATCGTTGTTGTCGAGGTAGAGTGATTCTCGTCTTCATCGGAATCACTCCACCTTCCAACATATCTCTCCCAATCGAGATCCAAAACCCTAGCCGTCATCAAACAATAAGATCCAAAACCGTAGCCGTCATCAAACAACAAATCTCCAAAACCCTAACCCTAATCCACAACAACACCAAGAGCGGCTACAACAACAACTTCGGCGACCCAAATCCCCGACGTCGAAATCCTAGCCGTCAAAACCCTCACCATCAAACCCCGCTGCATCTTCGACCAATAACAACAGCGACAACACAGATCCAAACCCCAACCTCCGTCGCCGTCAACTCCCACCGCCACCCGTGCTGCACCACGTCACTACCACCTTCATCACCATCCCCGACTGCCATTGCCATCCTCTCCATCACCTCGCCTTTGATGCCCATGTCTCCACCACTGACCGAATCCCAACAACCCTTAACTACAATCACCTCCTTCAACAATAATTCCCCAAAACTCCTAACCCACAACTCCGGCGACGGTAGCGCCTCTAGGATCTCGACGCCACCACGCCGCCGAATCCCCTTCCTCCTCGTCTTCAGCAACAACCCCAA
The DNA here is from genome assembly GCA_017893485.1 of Hemerocallis citrina. Taxonomy (NCBI): domain Eukaryota; kingdom Viridiplantae; phylum Streptophyta; class Magnoliopsida; order Asparagales; family Asphodelaceae; genus Hemerocallis; species Hemerocallis citrina. The sequence goes on from CM030360.1 coordinate 128,295,073, forward strand.
ACTCCAACAATTCCTGTCGTCAACATCTCCCTCGTCGCCGTCTCTCTCCGAACCCCACTTCACCCACTCTGACTCCAGCAACCCCAAAATCTACCTTTTCCGCAAACCTTAGCTGCCATTGTTTTCAGTGTATGCCATAGTGCATATAATGCCACTCTTCTCCAACCCTAATCTTCTACCCATATTTCCTTTACCCATATCCAAACCCTCAAACCCGACCCGCTCTAATATATACCCGACCTATTTTCACAATCCAAAACCTAATGTACTCCCACCCAAAACCCTAATACTCTAAACCCTCACCTTCCTACCTGTTTCCCTATACCCGTTTTCAAAAATAATAATAATAATAATAATAATAAAATAAAAAAATTCAGCCTCTGCAGTCTTTGTCAGCAAACTCACGCCGAGTTTGAGAGGGGGAGATATCAATATCATCACAGTCCCTGTCTCCCTCACCTTCCGTCAACGTCCACCATCTTCCGTATCTCAGTTCAATTCAGGAACAACTCTCAAGTCGGGGGGGGGGGGGGGGGGGGGGGGGCACTTTCTTCCACAACATACGACAATTCTCAAGTCAGGGGTGAGATCCCAACATGTCCCAATAGTGCGCCACTTCCTTCCACAACATATGATAATTCTCAAGTCAGGGGTGAGATCCCAACATGCGCCAATAGTGCGCCATCGAGCGTCTTTCCTGCACCATCTACTTGAGCATCGTTCCTGCATCACTGTATGTCGTCCCTGCCACATCAACATCGTCAATATTTCAAACTCATGTTGCTTGAATCAACTTGAATTTGAGAGAGGGTGTTAGATATTATATTAGGTATTATGTTATGAGAGAGATTAGTTTAGTCCCACATTGATTATGTATCAATTTAGTATTCCCATCTCTCCTATATATAGAAGACACATTGTACTCAGTTTATTCAATTCAATAATCAAAAATAAATCCAATAATTCTATCAACTTAATTTATTTAATTAACAACTGGGTAACCCATTGCCGATCAAGTACGCATCAATGGGATGAGATTAATGAATAGGCTTTAAAGTTGACATGATTATCTAGTTAAATACTTTGCTTAACAAATTATCGATCCGTGATTGTTTGACATATTCTGGTGAACCTAACTATACCGATGTAGCAAGTATCCTACTAAATCATCTATTAGGTTATAGTTATCCAAATGAATCTTCACTTAATACCACCCGTCTCATAATATAAGTCATTCAAGCTTTTTCTTAGCTGTCCCACAATATATGTCAATTTATGTTTTCTATGAAGATGTCTTGAACTTTTTAATGTACATTAATATATTTTTTATGTGACTTTTAATTTTATCCTTATGCAGTCATCCAATTTTTCACCTAAAAAAATACTAGCTCATTTAAGAGGACTAGTATTATACACGTGCATTGTACGTGAAAAAAATGGAGAGGAGAATGAAAAGAACAAAAAAAAATCTACCAACACGTACGTTACACGGGTTGATAGAATAACAAACATTTACAAATGACGCTAAGGCCTTCTCCCATTATAATATTAGATTAGAGATGTCAACTTTGACATTTTACAATAGCTAGCTCATATAAGGCTTGATTGAGAACTGCATAATTCGTCTATGTTTAATTAATTTAGCCATTGAGACTTATAGACAAGGTCACGGCCTCGAATCCATGGATTTCAATACTAAACTAAAGGGATTAGTGCATGCAGGCTTTTGGATAATAGGGATTAGTTTAGTGAGTCTCTTACGTAATTGATTCCCAAATTACTATCATTCCTTCATTTAGTAGCTGGCAAGCTATCGATTTTCAAAATAAATTATGCAAACTAATATTCTAAGGTTTATCCCTAACAGCTGTCTTCAATTAAAAATGTCCCTTGTATTAGTAGATTAATTAATCATATACTCGCTCCACTAGGATTAACCAAAAAAGATGGGGATCGTAATTCGTTTTATAAGTGTGCACAAAATGGGATAGCTCATTCTCGAGCTGAGAAAATCTTGAGATATATATTTTTAAAATCTGATAAATGGACCTTGTTTCGTTAAGGAAAAATTTGGCTAACCAAAACCATATTCTAGAAATTTTTTAGATTTGAATAATATTCTAAAGCTTGGACAATAACTCAAGAACTGTAGAAATTTGTAACTTGTTTTGAATGAGTTACGGCAAACCCACACGTATGTACATTGCATAATGCAATTGTCTCAATAGCAATCATGCAATCAAGCTGAAGGGAGTGAACCAATCATTTTCATGGTCTCCCTCTTTCTTCTCTTCATTGTATCTATTTATGAAGATGAAGATGAAGATCGACGTCATTTCTAATGATGAGCTTCCAATTATGTTGGTAGGTTTAATCCATAAGTAGTCTTGATTAATATATACTAGTGTAATGCACGTGCGATGCACGTGGAGAAAATGGGGAGGGAGAATGAAAAGGACAAAAAAAAAATCTACTAACACGTGCGCTGCACGTGTTGACACACACACACTAAGGAATAAAAAATTGTTTATTTGTTTACAACCCCATCTCTCCCATTATAATAGTTACTAGTATAATGCACGTGCGATGCACGTCTATAATATATATTATATTATATATATATATATATATATATATATATATATATATATATATATATATATATATATATATATATATATATCACTTGCTCATTTACTAAATGAGCAAGTTGCTCATATCCCTTTTACCCATATATATATTTTTTAAAAATATGTATTATACACGTGCGTTGCACGTGGGGTAAATGGGGAGGGGGAATGAAAAGGACAAAAAAAAATCTACCAACACGTGCGCTGCACGTGTTGACACACACACACTAAGGATTGTAGAGTAATGCTAGAGCCACTACCAATTTCACTACATTTCTCTTCACTACCTTAGGTGGCACACTCCAGTAGGTAGGAAATGATAGAGTAGGTGGGGGAACTCTCCAATAGGAGCATGCCACCTAAGGTAGTGAAGGAAATGGTAGTGAAATTGGTAGTGGCTAAAGCATTACTCATAAAAAATTGTTTATTTGTTTGAACCCCAACTCTCCCATTAAATCTACTAGTATGATGCACGTGGAGGAGGAAGGAAAAGGACCAAAAAAAAAAACTACCAATATGATGCACGTGCGATGCACGTGGAGGAGGAAGGAAAAGGACAAAAAAAACCTACCAACACATGCGCTGCACGTGTTTGCACACATACAAAAAAAAATAAAAAATTGTTTATTTATTTACCAACCCCATCTCTCCCATTATAATAATTACTAGTATAATGCATGTGCGATGCACGTGGAGGGAAATGAAAAGGACAAAAAAAACCACCAACACGTGCGCTGCACGTGTTTGCACACATACACAAAAAAATAAAATATTGTTTATTTGTTTGGAACCCCATCTCTCCCATTATAATAGTTATAGATAGATTTCTATTATAAAAGACACAATAAATCTGTCCAGAGCAGATCTGGACCGTCGATCGAATCTGATTGATTATATGTGAGCCTTAATCACAGCCATACATCCTTTATTCAATTACAATCTCTTCATTCCCAAAAATTCCGATCTCTCTCAATTTCTCAAAACCCAAACCCTAACCCCAATTCCACTCCCAATTCCAAACTTCAATCCATCTGATCCCCAAAACCCTAATCCTAAACCCTTATCAGTCTCTCTTCACCATTATGCGATTCATGCTGATCATGGCTACAACTCTTCGTCAACAACCTCCCCGTTCCCCCTCACGAGCCGTGGCCATGGAGCCCCGCCGTGCTTCTCGCCGACCAGCCGGTCTCATGGTATTGTAAGATTCGTCACTTAGTTGTTGGATCGACATTTTTTCTCCTTTTATATATCATGTCACAATTTTAGTGTTGAAAATTAATATCTTATAACCCATTAGTTCATTGAGTTTCTTGGTGATTTAGAAGTTTATGGGTCTTTTTTGTTGTTAGTGGACATATCATACAAAAAAATCCCCAAATTTCCATTAGTTCTAAAATCGAAAATCCCCAATCTTTCGATCTCCTTATAAAGACGAATCACTCCTTTCCTCCCAATCCAAATCATCTCTCACAAATCAAGATCGATGCTTTCTCACAGGTAATCTCCTATTCTGAACTCGCTTTTCTGAATTTGGTTAATTTTAGGGTTTGTTCTCAAATTTTGATGTTTGGGGTTAAAATTCGACTGATTTCGATGGATTGTAGGCTCAGTCGAGTCAATCTGATTGTTGTTGCTCAGGTATCGATCAGATCAAAATTTGATTTTTTTTTTTCCCGCGTTCGATTTCGAGTTCAGTACTTTGAAGCGAATGGTCAAATTAGCATTTTGATAAGATTGGATTTTGATGTCATGTTAGGTTGATTTACAGTTGAAATGTTTAGTTCATAAATGTTTTGATTTGAAATTTGGATGTTTCTTTATAATATAGCTTAGATTTTGTTATGGTTTTTGTTGTTGATTTAAGTTGGAATTTTGTTAATTATTTGGTTTGATCACTATCAGAATTTAACAATTTTATCTATTGTTACAACTCATTTTTCCTCCAATTAGTTACAACTCATTTTTTCCTAATGCATCATCATCACGTTTTGCTTGATACTTGTAGTTTTGGTCATGCTAATTATTCAATACATTGACATGACAGGAAAACTCTTTGAATTCTCTTCTGGATGAAGTTAAATTTATGTAGATAATTCCTGATGGGAGCGGGTTTGAGGTAATCAATATCATCGTATGCACTTACGACCAACACCAAATGATATGCATATTGTAAGTACAATCAATTTCGTTAAACAACTGTATTGTGGGAAAATTAGATTATATTACACACTTTGAAATTTGGTTTGTTATCCATTTATATTTCAAGTTTGAATTTGAAATGAGGGGACATCATATGGAGCGAAAGAATTACATTTAAAAGAAACAAAAGCTCTTTCATTTAGATAGACAACTGAAAATCTTTCAAGTGCTTTTTTAGTTAATGTTTTTTTTTTTTTGGTTGAAAGAGGCTTCTTTAGTTTTTGTTGGTTTGCATGCCTCTTTGCTTGATTTCTTTATAATTGGATTGTACTTAAAGTACAGGTTAGGATTTTTGAATTTGTATGTGGAAATGAAAGTAAAGGATAGAAAGGACCGTAGTAATTCTTTGCGAAGCTTCAAATATTTTATTCCTCTTTATTTTTACTTTTATGCGTGTCAATCTAACGTATTATGAACTTTTGTGTTGAATATGTTTCATTGGTAATTGATGAATATTTCGGAGATCAAACCTTACTCAGTTTGGTAATTTAATTTTTTGGCAACTAAGGACTTCTGTATGTTATTGTTAGCTGTTTCATTGTCATGTTTTAATAACAGAAACTAGCGAGAACTAACAAAACCAATTTTCCTTCCCCCATTCTCATGTAAAACCTGTACCAATGCTGATCCTGGTTACCATTTTGGGAGTTATTCATAATTGATTTGTGCTGTAATTGAAAGTTGTCTCCTTGCCATTATTGTGTAAAAACTGATTTTGGATTCACAATGACACAAACAATGCAAATCCCACTGAAATATGCAGAGGATATTACTGGTTTTAGGGGAGACAACATTGCTTACATCCGCTGTGTTAGTGGAGTTGTCTTTACTGTGCAGGAGAGTTGAGGTTTGCGTGATGAGATTGCAATCGAGATCAAAGGCACTTCTTCAAAAGTCAATTTCGCAGAACAACTCGTCCATGTATGATAACCTTACATCATACAAGTCCTCCTAGTCACAAGGTCAGTAATGGTGCTGTTAGTTAAGTATATCAATGTAGTTTTTCTTATCTTATGTTTTTGGGAAACTTACTAGAGCGTTGTGACACATTGGAGCCTGTCCAATTTCTTCAAATGTGCTGGTCCCTTCAGTTGTTGATTTTGTCAATAAAAAAAGGAGAAAAGGAATGATCTTGGTGGGCTTTTGATTGAGGAGAGATCAAATGAGAGGCAGATGATGAAACCCGTTTCGTCGTCGAATTGTATTAGTGTCTATATTAAGGGTGGTGTTGGGTGTAGTAGAGTTGGTTCTTGCGACGAAACTGATAGGATAATTGAGAAGAAACTTTCGAGAAAGCTGAAAGCAGGTGGAGAATCTGTAAACTGTACACCTAAATTTTTATTTCCGCTTCCGGATGATGTGTTGGAGTTGGTTTTGGTTAGGTTACCGTTGCGGGCGCTTGTTGTGGCTAAACTTGTGTGTAAGAAGTGGAGTAGGATGGTTGTTTCGCCTCAGTTCATGCAGCTGAGGTTGGAGGGTTATGGGCGGAATCCGTGGTTGTTCTTGTTTGGATTGAGTAGGAAGGGTGTTCATGTTGGGGAGGTTTTTGGGTTGGATGTTGTTGAGAATCGTTGGAATGTGATGAGGAGTGATTTGTTGAAGGATAGGTTCATGTTCTCGGTTGAGAGGGTTGGGATGGATGTTTATATTGTTGGAGGTTGTAGTGAGGTGGAGACTCATAAAGGGGTTTTGGTGTTCAGTCCTTTGAATAACTCGTGGTGTGAAGTGTCTCTGATGAAGGTGGCGAGGTCGCAACCTGTGTTGGGGGTGTTTGAAGTCGGTTCTAATTGCAATATTTTCAGTGCCCGGCAAAGCCCACTTGATCAAAATCAAACGCGGGTCAGGTTGAAGACTCGGGTAGGTGGGGTTTCTGATGTATATGAGGACCCTCATAGATTCTCTCTTCGTCGCCAACTTGGGGATGCTATTAATGAAAGCACAAGTGTCATTGATACCAAAAGAAGACGAGGGAGAAGTAAGCAGCCTCCCAAGTTTGCTTTCATTGTTGTCGGGGGTGTCGGATCATCTCAGGAACCTCTTAATTTTGGCGAAATCTACGATCCATCAACAAACAGTTGGATAGAGATTGCAAGGTTGCCGGAATATTTTGGGTCTGTTTGCTTGGGTGCTGTTTGTAATGGAAAATTTTATGTATTTTCTTCGATATCTAATAAACTTGCTAGCTATGACCTTGAGAGGGGATTATGGGTCGTAGTTCAAACATCACATTTCCCTCCTCGCATTCGAGATTATAACCCAAAGTTAGTTTCTTGTAAGAATCATCTATTCATGTCTTGCGTGTGTTGGTGGGAGCGAGATGAAGGTGTAGTTATTCATTGGAGGGAGAAAGCTGTGAGGAAGCTCTGGGAACTTGATCTAACAGTTCTCCATTCATGGGCCGAAGTTTGCACACATCCTGATGCGCCCATGGACAAGAATGCTACATTTGTTGCAGACGATGATGATAAGCTTTATGGGTTGGAAATGTTCAGGGTATTCGGTCAGGTTCTGGACTTTCTGACTGCTTGTCAAGTTTCTGATACTGAGATGGAGTGGCATCGGGTATCCAGGAATCATGCAGGACATGAGGCGTGTGCTGGTTCATGAATGGCGAAGGCAATGGTGGTGATGCATTTGTGAAGCTTGTTTGAGCCTTGAGGCCAAAATCGCTTTCTTGTCATGAATTCCCTTCCCTTTTCTTTTCTTCTCTTCTCTTCTCTTTCCCCGTAAATTTGTTCATTATGCCAAATTGTTCTTTTATTTCTCATATGGAAGCTTTTGGCAGTAATGTTTTTGTATGTGGTTTAAAAACCTCCGCATGTACCGTTTCAGAATTATGCTGTAAGTATATAATTGACTTGTTTCATGTGAGTTGTTGAATAGAGATGTTGATTACAGCTGCATTTATTTATTCATATTCATATTCATATTCGTTTGTTCCTTATATTAGTGCAATATGTGTTTTGTTCTTCGCCATTGGTTTTGGATTTTGTTAAATTCTGGTGTAATTATATAACCTTATCGAGCAAATGGTAGTTGAGCAATTAATAGAATCTTTGGGAGGATTACGCCTTAAGACAGACTTCCAACTCAAAAATTGAAGATCGTGTATGATAAATATACTCGTATCATAAGCAGTATATATAAAACTGGTCCTGCATATCATTTCAAGGTACATAAAATCTTTTCGCTTTTAAGCAGAATTGGAGCTTCCAGTCTGCTACAGCTCTTCAGTTTTAGCAATCTTGTTTCTGTACAGTGTGCTTCATCAATTTTCCTTGACTCACAATCACAGAATAACAACTGATTGGCCCTTATATATTTCTCGTAAGTTTTTCTCCAAAATGAGCTATAACTGATCAACGTACTCCGTTGTTTGGTTTAGCTTGAGAGTTGAAGAAGGTTGCAACACCACGGGGGCTGCGAGATTGTGGCCACCTCTTCTCAAAATCACCGGAGTCTGGACGAAGTTTGAGGATTTCGGCGAGATCAGTGTCGTCCTCCAGCGAGTATGCAACCTTAGGCCTCACCCCTTTTGCTTCTAAATCTGAAGTTAAGCACGCATATAAGCGCCTGGCATTGAAGGTAGCGATTTTCCTCCTTTTCTTTCCTGGTTGAGTAAGAAAAATAGAAATTATATGAAAATAAATTTTGAAATACAGGAAGGTATAGTTTTTCCAACTGTTTATTATTTCAGATATAAATGGATGCATTAAGGACTTTCTTAGTTAATCGCTTGTGAAATGGTGAGCAAGAACGACACCTTTTTGCTAGACTGTACGGTTGATTACTTAGAGTATCTTTCCGAAATGGTCGTTGTAGATGAGCTACACATAAATTACTTAAATTATATTCAATACAAAGATTTTAAAAAACCCATCTGTTTAGGAGAAGAAAATTGTAAACAGCAGTTCATTTTAGCAAAATAAGAATCACCATTATTGTTTTGTTCTTCTTTCATTATCGATGATATCATATGTCCCTGTCTCACAAGAAGATGTATAAAAAGCCAAAGTTTGATTAATTCAAATTTCAGCAGTGGGTGGAAAGAAAGGTGATTTGTTTTACGAACCCTTGTAAGTTACACCATACCATGAGTACATTATTTCTTTAATTCATGAAGATGAGATGCAGACATACTTTGATTATTTGATAAATAAATGCCGCACAGTAGGCAGTTGACAAGCTTAATGCATCCCCAACAAAACAGAGGAAGTTCATAAATCAAATGTTTGTGTATGCTTGCTAACCTTTCTTTACACTTCATGAGTTTTTTTCTTGTATCTGATAAATGTGAGTGAAATGACATTCTGTTGCAATATGAACCTGTACTAAAATTCTGATAAAATTTTAAACTCTTAATCTTAAAAAAAATACATCATCAGGTAGATTTAAGACGGATATCTAAATTGGAAAATCCTGGAAAAGGTTTACTTACTAACTCTAGATATTTAAACCTTGCAGTACCATCCCGACTTTCTGAAAAGAAAGATTTCCGGACAAGAAAAGAAGGAAGCTTTTAAGGAGATCCAATCTGCAGCAGACAATCTTTTGCTCTCAAAATTTGTAAGTTCTGAAACTTCAATCTTGGAATTAGGAAGGCATGTAAGCTTTGGATCCGTTTGTCGATCACTTGATTTGAAATTCGTATTCATATAACCATCTGATATATTCAATTACTCCTCATCTCCGCCAGGCAGAATACATCTCCAAATCAACATCTTCCCACCAGGCCTCGTTCTGAAATTTCCAAATTTAATAGCATTGAAAAAGAAATGAAGAAAGAAAATAAGACAATTGTGCAGTATTGTACATTTATAATTAGCATTCCATTTGTGTCATTATGAGCTGAATGCTCGGGAGTCTGGAGATATCAATTTCTTTGAAGATTATAAAGCACTGAATCATTGTACATCTCCAGAAAAACCAAACTTCTTTTTGGAAGCTTAGATATCTTTCAAATCGTAATCAACAACAAAATCATACGCATGCAGAAGCAAAATGTTTGATCGGGAGAGTTGGAGATTGAATTTGAACCTTGTATCCTCGTCTGAGAAATTCAAGCGAGCTTCCTTGTTCCTCTTATAGCCCAAGAACCCTCAAAAGTACTTCTTTTGTCTAGAAACACAAAATGTTGAAGAAGTATGCAGTTACTAGCCAATATAACAAAGTTTTTGTTACAAGCAACGAAAACATAAGAACTAAAAATTTACCTCCCCCAATGTAAAACGACTTGCACTCTCTGCAATGCAAGCATAAGAATTATCAGCTTGTTTTAGCATCACCTGCCATGGTCCTGCAGCGGTAAAACATAATAAGGGTCGGCCACCTGATATTTTCAAATCAAATTGCCTTCTGTTGTGAGACCCACAATGATTACTCCTCTATCAATTCCTTGCAAGAAAATCAACAATTGTGGACTATTAAAGTATTGGTTACGAAACATTATGGTGTGAAAGAATACAAAATTAGTAAAGACACAGGAAAAATCTCTAAAGTGGCACTAATGGATGAAGAGGTAGATACTTTAAATATTGTTAAAATATTCATACATCTACATACATAAATAATTATTAATACTTAATTTTCATCTTTTCTAGGGAACTAGAATACTGGCGATAATGTTTAATGAAGCGGTGGAAGCGTTCAAACATACGCTTGAGGAGCATAAAACTTACTTAATTTCTAATGGAGTACTAAAAAATGTTGACAAAAGATAAAACCCAATGCACGATAAATTTGACATCAGTTTGAAGTTGGGAAGTGTTATAGATGAAGTTGAGAAAAATCTTATCATTGATAAGGATAGGTACAAATTTGCAACTATAGACGAATTGCAAAGTACATCATCTACTATCTTTAAAGGTAAAAAAATTATGTTTATATATATATGTATATATAAATGATATCAAATACTAATTGCATTGAACTACAGATCTTTGTTTAGCAGTAATTAATGCAGGAGATGTAGATAAGGTGGACTCAAAATATGGTAATGAAGTAGAGAGGCGAAATCTTACAGTTGTAGGATTCAGGTAATATCAATTAATTAAGTTGTATAATAATATAGATAATTTTTCTGTAATTCATACGTTTTGTCTTAATTTAAGGTCAAAACCAATCTTACTTACATTATAGGGAGAACTAGCAATCAAGGAAGGAAAAAATCTGAAAGAATTATCACCCAACATGCCAATTATGTAGACGAAGATTCTTCGGAGGTATTATGGACAATGAAATTATTTTAAATATTTTATTCAATTCTATATATGTCTATAAATTTTTTGATGACTTAAAAAAATTTTTCTTCATATTTCAAGGCAAAATACTACTATTGCAAAGTTTTGATCAAAAGTGTTAAAGACGTTAGAGATCCATGATACATTGCATGCAAAATCTGTTCAACAAAAGTCAATGTCGAAAATGAAGAAGCTTATTGTCGAAAATGTAAAATGAGTAATGTTGAATATGAGCCAAGGTATACAAAACAACATATTGTTAGTTTCCCATATTTCCATTCTTCAATCAAAATATTAAAAAAAATAAACAATTAATTTTAAAAAAATTAAGAATAACATGTTTCAGATATGTATTCAAAATCACAATAAAAGATAAAAGTGTGGAGGCAGAATTGACTTTATTTGATGAGAAAGCAAGGTGCATCATTGGTTGTTCTGCAAAAGACCTGGAAGATATTAAAAATAAGGTATAATATGTTATTCTCATGGTGTTACAATAAATTAAGAGCTAATTTCTTAATTCTTTTTATATGCAGGAAAAAAATGTTGAAGAATTTGATAGACGGGCCAAGAAGTACATTGGAGATGAGTATACATTTTTGATCAAATCACAAGATGTCCAATATGGAAGAACAACTACGAGAATATTGATAGGATACAAAATTAAAAAGGATGAACAAGAAAGTACAAGCAATTTTAACCTCAAGAAAGTTAAAGTCGAAAATGATGATTGATCTTATGAAAAATATGATAATATCAGATTAGGATTTACTAATTTGTTTTTTTAAATAACTTTTTTTAATTATGTTTTTGATGAAACTATTACGCATATATTTGTCTTTTACATCGTTCGAATTTTGATCCATTTTTGCTTTGTTTTGATTGAAATTCTGCTTGAAATGATTAAACTTGGGTTCTCGATAATTGCTTCAAATTTTATTTCGATGAGCTTGTTGTTGTTGGAGTAATTTTGAAATCCATTGTTAGTTTTTTAGGATGATTGACTTCGTCGAATTTGTAGTTTGAAGAATATAGGTGTGCTAAATGGAAGTATGTTTAGATAAAATTTTCACCATTTATGTGCACCAAGTCACGTGCACTTGGTGCACGGTAAATTCCAACTAGTATGTAAGATATAGATTAATTTCGAATGGTTGCTATGTTCTGTTAAACAAGCTAATATTTGATCATTGCAATGATTCTAATGGGGACCCATGCATAGACTTTGAATCCATTTCATAATGGACCTTCTCTTGGACGTGTCGACCTACTAATCGAAGCTCCAATAATATTGTCTTGTCTCCATTTATTTTGGGGACCAATATACAATAACAATGACTTATGATCATATTGTGTTAATGTGTTATGTTTCAAAATTCAATTATTGTAGCTTTTGTAGCAAGCTCTCAATTGTATTCACAATTCATCAAACAAAACAACTAGTGGTGGATCCGGGCCGGGCCCAAAACCACCGGGCCAGACCCGGTCCGAGCTAAGGCGGGCCGGGCCACCACCTTAGGCGGGCAGGAACAGGCCGGGGCCGGGGAGGGGGAGGGGGAGGGGGAGGGGGAGGCACAGACCCAACCCTAGGCCCCTGGTTTAGGGGTTGGATTGGGCCAAAGCGGTTCGCGATTTTTTTTATTTTTATTTTTTAAATTTTAATATAGTAGAATAAATGCAAATATTTTGGGGAATTAAATTTAGACAACAATTGTAAGAAAATATAGATTAAAGAAAAAGATTCATATATTAAATTGTTTTAATGAATTACAAAATTTCAAATATAATCAAATAGATAAGTAATATTTCATACAAATTGATTGAATTTCAAATTACAAGTTGAGGGGGATACTAGACTTTAGAGTTTGAGATGACTTCTATTTAGATTTAGAAAAGACATTGGACTAATATCGTGCACTTCCACTTAACCTAAATATAAAATCTCATCGCCATAAATTTCTCAATTATTTACAATACTTGATCCGTAGTGCACTTGTACTCAATTTTTATTCATCGCTACTTGATCTGTAATGTGTCGCTTGTAGTAAATCTTGGGTCTTTTCTTCCGCTTTCATCCATTCTTCCGTGCATACTAACATCTCCAAGTTCTTTGAAAGCAAGTGATTCCTGTTCGGCCTCATAATCCTGCCACCAAGAAAAAAAATACTTCCGATGCAACAGTTGACACCGGGGGAGTTAGCAAATTTTTGCTGTACGAGAAAGAATAGGAAACGTAGTTTCTTTATTTTTCCAAAAATTTAACACATCAACTATATCATCGATGGAAGATTGTGCATTATATCAATTCAACTCATTAGGTGCATTTGTTCTTACTTTTTTATTTATTTAATAAGATTTAAAACACCACTAATTTAAAATGCAAGACCTTTTCCCTTTGATATGGAAGAAAAAGAAGAACTAACATTTTATGATTGTGTAGTATTAGATGCGTAAATCCTATCGTAACTATCATACAAATTATTCAAAACATGCTTAAATTGTGTAGTAAAAAAAACATGATCATAGTCTTGTAGTTCTAAGTATGGAGCATATGAATAAAAAAATCTCATTAAATCCTTTGTGCCCTCTAACTTTATTACGAGGTTCATTACACTAGCAACACAATATAACATAGGAAGGTGATAAAAATATTTCATGAATTTTAGATAAGTAGCATTAACCATTGTTCCAATATAAAGGTCGTTTATCAAATCTTTAATAGTGGTCATCATAGTAACAATTGTTAGTAAAATACCATTAGAAGTAGATGAATATGTTTTCGAAAATTGCAAAGTTGCATCATTAAAAGGTTCTAAATTTTTTAACAAACTATCCGCAAAAACTAAAAATCATCATCTATTCTACAATTGTCCATACCCATTGCAACACAAAATTCTTTTAAATCTTATTGATAATGAACAACTATACCGACAAGATCATATGTCGAATTACAACGACGTCTAACATCTTTAGAAAAACTTGATATGTAGGACCACTCAAAATAATAAAATTAAAACAATCTCTCATTGCATTAATCTTATCGTGTCCGTATTTTAAAGCATCGTGTACACAAAGATTTAAAATATGAAAAAACACATCTAATATGAAAAATATCGGGTTCTATAGGATTTAAAGTAATTTTCAAACTAGAAATTACCTTAGTATTATTAGAAGCGTTATCAAAACCAATAGCAAAATCTTTATTATGCATCCATGATGTGTGTCGTAATTATTTCACCCTTATATGAGTATCTAACAAATCCGAAAGAAATAATCCTATTTTGGATTAACCAATCAAAATCTATCCAATGACATGTTATACACATCATTGGTACATCGTTAATACCTACCCAACCATCCGATATAAAAAAACCCCTCCATTTAAATAATGTCAACGTTGGAACTAACATATCCTTAGCCTCTTCATAGACTAATTTATAATCTTCCTTAACCACATTCCTAGCAATTCTGTTATAATGAGGGTTTAATGCGGTTTGATTAAAACTTTCTAAATACCTACTTTCAGCACAGGAAACAAGTAATTCATCCTTAATTACTAATCTAGCCATTTTCTTACAAACATATCATGATCGTAACTATGGCTATCTACATGACCGGTCCTAGGGTTTATCTTTTGTTGTGTAAGCGTGCCTTGTGATAATTCAGATCGACATTTATCTAAGTGATGCTTAAGTGTACTCGTTCTCGCACCTAATTTAAACTTATATGGTATTTTACACTTACTACAAATTTTAAGTCCTACACTTGGATTGTTTTGAGAAGGGACAAAAGAGAAATATTTCTGTACTACGGAAGTGGTTCCTCTTGTTTTACGGGATTGGGAAGGGGCTTGTTCCGTATCTTGCGAATCTATGTCTTCTACTATTTCATCTTCCAAATGTGTATGGGGAATATTATGAAAATCGGGAATACTATCAAAATTTATAAATGTTTCTTCACAATCTATTTGTGGAATGGAAGGAATGTGACGAGATGAAGTGGACTCTTGGCTACTATGTCTACCGCGTGATTAGTTATGTATCATCTAATTAAAAACTAGTGTATGTATGTTTAAAGGAAAATTCTAGAAATAAGAAGAGAGAGTTAAATAAAATACAAACTATAAATTATGAACTAGTGTATGTTATAGAAAAAATTCTACAAAAAAAGTAGAGAAAGCTCAAAATAGCACACAGAACAAGTTGTGAACTAGTGTATGTTAATAAACTAAATCTAAAAAAGAAGAAGAGAGAGTTCAATAAAACAACAACAATTTAGTGATGAAGTAGTGTATGTTTACCAAAAAAAAAATCTAAAAAGAAGAAGGAGTTCAACAAAACACAAACAATAAATTATGAACTAGTAATGTATTAACTACTCAAATCTAAAAAGAGAAAGAGATAAGAACAATGCTAATTATGAAAATTAAACAGCAAAAATACCGTATGAGTGTAGATTGAAGAATGAGAGTAAAGAATGTTGAGAACTTGTTCTTGCAAGATGGAGAGCAATTGAGTCTTGAGAGAGTTGAGAGAGTTGAGATTTTTCTTGATGTTGATTCCACAATTTGTTAAGAGAGTTGAGTGAGAGTTGAAAGAGTTAAGTAAATTTGTAAAGAGAAATGAATGAAATGAGGTTGTATATATAGATTATGTATATTTTCAAATTTCACATAATACCCCCTAAAACTAGTTAGTAAATATTCGTTGGGGGGTAGTTTGGCAATTATATAAATCCTTTTTTCGAAAAATTATTTTAGGAAAAAATTAAAAACATCAACCAATGGTCGGCTGCTAGTTCAGCCCAGACCAGACCGGGCCGGTTCAAACCACACCTGGTTCAAGGTGGGCCGGGCCGCCACAGTTTTTTGAAGGGGAATATAGGGCCCGGTCTAGACCGGGTGGGGCAGGCTGGTCGCGGGCTGAACCAGCCCGGATGCCACCCCTAAAAACAATCTTACAAGCTTGAACGAGCTTATGCACAAAGTAAGATAAAGTAGAAAATAATTCGTAGTGTTGGCTGAATTGCACCAAAAGGAGACTAATTCCTCGTAAGACCAAAAACATTTGTATGTTATCCCTCTCAAGTAATTGATCAACTACTACGAGCTTGAGCCACAATTAATAAACTATTTTGAGAAACTACCAAATTTGTTTTAGGCCTCTCACAAATTTCTATGGTTGTTTTTTGTTTCTGCTATTTTTTGGTGTAAGAGCAAACAGATAATGTGATTCTTTAATGAAAAATTATTAAATTCTAATTTTTACGTTGATTGGAATTCATTGTTAAACGCTCCTTAATCTAATTTTCTAATGATTTTGGATGATTGGATCTGATTTTGATTGCCGAGATCGCCCCAAGAAACTTACAAAAATCTAAACACCGAGGTGTTCCCTGGTGAAAGACCCTTCAACGTTCAAGTCAGAACTCAGAAAAATTGTGCAGGTTTTTTATGGCAAAATTTTGATTACCTAATCCTGAGATAGCTAGGAGTAAGTTACAAAAGATTAGCTTAAAAAAATTTCTTTTATATTCAAACTGTTGATTCCCATGGTTAGGAAATAAAATTAGTTGATAACTGTCTTTTGGATTAAGGATTTGATGAATAATTTTTTACTAATCGTGACTCTTCTTATTGGACTGCAGATTACTCCTTGATTATAGGCCTGTTTTGGGCTGATGGGTCTGGAAACAACTCATCTTTTCCATACTGGCCTGCATTCACTGTAAAATTACTATTTCGACCTTAGAAGCTTCAATGGTGTGGCCCTGATTTGCTATGACTTTTACCCTCAGCATAAGGTTTCCACTCCTGAAGGCTAGGTTTTTTAGCCTTATGCGAATAGTTCAACTCATTTTAGGTGATCTGAATAACTTTATGGATTTCAGGGACGATTGGAGAGGCTAGAGGCCTCTTTCGGAGCTTTTGAAAGTTGTAGAAATTTTTTGGAATTCCCACCAATTTTTAATCACTTTTTCGGAATTGTAAATCAAAATTTCGATTTTTATAATTAACTTCATAATTTTTAAAATTAATTAATCTAAATTTATAATATTTTCTAGAAATTTTTAATATTTTATAATAATTATTTTAATCTGAATTTTTAATTAAATAATTCTAATTAAAAATTAAATAAAGGTATTAATAAAAAATTAAATCATTCCTGAATCGAACCCGGCTATCTAATCATGGAGTGCTAATTTCGAGGAGATCTGAAGGTTGACAAAGTGCATTTTCCATTAGTCTGCTTGGTGGAAGCCACTGAGTAGCAGGCGGCTTGTGTAGCGCCACGTGGTGGGCCATTTTCACCGAGTAGCTTAGTGGAAAGTCTGCTTGGGGGCTGCCACCGAGTAGGGTGGCAGCTCAAGGTAGCACCACTTGGCAATTTTTTCTCGCTTGGACAAAAACTCCGTCGACGTCAGCGGTTTTCCTTTTCATTTTTATTTTGAAAATCTTGGCCATTGATCCACTTGGTGCTAATCTCGATGCAATCCATCGGTCGAAAAGCACTTTTTTCGTGACTTGTTCGGTGTCACATAGCAGATCATGCTCGTGACTTAACATCGAGTAGATTGTCTGCACGGTGGTTGCCATCGAGCAGGGTAGCTGCTCGGGACTTGATACCGAGCAGAGCGTTCTTTGAGAGGATCTGACTAGTTCATCTTATAGGCACGAATCTTGATGTGATCGAATGGCCGAAAGTTGGGGTTTTTGGTGTTTTAATCGGTGGCGCTCCTGCTTGGTGGTTGCCACCGAGTAGGGTCTTCTTTTGGGGAGATCTCATTTGTCCTTCTTCTTGGCACGAATTTTGAGGTGATCAGATTGCCCCAAATTTGCATTTCTTGTGGTTAGCTCAGTGGCGCTCTTTTCGGTGCTCGCCACGAGCACATCCCTTGCTCGGAGTTTGCCTCCGAGAAAGAGCTGGTTGGTGCTTGACTCTGAGGTCAGGCTGTTTTGCTGTCATGGTCAGGGTCTTTGTGTACTTCCCAGCGGTTTTGGGTCGTTTGAGATTTGTGACTATTTGGGATTCTAACAGTCTAGAATCCCAAGAAACCCAACTAACTTCTCTTTTCCTCGATATAAAGTCTCACTCCCCCTTACTATTCATTTCATTCACCTCCACAACTTTCTCTTTCTCTAATTTGGAATTTCTCTCTGTAAAACCTTCTGTGAGCTACTCCGACGTACTTTGCAGCAGCCTACCAGTGAACTTTTCGGTGAGTATTCTATCGACCGACTGTACTAGTCACTTCAGGTCTTTACTTTTTATTGTTGAGAGATTTCTATGGTATCTTCGGGCAATGAGAGTTCTCCTTTGGGTCGTGGTTTGGAGCAACGTTTTCTCCTCGACCTACTAGAGAAGACAAAGGGAAGGGGTTGGCTAGATCATGTTCGGTAGTCATAAAGACAATTGTAGAGTTAGATAGAAGGCTTAGGGAGTTTGGGAGATACGACTCCACACTTTTCAAGTGTCTTCTGAATTCACCAATACCCTTTTGATAGCGGACATGATAAAGTAATTCGGTACGAGGGACCTGAGTACCACGAGACATCTGAGGTGGAAAATATCTCTACGATCCTTACAGAGGATGATCTTGGTCACATAAGTGTTGGTTATATAGTTTTGCGAGAGTTCCATTGGATGTTATCAAGCCCTATTGTTCGGGCTTCCTCACCAGCCTCTCCTGAGTTGTGCTTCTTTCTGTATGATGCTTTTCCTGTGGGGATCCACCCCCCCCATTTGTTAGACAGTTCTTGAGGTGGTATACTTTGGGTCATGTCTAGTACATGCAGAATATGTGGAGGTATGTGAACATCTTCGTGTTGCAGTGTCAAGCGACCGAATTCGAGTCAAGGTTGAGTGTGTTTAGGGCGCACTACAAATTCCATCAGAAGAACAAACTGGGGGTCATGTACTATCTTATTCCTCAACCTAGTATGAAGGTACTATCTTATTCCTCAACCAGGTACTATCATATTTTGGAAGGAGAAAGTCTTTATTATCTGTAGTTCTAATCTATGGGAGATTACTACAACTTGGAAGGAGAGTGTCTGGAGGAGGGTGAGGGCAGATCCAGGGTTGAGTCCTAAGGAGGAAAGCATGCGTGACGCTCTCTTGGGACTTAACCCGATCTTGAAGTCTAGGGAGGTCACAAAGGAGGTCCTATTCAGGGGGTCTCAGTCTGACTGACCCTAATATGCTCCCACTTTTAGTTATTCTTCTTATTTGATCACTTAGTCTATTATTTTTTGTGTTTTAATATTTTTGCTTTCCTTTGTAGATGTAGCCGATATGGACTACTATCATGGAGAAGCGATCGGGGTTGAGTGGCAAGGCCGTTGACGACAATAAGAGGAAGAAGGTTGTTACCAGACCCGTGCTGCTAAGGCCGACAAGAGTTCTACGGATACTACTCCAAGGTTGGCTTTAGGATCTCCTCCTGCTTCTTTTGCTATCCCTGCGACTAGGGGCTTCTATCTGGCTTCGAGCCCCCTCCTCTTACTGTGAAGGCTGAAGTTATTCTTACCGAGGAGCACAAGAGGATGAATATCCCGGACTTCCAAGTTAGGAGGTATGACAACTTTCTTGTGGACTTGGTGAATTGCCTGCAGGAAATTTAGCATCTCCCGACTCCAAAGGGTAGGAATGCAATGGTTGTCGGGAGTGTTAGGGATTCCGGTTTGGAGATCTCCAAAGCTGCTATGTCAGTATGTATTGTGATGTTTTTACGTAACTTCTTTCTCTCCTATAGCCCTTTATAAGTGTTAAGGTCCTCTTTCTTTTTGCTGATCACTTTCCACTTTAACCACTTGTTGAAACACGTGGCAGATAAGGAGAAGCAGTGGATGGTCGCAGTGGACAAGGCGAAGGTGAAGAGGGTGAAGGCCGTTAGAGAGTTGGATGTAGCGGAGCATCAAGAGGAGGCTCAGGTTGCTCTGATGGCCCAGCTGGATGGAGATTTGAAGAAGGATCTGGTGACAAAGGAGAGGGAGAGTGAAGTGATGGAGAGGGAACAAGTGGTGATAAGTGTAAGGTCGGATGTTGAGGAGTTCTTCATGGTCAACATATAGAAGGCTTATGCTAGAGCCATTCGAGATGTCAGAGAGCGAGTCCCAGGTTTTGACGATGAGGGGTATAAGCTATTTGGTGGTGTGGGTGCCATGGAAGATGAAGGAGACAAGACGATGCAGAACCTGGTACCGTTGGTGTGGAGAGTTTGGGAATTGCAGGCAAAGCTAAAAAAGAGGGGACTCCCTCTCATGTGGCTCCATCGACCGAGGTGGATCCATTTCATCCTCTACTTGTTTTGTTTTTGTATCCATGCCTAACTAGCGGACTAACAACCGCTCGATGTATCTTCCTTTTACTTTGAATGAAAAATTCTTTTGGTCTTCGATACTTGTGTTGTTTGTAGTATATAATATCTCTTGACGTGTTAGGTAGAAACTCTTGAGTCTTCTTATTATTATAGTGTAATTACTAACACCATTGTGACCCCCCGGTCTCTCCCATTGGCAGATCATTGAATACAGCGGGCGAGACCCTCAAGATGCTGAGGCTACTCTCCTCCGTACATGGTTGTGAGTTGCGGAGCTAGGGCCTTCTCGTTTGCAAGAGAAACTATACAGGGTGTAAGTAGAGCTTACTCATCTGAAGATCGATTGCCTAAGAGGAATATTGGGGCCAAACATCTTGGTGATAAACTGCGTGAAATACCTCCCTTCATGGTGGAGGGTGGCCTGCATAGCGGCGAGGCTCCTCTCGAGGGGGCGAGCGTTGAAAGTGACTTAGGGATTACATTCCTTTACCGCCCTTTACTCTGCGCAATAACTTAGAGGGATGAGTTGGAGAACGTAGTTCTTGAGAAGATCTTGGAGGATACTTATCTAAAGGAGACTATCCCCGAGCACTCAAGTGAAGCTCTTCCAAACGGTTCAGCTCATCTCGTATGATCGGTTGGAAAATTAGGGTCAAGGGTGCCCAACTCAAGGAGAGGCTTTTCGAGCAGGAGGTAGAGATCCATCAACTGAAGCGACTACTTGCGGGGACTCGAACCAGGAGCACTTCTATCTCTTGCGATGAGATAAACCAAGGGAGTTCATTCAACGAACTGACCTTACGTCCGCAAAGGGCCCTTGAGGAGTCAAGGAGATGCCCATAGTGGGGTGGCTGGTTCATCAAGTGTTTCTTCAATTGAGGGGGCGGCACGTGTTCGCGGTCGCATGGATCAAACTCAATCTGCAGGTTTGGTGCTTCCCTTCGGCCTTTCAAGAGACCGAGGTGGTTCTTCTGGAGCGATGAGGAACCATAAGCCACACGTGTCTCTCAATCGAAATATCCCCTTGCCCTTAAAGAGTAAAGATAACTTTGAGGGAGACTTGTAAACTTTTTTACCTTTACTTTTGATGTATCTTTTGAACCTGTAATGAGATATTGATGTGAAATGAAAAATCTTGTAAGTGTTCAAGTACCGTCTCTTTTGAGTTATAGCTCTTTATCTCAGAGTGGTTAGGGCGGTTCGGGTAGAGAGTTGGACACCCTTGTCTCTTTGTCATGTTGAGTTACAAGAGTAGCATTTAGGAGGAGTTGAACTGCATATTTACTTATAGAGGAAGTTAACGAGTTGTTAGAGTCGTTTCGAATAGCGAGTTGAGCTCTGAACTTGCCTGTTTGAACATTGCTAGAGCAACTCCGAGCCATGAGTGTGGACTCTGAACAGGTTGTTTTAGAGAATTAATCAAGTTTCGGGAGCAGTTCAGATGGTGAGTTGAGCTCTAACTTGCTTGCAAGCACATCGCCAGAGCAACTCCGAGCCATGGTATGGACTCTGAACTTTTAACGAATTGTGGGAGCAAATTGAATCTCGAGTTCGACTCTGAACTTGCTTGCTTGCAACTTGCTAGAGAAAGTCCAAGCCCTGAGTATGGACTTCGAACTTGCCGTGTGAGAGTGTAACGAGTTATAGGAGCAGATTGAATGGCGAGTTAGACTCTAAACTTGCATACTTGCAAGTTGTTAGAGAAACTCCAATCCATGGATATGGAGTCCTCAACTTATAGCGAGTTGGGGGAGTGGATCAACTGGCGAATTGGACTTTGAACTTGCTTGCTTACAAGTTTCTAGAGCAACATCAAGCCATGGGTATGGACTGTAACACCCCGAATTCCAAAACAGACTGAATTTGAAGTTCCACATGATCTTTACACTTCTCTTCGTACAATTTTACAAGGAAATTAAACCTTTTATTACATCAGAGTTACATCTTGAATTACATTTAAACAGCGGAAGTCATTTACAGTAATTACAAGAATATAATGTACAACATTGGAAACATTCTTTAAGCAGCATGCATTCTTAATCATGTCAATTTCTTTATCCTGTATAGAAACTGTGGGCTCGTCAGTTTATTCAACTGACGCAAGGATATTAAACATCAATTTTCTCCTACTTAGAAAGCACACACCTGTCACAAACAAAACTACGGGAACTATCCTATAGATGTCGTGTTGTGCTGTGCACTTAGTCCTTAATGCAGTTGTTATGTTATATGACACTAATGCGCACCTGTTCGGATTCTATGCATCCCATACTACATAGGTCCGAGGGCAAGCCCTTAATCGTTCTTCATTTTATAGGGTTCAGTCCCTCGCCAGGACTTAAACTACTACGGTAACTACGGTAAGTATCTTAGATGTTTTATGAACTGAGAGCCCATGTCCAGACGATCTGGAGGGGAATCCAATGCACTAACATGACGCATCATGCAGGCAATCTATGGACAATCCAGCCTCCGTCGTGAAACGATGGCACCACCCGTAATCACCAAACATCCCACAACGCCACCGGGACGATAATTATGGAGTAGTGCTCACGCTGTGTCTTACGCATCAAGCAGGCAATTTGTGAATCACTCTCACACCGCCAATCCGATGCCCTCATACTTGTGTTTTTCTCTCACTTTCGTCACATCGCCACTATGTGTCTAGTCCTTAATTATTTGAATCATGAATAAAATCAATTCCTAGAGTTAGCTTTTTTCTCTATACCGGTCTTAAACATCAAACAATAACATGACCAAACTTTGCCTTTTCTATTCAATATCTCATTTCAAAGATATCTTTCAATGCCGGTATAAGGCTTGGCTACCCTCTAGCTTTTAATTCCATTTCAAGTTCTGTAACGCCCCGAACTTCCTATATGGAGAAAACCAGACACGAGCCAGGACCTTTACATTCAATTAGTCACAATACACAGAAAACGAAAAAATTTTAAAACTTTTCACTAATACAATATTACAGTCGAGTGTTTTCCATTGATTCAATATATTACATCAGAGTATGAAAATGATAAAACATCGGGCTTTTGACTTGTAAACCATGCCTTAACTAGAGTTCTCCCGGTCTGGTGATCCTATATCCACAACCTATTAGAGTGGGGACGTCAGTACATATACTGACGCTTAAAGGCTGATGACTAGCAGCAAATCTCCAATAACAAACATATACAAACAAGGTGAAATTTGTCAGTGTAGTTTAAGTGTTCGTGAGTGCTAGGACTTAGAATCTAATGCGATGTAAACTAATGCTATGATGCTCCTATTCTAATGCAAGAGAGAATCTGGAATTCTATGCATCCCATAACTACATACGTTCATATCAAGCCGTTCTCCATATTTAGGGATTTGAACCCACGTTATGAATTCTACTTTTCTACCTATCCTATTCCTGACATAATACTACATGACTGGCAACTATTGCCCGGCGTACCGGACCTCACTCAAAAGCCAACACGAATTACAAGATACTTGTCAACCTTCTTCCGTGCCCTTCCTGGTCATGAGAAGGCATAGAACCTGCCGGGATCGTAGGTCTATTTCCCTAGGGAACCCTCTCGTTCTTATCATGGCACATTCGGGAATTAACAATCAAGATACGGAACCCGTGCTCCCAACTTATCATGAAAAAGCACTGCCCGTATCCATTTGACAGGGGAATACATCCCGATAACACCACCTAATGTCAGCCAATAGGAGATATTGGATTATAGGGTATCACCCCTAACACCAACACTCACCCTTTGGCAATTTATAGATAAGAATGGTTAAGTAGCAAGTTACTACCCGAACAATGACACTAACCCTAACAAATCAAATGGGGTCGTACGAGCTACAAGATACTCTCAACCTAGAGTCGTACTCTCAACTCATCATGAGAAGGCACCATATGGGTCAAACAAGCGAGATACGCAACTCATGCTTCCAACTTGTCATGAAAAAGCACCGTACGTGTCCCTCTTCTAACCAAACAAGCGAGACATGCACTTTTCTTCCAACTTGTCATTAAAAAGCACCGTACGTGTCCCTCTTCTAGAGAGTGTGACAATTTGTCGACACAATTAACCAAGTCTTAAACTAGACTTCACACGATCTCCTCGGATCTACTCATAGCCTACTTATTTAAGACAATACCTATATACGAGCCCAATGAGCTTCGTATGGGGCCAACAGCTACATACGGGCCAGACGAGCCACGTATGAGATAACAACATAAAAACAACTACTCATCATAAGCATGGGTTTCTACATACAACACAAGCATGATTGTTCACTAGAATGTCACATAGACATGGATGGGTTCATTTCAACATAAAACAATAAAACTAAAGCATGATGGGTTCTTTACTAGAGCCTTTAGCAACTTAACCATGATGTTCTACTACCACTCAAGCATGGTACATAAATTTAAGCATGGTACACAAACTCAAGCATGATGTTCTACTAAAACTTAAACATGGTACATAAACTCAAGCATGGCTCCTTACTACCAACTCAAGCATGATAGGTTTACTAGAAGTCACATAAGCATGAATGGGTTCTTTAGTACAACTTAAGCATGATAGGTTTTACTACAATGTCATACAAGCATGAATGGGTTCTTTAGTACAACTCAAGCATGATAGGTATACTAGAAGTCACATAAGCATGAATGGGTTCTTTAGTACAACTCAAGCACGGTGTTCTACTAATAACTCAAGCATGGTAGTTCTACTACAATCAAGCATGGTACTGTTCATGGGTTCACAAGCATGAATGGGTTGTCTTTTGACATTGAATCAACCTACTAACTCAAGCATGATCTACTACAACTCAAGCATGGTGTTCTACTACTAACTCAAGCATGGTAGTTCTACTACAATCAAGCATTGTATTGTTCATGGGTTCACAAGCATGAATGGGTTCTCTTTTGACATAGAATCAACCTACTAACTCAAGCATGATCTACTACAACTCAAGCATGGTGTTCTACTACTAACTCAAGCATGGATGTTCTACTACAATCAAGAATGGTATTTGTTCTTGGGTTCACCAGCATGAATGGGTTCTCTTTTGACATAGAACAACCTACTAACTCAAGCATGATCTACTACAACTCAAGCATGGTGTTCTACTACTAACTCAAGCATGGTAGTTCTACTACAATCAAGCATGGTATTTGTTCATGGGTTCACAAGCATGAATGGGTTCTCTTTTGACATAGAACAACCTACTAACTCAAGCATGATCTACTACAACTCAAGCATGGTGTTCTACTACTAACTCAAGCATGGTAGTTCTACTACAATCAAGCATGGTATATAAACTAAGCTACTATCTAAGCTTACCTACATATTACAAGAACTACTTCTTTTGGGGATTGCAAGTCCCATTTATTACAAGGAACTAGTTTTACCAAATTACACGTTCCTACATAAGGCAAAAATTAACCCTTGTTGAATCTACAATCTTCTATGTTGCAAAACTTATTCATCTACAACCTACAATTTCCTACATCAACAAAACTTGCCTTTTAAGAACTAAAAGTTAGTAAAGACATGATCTTTATTAGGGTGGGAAACAACATACAAGAAAAATACTATCTTTTATTAAGTATGTTAAGTCCTATAACCCCAAGAATGGGTAAGTAACCATTTTCACTTTACTAACTTTGTATGCACATAGTAAAAGTCCAAGTTGTTAACTTGTGTTTAACCAAGTAACCAAAACAATCAACCATAAACATAACAAGTTCGAAGATCTCATCTTTATGTGTTTTTTTGTGAGTTCCATCCTTTCAACTTTCCTTATATGAAATCCCTTTTTAAATTCAACCATTCTTATGCTTATTTCTTTTAGTCCAAGTCGTGAAATTTACCCTTAATAACAACAATAATCGTAGCAAGGCTAAAGATCCAATCTCTATGTGTTTTAATTAATTTCCACCCTTCAAACTTTCCATGAGATCCTTTTGATCCAAACCACTACTTATATGCTCAATAATTAGTCCAAGTTGTTTTAATCAACATACAACATACATACACACATATAACCGTAAGTAGAGAGCAAATTAAACAAAAATCAACATACAAAATAGTAGAGAAACCCCCACCTTTTACTTTCAAATAGGAAGGACTAGCTTATGCTCCTACTCATTCCTTCTAGCTTTTGTGAAAGATTCAATGAACCACCTACAAGAGAACTCTAGGGTTCTTCTTCTCTTTCTTTTTCTCCCAAAATTTGGTAAATGAGGCAAGGGGTGAGGGGGGGTATTTATAGGATGGAGGAGAGGGTTGTAGGTGCAAAAACACCATGGCCATATGCAAAACCCCCCTTGGGACTAGAAGTGGCCGGAAATTTCCATGGGGGAGGGAGTGAGGTTGAGTGATGAGGTGGAGGGGTGAGGTGGAGGAGAGACTTCTAGTAGAAGTCTCCTTAATCCCTTATGTAATCCTAATTAATCCAAACCCTAGGTTTAATCCTTCAATTAAATCCTAGCCATCCAAAAATGGTTAATCATGACAAAAAGATCTTTTTTTTTGTCAAAACACATACTACATGATTTATACGGACGCATGAAATCGATACAATATGCGCACGTATAGATTAATAAGTGTACCGATAATTTTTATTTGTAAAACCGCACAATCCGTATAAAAAAAATTAATTCTGAAAATAATAATAAAAAACAAATTTTATTATCGGGTCGGAAGTTTCCAGTACCAAAATAGTATATCGCACATATATATGGACTGATATATATACAGATGATGGTTATTAATTAAACTAAGTAATATCCATCAAAAAAATTTCAATTCCGAAAAAATAAAATAAAATAATCAAATAATAAAAATAAATCTAAAATATTAAATAAATAAATAAAAATATTTATTATTTAACAGGCCGGGATATTGCAATACTCCCTCCTTAGAATAGTTCTGTCCTCAGAACTGTTACTAAGTTGGAAGAACAGAAAAGTAAATGGCAACATCCAAAATAACTTCGAAAAAAAAAGCTCCATCTGGCTCTCTGGTTCCCAAGTGGCTTCCTCGGCGGTCTTTGGGTGAGGCCAATTCTTCAATTATCTCAATCTTTTGCAGTTCGGTAGCCACTCCCTCCTTAGAATAGGACATGGCCCACGAATGCCAGTTCAGACTTTCAGGATTCTCTCCTATAATTTGCTCAAAGATGATGCTCCAGATGGTATATTTAAACAAACCAAATCTAGAGTCACCTTCCGCACACCTCTTAACTCATGAAAAATTTAACTTAGACAAAGAATATGATGAACCATGATTTGAACAAAACAGATTCCATATATATATATAAATCCATTCGATTACAAAAAGTGTTACATCATCTATTACTTAAAGTCCAAAATAAAATTCCAAAAGCAACATCAACTTATTTGTCCCCCCATCTTTGCACACCGGTGATGAGTTCCTCGCCTTCGTTGACATCATCTTTTGTAAGTGCGAACATTCGTCCTTTGCGAAGCGGCTCCTTTCCTTCGTGGTTCACTTCTGGGGTTGATCTGGTGCTATTCTTCTGAAACTGGGACAGTCTAGTCGGATATGACCAATCTTCCCACATTTGTAACAAACACAGGTATCCATCTGAGGGTCCTTCCTTGGGCACAGGCTCATGAAATGACCTTGCTCTCCACACAGGAAACAACTTCCTGGCTTGGCAGCTCCAAGTTTGCCGTCTGGTTTCTGAATCTTCTATTTTCGTCCTTGGTTCTCGAGCCCTGATGCTAGTGCAGATCTCTTCCCCTCATTCCATCTCCCAGTGTTCTCTTGCCGTTCTGGCCCTCGGTTCATGTCAAGCTCTATCATTGTCGCGTGGTGGATCAATTTCTCGAACCCCCGAATGCAAAAAGGTACCATCTTCGTTCTGAGGGTAGGTCTGAGCCCTTGCACGAATCTTTTGGCCTTCTTGACCTCATCTTTTACCATCTCTGGAGCATATCGGTATAATTGCATGAACTTGGTCTCGTATTCACGAACTGTCAAGCTTCCCTGCTTCAGGTTGAGGAACTCCATAGCCTTGTCCTCCTGCACATCTAATGGAAAGTAGTGCGGCCTGAATTCTGCTAGGAAATTGTTCCAGGTAATGGGTCCTTCGCCTATGACTCTTTTTACCGACTGCCACCAGACTCCGACGTCTTTCTCCAGTAGAATGCTCGCCAACCTGACCTTGCTGTCATTGGGTGTCATCATCACCTCGAACACGGTCTCGACTTGACGAATCCAGTCGTCGGCCACTGTCGGGTCTGCCTTTCCCTCAGAAATAGGTGACCTCATCCTCCGGAACGATTCGACCATCTTAAATGGTTCGGTAGCTGCTGCTCCCCGATTACCTCTGGGTGCCCCTTGGTGTTGCACATTATTTCTGCTTGACTCGGCTAGGTCTCCAAGCGCCAAGTATATACGAGCGAATTCCGCCCCTGTATCCAGCCCTGTGCCATTTTTTCCACTACCCTCTCCTTCATTTGGGTCGACCCCGACCGCTCCTTGTTCTGCGAGACATCTGGTAGAAAAGAATAATGGAATACACATAGCATTATATTGTAATATCGCAAAATAATATTCATTCATCTCACCAAACACATAAGACCTGTAGAAAACATAAAGCTAAACTTCATTTCATCATAACCCCATATCTTACATATGCATTATCTTCCTTACATTTATATCATATAAGTAGGAAGCAAAATATCAAAACTACAAAAATAACCTACGGACACCAGACTGCCTAGTTGGTACTACCAGTGTCCTCTGCTGGGTTCCCTCCAGCAGGCAGTGGTGCTAGCAGTGCCTGCAACTGCGTGATCTACGCCTGAAGCTCCACACATTTGTGCTTTAGGCGCGCAAACTGTACACGGTGGCTGCGCTTCAGGATCACCATCCTGCGGTTGGCCCTCATCTTGGTGCTCCATAACTTTGCCACTTCCTTCTCATGGTTGTAGGCCACAAACTCACACGAGTCCATCCTGTGCTCGAGACAAACATGCTCCCAAATGAATGTCGAGATATCGTAAAAGACCTGCTCAAGGACCTGCTCTACTGTGGTAAGCTGGGAAGTGGCGGGGGTGGGTGTGCTGGGATCTGGTCCCCTACAGGGGCAGGCCCTGCTGCGGCAGCTGCAGGGGCCCCGTTGGCCAATTCGGCCCCAACCGGTGACTCGTCCCCCTCTGAGATGGGCTCTAAGTCCGAGTCCACCTCGATCGCGACTCCATGTGCCCATCCATTCCCTAGGGGAAAAGCTCCTTTCTCCATCCTGCAAGGAGTGGACATGGGAATTAGCATAGATATAGAAATATCATAAAATATAAGTTGAGGAACAACAATATGAATTATAATTATCTACAACAAGCTAAAAGAAACCTCACTCCTATAAGGCATCTAAATCGATTTTTCCTTCTATGTTGGACTATAAATTGAAGTCGGCTCTGATACCACTCTATAACGCCCCGAACTTCCTACATGGAGAATTCGAGACACGAGCCAGGACATTTACATTCAATTAGTCACAATACAAAGAAAACAGAAAAATTTTAAAACTCTTCACTAACACAATATTACAGCCGAGTGTTTTCCATTGATTCAATATATTACATCAGAGTATGAAAATGATAAAACATAGGGCTCTTCACTTGTAAACCATGCCTTGACTAGAGTTCCCCCGGTCTGGTGATCCTGTATCCACAACCTATTAGAGTGAGGATGTCAGTACATATACTGACACTTAAAGGCTGATGACTAGCAGCGAATCTCCAATAACAAACAAATACAAACAAGGTGAAATTTGTCGGTGTAGTTTAAGTGTTCGTGAGTGCTATGACTTAGAATCTAATGCGATGTAAACTAATGCTAAGATGCTCCTATTCTAATGCAAGCGAGAATCTGGAATCGTATGCATCCCATAACTACATATGTCCATATTAAGCCGTTCTCCATATTTAGGAATTTGAACCCACGTTATGAATTCTACTTTTGTACCCATCCTATTCCTAACATAATACTACATGACAGGCGACTATTTCCCGGCATACTGGACCTCACTCAAAAACCAACATGAATTACAAGATACTTGTCAACCTTCTTCCGTGCCCTAACTGGTCATGAGAAGGCATAGAACCTGCCGGGATCGTAGGTCTATTTCCCTAGGAAACCCTCTCATTCTTATCATGGCACATTCAGAAGTTAACAATCAAGATACGGAACTCGTGCTCCCAACTTGTCATGAAAAAGCACCGCCTGTATCTCTTTGACAAGGGAATACATCTCGATAACACCACCTAGTGTCAGCCTATAGGAGAGGTTGGATTATAGGGTATCACCCCTAAAACACTCACCCTTTGGCAATTTATAGATAAGAATGGTTAAGTAGCAAGTTACTACCCTAACAATGTCACTAACCCTTAAAAAATCAAATGGGGCCGTACGAGCTACAAGATACTCTCAACCTAGAGTCGTACTCTCAACTCATCATGAGAAGGCACCATAGGGGTCAAACAAGCGAGATACGCAACTCATGCTTCCAACTTGTCATGAAAAAGCACCGTGTTTGTCCCTCCTCTAACCAAACAAGCGAGACATGCACTGTTCTTCCAACTTGTCATGAAAAAGAACCGTACGTGTCCCTCTTCTAGAGAGTGTGACAATTTTTCGACACAATTAACCAAGTCTTAAACTAGACTTTACACGATCTCCTCGGATCCACTCATAGCCTTCTTATTTAAGACAATACCTATATACGAGCCCAATGAGCTTCGTATGGGGCCAATAGCTACATACGGGCAGGCGAACCGCGTATGAGATAACAACATAAAAATAAATACTCATCATAAGCATGGGTTTCTACATGCAACACAAGCATGACTGTTCACTAGAATGTCACATAGGCAAGGATGGGTTCATTTCAACATAGAACAATAAAACTAAAGCATGATGGGTTCTTTACTAGAATATTTAGCAACTTAACCATGATGTTCTACTACCACTCAAGCATGGTACAGAAACTTAAGCATGGTATTCTACTACAACTTAAACATGGTACATATACTCAAGCATGGCTCCTTACTACCAACTCAAGCATGATAGGTTTACTAGAAATCACATAAGCATGAATGGGTTCTTTAGTACAACTTAAGCATGACAGGTTTTACTAGAATGTCATATCAGCATGAATGGTTTCTTTAGTACAACTCAAGTATGATAGGTATACTAGAAGTCACATAAGCATGAATGGGTTCTTTAGTACAACTCAAGCACGATGTTCAACTACTAACTCAAGCATGGTAGTTCTACTACAATCAAGCACGGTATTGTTCATGGGTGCACAAGCATGAATGGATTTTCTTTTGACATAGAATCAACCTACTAACTCAAGCATGATCTACTACAACTCTGCATGGTGTTCTACTACTAACTCAAGCATGGTAGTTCTACTACAATCAAGCATGGTATTGTTCATGGGTTCACAAGCATGAATGGGTTCTCTTTTGACATAGAATCAACCTACTAACTCAAGCAAGATTTACTACAAATCAAGCATGGTGTTCTACTACTAACTCAAGCATGGTTGTTCTACTACAATCAAGCATGGTATTGTTCATGGGTTCACAAGCATGAATGGGTTCTCTTTTGACATAGAATCAACCTACTAACTCAAGCATGATCTACTACAACTCAAGCATGGTGTTCTACTACTAACTCAAGCATGGTAATTCTACTACAATCAAGCATGGTATTGTTCATGGGTTCACAAACATGAATGGGTTCTCTTTTGACATAGAATCAACGTACTAACTCAAGCATGATCTACTACAACTCAAGCATGGTGTTCTACCACTAACTCAGGCATGGTAGTTCTACTACAATCAAGCATGGTATTTGTTCTTGGGTTCACAAGCATGAATGGATCTCTTTTGACATAGAATCAACCTACTAACTCAAGCATGATCTACTACAACTCAAGCATGGTGTTCTACTACTAACTCAAGCATGGTAGTTTTACTACAATCAAGCATGGTATTTGTTCATGGGTTCACAAGCATGAATGGATTCTCTTTTGACATAGAACAACCTACTAACTTAAGCATGATCTACTACAACTCAAGCATGGTGTTCTACTACTAACTCAAGCATGGTAGTTCTACTACAATCAAGCATGGTATATAAACTAATCTACTATCTAACCTTACCTACATATTACAAGAACTACTTCCTTTAGGGATTACAAGTCCCATTTATTACAATGAACTAGTTTTACCAAATTACAAGTTCCTACATAAAGCAAAAATTAACCGTTGTTGAATCTACAATCTTCTATGTTGAAACTACTTCCTTTAGGGATTACAAGTCCCATTTATTACAATGAACTAGTTTTACCAAATTACAAGTTCCTACATAAAGCAAAAAATAACCGTTGTTGAATCTACAATCTTCTATGTTGCAGAACTTATTCATCTACAACATACAATTTCCTACATCAACAAAACTTGCCTTTTTAAGAACTAAAAGTTAGTAAAGACATGATCGTTATTAGGGTGGGAAACAACATACAAGAAAAATACTATCTTTTATTAAGCATGTTAAGTCCTATAACCCCAAGAATGGGTAAGTAACCATTTTCACTTTACTAACTTTGTATGCACATAGTAAAAGTCCAAGTTGTTAACTTGTGTTTAACCAAGTAACCAAAACAATCAACCATAAACATAACAAGTTCAAAGATCTCATCTTTATGCGTTTTTTGTAGTCCCATCCTTTCAATTTTCCTTATATTAAATCCCTTTTTATATTCAACCATTCTTATGCTTATTTCTTTTAGTTCAAGTAGTGAAATTCACCCATAATAACAACAATAATAGTAGCAAGGCT
Organism: Hemerocallis citrina; assembly: GCA_017893485.1. NCBI lineage: Eukaryota > Viridiplantae > Streptophyta > Magnoliopsida > Asparagales > Asphodelaceae > Hemerocallis > Hemerocallis citrina. The sequence continues at coordinate 128,328,349 of CM030360.1, forward strand.
AAAGATCCAATCTTTAAGTGTTTTAATTAATTTCTACCATTCAAACTTTCCGTCGGATCCTTTTGATCCAAACCACTACTTATATGCTCAATAATAAGTCCAAGTTGTTTTAATCAACATACAACATACATACACACATATAACCATAAGTAGAGAGAAAATTAAACAAAAATCAACATACAAAAATAGTAGAGAAATCCCCACCTTTTACTTTCAAATAGGAAGGACTAGCTTATGCTCCTTCTCTTTCCTCCTAGCTCTTGTGAAAGATTCAATGAATAACCTACAAGAGAACTCTAGGGTTCTTCTTCTCTTTCTTTTTTCCCAAAATTTGGTAAATGAGGCAAGGGGTGGGGGGGGGGATATTTATAGGATGGAGGAGAGGGTTGTAGGTGCAAAAACACCATGGCAATATGCAAAAACCCCCTTGGGACTAGAAGTGGCCGGAAATTTCCATGGGGGAGGGGGTGAGGTGGAGTGATTAGGTGGAGGAGAGACTTCTAGTAGAAGTCTCCTTAATCCCTTATGTAATCCTAATAAATCCAAACCCTAGGTTTAATCCTTCAATTAAATCATAGCCATCCAAAAATGTTTAATCATGACAAAAAGATTTTTTTTTTGTCAAAACACATACTACATGATTTATACGGACGCATGAAATTGATACAATATGCGCACGTACAGATTAATAAGTGTACCGATAATTTTTGTTTGTAAAACCGCACAATCCATATAAAAATAAATTAATTCTGAAAATAATAATAAAAAATAAATTTTATTGTCGAGTCGGAAGTTTCCAGTACCAAAACAGTATATCGCACATACATATGGACTGATATATATACAGATGATGGTTATTAATTAAACTAAGTAATATCCGTAAAAATAATTCAAATCCAAAAAAAATAGAATAAAATAATAAAATAATAAAATAATAAATAAATAAATATAAATATTTATTATTTAACAGGTCAGGATATTACATGTTCATAGCATTTGTGTATTCATATTCATAAGACTTTTCATAATTCATCCTGATATTTGATTTCACTTTCATGTACAATTTCATGCATAAGATAAATAAATTCATTTTCTAACTTGTCACATTCATTCTTCATTCTTTCCACATAATTCTCTTATTCTCATTTTACCAATACTAAATCAAATATTCATACTTTTGATTTTCCCTTTTATCAAAAATCTATTTTCAAACTCTTTTAACCAATACATTTTTCTTTATCCAAAGACACTTTAAACTAACAATTTATAATAAGTTCTTTCTTGCAAATAGTCTCAAATTCTCATTTACACAAGGCCAAGGGTTATAGAAAATTATCTCATGAAATCTGGATATTAATTAAATCGTCAGGACAGTCGACTGTTAAAGCATAGTCGGTCGACTGCTCCACGATGATTAAAAGTCGAAAATTAAAATAGTTAGGACAGTCGACTGTTAAGTCATAGTCGTTCGACTGTTCAGCGAGGGTTAAAAATCGACAATTAAAATAGTTAGGACAGTCGACTGTTAAAGCATAGTCTGTTGACTGTTCTGTGACTAAAACTCGAAATTTGGAATTTATATAGTAACTCAAGATTTTAAAACCATTTAACTCTCATTTTTCATACAAATACTATTCTTTTATTTATACAAAAGTCACGGAAGCAACATTGTGTTCTATTAATTACTTCTTTTCCAAAGAGAATTTCTACTTGATACTTGTCGATTATAATTGGGTTTCTTTTTATTAAACTAATAAGTTTCTTCTTTCCTTCTTGATTAACAAAATCAAATCTTTTCTTAAACTTAGTCCTAATTACAAAAATGTTCATTTTTCCAACGAAACAACATGCAACTTTAGGATCATTTAGTATCAATCATACTAACCATAAACATGCATAATTTACTAATCAATATTATTTTAATAACATGGAGATTCTCCTAATTTGTATTTTTCACATAAGCACATTTCTCAAATTTGCACTTTTCCAACATACATGAATATTTCAATATGGAGAATCATTCATTCTAAATTAACATGATAGAGCAATATCAAATTACCATAACCACAATTCTAATCATATCATTCAATCAATTTCACTAGTCATTTCATGCAATTTCACATATGTTCCTTTTTCTCCTTAATCATGGTACTAACATAAAGCAATATTTTCACTTATCTATTCTAGCACGATCAAAACACAAACCTAGTATGGTACTACTTAGAAGTTAGAGAAAATTGTCCAGCTAAGGTTGAAGAATTTGTGATTTTACTCAAATGAACTCCTAGAATTAGGAGCTCCTAAAGAAACTCCGATGGCCTCGTCAAAATCCGTGCTCCAAAGTAACTCCAACCCATCTTTCAGCAATGCACAGCAAGCGCCATCTCATTTTGGCAAGCAACAGACATCATTTTCATCATGTGCATACTACACATATACATAGGTATATATATACACCTATATATATATAATGAATATTATATGCATGGTTGGAATAGGTGGAGTAGGACAGTGGAGTGGTCTAGGGCTTTTCGGAAAAAGACAGAGAAGGAGAGAAGAAAGGGCATAATGTGAAAATACTCATCAAGATCCATGCCGATCGTGCTCGTCACCAGGATCCATTTCCGTTACTCTTTCGTCGGATACATCGTCTACACCCTAAGACAAGTATCTTCTTATGTATTTTGTTTTCTAGTACAAGCTTTTCCTTGAAAATACTGCAAGTAGATTGTAAATGTGACTCATCTTTGTTTATCATTGATGATCTCATGTTTCGCCTTATCTATTACATGATCTAAGAGTCACAACCCTTCGTTGATACACTTGTTCACAACTAGTAAAATTTTGATTCATTTCATACAAAAAGTGTTTTATTTGGTTTCTGTTTCTGTCTTGCCTTGCTGTCTCGACTCCGATAAAACCAAAATTTGAACTTGAGTCCTGAATATGAAATGTAGCCCTAAGTGTCTAATTTTCAATAACATCCAAAATTTTTGAATTCTGAGTTACGGTCTAGGAGATATCATAGTTTTACTTCTGCTGTGTTGGAAATCGCAAATTCATAAAAACTGCTGTACCACTTTGGTTTACAATTATTTTAACTATGCTACCAGTCAGTAAATGACTTGAAATTTTACATGCAGATACTGGACACCCTAAAGAACATTTTTTAATTTTCTCAGAATTAATTAATGAAGTTTCAACCCTGTTTTGTATGTATAAACTCAGTTTTACAAAATCTAGCTGAACACAAATGCTGTATAGTTTGCTGTTTTGACATCAATTGCTACAACTTGTATGTGTCTTAATTATATGCATTGGAACCGGGAAGGAGTCTAGTTTCTAGACCGTCTGATGGATTCACATTTGCTATCTTGTAGCAATAGAAATCATAGTTTTGGTGCAGCAACGTCATGCTGTCCAGATTTGGAATTCTCGTCGTTCTTGATATTTTGATTTGTTTTGACCCTCGAACATGTATCCTCCCTAGCCTAGACTTGTTCCATGTTATTGATTATGTTTACTTGACCTGTTTCGCACACTTTCATGCTTGCTTGATGATAATAATAAATAACAAGTCGGGGTTTAAGGGAAAGATCATAGTAGTAGACAATATAGGTAAGTGTACTCGGAGGAGGGGCCCTTATTTCCCTATTTATTGGTCTATTGGTCTATTAGTCTATTGGTCTATCGGTCTATCAGTCATATTGGTTATCAATTAATTGTAAATTACTGACTACAGTATCTCGATTGATTCGGTCATCGGTCATTAATGAATATTGTTGCCTGAGTACACCGCCCTATAAAATCCACCACTAGGCCTAAACGTAACTGATTGTATGTAACAACCCTATAGTAAAAGTATAGATGCATGAAGTGCTACCTAGATAAAATTAAACATTAGACTTAAGATTAACTTTTCACTTGTACACACTTGATACCCTACTTGATGCTCATTACTTGAGACTTGTTACTTGAGACTTGTTTACTTGAGACTTGTTTACTTGATACTTGTTACTTGTTACTTGACACTTGTACGCAATACTTGTTACTTGATGCTTGATACCATCACATGTTCACTTGCCACTTGTTCTACTACTAGTACTTGTTACCAAATCTTGTCACTTGAGTTGTCTTTCTTGCTAGATAGTTTTCTTGAATCCCACTACTTGTTGCATCTCTATTATATTATGTTATACATTCTTGATTCCAAATCTTGTTCCATATTTCTTGCACTTGTTTTCATACCCTAACTTGTACTATTTGCGGTCCTAACTTGCACTAAGGGCGTTTATCTTGTTTTCTCTATTTTTTTCTTTTTATATTTATATATACAGATTTTGGAGACGAATTGCCTGCTGGAATTGGTGAGTAGACGTTCTAGGCTTCCCTGGGAGAAAAGAATTGCTTTAAATATTTTGTTTTGAGTTATTTATTCCTTTTGCTACTTAAAACTTGTAACGGGCTTATATTCCCAAGTTTTATCTTTTGATCCAGATTTGAAAACTGTTTGGTATATTATTATTTTGTTTCAATAGTTTTCTGTTGATTAACAAATTGTCCATGCATGAATGATTGTGTACATTTTGTTATATTCTTGTTATGATGCTGAGTCGATCCTATAGCTCATGAGTGATGAAAATCATTCGCTGGGCTTTGTCACACGCTCGTATTCCGTATTTTTGGGAAGTGGAGCGCGACAAGGTTTTTAGTGGTATCAGAGCCAGGTTTGGCCAATGTGTTAGTTTGAGTAATACATTAGACATGCTTGACTCAGTCAGGATTAACTCAATATTAAACAGGCCATGCAATCACATGAACAATTTGATAATCAACTCGATCTGGACACTAGTCTTATCCCATTCATTTTGATTCCTTGTTTCCTTCCATCTCTTACAGTCGTTCTGATTTGCTGATTTCATATCGGGTATAAATTATTCTTTCCGTACCCATGTTCTTTTGATTCCGGTGCAAGCAATCTCTTATTTCTGATTTCCTCGTTGATCCCTTCTTATTTCAGCTCGTGTGTCATTCATTGCTTTCCGTGCCTTGCATTCATCTTCGTTTGTTGATTCATATTGTATATCATACCAGTTGTTTCTTCCTTGTATTGTTCTCCCTAAATTCCGGTACTATCCATTCTTTTCTTCCCGCTTGGTTCGTCGATTGTTATCGGTGGATCTTCAACGACATGTTAGAGGCTTGCTTAATTTCCATGTTACTGTCTATTTATATGATATATTTATTGTGTAAATTTGCTACACTGCATATTTATTTTCTCTTTCACATTTGCACTGTGCTTATACATGTATTTCATTCCATTTTCTCCCTACTTTATAAATAATTTCCACTACTAATATTTTGTACTATTGTGTTTGATATTTATAATCTATACATCTATTTTGATATTCCATTATGTGACTTTCAACTCAATTTCTTACTTTTCTACTATTTTCATATCACAAATTTTAAAACATAACATTATACTTAAATTAAATGTTCCATATCCTTATGCATATGGAAGGTTACATCTTCCATTTCACCATTTCGGTGCAACTGAATGTCGAGATGGCAAATATGCAACTCGATGTCAATGGAGGCAAATTGCAACTGGATGTCGGGAAGGCAAAATGTGCAACCGAATATCCTGGCGGCAACCTGCAACCTGATATCGTGAAGGCAAACATGCAACTTGATGTTAAGGAGGCATATTTTATATCTATTTGCTAATTGATATTTCAAGACTTTTTACTTATATAATGAAACTAATGATAAAGAAATATTTTCTTTATGACATTTTGGTATATACAATTACACTTTATGTTTCCATACAATTTAAACTAGTATAGTTGATTTTACTCTATTTTGTGTACAAATTTTTTTCATTTATGTTAAGATTGAGTACACCAACTATGGTCTATGTTTTCATTCTTTTGTGAATTGCTATTTATTGCCACCGTTTTCCAGTTCTTTAACATTTTAGATTTCTCACTTACTTTGTTTCCACGTCCTAATTAATGATTTGGCGCTTACTTTTGTAATATTTAATGAACTCCCTTTAAGTCTTCTTGCATATATGTATTTTGGTCTATTTTGCTCGTTACCTTTAATGTGTTTTTGAGTATTGATTATAATGTCAATATTCACTAATTATTATATGTCTTGTACATTCATTGTTATTAATATTTTCTTCAATTAGCTAAATTTGTTCGTATTTCGATGTATCTTGACTGGTTATTTTCCGAAAACAATTTTTTTTATATCACCTTTAAATTTTGTGTTCCTTTGTTGTTTGTATGTATCATAATTATTATCAGTATTGTTAATATTTTTTTAATTTTATTATTATTATTATTACCAGTATGATTATGATGATTTTTATTACTGTTATTATTATTGCTATTATTAGTTTTTAAATATTATTGTTATTATTATTTTATTATTGTTATTACTATTTTATTATTATTGATATTATTGTTTTTATTATTAATATTTGTTGTTATTATTATTTTTGTTAAAACCCATTAGTTTTGATCTATAGCATATCTTTCAATTAATTAAGTTGAAGCCAAACTTTATATTCATTTTGTATTATTTATTTATATCTATCTTGAGCCCATACTCTTCTTGATCCTGGTGTCTCATTCTTGTCTTCCTGCTCGGTTCGTCATTTGGTGTCATGTGGCCTACAACGACATGTATGTTGCTTAGGACATCATGATCAGAGTGGCGCAGCGGAAGTGTGGTGGGCCCATGAACCACAGGTCCCAAGATTTTCTTGTTGCTTCTTCTTCCTTGTATTGGTTGCTATTCTTTATTCCTTGAAATCATCCTCTTCTATTTACTTGTTATTTAATTCAATTCTTCCCTATCCATTCTCTCTTTGATTCAAGTTCTTCCTGCTCCCTTCTTCCTTGATTATCTTGTGTTGTTTCTTTCCTTTTGATACTGTTTATTTTCTTTCATGCATTTCATTTGACCTCATTATATCCACTTCCTTCTTTTCCTGGTATTGCCCCTGCTTTGTTCCTTCCCCATTAGCCTCTGCTTTGTTACCCTTCCCCAAGTTAGCTTTTGCCCTGTCCTATGTATCGTCTAAGAAAATTTCGAGGACGGAATTTTGTTGTAAGGTGGGTAGGATTTGTAACCCCTATTTCCGTAAATACGTATTTTCTGAATATTTTTTGTATTTTAATTAATTATAAATTCAGTATTATTTTAAACTCGATTTGTGCCTTCTATTAAAATCTTTTCGAACCGAAAATTGTATTTTCTAACTTTAATGTTTATTTTCTAAGTGATCGACTATTTGTATCTTATTTTATAACTATTTAGATTTTAATAAACTTGTTTATCTCAAATCTTATTTTGATATGTATATCAAAATGATTATTGTTGTTATTAATATTATTATTATATTTGATTATTGAATTGAAAATCTATTTCTATTGTATTTAGTAATATTTGAGTATTAACTTGATGCACACAAATTATTTATTTTGTTACTATATTATTATTGATCTATTTATTTATTTATTTTTCTCTAATTGTATATTTTTCTCATTGGGTTTTCTTAACCCAATACACATTAAAAACCCAAATTCCCTAATGGATCCAATAGCTTAAACCCAAACCCGTTAAGCACCCACACCCGTTACCCAATAGCCGACCCTACCCATCTCATATATATAATTACCAACTACTGTTTTACCCTACCCCGCTACTGCTATTTACCACAGCCGCCTCTTATACTTCTTCCCTACCGCCTCAAAACCCTACCCCCCTCTCCCGTCCACTTCATCCTCCAGCCCACCGAACTCCATGCTGCCAACCCATTATCGTCCTCATCGTCTCATCCCCTTCATTGCCTGCAGCCCACGACAACCAGAACCCCGAGCTTTCGCCATTGCTTTGCCCACTCTATTTTCTCCCAAAAACAGAGCCCGTTGCCTCCCCATTGGTGCCGCGACTACACCACTGCACCGCCACCGCATCAGCGCTCCCCACCGTCGTCGAACACCAGCACAGTCACCTACAACCCATTGCCATCGCAGCCTCCACCGCCATAGTCGTCGCCTGAGTCACTCTCCCTCTCTCTATCGCTGTGAAGGAGAAGGAGGGAAGATGAAGATTGGTGGTTGATTGAATTTGGGCCCTCCAATCTGATTAAGATCATGATCATCTTCATCAGATCGAATCTCAACCATTGATAGTCTTGATCTTGATCATCTCATCAAGATTCGTGCCGATCGTGCTCGTCATCGGGATCCATTTCCATTACTCTTTCGTCGGATTCATCATCTACACCCTAAGGTAAGTATCTTCTTGTACATGTCGTTTTCTAGTACAAGATTTTTCTTGAAAATACTGCAAGTGGATTGTAAATGTGACTTGTGGTAGGGTAAAAATGGCTTGGGACCCAACCAGGGCCCAATACAACTCTCACTCAAAAATAGTAAAAACAACAGTCTAGTTCGGCTTCGAGCCACTGCAGGGTCGTCGCCGAACCTCCAGTTCACCCCCACAGAACTATCCTCCTCGTATCCGACGAGCCCCAGTGGTCCTCGGCCTCCGATCCGTGACAGCCCCACGGGCCGTCACCCGTCCTGGCGAGGCATGAGGATGACCTGTCACAGCCTAGGCCCTCAGATTCTCCCAGAAGTACAGAAACCCCATGATCTGCCATGTCAGCTCCAAATACCACCAAGGGCTTTACTGCGTCAGCCCTATACCACTCCTGGTACTGCCACGTCAGCCCTAAACCCCCTGGGCCTTCTGCCACGTCAGGCCCATGGGCTTTCGGGTTCAGACCCGGCCCCCAAGCGGATCCAAACCCGGTTGGAATTCTCTATAAATACTAGACCCTCACCCACCTTTTGAGGTAACCAATCTTTTGCCACTTAAATTCACCTAGTTATTGCTACTCTCTCACAGAGACTGACTAGATCGTCGGAGGGTCCGCCACCGGGATAAACCCCGGTGTTTCAGGACCGTCTGCAGGTACACAAGACCTCGGATCCGAACCCTCTGATCCGAGCCGAGGCATCCACCTCACTCCGAGCCCGTCGCAGGAGCCGCCAGGTCACTCCAAGGGTCGTCAGACAAGCAGCTTTCTCCTTCAATACAAATCGAGTCCGAACTCACACCTGGTGCATCCACACATCTCCCAGAAATAAACCGCATCAGGTTGGCGCCGTCTGTGGGAACTACTGCTTCAGAAGCCGACCTGAGCACGACCATCAAGGGACCTCGGCAGCCGAGCTCTCATGGCCTCCAAGGGCAAGGGGGCCGCTTCCTCCGTCAACCGACGGGACTCGCCCCCACCAACCGCGAACGCCGGTCCACACACTTCAAAACACAGGGCTCCCCATCAGGGGTCCCAAAGGAGTGTCACCCGTCAAGTCCAGCCCGACCTCTGGGGGGTAATCGTCAACCGACAGATTAGCCGCAGCAGGGGAAGGGCCGCTTCCAACCCGGCCCCGAACCATCCAAGACCGCAGCCCGAGGGACGGAGGCCAGTACTCAGCCGCATCGGAAGGCAACCTTCAGACCGACCAAACAGGGTCGAGGGAGCCCCCGTCACTCACAAGGAGTTCCAAGACTTCCGGAGAGAAATTCTCGGGGCCCTCCGACGGGCCCCCAGGGTGGAAGCCCTCCACTCCCAAACCGGGTCGGATGCCGAGACCAGCGTGTCGCGCCCGTCGACAATCCAGCCAGAAGACGATGGCGTACTCCTAAGGTGCCTCCAAGAAATGGAGGATCGCCTCGATCATATAGGAGACAGCGACCAACGAGCGGCTCAGGGGTACAGACCTGTCCGTCCTCCCTTCTCCGCCCCCATCCTCCAAGCAGAAATACCCAGGAATTTCTGACCACCTCAATTCGAGACCTACGACGGCGAGGGAGATCCCGCTGATCACATGGAGGGTTTCAAAATCCTCATGATGATTCACAGTGCCTCGGATCCCCTGCTATGCCGAGCCTTCCCCGCCACACTTTGGGGTCCGGCTCGTGAATGGTTCTCGAAACTCACCCCCGGCTCCATTTACTCCTTCGACCAGCTAGAGGGCAATTTTTTTGCCCACTTTGTCACCAGCCGGAAGGCGGAAAGGACCAGCGCCTCTTTACTTGGGCTCAGACAGATAGAGGGAGAGTCACTCAGAGTGTTCGTCCGGAGGTTTACCGCCAAGGCAAGGTCGGTCTCCTCTCTTGATCCAGGCGTCGCCTCCGTGGCATTTCGGCACAACGTCCGTCACGGACAGCTGAAGGCTTCTCTGGCGAAGAAACCCCCCGTCAACTTTCCCGACCTCCTCAATAGGGTCGAGAAATACATTAGGCCAGAAGAGGCCCTTAACCCCGAAGATGCCGGGGAGGCCACCGGGAAGGGAAAACGGAAGGCCGAAGAAGTCGAACCATCAAAGAAGGCTCCGAGAGACGCGGGGGCCATGAAGAAGGTCCCGCCGGTCCCCCGCTTCGAGAGGTACACTCCCTTGACACATAGCGTATCCGCCATCCTCTTAGAAATCGAAGACAAAGGCCTCATCCGACTACCTCCCCGACCTAATAACAACAAGAATCAAGATCAGCGCTTCTATTGCCGCTTCCACAGAGATCGTGGGCACGAAACCGACCAATGCCGGGCCCTAAAAGACGAAATTGAGGAACTCATCTCACGAGGGTTCCTCCGAGAATTCACCCGAGAAGGCCGACGGGATTGGCGAGATGATAGGAACCGGAGACTTTTGCCTCCAAACCCTACTTCGACCCACCTCCGGGGTCAGGATCTCGAGTCCGAGGGAACTGCGGATACGCCATTCATCTTGCACTGTGTCCACGGGGGGCCGATGGAAGGAGAGTCAAATACATCCCAAGAAGCCTTCATCCAAGAGGCGAAGGCTGTCCAAAACAACCCCTCGCCCAAGCTACAACCAAGGCCAGTCTCCTTCTCAGGAGAGGACCTCGAAGGCGTTCACCTACCCCACTGCGATGCCCTCGTCATCAGCCTCCGCACGGCTAACTGTGTGGTTCGCCGAATCCTCGTTGACAACGGCAGCTCAGTTAATATCCTTTTCCTCAAAGCCTTCGAGAGCCTCAAGTTACCCGGTGAGAAGCTCAAGCCCTCCGGATACACGTTGCATGAATTCTCCGGCGCCCCTGTCGTAATAGAAGGGATTGTTACCCTCGACGTCACCGCAGGATCGGCTCCTGTCAAGAGGACCGAATCCATGGATTTCATGATTGTCAACATCAAGGCAGCTTACAACGCCATTCTCGGCCGACCCGGACTGAGCTCCCTCCAAGCGGTACCTTCAGCCTACCATCTGAAACTTAAATTTCCCACCCCCCAAGGGGTCGGCATCGTCCGAGGTAGCCACGAAGCAGCGCGGTCGTGCTATATAACCGCCGTCGGAGGGGGTGTATTCCCCCTCGACGCCGCTGAACTCGAACCCGAGAGGGATGGCCCAGCTCCCGAGCCTGTCGACGAACTAGAAGAGGTCCTGTTCGACGCCAAGGATGAATCAAAGTGGTTCCGGGTGAGCCGCTCGCTCACCCAGGACTTGAAAACAGGCATCATCGCCTGCGTCCGTCGCAACGTTGATCTCTTCGCTTGGAAGCCCTCCGACATGCCCGGGATCTTCGAAGACTTGATTATGCATCGGCTGAGCGTCATCCCTGACTCTAAGCCGGTCGTTCAAAAGAGGCGCAAAGTCGCCCCGGAGAGGCAACAAATTGTGAAGACAAAAGTGGACAAACTCTTGTCCGCTCGATTCATTCAGGAAGTCAGCTACCCCGAGTGGTTGGCCAATGTTGTTATGGTAAAGAAGGCAATAGGGGGTTGGCGGATCTGCATCGACTTCACGGATCTTAACAAAGCATGTCCGAAAGATCCTTTCCCCCTCCCCCGCATCGACGCTTTAATCGACACAACCTCGGGGCATGAGCTACTGTCCTTCATGGACGCATTCTCGGGGTACAATCAGATCCGGATGTTTCCACCAGACATCTCCAAAACCTCGTTCGTCACCGATCAGGGTCTTTATTGTTACCGCGTTATGCCCTTCGGGCTGAAAAACGCCGGAGCCACGTACCAGCGGCTCGTCAACAGAATCTTCAAAGACCTGATCGGCCGCAACGTGGAAGTCTACGTCGACTACATGCTCGTCAAAAGCCGGGCCGGGCCGGACCACGTCGCCGACCTCGAAGAGGCCTTCGGTGTCCTCCGACATCACAACATGAGACTCAACCCGGCTAAATGCGCCTTCAGCATATCCACTGGGAAATTCCTGGGGTTCATCGTCAGCCAACGCGGCATTGAGGCAAACCCCGAGAAAATCCAAGCCATTATGGACATGTCCCTCCCTCAGAATGTCAAGGAGGTTCAGAGGCTCACGGGCCGGTTGGCGGCAATCGGCCGTTTCCTCTCCAAGTTAGGAGAGAAGTCTCTCCCCTTCTTCAAAGCCTTACGCAGAAAAGGGTGCTTCGACTGGGGTACCCACCAACAAGAAGCCTTCGAACAACTGAAGCAATACCTCGCCAACCCACCTCTCCTCAGCAAGCCCGAGCCAGGCTAGCCGCTTTGGCTCTACCTGTCAGCCTCGGATAGCGCCCTCAGCGCTGTCCTCGTCCGGGAAGAGGAAGGGGTTCAAAGACCAGTGTATTATGTGAGCAAAGTACTACTCCCAGCCGAGACGAGGTACGCAAAGATAGAGAAGGTGGCCTATGCCTAAGTCATGGCAGCCCGGAAGCTTCGTCCTTACTTCCAGGCCCACTCCGTCCAAGTACTGACCGACCAGCCACTAAAGACTGTCCTTCACAAGCCCAAAAAATCCGGCCGCTTAGTCAAGTGGTCAATTGAGCTGAGTCAGTTTGACATCAGCTATCAGCCAAGGGTGGCCATTAAAGGACAGGCCCTCGCCAAATTTATAACTGAGTGCACCATCTCCGAGCAGTCCAGCATCGAGGGTTCGGATCCGACCTGGGAGATCTTTGTCGACGGCTCATCATGCGAAACGGGGAGCGGAGCAGGCATCATCCTTCATGGCCCCGACCAATTCCTACTTCAATACTCCCTCCGATTCAACTTTCCGGCCTCCAACAACGAGGCAGAGTACGAGGCCATGATCGCCGGATTGACCCTCGCCCACCGAGCCGGAGCCAAGCAAATCCGGGCCTTCAGCGATTCTCAGCTCGTGGTCAATCAGATCACCGGAGAATACGAAGCCCGCGATGATTGCATGATGAGATATTTGGCGGCAGTCCGACGACTCCTGGCGTCCTTCAGCTGCGCCACAGTTATCAGAGTCCCCAGGGAACAGAATGCTCAAGCAGACGCGTTGTCCAAACTCGCCTCTTCCTCCTTCGAGGGTCTCGATCAAACAGTGCTCATAGAAATCCTCCTAAAGCCAAGTATCAATGACCCAGAGCCGGAGGCGATGTGTGTGCAAGATGATACCAGCCCAGACGACTGGACCACTCCCATCCGAAGATTCTTAATCAATGCCGAGCTCCCTGAAGATAGGGCCGAGGCCAGACGAGTCAGAGTCCGAGCTGAAAGATTTGTCATGATTGATGACATCCTCTTCAAATGCTCATACACCTTGGCCGACGGCAAACCATAACTCCGCTGTCTCACCAGCGGCGAGGCCAGCTACGCCCTCAAAGACCTACACGAGGGGATCGGCGGATGCCACATGGGGAGCAGGACACTTGCTCGGAAGGCCCTGAATCAGGGGTACTATTGGCCGACCATGCTCCAGGACTCACAAGACTTAGTCAAAAGGTGCGGCCCCTGCCAAAGGTTCTCCCCTATCAAAAGGCTTCCTCAAGCCAATCTCCGATCCCTGGCGAGCCCTGCGCCGTTCGCCATGTGGGGGATGGACCTTGTGGGGCCCTTCCCCCCAGCAGTAGGACAAAAGAAATTCCTGATAGTCGCCATCGACTACTTCACCAAATGGCTCGAAGCCGAGCCACTGTCCAGCATCACCGAGCGCCAAGTACAACAATTCTTTTGGAAGAACATCATTTGCCGGTTCGGCATCCCCCGGATCCTTGTTACAGACAACGGAACCCAATTCCAGGGTCAGAACTTCCAAACTTTCTGTGCGGACATCGGTATCCAGCAACGCTTCTCCGCTATTTGCCACCCTCAGTCCAATGGCCAAGCGGAGAACGCGAACAGGCAAATCCTCGACGGCCTCAAGAAGCGCCTCGACAGTTCCCCCAAAGGGCTTTGGGTCGAAGAACTGCCTAGTGTGCTATGGGCGTACCGAACCACCAAGAGGATCCCCACGGGAGAGACGTCGTTCGCCTTGACCTACGGGACGGAGGCAGTCATCCCCATCGAGGTCGGCCTGCCTTCTCCCGTATCATGGCCTTCGACGAAGCTGACAATTCATCAGGCTTAAGGGCCAACCTGGACCTCGTCGCCGAAGTCAGAGAGAAATCCTCAATCCGGAGAAGCATCTACCAACAACGGATCGAGAAGTTTTACAACAAGAAAGTCCGCCCCACTAACATCAAGGCGGGAGACCTCGTGCTACGAAAACTGTCCGTCTCTGATCCAACCAAGAAGAGGAAATTGGCCCCCAACTGGGAAGGCCCATACTGTATAGTCGAGGCTGTACGCCCTGGTACGTACCGACTGGCAGATATGGACGGCCGGCTCATCAGCCGACCCTGGAACGCCGAGCACCTAATGAAATTCCTGGAAGAGCGAACATAGGTTCTAACTTGGCTAAAATCTTTTGTAAGCTTTCATATGTAAAGGGCGACTTCGACGACCCTCCCTATCTATTATGAAAGAAATCTCTTTTTTGTCAAACTCCAAATGCCTCGGCAGATCCGACTTAACACCGAACAATGGGATCGGCGCCCGAGTCCTCACTTCAGTATCGTCCCCAACGTCTCGGTAGGTTCGATCCAGCTTCAGGCCAGGGACTCTTCATAAGGCCCCGCGTTGATCCCTCACGGATTGACGGAGCCGAACCACGCCTCCGCCGTCATTTCACCACACTTCTAAACAGAGCAAAAGAGGAAAAGAGTTCTTTATTCATACTCCTTTATTTGGTTATGAGAAAACAAACAAAGACCGTTACAGGACCACTCCACTCATCTCAAACTGAAGGAAGCCACCATCTTAGGGCCCCTCGGGTCCAACGAAGGGCGGGACCACTTCGACCGAACGGCTAGGAGCCCTCTCCTCGTCATGATGATCCTTAGGCTCAGCCACGGTCGACACTCCAGTCACGGAGCTCTGGGCATCCACTGGTCGCATGCGCTCCAGCAGCAGCAGCGCAAAGGGAACCCCCTCCGCTCGCCGACCCACGGAGGAAGATGTCGAGACACCGAGCATCGTCTTGTAGCGGTGTATCTCCATCTCCTTCTCCACTATGACATCACGAAGTAGCCTCTCAGAGGACGGCCTCTGTACTGAGGCGTTCGACATGGTATGTCCAAGTTCGACACCTCCGAGTTCCCGGTCCACCATCGCCCTCCTCAGCCGGCTCGCCTCCTCACTTAAGGCCTCAGACTTATTCCGATAATAGTTAAAGGCCGCATCCGTATCACGAGCCCCCTTTCGGTAGCGAACCAACGTGGCCTTCAGGGCCTCAACTTTGCTCCGGAGCCACGCCACGTCGGAACGACGGGGGTCCACCTCGGGAGGAGGAGCCGCAACCTACAAGAAAACCAGCCAACTCAAAACACATAAGCAAGGAGGGTCGGAAACACCCGAAGTCAAAACACTTGGCCGGTCAAAAATCCTTTTTTATAAATTGAGTCGCTTCTTACAAAAATGTGGTGGCCAGTCCGCGGAAGGCAAATACAATCGAGAGAAGGAAATAGAAAGACAAAAATTATACAACTCATTTTCCCACCTCAACATCAGCAGGCGGGTCCACAGGGGGGTCGGCAGACGGGTCAAGAGCAGGCCCTTCTTCGCCAGGGGTCTTCGGTGTCCCCTCGACCTCCATGTCATACTCGAAATTGGACAGGTCAAGGGTCGGGTAGAAGTGCCTCACGTGGCTAAGGGCCTTAGCATAACACTCGTCTTGAGCCTTGATCACCAGGAGCTGACCTGTCTCTGTCAGCTCTTCCCTCTCCTTGGCAAACTCCTTCTCCTGAGCCGCCATCTTCTTCAGCCATTCCTCCTTCTCCTTGTCGAAGGCCGTCTTCATCTCTTGCTCCCTCTTCTGAGAACCTTCGAGCTCTATCTTCATCTCCTTCGTCTCCTGCTCGGCCTTGTCCACCCGGTTGCGCTCCCGCTTCAAAGCGGCCTCGTAAAGGCCCCTCACGTGGGCCCCCTGCACGGTCGCCTGCAGTCACCAAGGACAACTAAGGAAGCCTCCTTTACAACATAATTACGGGACAAGAGAGGTTGACAGACTTACCAGCACATTGGCCTGTGCGAGGCGAGTATACGCCTCATCTAGGGTCTCGGTCTTCATCTCCGAACGATCCCGGGGGGTCGCCAACTTACTCGCCACCTCGACGGCTTGCCGCCCTCGGGTCAGACAGTCTCCCTCACGGATCGACCAACTCGGCACCCACGGTCGCCGAAGCCTCTCCTCTACCTCCGGATCCGCCAGAGGGCCCTTCCCCTTATCAAGATTGGTGACCTTGCCCTGGTCCAGACCGCCCTGAACTGCCGCGTCCTTGACCGTCTCCGAGCGAGTCCTTTTGGCCCTCGGCTGAATAGGGGCCTCCGAAACCACCTGGGACGACCCCCTCGTCTTCATCACCCCCACCTTCTTCTCGGCCTCCTCCTTCTTCATGGCGAGCCTCTTCGCCTTGATCGACTCAGGATCCATATCTGCAAAAAGATCCAGTAAGGACAATGAGCACAGAGGAACAACAAAGCCAGAAGAAAGAAACAAATACATACATAGATCGGCCGGGCTCAGTCCGACGCTCGCCAGGTGACCCTCGGTCACCTTCGCCCAGTTGATACTATACGACAGACGGAGGCGCTCAACAAACCCCCACTCCTCGGCCGTCAGGTCCCTCAGCCTCGGTGTTTTATAACTCGGCTTGGAGTGGTTCCACCGAGTGGGAATGTCCCAAGGTTCCTCACTCCGGATCACCAGATATTTCTTCTTCCAATCCTTGATGGAGTCCGGATGACCGTGGATGACCTTCCCCTTACTCCGGGGCGAAATGTAGTAGACCCCCTCAGCCGCCGAGCTGATCATCAACATCGCTCGGAAGACATTCAGCCGTAGAGGTACCCTCTGCTCCTCGCACATCAACACGAAACAGATGATCTGCTTCCAAGAGTTGGGCCCGTACTGCATCGGTGCCAAGGACGCCCAGTTCAGCACCTCGCGAACAAATGGGTGAACTGGCAGCCTCAGGCCGGAGATGAAGGCATCCACGGGGAAGATGCAATACCAATCTGGCAGGGGGTCGGTCGGTCGAAGAGTGGAGCTCGGCAACATGAGCTCGTAACTGGACCTTATGTGATACACCAGCCGCAAAGCCTCCAAGTCACCTGCCTCCAGAACGGTCGGAAGTGTGTCCATTATCACCCTCTTCCGGCTCGGCGACGACGGTTGGACCCCAAACACCTCCTTATCAGAAAGATCATCAGGGTACCGACGGAATGGCTTAGGCTGTACAGGCGACCCTGTCGTCAAGTTACGATAAATAGGCGCCTGGCTCGAGCCCCCAATCCTCGACCCCTTCTTCTTCGGAGCCCTCTTCTTCTTCTTGGTTCGTTCCGGCGAGGGGGTAGATAATCGCCCCAGACCTGTCGGCACGGAACTCGAGCCCACGCCCTGACCTCCTATCTGAGCCCCTTCGGCTTCACCCCCTTTGGGGCCACCTTCCTCTTCAGGAATCAACCCCAGAATCTGGACTTCGGCGGAACTACCGCCCCCCTCCTTAGAATCGCTACTCTCCACAACAAAAAGCCTCCGAGACCGTAGCGGCTTCACATCATACACTGGCTGATCCTCACCTGCAGACTCCCCCTCGAGATCAGACTCCTCCCACGAAGTCGATTTGGAGGCAGGTTTTATGTCCCCCCCAGACGTCGACACTGACGAGCCAGACTGAGCCCTATCCATCTGTGCCTAAACTAAACAAACTTACCAACAAACCTGGGGTTGCTTCGGAAGAATGAGCCTGGTACAGCAAACGGTAGGGACGAGCGCAGAAGTGTTGGGAGATTTTTTGAAAGAGAAAGAAGCGAGTAAGAGGTGGACGATAGGGGGAGAAGGGGGAACATTTATAGAGGACAAAAACGACTCCTCGATTCCCGCAATTACTGTTCACCGATTGACGTGTAGCGGCCGCCTGGAAAACCGCGCCACGTCCTCGAAACGTGGGCTGCTGACGTCATCCAGTGCCAGGCTGGCAGCCAAACACAGGGGTCGGGTCGGATGATGTGCTCGGCGGAAAAATTTTCTTTTTAAAGATTTAAGGCTACAGGGCTCGGTCGGCTCCCCTCTCACCCGCGAACAACTTGGGGCTTACAGCCTCGGCAGCCGAAAACCCTGAATTGTTCACGGGTGGCAGGAAAGCCACCATCGCCTGCGCCCCAGGCTCCAGGTCTCGGCCGGCTCCTCTCTCACCCGTGAACAGCTCGGGGTTTACGGCCTCGTCAGCCAAAACCCCGAATTGTTCGAGGGTGGGAGGAAAGCCACCATCGCCTAGAACCCTAACAGAAAGCAGATCGACCCGCATATCCGAGGCTCTTCAGCCTCAGATCCAGAATGCGGTGGGTACCCCTCCCGTCCTGATCTCTCTCGGGCCAAACAACCGTGTGAAGGCCATCTGACTCGAAAAAGGGTCCGGACGGCAGAGTCACCACCGATTCGAGGCCCCTTGACGCTACAAAATTTTTCAAAAAAGAGACGTCCGCCGAAGCAGACACCTCTGGTAGCCATTGGACCACCCTTGCTATGATCAAACCCACTGGGGGGGAGAGGTATTTATAGCCTCCCCCATAGACCAGCCATTATGACATTGGGAAAGCCAATCGACGGAAGCCCATGCGCCACCTGCATTCATTAGGCGGCGCCATTTAATGTCCCTAGAAAATTGGAACATCGTGCGAATCCCAGAAGCGCCTTCAATACTCCGCAAAGACGACGGACCACTCTGCTCAAACCTTCTCAGGAAGAAACACCGGCTTGCCATCACCCTTGCCGACACATAATCCTTCGTCATCTCGAGGTTCGGTCGAGCACCAGGGTACTCTTCTCAGGAAGAAACAACAGCTCGCCATCACCCTTGCCGACACGTAATTCCTCGTCATCTCGAGGTTCGGTCGAGCACCAGGGCCTTCTTCTCAGGAAGAAACACCGGCTCGCCATCACCCTTGCCGACACATAATCCCTCGTCGTCTCGAGGTTCGGTCGAGCACCAGGGTACTCTTCTCAGGAAGAAACAACGGCTCGCCATCACCCTTGCCGACACGTAATCCCTTGTCATCTCGAGGTTCGGTCGAGCACCAGGGCACTCTTCTCAGGAAGAAACACCAGCTCGCCATCACCCTTGCCGACACATAATCCCTCATCATCTCGAGGTTCGGTCGAGCACCAGGGTACTCTTCTCAGGAAGAAACAACGGCTCGCCATCACCCTTGCCGACACGTAATCCCTCGTCATCTCGAGGTTCGGTCGAGCACCAGGGCCTTCTTCTCAGGAAGAAACACCGGCTCGCCAACACCCTTGCCGACACATAATCCCTCGTCATCTCGAGGTTCGGTCGAGCACCAGGGTACTCTTCTCAAGAAGAAACAACGGCTCGCCATCACCCTTGCCGACACATAATCCCTCGTCATCTCGAGGTTCGGTCGAGCACCAGGGCCCTCTTCTCAGGATGAAACACCGGCTCGCCAACACCCTTGCCGACACATAATCCCTCATCATCTCGAGGTTCGGTCGAGCACTAGGGTACTCTTCTCAGGAAGAAACAACGGCTCGCCATCACCCTTGCCGACACAT
This sequence comes from Hemerocallis citrina, assembly GCA_017893485.1. Taxonomy (NCBI): domain Eukaryota; kingdom Viridiplantae; phylum Streptophyta; class Magnoliopsida; order Asparagales; family Asphodelaceae; genus Hemerocallis; species Hemerocallis citrina. The sequence continues at coordinate 128,348,298 of CM030360.1, forward strand.
AATCCCTCGTCATCTCGAGGTTCGATCGAGCACCAGGGCACTCTTCTCAGGAAGAAACACCGGCTCACCATCACCCTTGCCGCCCGACAAACCCTCGCCAGCCCGAGGCTCGCTCTAACATCAGGGCAACCCCCTCATGAAGGACCAGCGATTCGCCATCTCATTTCTACAACCGTAAACACTCCTCCACGGCTAGCTCCCGCACCCCCAGGAGTGGGGGGCTTCTGTGGTAGGGTAAAAATGGCTTGGGACCCAACCAGGGCCCAATACAGCTCTCACTCAAAAATAGTAAAAACAACAGTCTAGTTCGGCTTCGAGCCACTGCAGGGTCGGCGCCGAACCTCCAGTTCACCCCCACAGAACTATCCTCCTCGTATCCGACGAGCCCCAGTGGTCCTCGGCCTCCGATCCGTGACAGCCCCACGGGCCGTCCCCCCGTCCTGGCGAGGCATGAGGATGACCTGTCACAGCCTAGGCCCTCAGATTCTCCCAGAAGTACAGAAACCCCATGATCTGCCATGTCAGCTCCAAATACCACCAAGGGCTTTACCGCGTCAACCCTATACCACTCCTGGTACTGCCACGTCAGCCCTAAACCCCCTGGGCCTTCTGCCACGTCAGGTCTATGGGCTTTCGGGTTCAGACCCGGCCCCCAAGCGGATCCAAACCCGGTTGGAATTCTCTATAAATACTAGACCCTCACCCACCTTTTGAGGTAACCAATCTTTTGCCACTTAAATTCACCTAGTTATTGCTACTCTCTCACAGAGACTGACTAGATCGTCGGAGGGTCCGCCACCGAGATAAACCCCGATGTTTCAGGACCGTCTGCAGGTACACAAGACCTCGGATCCGAATCCTCTGATCCGAGCCCAGGCATCCACCTCACTCCGAGCCCGTCGCAGGAGCCGCCAGGTCACTCCGAGGGTCGTCAGACAAGCAGCTTTCTCCTTCAATACAAATCGAGTCCGAACTCACACCTGGTGCATCCACACGTCTCCCAGAAATAAACCGCATCATGACTCATCTTTGTTTATCGTTGATGATCTCATATTTTGCCTTATCTATTACATGATCTAAGAGTCACAACCCTTCGTTGATACACTTGTTCACAACAAGTAAAATTTTGATTCATTTCATACAAAAAGTGCTTTATTTGGTTTCTGTTTTTGTCTTGTCTTGTTGTTTCGACCCCGATAAAACTAAAATATGAACTTGAGTCCTGAATATGAAATGTAGCCCTAAGTGTATAGATGCCAATAACATCCAGAATTTTGAATTCCGAGTTACAGTCTAGGAGATATCACAGTTTTACTGCTGCTGTACCGGAAATTGCAGATTCATAAAAATTGCTGCACCATCTTGGTTTACAATTATTTTAACTATGCTACCAGTAAGTAAATGACTTGAAATTTTACATTCTGATACTAGACACCCTAGAGAACATTTCCTAATTTTCTTATAATTAATTAATGAAGTTTCAATCCTGTTTTATATGTATAAACACAGTTTTACAAAATCTGGCTTAACACAATGCTGTATAGTTTGCTATTTTGACATCAATTGGTACAACTTGTATGTGCCTTAATTATATGAATTGGAACCGGGCAGGAGTCTAGTTTCTAGACCTTCTGACAGATCAACAGTTGCTATCTTGTAGCAATGGGAATCGCAGTTTTGGTGCAGCAATATCATGCTGTCCAGATTTGGAATTCTCGTCGTTCTTCATATTTCGATTTGTTTTGACCCTCGAACATGTATCCTACCTAGCCTAGAATTGTTCCATATTATTGATTATGTTTACTTGACTTGTTTCGCACACTTTCATGCTTGCTTGATGATAATAATAAATAACAAGCTGGGGTTTAAGGGAAAGACCATAGTAGTAGACAATATAGGTAAGTGTACTCGGAGGAGGGGCCCGGTTTCCCTATTTATTGGTCTATTGGTCTATCGGTCTATCGGTGATATCGGTTATCGATTAATTGTAGATTACTGACTACAGTATCTCGATTGATTCGGTCATCGGTCATTATTGAATATTGTTACCTGAGTACACCGCCCTATAAAATCTACCACTAGGCCTAATCGTAACTGATTATATGTAGCAACCATGTAGTAAAAGTATGGATGCATGAAGTGCTTCCTACATAAAATTAAACATTAGACTTAAGATTAACTTTTCACTTGTATACACGATACCCTACTTGATGCTTGTTACTTGAGACTTGTTACTTGAGACTTGTTTACTTGAGACTTGTTACTTGTTACTTGACACTTGTACGCGATACTTGTTACTTGATGCTTGATACCATCACATGTTCACTTGCCACTTGTTCTACTACTATACTTGTTACCAAATCTTGTCACTTGAGTTGTCCTTCTTGCTAGCTAGTTTTCTTGAATCCCACTACTTGTTGCATCTCTATTATATTATGTTATACATTCTTGATTCCAAATCTTGTTCCATATTTCTTGCACTTGTTTTCATACCCTTGCTCGTACTATTTGCGGTCCTAACAGGCACTAAGGGCGTGTGTCTTGTTTTTTCTATTTTTTCCTTTTTATATTTATATATACAAACTTTGGAGACGAATTGCCTGCTGAAATTGGTGAGCAGACATTCTAGGCTTCGCTGGGAGAAAAGACTTGCTTTAAATATTTTGTTTTGAGTTATTTATTCCTTTTGCTACATAAAACTTGTAACGGGCTTATAGTCCCGAGTTTTATCTTTTGATCCGGATTTGAAAACTATTTGGGATATTACTATTTTGTTTTAATTGTTTTCTGTTAATTAATAAATTGTTCATGCATGCATGGTTGTGTATATTTTGTTATATTCTTGTTATGATGCTGAGTCGATCCTACAGCTCATGAATGATGAAAATCATTAGCTGGGCTTTGTCACGCGCTCGTATTTCGTATTTTTGGGAAGCGGGGCGTGACAATATATATACACCTATATATACACCATATAGGGAAATGCTCAGTTGAAAACGCAAATGTTGTGAAAACCCGTGAAAAAAACCTAGGCCGTTGTTCCAACAACGGCCTAGGTTATAATGCGTTATAACCTAGGCCGTTGTTGCCAACATTGGCCTAGGTGGTTTTCCATGTTTTCATCGACATTTGCATTTTCAACTGGGCATTTCCCATAAATATATATATATATATATATATATATATATATATAATGAATATTATATGCATGGTTGGAATAGGTGGAGTAGGACAGTGGAGTGGTCTGGGGCTTTTTCGGAAAAATACAGAGAAGGAGAGAAGAAAGGGAGTAATGTGAACAGGATGGTTCTAATATATATACACATATATATCCATATGTGTAGATACATATATTAGTATGGTGGAGAAAGCAAGGCATGCATGCTAGATTGTGTGTGGCATTCGGAAATGCACAGAGGAGAAAGGAGAGATGATGAGGAGAAGGGTGTAGGGGTAGGGTATTAGTAGGAGACTATAGGAGTTGTTATAATAACTACCCTCCATGAACACAATCCACTCATCCACTATCTTCCCACTCAAAAATCAAAAATTTTGTTTTCCCTCTACTCCAAAACAGTCCGGTTTTCCCCCCTCTTTCAAATCCAAAAACACGTGCACGTGCGTGCACTAGCACACACTTCACAATTTAATTATTTAAAAAACATAAATTGTATATATACGTAATATGTACGTAAAAAAATTAGTTTAACTAAAAAATCTATAATTTTTCATGCACAAATAAAATATATATACATACTTCAAAGTATATTTGAAAACAAATACGCTTAAATACGATTACTGAAAACACGTACTTCGCACGTAAAATCTCAAAATGCGAAATCGACTTTATTAATGGAAAATTATTAAAATATAATCAAAAACAACATAGAACAAATATATTTAATATAATCACTCGATAATGTACTCAAGACATACATAGAAAACACTTGTATTGCACGTATGAAATATTTAAATAAAAACGAGAGAAAGATGAATTTCCTGTTTATAAAATGAATTTAAAAACTTCATAAAAGTAGATAATTGAAACTCATCAAAAACATTGCACGTAACAGTAGAATACCCAAAATCGACACGTGCAACGATAGTACATGAAAAGCACGTAAAAGTACAAATATTGAAATTTAGCTCTTGGGTTGTCTCAAATAGGATTTTAAGAATAAGGAAATGTATAAATAATTAGAATTCAAAATATATATCGAAATACGTTACAGATATCATCAGTAACGGTACAAAATGCACGTGCGTAACACCCGAGGGCAAAATTGTCATTTCTAATTTTGCGGGGTGTTACATGGACTCCTGAACTTTTCATATGATAGTTTAACGAGTTGTGGGAGCATATCGATTGGCGAGTTGGACTCTGGACTTGCTTACTTGCAAGTTGTAAGAGCAACTCCTAGCCATGGGTATGGACTCCTGAATTTGTCATATGAGAGTTTATCGAGTTGTGGAAGCATATTGAATGGCAATTTGGGCTTTGAACTTACTTGCTTGCTTGCAAGTTGCTAGAGCAACTCTGAGCCATGAGTATGGACTCCTGAACTCTAACGAGTTATGGGAGCAGATCGAATGACAGGTTGGACTCTGAACTTGTTTGCTTGCAAGTTGCCAGAGCATCTCTGAGCCATGGGTATGGACTCCTGAACTTGTCATATGGGGTTCTTAATTAGCTTTTGGTTTTGTTGAGATGGAGGTTAAGTGTGAAACTCATTGTCTGCAACCAGGAGTTGTACAAGATTATTGCAATAGAAGTTACTAAGTTTTTTATTTAAATTAATAAATCCAAGTGGCTGCTTTGATTCCTAGCATTTGTTACATGCTTTGGCCATTATAGTTGTCAGACTTATTCATAAATTGAAACTTATTACTAGGGGAAGACGTTAAGCACCCACATTGTACTTCATCAGATGCTCGATGTTCCAAGTCCTTGGTTATGTTCTTCCCCCCAGGTCTTCAAGTCCGTAAGCTCTTGTGCAGACCACTTGTGAGATCTTATGTGATCCTTCCCAGTTTGGATCGAGCTTTCCCTTCTTACGTGGGTTAGATATTTCGAGCATTCAAAGGATGAGGTCCCCCTCTTTGAGGCTGGCTAGGCGAACCTTTTTGTTGTAGAACTTCTCCACCATCTACTAATATATATATATATATATATATATATATATATATATATATATATATATATCTCCATATGGCGGATTTCTTCCATACTTATTCAATGAGATCAAGATTGCCCTAGAGGTCATTTGAGTTCTTGTCTTCACTGAAGGAGAGAAGGCGAGGGGAAGGTAATTCGACCTCTAGGGGGATGGGTGCTTCCATGCCGAAGGTGAGGTTGAATGGAGACTCCTGTTGGTTTTCTCTTTGCGGTTCTATAAGTACCGAGTACACTTGGGAGTTCTTCGACCCATAGTGCCTTTGGTGCTTCATCAAGTATCTTCTTAAGTCCATCCAGGATTTTTCGATTGACATTCTCTGCTTGACCATTGGTTAGGGATGCGAGATAGAGGAGAAGCATTGTTCAACTCCTAGACTAGTGCAGAACTTGCAGAATCTCTTTCCGGTTAACTGTGTTCCATTGTCGGTGACTAGTGCCCAGGAGATATCAAACCGACAGACAATGTTCTTCTAGAAAGACTATTGAACCTTGTTCAATTTGATTGAAGCTAGTGGTTCTGCCTTGACACACCTTGTGAAATAGTCGCTGGCTACCACTAGGAAGTTCCGTTGTCCAATAGCGGGGAGAAACGGTCCGAGTAAGTCCATTCCCCACATGTAGAAGGGGATAAGGCTTGACATGGAGCTAAGATTTTCTTGGGGGACCCACTTAATAAATGAGTACTTCTGGCAATGGATGCATTTGTAAACACATACTTGGATGCCATTGAGAAGAGTGGGTCAATAGTATCTGTGATTGAGAATTTTTCGTGCGAGGGATCTTTCACTCAGTTGGCTACCACCTATTCCTTCATGTACTTCCCTTGGAGTATAACTTGCCTCATCGGGGGAAGGCATCGCAAGTATGTTTGCCATCAACCTAGGTGTAGGAACACTTGTGGAGGATTCCTTCGACGAGTGTATAACTTTCAGCGCTCACCCGAATATTTCTCACTTCTTTGCGATCCACTGGGAGGACACCCTTGTCAAGGAAGTCGATAAAGGGTTTCATCCAATATTATCTGGTGTTGGTGGGGGGGGCATGAGCTCTAGTACTTCCTCTTCGATGCTTGGCTTGAGTAGGATCTTAATGAGCACGGTGTGATTGAGTCCATTGAATGATGAGGAGGCCATAGGGCAGGAATCTACTCACCCATTTTCCTCGCATGGGATGCGAGTGACTTCGACTTCTTTGAACGTAGCTAGAAGCTTCTTCACATAGGCCAAGTATTTGACCACGCGGTCATCTCTGGCTTCATAGTCGCCTCAAACTTTATTCACTACTAATTGGGAGTCGCTAAGCACCCCAATCCTTCATTCCCCTACTTTTCGTGCTAGGAAGAGTCCAGAAATGAGTGCTTCATATTCGACATCGGTGTTGGAGGCTGTAAAGTTGAGGCGTGGCAGGTACTGTAGAGTGAACTCATCGGGACCAAGCAAGATGACTTCATCCCTGCTCCCTTTGAGGCAGGAGGACCCATAAACGTAACATTCTAGAGTGGGGGATTTCTTCTTCATCGGGGGGAGCAGGGATAATGCTTTCAATGATGAATTTGACTAAGGCTTGGGCTTTGATTGTCTTCCTTGGTCAATAGTTGATATCATACTGGCTCAGCTAAATGGACCACTTGATGAGTTGTTCGGAGCCTTTTGGCTTGTGTAGTGTTTGTTTAAGTGGCAGATTGTTGAGGACCTAGATTAAGTGTACTTGGAAATAGGGGCAGAGATTTCGGGCGGTTGTGACCAGTGTTTATGCCATCTTCTCCTTTTTAGAGTATCGAAGTTCGGTATCATGAAGTACCTTGCTTACATAATAGACTGACTTCTGAAATCTATCTTCTCCTCTTACCAAGACATCAATGAGGGTCAGATGTGAAGTTGGCAAGTGGATGTACAGAACTTGTCCCAGCTTGGGACTTACTAAATAGCGGGGGATTGACGAGGTGTGCCTTGAGACACTCAAAGGCTACTTGTTGTTGTTCTCCCCATTCAAAATTCTCCGCTCCTCAGAGAGCTTTGAAGAATGGGAGGTACTTCTCTCCAGATTTGGAGAGGAAGCCCCCAATGGCTGCAAGGTGTCTCGTGAGCTTTGAAACTTCTTTAATGGTAGACGAGGGAAACATTACAAGTCTGGCTTAGATTTTTCAGGGTTAGCTTCGATTCCACTTTGGCTAACCATGAAACCTCAAAACTTGCCTGAGGATACTCCAAAGGCACATTTTAAGAGATTCTGTCTCATGTTATGTCTCTGTAGTTCATCTAGCACCGCTTGGAGATTGGGCACATGGTCTTCTTTCTGGAGGCTCTTAACGAGCATGTCATCTACATAGACTTTCATGTTTCTGCCGATTTTCTTATTGAAGACTTGGTTCACCAATCGTTGGTACGAAGCACCAGCATTTCTTCAACCCGAAGGGCATAACCCAATCGCAATAGAGTCCTTGTCGGTGATGAAAGACGTCTTCGGAATGTCTGGTGGAAACATTTGGATCAGTTGTATCCTGAGAAGGCACCCATAAAGCTTAACAGCTCGTGACCAGAGGTGGCATCGATTAAGGCATCATTGCTAGGTAGGGGGAAGAGATCTTTTGGGCACGCCTTATTGAGATCAGTGAAGTTTATGCAAATTCTCCATTTGCCTTTGGCTTTCTTTACCATTACCATATTTTCTAGCCACTCGGGCTAGCTAAATCTTGAATGAAAGGGACGGCTAGGAGCTTCTCGACTTCCTCCTTGTCGCTTGCTGTCTATCAGGAGAATATTTACAGTGTCCAGGTGTTGGTGTATGCCCTAGAGGCCAGTTGTGTATTGACATTACTAGTTTACATTGTATCATGATATTTATTTCATATATGAAACATTTCATTTATTGTGTTGTTTATTATGATTAAATGAATATAATAAAGTCCTTAGAATAGTAGGTTCAATACCATAGAATATCAAGAGCATGACTTGATTGTGAGATCCTATTGGTTGTAATCAGAACACTATTCTTAAATGTCCCTAGTCAAGTATTATTGTGAATTTGGACAACAATAATGCATAGAGACTAGTATATGCGTAAACTAATGACCATATCTCATGGGTCATGGATATGATATATCAAGTCTTCACATTGATACATATTAGAGTAATATTGTACTGGACTGACCCACAATGTGAACGCTGCATGGATCGTTACTTAAGTGTCAGAAGCGATTCTCAGAGTGACCATGGTGTATGTAGTCTTTTGACTTGAAATCACTACGGTTCCATACATGAGAAGTTATATGTTTTAATGTCAAACGTCGCTTGTAATAAGGTGATTATAAAGTCGACTATTGGATATACTACAAATCATGTGGAAGATTGTGAGTGACTTAGATAGGATTTGTCCCTCTTACATAACGGAAGCGATATCTATGGGCTCCTTGATTGAGTGGGACTGCAAAATGCATGGCCATGCTCAAATAAATCAATATGCGATATTGAGCTCATTTGTTTTAGTAAGTCTACTCGGATATCAAGAAACCAAACATTGAACTATACAAGAGTGACACGCACTATACCTTGTGGTCAATTAAGATATCTGGATAAAAGGATTAGACTACATGGTAACATTGGTCAATGATAGTTTATGTCTAAACATTCCTGTTATTGGAGTAGCAGTTATGTATTGCTAGATACCTCTCACTGTTTGTACTACTAGAGTATGATTTTCGTATTATTGTCAACGTAACGGGAACCTACAGGGTCACACACTTAGAATGGATCGAAATTGGGATTTAAATTCATAAGATGAATTTAATTGGGGATCCAAGTTAGACTTGGACTCCTGACTTTGGTTGGACATTTAATTAGATTAAATGGGACTAAAGTTCAAAGGCCCACACACGAATCTGAACCAGGTCAGATTGAGTCCAACATCTTCATTACTCTCTTAGGGTTAATTTTCTGCAGCTATATATATGATAAGTATCTGTGGAAAAAGGACACATGAGAAAACCCTAGTCGTCACAGAAATTATGAGAGAGAGAGATTGTGAGGAACAACCCCCTCCCGCAGCTAACACCGCGGCATGAGGGAATGCTTGATTTGATCAGTTCGTGTGGATACCGTAAAGGGACAATAATATTGCAGTGTTGTGATTGAAATTAATTGGAGGCAGCAAATCCATCTTCAAGGTATAACTCCTAAACAAGATTTATGGTTTTCGCATGGATCCATGGATAGGTTTCGATATTTCTTTGTAATTTTTTCACTGTGTATTTGATCTGAGACTGCCATCGAAAACTAACACCAGGTTCACGCTCAAACAGTGCATGATTAGATCTTTGGAGATGCTTGACATGTCAGACATGGTCCAAGTGAACAAGGCTTGGTTCCCCCTTATGCAAGCAACGAGTCGCACTTTGACTTGGTGGAGTAGGGCCTTGCTTATCCGAAAATATTTAGTCTGATACATTTTAGAGAAGGAGATTTCATCTAGTTTATCTACGCACTAGAAGTTAACTAGACCCTTTTCTTGTGGGTGTTCCATGGTGTCAAGGGGGATAACTGAGCTCCCCATTGTACAGGTGTAACACGCTCGTGCTACCTCTTGGATTCCTTTAACTTATCCTACCCCTACTGATGTTGGGAATATCATCTTCATAAAGAAGGCTTAGGCAACCGTATGAAGGACCGCTAGGCCAGGATGGCTAAGGATGGTATTATAGGTGGCTTTCATGTTGGCAACCATGAACCGAGTGCTTCCGTTCGAGTGGCTGAAGCCTTCTGTATAGTCACTTCAAGGATGACTATTCCTTCAATCTGAACTGGGGCTTCGGAGAATCCGTGAAGGGTGTACCCAGTGGGTTTGAGAACTCTCGTGATAGTTTGAGACCCTCGAATGTATCCATAAATAGGATGTTCACCGAGCTGTCATTATCTAGTAAGACGCAATGCACCGCATGATTTGCCATGCAGATCCTGATCACAAGCGCATCACAGTGAGGTGTTCGAACACCTTTGAGATGCTTGTCTGAGAAAGTGATTGGAACCCTAGAGCCCTTAGGAGGGGTGTAACACCCTAGATTTTTAAGTGATGTTTTTGAGATTTATAAATGAATTAAAATGATTTTTTGTGAATTAATAAATATTTTTTTGTGAAATTTATCTTTTGACACGTGCAAAACATGTGCAAATATTTTCTTGGAAAGTTTAAAGTCTGAAATTATTTTGGGAAAGCCTATTATTTATTAGAAGGGATTGTTTATGATTTTTGTGAATTTTTCTGATATTTATTTGGCTTATTTGCAAATATTACAAAATAGGGGCTTTTGTGCAAAATTACCACTTGGAGTAAAAACTCCAGATTTTTAGATTTTTAGGCTAAGAATGATGGCTAGTCAACTTAGAGGTAAAGAGTTTACTTTTTGTTTTAATAGATTTGGGTTATTTCGCAAATTTCTTAAAGAATGGTCTTTTTGCAAAATTGCCAGTTAGAGGCAAAATTACAAATTTTGTTTTCTGGGTTTACAAGCAGTGTCGGCCAAGATTAGATTAGTTATTTTTATTTTTAAATATAAATTGAATTGGTTAATCTAATTTTCAAGTATAAGGATTTATATATGTAAAGATATATTCAAAGGGGAGATTTTGCAAAACCTTTTCAAAACCCTAATACCCTATTGCCGGCCTATTAAAGGAGTGGTGCATCCATCTCTTTGCTGCATTACACAAAGGGTTTTCTTTATTATTGATTTCTTGGAGTTTCAAAGAGAGAATCTTGGTTTTCTTGCGAAAGGAATGACTTTTCTTATTCTCTTTATTATTTCGGTTGATTCTTCAATAAGGTGAGTGATATATATTTATTTTGGTACAATTCTAAGCATGCTGTATGTGATGATTTGTCTATTAGAAAGAATGTTAGGGGATTGTATGATGATATAATGATTTTTGATGAATGTATGAATAAAAATTGAATCTTTTCATGAAAACTATGCTATTGATAATAAAAACCCAAAGTAGATGACTTGAGATTCTTGATAACCTAATAGAAATCATTAGTAGGTTGGTCTCTTTTATATTATTGTTGATTTGATTACACATATTGGGTTTGTATGATGTTATTGCAAAAGTGAACAAAAATTGTTCTTTACTGTGTATGAAAAGACAAACACTTTGTTTTGATGTTTGGATGAAAAGAACTTGATTAATACATGTTGTATTCACCTATAATCATTGGCAAACTATTGTAAATGGCTGTACGTATGTTTAACCAATTGCAAGAGGGGTTTTGGATCAAAAAGATCGAGTTTTGAAGTGAAAAAGGGATTTCTTGATTTCGGGTCTAAAGGGGTATGGCTGAAATTGGGGTTATGTGATTTTTGTGATGTTTTCATGTCGGATTTGAGTTGTTTTAATACTGAGATGGTTTTGACCAATATATTACCTATATATGATGTTTTCTTGATGGTCTACTGATGCTTATAACACACACACACACACACACACACACACACACACACACACACACATATATATATATATTCATCTACTATTTTGAGGAAATTTGTCAAAATTTACACTTTTATGATCTTCATGTGGTTTTTATTTGTTCTATATACTCCAGTATGTTATATAAGTTGTATTTGATCATCTCATGTACTTTATTTTTAAAATTTATGATTTTACAAAGAATAAACAAAGTATCAATGGAAAGGTGCATGGATATTAAAGCAGTCGATTTTTTGAATTGTCGGTCGACTGTCAATTTTTTGAACTAAAATGACAGTCAACTGGCAATTAATTGATTTTGGGATTTTTGCATGTCGGTCGACCGTTGCATTTTGAACTGATTTTGGTGGTCGACTGTCAGCTATTTTGCTGATTGGTTTTGTTGAGTTTTCTTCATTTTTCTTGAACAATTATTTCTTAGATATTATGAATTATTGATCTACTGTTTTAGATGATGTTTTTACTACAGATTACAGTATTTTTAAGAGAATTACATTTTTGATTATAATAGAATTTAAATTGTGTTATATGACTTTATTAAATGAAAGATATATGGTTTTCGAAGAAATTGAAATTTTGTGATATTCTATGACTTCAAAATATGAGTTTCAGGTAATAGATTTAATACTTTATCTCAATTCTGGAAATTGTGAGTATATTAAAGGAATTTGGATTTGTGGATTTTAAAGAAGTTTTCTCAATGTGAGAGTATTAATAATGGAATTGTGAGTTTTTATGAAAGATTTTGTGTTGATGGTTGAGTTGTGAGTCTCTAGAGGGTGTGTGGGACCCTAGATATTGGCAGCTGAGATTTTATGGTTTGGGCAGTTGTGGTTCTTATTGTTGATCCGTTGAGTTAAGTCCGGTAGGGTACACCGACTCTAGGAGATTCGTAATTAATTAATTAACTTAATAAATATAAGGACAGACACTAGAATGGTGATATGATGAAATGAGGGAAAACGTGAGTTATGGACTACAGAATGATCCGAGGAGTGAGATAATCTCCAGTATTCCGAGACGATGGCTGAAATAGGCCACAGAATGATCCAACGTGCATGGGATTGATCTCCAGTATTCCAAGGACGAGAGCGACGCTCATGGGATGTTTGTGCAATGAGGTTTCATGAATGATCTGCAGAGTGAGGCATTCCCTAGTATTCCGGGACGATGGTGAAATAGGCCACAGAATGATTCACGTGAGTGAGATTGGTCTCAAGTATTCCAAGGGCGAGAACCAATACTTGTAAAATGTCTAAATCTCGTAGTAGTCATTATAGTAGAATAGTTGCATAACATGGGATCGGACCCTATAAAGTGGAGAACGATAAGGGCTTGCACCGGACCTATGTAGTATGGAATGCATAGAATCCGACAAGTATGCATTAGAGAGTCATCATATTGCATTTGTATTTTCTTGACTTGGTTTTATGCATGTACATTTTCTGTTTTCTTACACTTGACACTTAGCTTAGTTTCACTTGATGTTTTCATATTTTATTTATTGTTATTTCACATTCCATTTGTTACTACAGCTTATATGTGTTGTTTATGACTTTATTCTTTATGTTTTATTCATGTTGTATTTCTTTTGATGTCACTTATACCGTTATGACTGACCCCTGTAGTTTTGGGGGTGGGGTTATCTCTAGCCTCATGTTTTACAGGTAGGTACCCTTAGCTTGGGATTTGGATGCATGTGGTAGAATGATAATGTGGCATATGTTAACTGTAAAAGAGTGTGTTGTAAAAGAAAGAAATTGTAATTCAAGGTTTTTAATTTTCCGCTGTGCTTTGTAAAGAATTGATGTAATAAAATTTGAAAAATTTATCTATGTTTTGGCTATGTTTACTATTACATTGAGGTTAATGCTGGGAATTGTACCACGTATGTCTGAGATATCATATTGAAAATTCGGGACGCTACAGAGATTGGTATCAGAGCATGCTTCGATCATAATGAGTATAAAAATAAACCTAGGTGTGGACATTAGAGCGTGAGTACCTAGGTGTGGACATTAGAGTGTGAGTATCACATAGAATTAAAAGAAGATGTTATGGTTTGGGATATGGTTGAGGTTTTGTCAGGGGGGTATTGATGTGAATGTGAATTGTGTTGTGATGCTCTAACTTTTCCCTCATTTTACAGTATTAAGTATAATGACAGGGCCTAGGACCAGGAATGGTGGAACTGGTGATGGGCCTGAGAGTTCCCGTGGGGTTGGACTTGATCTTGAGTCTGAAGTTGCCTGGTTGTATCAGACCTTGAATGCATTCATGGCAGCAACATGGCTCAAAATCATGGGGCTGGACCAGTATTTGTTAATGCTGATCCAATTAAGTAGGTTGAGTCCTTCAAGTTGATGAAGCCGCCTGTTTTTGAGGGGCAGTCTGATCCAAATGTGGCTGATGATTGGATTAGACAGATGAAGACGGTCTTCGAAGTCTTGAAAATCCCAGTGGTTAATAAGGTGAAATTGGCTACGATGTAGTTAGAGAAAAATGCTGGCGTCTGGTGGCAGTCAGTGAGAAGGACTTTTAGGGATCAACAGGTGACTTGGGAAGCTTTTCATTGGAATTTAGGGACCGTTTCTTTCCTCTGGATGTTCAAGAGAAGAAGGCAACGAAATTCTTGAATCTACAGCAAGACTGCATGTCAGTGCGTGAATATGAGACTAAGTTCACCCAACTGTCAAGGTATGCACTAGAGCTGATTGCTGATGAAGCGAAGAAGGCCAAGAAATTTGAGCAGGGCTTGAGGCCAAATTTGAGGTCACGGATGATACCGTTGGGCATCAGGAGGTTTGATAAGCTGGTCAGGAGGTCAGCAATGATAAAGGAAGATATGGACTAGTTCCAGAAGAAGCAGGAGACCTAGAATAGGAACAAGAGGCCAACAGCAACAAGTCAGAGTGGGAAGAAGTTTCCAGTAAAGTAAGGCAGGTTCAGTAAGCCAGAGCAGAAGGCACCCGCAGCTCAAGGGGTGACTTGTTACTACTGTAAGGAGGTAGGTCACTTCAAGTCATAATGTCCTAAACTGGTAAACCAGACTTGTTCCCAGTGTGGGCGAGAGGGGCATACAAAGCTTTTCTGCCTGCAACTCAAGAAGGAAGGTGCAGGCGGAAGCAAATTTCAAAGGCAGGGGCGAGTGTTCGCATTAACTTTGAAGGATGTAGGTAACTCAGAGGATGTGATCCAGGGTATGCAAGAATTTTAAAATTCATTTATTTGATGTATTAAGTAAAACTTTGTTTAAGAATAAGTTGGAGATGTGAGTATCATTCTTCATGTAACAGGATTTGTTTTGGTTAACGAAATAAAAGTAAAAGTTTTATTTGATACTGGTTCTTCGCATACATTTGTGTCGCCCAATTTTGCTAAAGTTTTAGGTGTGAAACCTAATGTATTTCCAGGCAGAGTCTTGTCGGTGGCAACACCATCGGGGGAAGACTTGATTGCTGATCGATAGTATGAGGGCTGTGATATCAAGATTGGTGGGAGATTATTTGGCATTGATCTCATTGAAGTGAAAGTCTTGGGTGTGGATGTGATCGTGGGCATTGATTGGATGGCAATATATGATGCCACAATTGAATGCAAGAAGAAAGAGGTGTTGGTGAAAGCACTAGGAGGTCCTGCAGTGACTTTTCAAGGGAAGAAGAAGGACCCGAAAGTGACTGCAATGGTATCTAAGTTGATGATTCCAGATGAAGTCAGATGCATCCCAGTGGTCAGGGATTTTCCTACAGTATTCTTGGAAGATTTACTGCAATTGTCACCGCAACGAGATGTTGAGTTCTGCATTAATGTTCAGCCGGGGAGTGCTCCGATTTGTAAGGCTCCGTACAGGATGACACCTGTAGAGCAAGATAAGGTTAAGAAGCAGATTGAGGAATTGCGGAGTAAGGATTTTATCAGGCCAAATTCTGTGCCGTGGGGAGCACCAGTGTTGTTAGTGCAGAAGAAGGATGGGTCAATAAGGATGTGCATTGACTATCGGGTGTTGAAAAGGGTGACTATTCAGAACAAGTATCCGCTTCCTTGGATTGCTAATTTGTTTGATAGGCTTCAGGGAGCAGCGGTATTTTTGAAGATTGATATGCGGCCAGGGTATCATCAGGTTCGAGCTAAGGAGGAAGATGTGAGTAAAATAGCTTTCAGAACTCGTCATGGGCTCTATGAGTTTTTGGTAATGCCATTCGGAGTGACGATTGCGTCGGTAGTATTCATGGATACCATGAATAAGATTTTGCGGCCATTTATTGATTCCTTCGTGGTGGTTTTCATAGATGATATTCTGGTGTATTCGAAGTCAGAGGAAGAGCACTCTAAGCACTTAGCAGAGGTATTGAAGAAGTTGCAGGAGCATAGCTTGTACGCCAAGCTGTCGAATTGTGAGTTTTGGCAGTTTTAGATAGCTTTCCATAGTTATATCCTTTCTAAGGAGGGAGTGGCCACTAATCCTCAAAATGTTGATGCAGTGAAGAATTGGCCCAGGCCAACGTCAGTGAAGGAAGTCAGGAGTTTCTTAGGTTTGGCTGGGTACTACAGTAGATTCATTCAGGGTTATGCACAGATTGAAGTTCCTTTGACAGGGTTAACTCGAAGAATGTGGCATTCACTTGGACTGATAAGTGTGAGGTGAGTTTACTTGAGCTAAAGGAGAGTTTGACGATTGCGCCTATCTTAGCTTTGCCACAAGCTGTAAAGGATTATGATATCTTCAGTGATGCATCTCTCAGAGGTTTGGGGTGTGTCTTGATGCAAGAAGGCAAGGTTATTGCATATGGTTCGAGGCAGTTGCGTCCACATGAGAAGAACTATCCGATGCATAATTTGGAGTTAGCAGCTATCATCTTTTCCTTGAAGCAGTGGAGGCATTATGTATATGGAGAGAATGTCAACATGTATACCGACAAGAAGAGCCTGAAGTATATTTATCAGCAGAAGGATCTAAATCTTCGGCAGAGAAGGTAGTTGGAAGTGTTGGAAGACATTATTCCTGAGATTAAGTATCATCCAGGCAAGGTGAACGTGGTGGCTGATGGGCTTAGTCGGTAGAGCAGTTTGTCGAGTTTGATCACTACTCAGAGGGATTTGACAGCGGAGTTTGATCGGGCAGTATCGAGGTGGTATTACAGGGTTTGGGAGCATCTTTGGCTCAGTTGAGGTTACAGCCTTCTTTGAGAGAGCAGATTATGGAAGGTCAGAAATTAGATGCAAATATTCAGAGGATATTGCAGCAGGTTTCCGAAGGCAAGTTATCAGAGTTCCGTGTCCAAGATGGAATTCTATGGTTGGGTGAGAGATTGTGTGTTCTGGAGAATGCAGATCTGAGAGAGAGTATCTTGCAGGAGGCACACAGTACCTTGTTGTCAGTACATCTTGGAGGCACAACAATGTACAAGGACATCAAACAACACTTTTAGTGGTCTGGTATGAAGAGAGATGTAGTAGACTTTGTGGCAAAGTGTCTGACTTTCCAGCAGATCATAGTAGAGAATCAGAGGCCTGGAGGTTTGTTACAGCCTTTTCCTATTCCGAAAAGAATATTAGCATGGATTTTATCACAGGGTTGTCGAGGAGTCCGAAGGGCAATGACTCAATTTGGGTTGTTGTGGACAGTTTAACTAAATCAGCTCACTTTTTGTCCATGAAGATTATTTGGTCATTGGAGAAATTGGCAGAGCTACACATAGATGAGATTGTGAGACTTCATGGAGTTCCTATGTTGATTGTTTCTGACAGGGATGCGGGGTTCACTTCGAGGTTTTGGAAGGGTTTGCAAGCAGCTTTGGGTACCAGAACTGATTTCAGTACCACTTTTCATCCGTAGACCGATGGTCAGACTGAAAGGGTGAATCGGGTATTGGAGGATATGCTGAGGACTTGTGTTATGGATTTTGGTGGCAATTGGGAGAGATGCTTGACATTGGTTGATTTTGCTTATAACAATAGTTACCAAGCGAGTATCGGGATGGCTCTGTATGAAGCTCTGTACGGGAGGAAGTGTCGGACACCTGTTTGTTGGTATGAAGTTGGTGAGAGGCAAATGTTTGGCCCTGAGATTGTGCAGCAGACATCGAAGAAGATTGTGTTGATTCGTAAGAGGTTGGTCGAGGCTCAAAGTCGGCAGAAGAGTTATGCAAACACTCGACGAAGGGACTTGGAGTTTAAGGTTGGGGATGCAGTTTTTCTCAAGGTGTCTCCGACTAAATGAGTGATTAGGTTTGGAAAGGGAGGCAAGTTGGCGCCAAGGTACTTTGGGCCATACGGGATTTTGGGGCGGATGGGTAAAACGGCATATAAGTTAGAGCTACCGGAGGAATTGGCACAGGTGCATGATGTGTTCCATGTGTTGATGTTGAGGAAGTATGTGCCGGATCAGAGTCATCAGTTGGTGGAAGTGCCTGAAGGTCTACATCTGAACTTGAGTTACAAGGAGCAGTCTGTAGAGATTGTTGATCGTAGGGAGAAGGTGTTGAGGAATAAGGTGATACATATTGTCAAGGTATTGTGGTGGAACCAGCAGTTCGAGGAAGCTACTTAGGAGTTGGAGGATCGCATGCAGAAAAATTTTCCGGAGCTTTTTGTATGATTGTATTCTTTTGATTAAATTGTATTTCTCTTGTATGACTATATTCATTAAACTATATTTCCATTTAAGAGATTTCATTTTCTTTTGCTTATATTGTTTGGTCCCTAATAGTAGTAGTTCTGGGGACAGAACTATTCTAAGGAGGGAGTGATGTAACACCCTAGATTTTTAAATAATGTTTTTGAGATTTATAAATGAATTAAAATGATTTTTTGGTGAATTAATAAACATTTTTTTGTGAAATTTAACTTTTTACACGTGCAAAATACGTGCAAAAATTTTCTTGGGAAGTTCAAAGTCTGAAATTATTTTGGGGAAACCTATTATTTATTAGGGATTATTTATGAATTTTCTGGATTTTTCTGATATTTATTTGGCTTATTTGCTAATATTACAAAAATATGGGCATTTGTGCAAAATTACCACTTGGAGTAAAAACTCTAGATTTTCAGATTTTTAGGCTGAGCATGATGGCTAGTCAACTCAGAGGTAAAGAGTTTACCTTTTGTTTTAATAGATTTGGGTTATATTGCAAATTTATTAATGAAAAGTCTTTTTGCAAAATTGCCACTTAGAAGCAAAATTACAAATTTTGTTTTCTGGGTTTACAAGCAGTGCCAGCCAAGATTAGATCAGTTATTTTTTTTTAAAAAATCTAAATTGAATTGGTTAATCTAATTTCCACGTATAAGGATTTATATATGTAAAGATATATTCAAAGGGGATATTTTGCAAAACCTATTCAAAACCTTAATACCCTATTGCCGGCCTATTAAAGGAGTGGTGCAGCTGTCTCTTTGCTGCATTAGACAAAGGGTTTTATTTATTATTTATTTCTTGGAGTTTCGAAGTGAGAATTTTGGTTTTCTTGCGAAAGGAATGACTTTTCTTATTCTCTTTATTATTTCGGTTGATTCATCAATAAGGTGAGTGACATATATTTGTTTTCGTACTGTGCTAAGCATTCAGTATGTGTTGATTTGTCTATTAGAAATCATGTTAGGGGATTGTATGATGATATAATGAATTTTGATGGATGTAAGAATAAAAATTGAATATTTTCATGAAAACTATGCTATTGATTAAAAAAATCCCCAAAGTAGATGACTTGAGATTGTTGAGAACCTAATAGAAATCATTAGTAGGTTGCTCTCTTTCATATTATTGCTGATTTGATTACACATATTGGGTTTGTATGATGTTATTGCAAAAGTGAACAAAAATTGCTCTTTACTGTGTATATATAGACATACATTATGTTTTGATGTTTAGATGAAAAGAACTTGATTAATACAAGAACTTATTTAATCAATTGCAAGAGGGGTTTTGGATAAAAAAAGATACACACACATACACACACACACACACACACACATATATATATTCATTTACTGTTTTGAAGAAATTTGTCAAAAGTTACTCTTTTATGATCTTGAAGTGGTTTTGATTTGTTCTCTAATCTCCAGTATGTTATACAAGTTGTATTTGATCATCTCAAAAGTTTATTTTTCAATTTATGATTTTACAAAGAATAAACGAAGTACCAGTAAAAAGGTGCACGAATATTAAAGCTGTCGATTTTTTGGATTGTCGGTCGACTGTCAATTTTTTGTACTAAAATGACAGTCGACTATCAAATAATTGATTTTGGGATTTTTGCATGTCGGTCAACCGTCGCGTTTTGAACAGATTTTGGCGGTCGATTGTCAGCTGTTTTGCTGATTGGTTTTGCTTTCTTCGTTTTTCTTGAACGATTAATTCTTTGATATTATAAATTATTGATCTACTGTTTTAGATGATGTTTTTACTACAGATTACAGTATTTTACAGAGAATTACATTTTTGATTATAATAGAATTTAAATTGTGTTCTATGACTTTATTAAATGAAAGATATATGGTTTTCGAAGAAATTTATGTTTTGTGATATTCTACAACATCAAAATATGATTTTCAGATATTTACTAGATTTAATACTTTATCTCAATTCTGGAAATTGTGAGTATATTAAAGAAATTTGGATTTGTTGATTTTTAAGAAGTTTTCTTAATGTGAGAGTATTGATAATGGAATTGAGAGTTTTTATGAAAGATTTTGTGTTGATGGTTGAGTTGTGAGTCTTTAAAGGGTGTGTGGGACCCTAGATACTAGCAGTTGAGATTTTGTGGTTTGGCTAGTTGTGGTTTTGATTGTTGATCTGTTGAGTTAAGTCCGGTAGGGTACACCAACTCTAGGAGATTCATAATTAATTAATTAATTAACTTAAGAAATATAAGGACATACACTAGAATGGTGATATGATGAAATGAGGGCAAACGTGAGTTATGGACTCCAGAATGATCCGAGGAGTGAGATCCCCAGTATTCCAGGACGATGGCTTAAATGGGCTACAGAATGATCCAACATGAGTGGGATTGATCTCCAGTATTCCAAGGACGAGAGCGACGCTCATGGGATGTTTGTAAAATGAGGGTTCCAGGATGACCTGCGGAGAGGGGCATTCTCCAGTATTTCTAGACGATGGATGAAATAGGCCACAGAATGATCCGCGTGAGTGGGACTGGTTTTCCGTATTCCAAGGGCGAGAACCGATACTAGCAAAATGTCTAAATCTCGTAGTAGTCATTGTAGTAGAATAGTTGCATAACGTGGGATCGAACCCTATAAATTGGAGAACGATAAGGGCTTGCACCAGACCTATGTAGTATGGAATGCATAGAATCCGACAAGTTTGCATTAGAGAGTCATCATATTGAGTTTGTGTTTTCTTGACTTGGTTTTATGCATCTGTGTTTTCTGTTTTCTTACACTTGACACTTAGCTTAGTTTCACTTAATGTTTTCATGTTTTATTTATTTTTATTTCATATTCCATTTGTTACTACAGCTTATATGTGTTGCTTATGACTTTATTCTTTATGTTTTATTCATGTTGTATTTCTTTTGATGTCACTCACACCATTATGGCTGACCCCTGTAGTTTAGGGGTTTAGGGTTATCTCTAGCCCCATGTTTTACATGTAGGTACATATAGCTTGGAATTTGGATGCATGCAGTAGAATGATAATGTTGCTTATGTAAATTGTAAAAGAATGTGTTGTAAAATAAAGAAATTGTAATTCAAGGTGTTTAATTTTCCGCCGTGCTTTGTAAAGAATTGATGTAATAAAAGCTGTAAAATTTATTTGTGTTTTCTCTATGTTTACTATTACATTGAGGTTGATGCTGGAAATTGTATCACGTATTTCTGCGATATCATATTGGAAATTCGGAGCACTACAAGGGGGGATATTGTGCAATGAGTTTACTTCTCAGAGAAAGGCCTTCCTGGAGGAATCAGACTCTTTCCCTACTGGTCCCCCATGGATGGAGTGGTAAATCGCCATACATCCCTAGTCTTGGGACTCAGGAGGCTTTTCTGGATGTTTATTACCGGACTGGAGGAGGCTCGATGTCGTTCCTTTGGGTAAACTTGGATAGCTAACCCCGTCAACCACAACTTCAAGCTCTTCCATGAGGGCTCGGTAGTCTTCGGTGAGGTGTCCATGATCTCTGTGAAAAACGCACCATTTGTTCCCATCCCTTCTCCTGCTTGGAATGCTCATCTTAGCGGGAGGCTGAAGGGGTCTGTCATTCTCCACTTCCATGAGGACCACGAAGATGCTGAAGGAGTCTGTCATTCTCCACTTCCAAGAGTACTTTTTCTGGTTGTTTTAATAATAAAATTTTAATTTAATTATACTATATTTTTTGTTTTAATACATGATGCGATCGTATAACTCTAATTTAGGGCTTTATTTACATACGTGAGATGTAATTATCTATGTACCGTCCATGTTTAGTGTTTACCCCATAGTGCGATTTGATGACTCTCTTCTCCGAAGTTCACTAAATTTCTTGCCTAATTGCTTTCTTCTTGTACAAATATATTTTCAATTGTGAATTTTTTTTGGAATTGTGAGATGTAAAAAAATTATCTTCCTTTTCAAGTTTACAACCGAGGTTATTAACAATAAATAAAAAATATTATAAATGAAATGAATACTTTTTAATTCTGTCTCTCTCTCCCCTAACCCAAATACATGATTAGTGATGTCACTTTGCAATTTTTGATCCTTCATTCAGTACTTCCGAACCGATTTTCAAAAATCAATGAAGACAAAAATTACATCTCCATTAAATTTCCATTAATGAGCAAAAAAATTAAAAAAAAATGACATAGGTTATAGATTGTTAAAGGTAAGGGTAGGGTTAGGGTTAGGGTTGTAGGGTAAAGTATCTGTTTTGATTCTTCAACCAAAAGACTCTGATTTATTGGAGAGAACGGGTTAAGTAACTCCAGCACCCATTATTAAAGACTGCGATAAGCGAAGATAAGTACAGTGGAGAGATAGTTAACTGAAAATTGATAAAATAAGATATCATCACAATTTGAAAATATAAAAAATGCAAAAAAAAAATTCTTCACCCTCTTCATAACCACCCACCCTCCCCCCCAAAAAAAATTTACAAAAGGCAAGTTCAAGTCAGTGAGTCCAAATTTGGCAAAAACTAAAGCCGTTGTTTCAAACAACGTCCTAGGTTAGAAGAAGTCATTGTTTGAAACAACATCTTTAGTTTGTTGAAAAATACAAAATCAAGTCAGATTGCTAGAGTTTTTTCTCAAATTTCAACTAACCTGAAGCCGTTGTTTCGAACAATGACCTATGTTATAAGAAGTCGTTGTTTGAAACAACGGCTTCCGTTGGTTCAAAAAGCCAAATTCAAGTCAGAGAGCAAGAGTTTTTGTTTAAATTTCAACTAAGCTTAAGCCGTTGTTTCAAACAATGACCTTGGTTAGAATAATTCGTTGTTTGGAACAACGGCTACAGTTGGTTCAAAAAGGAAAATCAAGTCAGAGAGAAAGATTTTTTTTCTCAAATTTCAACTAAGCTTAAGTCGTTGTTTTAAAAGGCAAATTTAAGTCAGGGTGCAAGGGTTCCTGCTCAAATTTTGGTTAAGTTTAAGCCGTTGTTTCAAACAACGGACTAAGTTAAATATTTCAAACAAAAAAAAAATACAACTTCATCAACATCAACATCAGCTGCTGCAACCTTCATAAAAAAAAATCTTAGCTAATAAGAATAACAATAATCTCAACTAACAACAATAACAATAACAATAACAAAAAAAAATTCTCAACTAACAACAATAAAAATAACAACAACAAAAAATAAATCCCAACTAACAACAATAACACTAACAATAACAATAATAACTTCATCTTATCTAAAACACAAACTTCACATTACAAATTATAATTCAGTAACACAAAGGTGAACTTCTTCAACCTAACTCGGAGTGTAGTGTTGTGGCTATTTCCTCTTCCGAACCGGTTGTCGGTGAGAACACTCAACTTGGGTCAATTGTGATGCGTCGGTGATTTGTTCTTGCTCCTTTTCTTCTTCATCATCGTCTTATTGTTGGTGCTCGTCTTGTGGTGGAGCTTGTTGTTGTTGTTTTCCGGAGCATTGTGGCCTACTAATCACAATCTTACGTCGAGACAAACATACCGTCGTAATTAGGTAATGGTTCAAGTGAGACTCTACATGGACTAAGTATCTTACGAGCAAAAGCTTTCATGCTCTCTGCGGCATTACTCGAAAGTACACGAGCACATTTCTTTGCAATATCCCATGAATCTATATAATAAAACACAAAGAAAGCTATCAAGTGGCTCTCCTTCAATTCCCCCAAAATCAAAGGCCCAGATCTAATCTCACAAAAACATTTCTCCCCCCCAAAAGTTTTCCCCCAAAACTCAAATTCAAATTCCCCCCCAAAACAACTCCCTTATTTATTTAATTATCTCTCTCTCTCTCTCTCTCTCTCTCTATATATATATATATATATATACACTTATGGAAACATGGACTTTTATTTACAACTAATTATTGTCATACTATTCAAACCTGAACTACATAATTGTTGATTTACTGTTTACAAGGCTTTGCATATATTGTATCGTTCTAAAGACGTGTCGTAGGCACGTGCCCACGGGAAAATCTAGTTATCTACCTAAAACACAATAGAAAGTATAGTAGACACAATCTCAAGAAAAACGTATAAATTTAAGAACATATTATCCAAATACGAAAATGCCAAACTAATTTGACTCACCAGCAAACCATATAGTGATGCCTTCGGTTGGTAAATCGGTTAGGACGAAAAATGCGCTGGTGGTGGTCCAATCTCTCTCGCCAGAATCGGTACTTGAATCTCCATTGGTACGTTGGTCTGCGGATATATGTATAATCGTGTTATTAGCCAGAACTGTGTCATGTAGAGGTCATGCGGCTGGCCTTCGTATCTCTCGACGTCTTCAAGTACCAAGTAAAACCTCCACTCATTCCACAATGCCACAAGAGCTCGGTGGAATCCTGCACAGTCATGATTGGGCATACGACCCATCCCTCTAACAGTGTGTAACTCAAAGTCATACGAGCGGTTGACGAGAATGTTTTGCTGCGGACCAAATAGGCAAAGGACTCTATCCGAAAAGTAATTCTCCACCGTACCAAAGTTGACGAGTGAGGCTCTCATCAACCATTGTTGTGAACCAGCCATACCCGCTAGTGGTAGTCTTTGCACATGATCGGGGGTATACGACTCCCAAATGAAAAACTCATGTCACAGTTGGTCGAGGTCTCTGTAGTATGTTAGAACACCACGTGGGTTGTCTTTATAGCTGTGATTTTCGACCCAATACACTGCTAAAGATGCCAACATTTTCTCGTTCAGTGCATCAGCCACCCAACTCTCCATCAATTTTGTAACACGGGGATGACCCTTGTGTAAACGTTCCCAACACCAAATATGTAATATGACCATCGGCCTCGTCATCTCAACTGAATCTAATGCACATGCACATAAAGTCTTGTACATGGTAGCTAATGTACAACTTTCCTAACTATACCAACCCGCTATGCTTAGGTTAGTGAACAACCATAGATACATCAGTGGGACGGTATCACCAGTGGAGTTTGGTAAGAGAACACCTCAAAGAACTAACACTAGGTAAGCCCTACTGTAGCACTGCACGTCATGGTCGCTCGAGTCATTGGTCAAGGAACTTTCAAATTGTTTTTTCAACCATGAAAGTCGGATTGATTATCCGTCAAAAATATCTTTGTCATTCTCATTCTCATCATCAAACTCCACATCGAGGATATCACAAACAACAAGTAATTTCTCATAGTTCATATGTTCCGTCACGGCCATCCCATCTATTGGAAGGTCAAAAATTCTGCCGACAGCTTGCAATGTGACCATCATCTTTCCCACCTGTAGATGGAAGGTGCGTGTCTCCGGCCTCCATCGCTCGACGATGGATGGAAACAATGCCCTATCCAGTTTTACATTACCCATCAAACCGACTCCATAGAAACGGCTTGGACTTAGTACTCGTGCAATGTCGCGTGCATACAGAAATTACACATCTTCATTGTCCCTCTCCACACTTCTTTGGATCTATGGAGACCTTGCAAAGTGAGTAAGTTCGAGGCCAAAGGTCTCGGACCGCGACATCCACCCGAAGATGACGCACCATCCTCGGCTGAAGAGGATGTTCGGCTACCAACCTACACCAACGTTTAAAATATTATTATTATACATACAATCTTACGTATAAAAAATTCACAACTAAAACTAATAATCTTCTTACTTGTGTGGATGCTTGGCCCCTACCACTACCAGACGACCTTGCAGAGCCTCTCGTTCTGATCTTTTATCTATAAAAAATAATACAATAATTCTCAATACATTATCCTTAATATAGATACGATAAAACATAAGTGAGCAAGACCACATAAACGGCAACAAAAAATTATAAAACTTTGGGAGTAGGTCGGATTCACAACACACAAACTAACGCAACTTGTAGAAGTGAGTTTCGATTTACGATTTGTGAGATACAGCCAAGTATCAGTGTCATAAAAGCGAAACAATATAAAGTGATACATGGCTGTATCTCACAAGCCGTGAGTCGAAACTCACTTCTACAAGTTATGTTAACTTGTGTGTTTGAATCCGACCTACAATTTTTTGTTGTCATTTGTGCGGTTTTCTATGGTTTCGTACTCAAAATATCCAAAATTACAGTTGTTATTTTAGTTGATGTTGTTTCATACGTGATAAAACCACACAACTAACAACCAAAATTTAAGAAACTTTGTGAGTAGGTCGAATTCATAACACACAAGTAAACGAAACTTGTAGAAGTGAGTTTCGACACCCAGTTTGCGAGATATGGCCATGTATCACTTTATTTCATTTTTTCGTGTATGCAAGTGATACATGGCCGTATCTTGCAAACCATGAGTTGAACTCAGTTCTATAAGTTGTGTTATCTTGTGTGTTATGAATCTGATGTACTCGCACAGTTTCGTAATTTTTTGTGGCCATTTGTGCGGTTTTATAAAAATCAAACAACAACTCCTCTTAAATTATAGCTGTCTTAGTTGTTGTTTGTTATTTATAAAACCGCACAACCGGCAACCAAAAATTACGAAACTTTGGGAGTAGGTTGGATTCACCATACACAAGCTAACGCAACTTGTAGAAGTGAGTTTTGACTCACGGTTTGCGAGATACGGCCATGTCTCACTTTCATACAAGAAAAACAAAATAAAGTGATACATAGCCGTATCTCTCAAACTGTCAGTCAAAACTCACTTCTACAAGTTGTGTTAGCTTGTGTGTTGTGAATTTGATCTGCTCACAGAGTTTCATGTTTTTTAGTTTTTGTATGTGTAGTTTTACAATTATCAAACAATAACAACTACAACTACTTATATAAATAACAACAACAGCTACATCTAAAATTCTACCATTTACAAACATCAAACAACTACATATATATAACTGCACATCACAAAAATAAATTTTAAAAAAATAACTTTTGCCATAATTGATTATGAATAGCAAGTAATGAAGGCCAATTATACAAAGATGATGTTTTCAATTGCCTTGCACAATGCGGAGTTATACATTATAGATGTTGTCGGCGATGTGTACGAATTTAAATGGTGAAGAAGGATTTCAAGTTGTGCTTGGGTTTCAAAGATTGGAGGTGGAGGAAGAGCAGGTTAGGGAGTTTTTTGAGGGAGTTTCACCGTCGGAGGAAGACAAGATTAGAGCTTAAGGAGGCTCGAGATGTTGGAGATCGGCATCGGGCATTCGGATGAAAGAGACGCATCGGGTTTCCGGAGGAGGAGGTAGCTTAGGAGAGGTCGGGGCTCAGAAGGGAGAGGTCAGGTTTCTGAAGGAGGGGGCATGATAGTTTGGATAGCGGGGGGAGGAGGAGGAGATGTAGTCGGGTTATTGGGTTTGGGGTTTTTGCTGGCTTCGGGAACGAGAGAGAGAGAGAGAGAGAGAGAGAGAGAGAGAGAGAGAGAGAGAGAGAGATTCGGAAGAGTGGGAGAAAGAACATGGAAGGAGAGTGAAAGGGGTATTTGGGGTGAAAACCCGAAAATACCTCGGAGGTTTAAGTGAAGAGGAGAGTGGGTTTGAGGGGGGGGGGGGGGGGGCTCTTGGTCGTTGTATCAAGATCCTCTTGATTCAATGGCGGGGGCTTGTGTTTGCAAGGGGCTGTGCAAACAAACCCGTTTGCAATGGAAGCCCAATATATATATATATATATATATATATATATATATATATATATATATTTCGATAAGTGATCTAATGAGAAACACTCTTAGATGAGAAACATGAGAAACAATACTTTAACCGTTAGATATAAGTGAAGTTCGATCAACCTGCTATAATTAAATTATACTAAGTTATGATTTAAGATCTTTTAAAAACCTGTTCTGATCTTTCTTTAGGTTTGGTTCCTATACTAGTTTTTTTAATTTTTAATTTTTCTGCTTTTTGCTGAAGACTTTAAGAGCCTTCTTGTTACGCCTCGCTTCCCAAAATACGGAATACGAATACGTAACGTAGGCCCAGCGAATGATGTAAACACCATCCATAAGTTGTACCAGACTAACTCAATAATATGCAACAACAACACAACCACGCAGGAAGAGATAATCACATGAATCAAGATAACTTCAATAAATAATGAAATAATCTAACAATAATAATATCCAACACAAGAAATCCAACAATTGGGAAAAACAAACTCCGGAAACATAAGCCCAAAACAAAAATACAAAGTCATAAAAATGTTGAAAGAAATAAGCTAGCAATAAATAAATTAAGCAGCGCAATCTTAGACTCCATCTCTAGAATCGTTGCTCACCAATACCTCTAGGGATTGATCCTTCAGTACCTGTAAAATCTTGATCTAAAAAGAAGAAAAAGAGTGCCCTTAGAGCAAGTCGTGGGAAGCAAGTAGAGAAAACAGAGGATAAAGAAAAGCATGTATATCAAACAAAAATGGACAGGATCAAAGTCAAAGAACAAAGCAAAGAGCAGGCAATAATATCAAAGGTTTATAATAATCAAGCATGTAATGAGTGATCTCAAGTCAAGTTCAATACAGAATCAAGTATGCAGGTTATTAATTATTTTATTAGCCTGTTTATTGCACGTACTACTGCATCCCATACTACAAGTTCGGCGCAAGCACACATCGAATGTTTTAGACTAATGGTGAATTCACGGTTTGTGTACTCGGTATCGAGATATCGAGATAACAAGATAAAGATTTCCATGTCAAGATTTCTCCTTCTTCCATGTCAAGATTTCTCCTCCTTCCATGTCAAGTGTTCAAGTGAGTAAGAAGGCCTTACCGAGTACATTTTCCGATCGTTCACTACCAAGTCTACCCATGATACCCCAGATTGTTATTAGTTTATTTTCATCCTATGTGAGCATGCAAAAAGGTGTCAATGTTGTATGGTATTAAGTGTGTCTAATTCTATGCATTACAGACAAATCATGAAGCAACCACATCATTTACACACAATTTACATAATCAGGACAGCATGACATTATTGTACTAAAACATGGATTACGGTCACTACGATATAGAAAATCTAAATCCTTCGAAAGTTCTAGAAATTAAACTTCCACACGGTTCCAGCAAATGGAAATAAGGCATATAAAAGATACAGGAATTAGGGTGAAAACTCTATTCTATTCAGGTTTTATGTTCAGACAGCATGCAATAAATTGTGTTCATCTATTTGTTTCAGGTCACAGAACTCATCAAATAAATCTATAAAAATTCTGGGGAATTCCTACACATGTCTAGGTTCAGCTAGATTTATTTCAGATTTTTCTTTTACTGTTAGCATGGTCAATTAAATTAAGAAACAGCAGGATACGCATGCATTTGTGAATCTGGAATATCTGACACAGCTGTACTAAAATGATGATATCTAATAGATTATACATCGAAATTCAAATCCGCAAAAAGAATAGTAAACTAGACATTAGAGGCTAAATTTCATGTTCAGAAAGTTATTTCAAATTATGGCAGTAGCATGGTTGAAAATCTGATTCAAAATGAAATAACTAGCAGTCCAGAATTTGTTTTAACATAAAAGGGGCAATAAATAAATCATGCAACCATATATTTCATGAAAATTGGTAATCAAAGTGATCCTAGGTGTCAACATGCATATTTCTATGTTTAAGATACAATTTCGCAGGCATGATATTAATTCATCAATCAAATTCAATCTAACGTGTATACAGTTCATCAACAAGTCTACAATGTGGATCTAGTTACTTTTTATGTAATGTACATATGCATGAAACAATAGGGACTAGGTTTTAGATCAAAGAGAACGGCACAATGTTAAGAGTATGTCTGGTTAGCTCGTGTAAACCCCTAATAAACTTAACAGAATTGTCAAATACAGCATGGTAAGGAAAATAACGGGATCTACTTGCAGAGATCAAATAAACTTAAACAAAACAAAATATTAGTTCAAGAAGAGACTTGCCTGTTAAATTGCATACTCAAATAATAAAGAATAACGGGATAAGAATCCCGGGCGACGATCCACAAGAACACGAGCGAGACACGTGCGAAGAAACCCAAGCAGTAACAACCAAACAGCCAATGTAGCCCACACCAGATCGGGGCAAAACGGAAAACACCAAACCCGGATCCACTAAGCCAAAACAGCAAACACCAAAAGTGACTAATCACCTCTCTTCTTCAACCCTTCGACACAGAGAGATAGAGAGAGAGAGAGAGGGAGAGACTCGGCGACACTGGTGGCTGGCGATGGCGTGGTTCTACGGCGGGACGACAACGACGTTGCGGTCGGGAAGCGACGGCAATAGCGAGACTCCGACGCGAGGGCAAGCTCTGTTTTCACTCGAAAAACAGGGGAAGACAACAACGGGGCTGAACGGGGCTGGCTGGCGACGAGAACACTAGGAGGGGGTCTCCAGAGGGTGTAGGGGGTGCACGGAAGGGGATCACGGTGGCATTGGGCAAGGACGGGGGGTTCGGCGATGGAGCAAAGGTGTTCGGTGATGGGTTTAGGTGGGTTGATGGTGAAGACGAGGATGGGGAAGATGGTCAAAGGGCGACGACGATGACGACGACGTTGCGGTCGGGAAGCGATGACAACGGCGAGACTCCGACGCGACGTGAACTCTGTTTTTGCTCGAAAATAGGGGAAGACGCCAACGGGGATAAACGGGGCTTGGACAGCGACGAGGAGCGGATGGGGATCAGCGGTGGATGAGAGGGGGTGCACGGAGGGGATCGACGAGGCAATGGACGAGGATGGTGGGTTTGGTGATGGAACAATGGGGTCGGTGATGGGTTTCGATGGCAAGGAACGAGGATGGGGAAGATGATCGGAGGGGCAATGAAGGAACGGTGAAGACGACGATGGTGGATGGTGGTGACGGTGGCAAGGTGATGGGTTTGGGCGGTTGGCGAAAACAGAGAGAGAGAGGAGAGATGATGGTCGGGGAGAGAGAGAGCGGCGGAGAGAGAGAGAGAGGAATAGAATATTAGGGTTTAATAAATATGGTATTTATAGGAGATTAGAAAATTGGGTTTTGAGTTGTGGTTTAGTGGATTTTAGGTATCGGTTTTGGCTCCAAAAAGATACGTACAAGTATAAAACAAAGAGATGAACACAAAGGAGAACAAATCAAACTCAAAATAGGAAGAGCGAAATTTTGCAATGAACTAAAGATAGCAAAATTTCAACCAAAAGAGCACAGAACGAACAAGAGTAAATAAAAGAACCCAAAAAAAACAAAAAATATAATATAACAAAGAAATTTAGATACAATAATCAAAAGAGAACAAAAATACAATAAAATCTAAAAATAGGAGTTACACTTCTACTTCTCTCTTTCTATTGCTCCCTCTCTACCATTTCCAACATCTTCAATCATGGGTCATGTTAAGTTGGGCTGCATCTGAAGAAACTTTCTAAATATCAATTTTTTATTCCTCGTTCAAAGACAGTTAGATTGGGGGATGGGGAATTCTAGTTCCTCAAAATGGTTAGGGGAAATGGGTTTCATCCATAACGACATACGTAATTGAGAATAATTGCAATAGCATGCAGCATAATTAAAAAGAAAGATAAATAAAGAATTGATTTTCTGTTGTAACATGTGAATCTCATCCAATAGAAGATCCTACAGCATCCATGCATTCAAACTCTTCTTTAATAGTTAAAATACTCTTCAATTAGAAGATGCTACAGCATTAGTTCAAATTGTCAAATTACAAAGTTTGATTTCAACCATTAAATGCTAATTTAAAGCTGATAAATTCCACTGGCTAGATCTATAGTTGAAAAAGAAGAATAAAGGGATTGGGTCAGGGCGATGAAGAAGAACTAGGAGCACTAACAGACATCAAAGTCGACGATGGGAACAACCCTGACATTTGCGAACGTCCACCAGTTGTATCATTGGGAGAGGGGAGCTAAGAATTGCAATCGGAGTCGGAGAGGTGGAGAGATAGGTGACACGTGGAAGGATTAGTGCGTTCAGAGAGCTGGACAGGGTTGAAACTTTCTCTTCATCTGTGGAAAAGGTGGCAAGGATTTGATTTGTTTTCTCGTTGCAGTGTAGGGTTAAGAAAAAAGAGTAATGCTTTAGCCACTACCAATTTCACTACCATTTTCCTTCACTATCTTAGGTGGCATACTCCTATTGGAGAGTTCTCCCATCTACTCTATCATTCCCTACCTTGGAATGTGCCACATAAGGTAGTGAAGAGAAATGTAGTGAAATTGGTAGTGGCTCTAGCATTACTCAAGAAAAAAAGGGTAAAGACCAAAGAGTGACTTTAAAAATTGGATTTTTTTTAATGTATGGTATCAGTTATAACTTAATTACTCTAGTTAATTATAGCCTTCCATCCAACTTCACTTATATCGAACAGTTAAAACCATTGTTTCTCATGTTTCACACATAAAAAGTATGTCTCATTGGATCACTCCTCATTTCTTCTGCCGATCAAGTTTTTATTTTGGAAAAAGGCAAAGTTAACTTTTAGTTGTAGTAAAACGTAAAATGGGAAAAAGTTGAGATATCCAACTCAAGATATCCATTGGGAGAAAAAAGGGAAAAAATAAGAGGAGTGAAGAGAGCGAGAGACAGAGAGGTTGGCGCTTTGAGAGAAGAGAATATCTTATGCCTAGACATTACTCAACCCCCCATGCCAACCTCTCCATCATCACCCCTCCCCCCCACTTCATTCCCCTGCACATGCCCAACACCCCCAAAAACGAAACCAGTTTCCACACCCACCCCCTCATCTTCCTAAACCAAATTCAAAACCAGTTTTTCTGCCAAACCCAAAATCCAACCTTTATCCCAAAACTCCTCGTCAAAACCCAAGATCCACACAAAAATGGAGCTGCGATGTATGAAGTGTGAACAGGGTGGCCATCTCGCAGTGGCGTGTAGAAAGTTTGGGTTCCATTGCTTCAATTGTAGGAAGTTTAGCCACAAGGTTCGTGACTGCCCTTTCTTTAATTGAATCGAAAACATGGAGGTCGAGATAATCCATAACTCAGATATAGCTGAAGAACTCCTAGCGCTGCATGCAAGCGCTTTCTTTACCTGGAACCAACCCCAAGTCTTCTCCGGCAACAAAACATGTTGAGTGCGCATTAAATTTCGAATGGGAAGCCAAGGATGGTGGTGGAATTTAAAGAAGGTGAGGGAGAGGTCTATCATGTCCAATTCCCCATAATGGAAAGTGCAGCAAAGGTGGTCGCAGAGGGGATGTTCTACTTCTCCGGCTTCGCAACTACCATCACATCATGGTCCATGGAAATATATAGCGAAGTTGAAATCCAAGCCAAGTGATAATGGTAAAAATTGCAGCAAATCAGGGTCGTACTGTTCCAACATAGATCATAAAGCTTTTACATGCATATTAGTCATAATGGGCCTCTTTAACAGGTCCGGACCTTCTTCAGGCTCATTTACAAGACGTGGGCCGCTCATAAGCCCATTAAAAGCGACTAGGCCCACTAGGAGAGACATCCAGTCTATGAGGGTTGTAAGTCAAATCTCTTATCCCCAGATAAAAGAATCTTATCTCTTAAGGGGGAGAATCAATAGGAGATAAAAGAATCTTATCTCTTAAGGGGGAGAATCAATAGGAGATAAAAGATTCATATCAATCTAATGGATCCATATCAATTTCGTAAACTGTTTCTCTGGCCTATAATATTCCTTCCCTTCCTCAGTCAGAAGGTAATCAATAAATTAGCAACTTTTCTCTCAAACTTTCTTTCTCTCCCTGGTTCTGACTTGAGCATCGAAGGGTCTGTCGCTGGGGTCGCCCCCGGTATTTCAGGTTTTTTGTAAATCCATCGATCGCATCAGCAACCGTCAGATTCAGCTCATGGTGTTCAATCAATGATCCAGATCTACTTTTGGGAGCTCTAACTACTTTTTACAGCGACGATCAAATATTAGATCTTTAGTAGTTTTCAGCAAAATATAAACTCTCTATCTATTTGCTCCCGCACCAAAATAAGCAGCAACACCAAGCTATGACTGGATCAATGTCTCCATGCTACCAATTCATATATGGAATGAAGCGTCCCTACAGTCTCCCCTGAAACCTTTTGCCAACTTGATCACAATGAGCAGAGAAATGAAGGAGGCCGAAACTCATTGTAACACCCCGGCCCCTAACTCAGAAAATTTAATATTTATTTATTTATTTACTTATTAGTATAACTGCCCACCACAAGCTGCCTCTCAAAAGGTGGTTAACCGATTAGGTGACTCATGATCATAAGCATTATTATTTAATTATTAATTAAGCATGCACATTCTCCGATATGGGATATTTAGCACAACCAATCTTCTTCCTTCCCACATGATAAATCTCACATGAGCCACACAGGAAAACAAAGCACAGCAAACCGGGCCCACCTCCACGTGGACAACAACAGCCAAGCCCATCTCACACATTTAATTCATTTTCCCATTATTACAACTTTGCTATTCATCATATTTACCATTATGTCATCATTATATATATATATATATACTTATACTATATTATACTAGTATTATATACTCCAAGAAATACGGGGTGTTACACACACACCCTCATAAGAATTCAGCGTTCTCGCTGAGTATGGGGCATGCAACCTAGTGCAGGATCTCGTTTCTAGTCGATATGGAGCGGAGTACCCTGATTCAGCTAATTCTAGGCTAGCGCACTAACCTCAGGTCCCTCTCAGGCATACATGTCGCCGATGTGGACTGGAGTACCATGATTCAACTAATTCTAGCATACTATACCTGGCCAAACTGCTAGTGTACTGACCTCAGCTCCCTCTCAGGCATACAACCCACCATCTCTTACCCATACTCGGTGTCGAAAGTTGGCTGTGATACCATTTGTAACACCCCGGCCACAACTCAGACAATTTAATATTTATTTATTAGTACAACTGTAACACCCTAGATTAGATTTATGAGATTTTTGTGATTTTACGTGTTTTGCACGTATAATTTCATTTGTATAATTTCTCATATAAAATATTTTTATATAGCATTTGTCCTTTTCATTTTCCAAAAAATTATTCTCTTTAAAAGCCTAATTAAAATTTAGGCCTAATAGTTTTTTTTAAAGCCCACTATATTAATTAATTATTTAATTATTTTAAGCCCATGGTTAGTTTGGCCCATTAGTGAGCCCATTTAATTTAATTCTCATTTGAAATTGTCTAACTTGTAGTGTAGACTCATTTCATGGACAATTAAGTTTCTCACATGAAGAAATTTTTAAATGGGGGACACTAGGTGGCATGTGCATGCAATGGAAGTGTGCATTGCACAATCTTTTTTCCCTTGGCCGGATTAGAATGGAGTGAGTGGAAGAGATGAAAGTGGTGGAGGGGTGGTTATTCATCATGGTAGTTTCTATAACTCCCAAATACATCTTGGCCCTTAATCTCTAACCATTGGATCTAATCCTAGCCCTCCATTCATCCTAAAAATTTGTATAAATACCCCCCCTACATTAGTTCTCATTGCACCTAAAAAAAAGAATTGAAAGAGATAAATGATTCAAGCTGTAAGACAAAAAGATTGAGGAGTTTTGTGAGTTGAAAAGAGTGAGTGTTTTGTGTGAGTGCTTCAACCAAGGAGAGGAGGCCGGATTTTGCACTAGGAGTGGGCTCGGGTTCAAGCTTGCAACAAGGAGAGGCACAACTTGGTGGTTGATCTAGGAGGAGAAGGCTTTGTTCATTCGTTGTAGGAGATTCTCTAGGAGTTCTTTGGTTTTTCTCTCCATTTTAAGGTGGGTGTTTCTCATGCTTCTAAAGCTAGATACCATGCTAGGAATGTTTGATTAAATTATTAATGAAAACTTAAGTGAGATTGGCCCCATGTTTGCTTATGTAGAGATGAATTGGTAATTTAGATGTTTGTTAAAATGATTGCTAGTTGATAAATTGTGAATTAAAGTGCTAGAAAACTATCATGTTTGTCATAATAGATGTCTATGAATTATGCTTTGTGAAGAAATTTATGCTTTTGAGACAAATGGTTAATTAAATACATCATGTGAAATTAATTGCTTAAATTAAGATAACTCTATTATAGAAAGATGAGAATTTGTGTTTTAAAAATGTTATAGATTGTTAATAATTGGGTGAATAAAGAAATGAAGTAGTTTTGTAGAAATCAAGATTTGTAAATAGGGTACCAATGTGATTTGTTCTCAATGTTGAAATTATGGACATAGAACATAAAATAAGATAAAAAATGT
Source organism: Hemerocallis citrina (assembly GCA_017893485.1). NCBI lineage: Eukaryota > Viridiplantae > Streptophyta > Magnoliopsida > Asparagales > Asphodelaceae > Hemerocallis > Hemerocallis citrina. The sequence goes on from CM030360.1 coordinate 128,384,778, forward strand.
AAGTTTTATAAGCAAATAATGAATTTAAAAATACTGGTTTACTGTATTTGTATATATTTTAAAATCTAGAAAGTGATAATTCAAAAAGAGAAGAAAAAGAACTAAAAATGTTTTGAGAATTTTAATAATTAGTAGCGAGCAGAGAATTGGATCAAAACTGTCCCAATCCTCTCTGTGACAATCTGGTCCATTAGACCAAATGGCTGTGGGTGCTTGGGCGCTACAGTAGCATGCAGGTGACCCATGTGGTCTCGGGTTCAAAACCTAGGCTCAGCTTTTAGTTTGATATTTTTGAATAAACCCGAACCCGAAACCTAAAACACTTGCCTATTATTTTCCCTTCACTTACCGCATGTGCACCTTAGCTCAGTGGCTTTCAGTGGCGGTTGACTACCCTCAAATCGCAGGTTTGAAACCTTAGCTCGGTAGTTTTGAAATATTTGATTTTTTTGAGTTTTAAATTAAATTCTTGGCTTCAAAAATCCAAAAAAAATTACTACAATTATTCTAAAAATATGTAGATCCTATGAAAAATATTTGTGTACCATTGACTAAATAAAAGTGAGTTGGAAGTGAAAAATTGTGCAGAATCCTATGGAAATTTACTTTTGGAAAACTATAAAAGTGATCTATTTTCATCGAGAAAGTTATGCCCAATGATAAAGGAGAAGTTTTAATAAAAGAAAATTTTAAATGTGTTATCTATGGAATCTCATTGCTAAATTGGGTATTGTTTATGAATGAAAATACGACTTTGTGACTTTTTGAATTAAATAAATAATATGAACAATAGTATGAGAATTAAGTGAATTTATAGAGATTAAATTAGAATATGAAATGCATGAATTACAGTTGAACTATATGTATGAGACTTGATTCATAGAAAAGAATGGGAATCAATGTTAATTGTGAAAAAGAACTTATGAGTATAAAAGACTCAATTTTGTTATTGTGAATTGAAATTGAGAACTAAAGTGTAGTTAAGCCTCATATCGGCATTGAAAAGAATTATGTTGAAATGAAATTTGAGATGAAAAGACCAAAATTGGGTCATGTTCAATAGATGATTAAGACCGGTATAGTGGAAAGGCTAACTCTAGAGAATTGATTTTGTTTATAATTCAAATAACTAAGGATTAGATACATAGTGAAGAGGTGATGAAAATAAGAGAAAAATACGAGTATGAGGGCCTCAGAGCTATGGTGTGAGAATATTCACAGGCTGTCTTCACGATGCATCGTGACATGACGTGGATATATCTCCAGGAGTCCATACCGCAGGCAATGCTCGTGGGTTATTTGGTGACTGCGGGTGGTGTCATGTCCCATGACGGAGGCTGAATTGTCCATAGGTTCTTCACGATGCGTCATGACATGATGTGGGATTCCCCTCCAGGCTGTCTGGACATGAGCTCGTAACTCATAGAACATCTAGGATACTTATCATAGTTACAGTACTAGTTTAAGACATTACGAAGGATTGAACCCTACAAGATGAAGAACGGTTAAGGGCTTGCCCTCAGACCTATGTAGTATGGGATGCATAGAATCTGAATAAGTGCACACTAGTGTCATGTAACATAACAACTGCATTAAGGACTAAGTGCACTACACAACACGACAGCTATGGGATAGTCCCTTGTAGTTCTGTTTGTGATTAAAGCTTGTGGTTTGTTTAAGAATAGAGAGGATAGCCATGTATAATATTTCGTCAGTTGTAAGCAACTGGTGCGCCCACAGTTTTTATGCAGGGTAAAGTGATTAACAAGACAAAAGAGTGCATACTGATTAAAGAATGATCCCAGTGTTGTACATTTCAATTCATGTAATTTGTTGTAAATTGCTTCTGTTGTAAATATGTAATGTAAGTGTAAACTCTGATGTAACAAAAAGTTTTTTTTTCCTTGTAAAATTGTATGAAAGAAGTGTAAAGATCCTGTGGAACATCGAATTCAGTGCGTTTTGAAATTCGGGGTGTTACAGAGTGGTATCAGAGCTAGGCTTCCAAGTAGTACAAATTTATAAGGAACGGGACATTAGAGCGTGTGTTGAGTCTAGAGATTTAAATGTAAGTCACTTACATTTGTGTTGCTCTATGATTTATGCTTCTTCTTCTCTTTCTCTAAGATGGCGGACCACTTCGACCCAGCTGGAGATGACGACTGACACATCGTTGAGGAGGATTACTATTCCTGGCAAGCAAATTCAGACGAAGAGGATCCTGAAGAACTTGAAGAGGAATGGCCTGAGTCCCGAGAGATCACTCCACCTCCGGATTCATCTGATGATTCCTCCGATGAGGAAGAACCAATTTCGAGTAGTCTTATTGTGTCTCTTCAAAGGCAGGTTGAGACTGAGAGGCAGAAAGCGGAGCTGCTGCAGGCACAGTGCGTGAAGTGCAAGGAGAGTATTGCAACTCTCAGTCATCGTGTTTGGGAACTCGAGAAGAGAAAAAACATGTACGATGTACTGAAGGAGGAAGTTGAGGAACTACGGGGAGAGCTTCGAGAGGCCAAGAGGAACCGTAGAAACTAAACTATTGTATCTTCTTACTATTTTCATTTTGATGTCAGAAATGATTTAAATTCGAATGTATAAAGTTTGAAATTCAATGAAATGAAAAGTCTATTTAAAATTCATGTTTATACTTCGAATTTAATGGATCTTTTGCATCAGAATATGGCTAGAAGAGGAGCTAGAAATGGTGAAGGTCTGGACTTGAAAATGGAACTAGCAAGGGTCTATCAGACACTCAATGCCGTTGCCATAAATCAGAACCAAAGAAGGGTGCCTGCAAATCCAGTACCCGAAGCAATCAAACTCATGGAATCATTAAGCGGATGAAACCACCGGTATTTGAGGGGAAGTCAGACCCTAACACGACTAATAATTGGATCCGATAGGAAGAGACCATCTTTGAAGTCTTGCGGACTCCGGAGGGTAGCAAGGTGAACTTGGCTGCGCTGCAGTTTGAGAAAGATGCAACAGTGTGGTGGCAGTCGATGAAGCGGATGATGGGAGGTATTGTTCTTGGCTGGGATGAATTCTTGGAGGAATTCCGCAGTCATTATTTTCTATCAGACGTCTAGGAGAAGAAGGCCATGGAGTTTCTGGCGCTGCAGCAGGGCGGCATGTCGGTTAGGGAGTATGAGACAAGATTCACTCAGCTCTCGAGGTATGCACCTGAACTGGTGATGGACGAGGTGAAGAAGTCTCGAAAATTTGAGCATGGATTGAGGCCAAGTCTGAGATCCAGGATGATACCCCTCGGTATTAGGAGGTTTGACATGCTGGTCAAACGAGCTGCAGGCACTGAGGCAGACATGGAGTAGTTCCATGCTGTTCAAAATCGGAGGACCGACTGGAATGTTGGGAAGAGGCCCCCAGTTTCTGGCAACTTCAAAGGACAGCCGCCGGCCCAGAGGTTCAAACTAACGGGAGCGAATGCTGTCAACGTAGCTGGGAGACCCAGAAACAATTGGGTGGGTTCTCTTGTGGTGACTTGCTTCAACTGTGGTGAGACGGGACATTACAAGTCTCAACGCCCCAAGTCGTAGAATGTCACCTGTAGTGGACCAACGCAGCAAGTTGGAAAGAAGCTGTACTAGCAGGGGCGAGTATTTGCCTTGACTGAAGCTAATGCTGATGAGGTGGATCACGTCATCACTGGTACGAGGGAGGATGTTTAGAGTGTTTTCTGTTGTTTCTCTTTTTCCCGCTTTTATAGTGAACTGTTATGTAATGAGTGTGTGTTAAGTAACAGGAGAACTTTATTTGAATGAAAAGAAAGCTATTGTTTTGTTCGATACTGGGTCCTCTCACACTTTTGTATCACCTAAGTTTGCTAAAGTTTTGGGAGTCGAAAGTCTTTCTAGGCAAGGTCTTGGCAGTAGCTACTCCATCAGGGAAGACTCTAACCACTGATCGGTACTATGCGGACTGCGAGATCGTGATTGGGGACAGAATTTTCGGGATTGATCTGATCAAGCTGAATGTCTTGGGAGTCGATGTTATCATTGGCGTTGGTTGGATGTCGGTGTACAGTGCGAGCATCGAGTGCATGACCAAGAAAGTAACAGTGAAGGCTTCAGGTAGTCCTGAAGTCACTTTCCAAGGGAAGAAGAGATGTTCTGGTCTGGTGGCAGCTATCTGCAATAGGGATGTTCCTGTAGAGGTGCAGCAAATTCCTGTGGTTCGGGATTATCCAATTGTGTTCTTGGTAGATTTACCTGGGTTACCCCGGCATCGTGATGTGGAGTTCAGCATCACTATAAAGCCAGGGAGTGCACCCATTTCCAAGGCACTGTATAGGATGGCGCCTGTGGAGCAGGATGATATCAAATGGCAGATTGAGGAACTATTTTAGAAGGGCTTTATTCAACCTAGTGCATCACCCTGGGGTGCACCGGTGCTGTTGATAAAGAAGAAGGATGGTTCGATGAGGATGTGCATCGATTACCGAAAGCTGAATAAGGTTACTGTTCAGAACAAGTATTTGATTTCTCGAATTGACGACCTGTTCGATGGTCTACAAGGAGCAACAGTTTTCTCCAAAATAGATCTTCGATCGGGTTACCATCAAGTTCGAGTGAAGGCTGAAGATGTGCATAAGACTGCGTTCAGAACTCGACACGGGCATTACGAATTCTTAGTTATGCCGTTTGGAAAGACGAATGCACCTGCAATCTTCATGGATGTGATGAACAGAGTTCTGAGGTCATTTATTGATTCCTTCGTCGTGGTGTTTATTGACGATTTCCTTGTGTACTCTAAGTCGGATGAGGAGCACACAGAGCATCTAGTAGCAGTTTTGAAGAAGCTTCAGGAGCATGAGTTGTACGCCAAGCTGTCTAATTGCGATTTCTGGAAATCTGAAGTGGTATTCCTGGGTCACATCCTTTCTAAGGGAGGAGTGGCAACTGATCCACAGAAGATAGAGGTGGTGAAGGATTGGGCAAGGCCTACTACAGTGAAGGAAATCAGGAGTTTTCTTGGGCTAACTAGATATTACAGGAGGTTTATTCAGGGCTATGCTCAGATAGCCGTGCCACTCACTGGTATGACCAAGAAGAATGTGAACTTCAAGTGGACTAAGCAGTGCGAGGCAAGCTTTCAGGAGTTGAAAGAGAGACTGACTACTGCACCCATTTTGGCTTTGCCTAGAGCAGAAGTTGAGTACGATGTCTACAGCGATGCTTCACATCGTGGGTTTGGTTGTGTCTTAATGCAAGAAGGAAAAGTGATCGCTTATGGGTGTAGGCAACTACGACCGCATGAGAAGAATTATCCGACTCATGATTTGGAGTTGGCTGCGATTATTTTTGCCTTAAAGCAATGGAGACATTACATGTATGGTGAGAAATTGAACATGTACACGGACCACAAAAGCTTGAAGTACATCTATCAGTAGAAAGATCTGAATCTGAGGCAAAGGAGATGGCTGGAGGTGCTTGAGGACTTTCGTCCTGAGATTAAGTACCATCCTGGGAAGGCTAATGTGGTTATTGATGCACTTAGCCACAAGAGCAGTCTGGCTAGTTTGATCACGACTCAGAGGCAGCTGACAGAGGAGTTGGATTGGGCTGGTATTGAAGTCGTTCTGCAAGGCTTGGGATCATCTTTAGTTCAGTTGAGGCTTCAACCAATGCTGAATGAAAGGATTATCACAAGTCAGAAGGAAGATGCAGAGATTCAGAAGATGAAGGAGCAGGTCGGTGCTAGCAGGTTGTCCGAATTTCAAATCATGGATGAAGTGCTGTGGTTTGGAGAGAGGCTGTGTGTTCCGGATCAGTCAGACTTGAAAGAAAGTATTCTTCAGGAGGCACATGCTAATATTTTATCAATACATCCTGGGAGTACTAAGATGTATAGGAAAATTAAGCAACATTTCTGGTGGTCAGGTTTGAAGCGAGATGTGGCCGAGTTCGTGGCAAGGTGTGAGATCTGTTAGCAAGTCAAAGCCGAGAATTAGAAACCCGGAGGTCTTTTGCAACCGTTACCTATTCCGGAATGGAAGTGGGATAACATTAGTATGGATTTCATCACGGATTTGCCCAAGAGTTCAAAGGACAATAATGCGATTTAGGTCATAGTCGATTGACTAACCAAGTCCGCTCACTTCTTGGCGATGAAACTCACTTCGTCATTGGACAGATTGGTTGAGCTGTATGTTGGTGAGATCGTCAGGCTTCATGGTATTCCGTTAACCATTGTGTCTGATCGAGATGCGCGGTTTACTTCCCATTTCTAGAGGAGTCTTCAGACAGCTCTGGGTACCAAGACGGATTTCAGTACTACTTTTCATCCGCAGACCGATGGGCAGACCGAGAGAGTCAACCGTATTCTTGAGGATATGCTTTAGTGTTGTGTACTAGACTTTGGTGGCAGTTGGGAAAGGTACTTGGCTCTGGTGGAGTTTGCCTACAACAACAATTTTCAGACTAGTATTGGGATGGCGCCGTACGAAGCTCTGTATGGCAGGAAGTGCATAACACCTGTCTGTTGGTTCAAAGTTAGGGAGCGACAGATGTTTGGGCCTGGGATTGTGCAGTAGACCTCTGAAAAGATCGATCTGATCAGGAAGAGGTTGGTGGATGCTCAGAGTAGGCAGAAGAGCTATGCAGACAACTGGAGGAGGGACCTTGAGTTTGAGGTTGGTGACTTTGTCTTTTGGAAGGTTTCACCTAGCAAGGGTGTGATTCGCTTCGGTAGAGGTGGGAAGTTAGCCCCGAGGTTCATAGGCCCATACAAGATATTGAAACGGACTGGAAAAACTGCTTACCAGTTGGAGTTGCCGGAGGAGTTGTCTCAGGTGCACAACATCTTCCATGTGTCTGTGCTGAGAGGGTACATCCCAGACCATAGTCCCCATTTGCCCGAAGTACCGAAGGGTTTGCAGTTAGATCTGAGTTACACTGAGCTTCCGGTTGAGATTGTCGATCGTTGGGAGAAAGTCTTGAGGAACAAGAAGATACCAATGGTCAAAGTAGTCTAGAGAAACCAGTTGGTTGAATAGGCTACTTGGGAATATGAGGAGAGGATGATGAAAGATCATCCTGAGCTCTTTGTTTGATTTGTATTTTCTTTTCTTTCTTCTTATTGTGTTTTGTTTTCTCACCCTTTTATTGTAGTTCCGAGGACGGAACTATTCTAAGGAGGGAGTGTTGTAACACCCTAGATTTGATTTATGAGATTTTTGAGATTTTACGTGTTTTGCACGTATAATTTTATTTGTATAATTTCTCATATAAAATATTTTTATATAGAATTTGTCCTCTTTATTTTCCAAAAAATTATTCTCTTTAAAAGCCTAATTAAAATCTAGGCCCAATTGTTTTTTTTAAAGCCCACTATATTAATTAATTATTTAATTATTTTAAGCCCAGGGTTAGTTTGGCCCACTAGTGAGCCCATTTAACTTAATTCTCATTTAAATTGGTCTAACTTGTAGTATAGACTCATTTCATGGACAATTAAATTTGTCACATGAAGAAATTTGTAAATGGGGGACACTAGGTGGCATGTGCATGCAATGGAAGTGTGCATTGCACACTCTTTTTCCCCTTGGCCGGATTAGAATGGAGTGAGTGGGAGAGATGGAAGTGGTGGAGGGGTGGTTGTTCATCATGGGTAGTTTCTATAACTCCCTAATACATCTTGGCCCTTAATCTCTAACCATTGGATCTAATCCTAGCCTTCCATTCATCCTAAAAATTTGTATAAATACCCCCCCTACATTAGTTCTCATTGCTCCTAAAAGAAAGAATTGAAAGAGAGAAAAGATTCAAGCTGTAAGACAAAAAGATTGAGGAGTTTTGTGAGTTGAAAAGAGTGAGTGTTTTGTGTGAGTGCTTCAACCAAGGAGAGGAAGCCGGATTTTGCACTAGGAGTGGGCTCGGGTTCAAGCTTGCAACAAGGAGAGGCACAACTTAGTGGTTGATCTAGGATAAGAAGGCTTTGTTCATTCATTGTAGGAGATTCTCTAGGAGTTCTTTGGTTTTTCTCTCCATTTTAAGGTGGGTGTTTCTCATGCTTCTAAAGCTAGATACCATGCTAGGAATGTTTGATTAAATTATTAAAGAAAACTAAGTGAGATTGGCCCCAAGTTTGCTTATGTAGAATTGAATTGGTAATTTAGAAGATGTTTGTTAAAATGATTGCTAGTTGATAAATTGTGAATTAAAGTGCAAGAAAACTATCATGTTTGTCATAATAGATTTCTATGAATTATACTTTGTGAAGAAATTTATGCTTATCAGACAAATGGTTAATTAAATGCATCATGTGAAATTGATTGCTTAAATTAAGATAACTCTATTATAGTAAGATGAGAATCTGTGTTTTAAAAATGTTGTAGATTGTTAATAATTGGGAGAATAAAGAAATGAAGTAGTTTTGTAGAAATCAAGATTTGTAAATAGGGTACCAATGTGATTTGTTCTCAATGTCGAAATTATGGACATAGAATATAAAATAAGATCGAAATTGTAAGTTTTATAAGCAAATAATGAATTTAAAAATACTGGTTTACTGTATTTGTATATATTTTAAAATATGGAAAGTGATGATTCAAAAAGAGAAGAAAAAGAACTAAAAACGTTTTGGGAATTTTAATAATTAGTAGTGAGAAGAGAATTGCATCAAAACTGTCCCAATCATCTTTGTGACAATCTGGTCCATTAGACCAAATGGCTGTTGGTGCTTGGGTGCTACAGTAGCGTGCGTGTGACCAATGTGGTCTCGGGTTCGAAACCTAGGCTCAGCTTTTAGTTTGATAATTTTGAATAAACCCCAACCCGAAACAGAAAACACTTACCAATTATTTTCCCTTCACTTACCTCATGTGCACCTAGCTCAGTGGCTTTCGGTGGTAGTTGACTACCCTCGGGTTGCAGGTTCGAAACCTGAGCTCGGCAGTTTTGAAATATTTGATTTTTTGAGTTTTAAATTAAATTCTTGGCTTTAAAAATCCAAAAAAATTACTACAATTATTCTAAAAATATGTGGATCCTATGAAAAATATTTGTGTACCATTGACTCAATAAAAGTGAGTTAGAAGTGAAAAATTTTGCAGAATCATATGGAAATTTACTTTTGGAAAACTATAAAAGTGATCTATTTTCATCGAGAAAGTTATGCCAAGTGATAAAGGAGAAGTTTTGAATAAAAGAAAATTTTAAATGTGTTATCTATGGACTCTCATTGTTAAATTCGTATTGTTTATGAATGAAAATACGACTTTGTGACCTGTTGAATTAAATAAATGATATGAACTGTATGAGAATTAAATGAATTTATAGAGATTAACTTGGAATATGAAATGCATGAATTACGGTTGAACTATATGTATGAGAATTGATTCATAGAAAAGAATGTATATCAAATTTGAATATGTCACCCACATCCAAAGATGCTCATTGTTAAGTACACAGTGCCATGGACCCTAAATAAACATGTCTACGACGTCCCTGTCCTCTTCCTAGGCCAGCCAATCCTGGTGGAGGATGTTAAGAATTTGTAAAGCGCATTTGTTCACAACTGGCCGCTCCAATGCTTGAGATGTTCTAGGTACTTTCTGGCGCAGAAAGGAAGGAGAAGGTGAACAGGCTAAGGCAAGCAATGCAGCCATCCCTAATCCGATCGCAACAACTCCACCTCAGCCATCGACGATAGTGCAAGCAACGATGCCACAGCAATAAAATTTTGAAATTCAAAATGAGAGGGAGAATTTGCGGCAGAATATTAGGGAGGGAAAGATGGTAGCTGTTGAAAATGAGAGGCGAGAATCAAGGAAGGATTTAGTTTCTAAATTGGCTGGTTCCCAAGATCACGCCAACAAATCTCTTGTTGGCGAACTTATACATCCCTCTAATAGCAAAGCAGATGATAATTCTTCCAAATATGGAGACTCAACTGACATATCAGATATGAAATCTGTGGGATACATGTAAATGGTTTAGGATAATAAAGTTATCAATTTGCCCACTTCCATATTTCATAGAATTCAACCCGCAATTGAAAGGGCCTTAGCCCGTAAAGTAATCAAGAAAACTGCTAAAGGAATGAACAGCCCAGTCCAAACTCAAAATGCAGACCCAATATATGATCCCAAAGCATCTGACAGTGTAGCATTCCTCTAGTTTTCATGAGGTTGCCGGAAATCGAAAGCCAAGCAATGTAACTCCTCCAAAGGCTCACTGCATCCTCTTTTCGGTGGTTCCTCTTCCTCAAAGGTGATGATTCATAAGTTAGCGAGCAGAATACTTCCTCAAAAGAGCAAGAAAAGGCCATCAAGCTCAAGTACTAGAATCTATAATTCATTTAAATTATTGTCAGAGGAAGATTTAAGATGTCGCTCAGTCTCTGGGAGTGGTAGCTAAAGGCCCCATGTCATTGTAAAGATTCAAAATTATGAGAAGAATGTAGTTGGCCCCTCATTGCTTACTGCTACTTCAAAATGAACTCCATCTCCTTTGTTCAGTGTATGTTGCTTTGTCTACCTATTGTTCTGGTTGGTAGGGTTCTTTTCTTATTAAATGAAGATAGGAAGTTGGAATGTTAGGTGTTTGGGCAACCCAGAGAAGTGCTCCATGATCAAGGATGGGATCAAGATTGAAAAACTTTATGTGGGATGTATCCAAGAATCAAAGCCATCAAAGCCTAGCAAAAAGAATTTTGCATCAATTGGAGGAAATATAATCACCAAATGGGTGAGTTTAGATACCATTCATAGATGTTCAGGAGTTTTGATAGGCTGGAATGAAGATCAGTTTGAAGAGTTATATTCAGCAACTGACATTTTCTCTGTATCTGTATCACTACGGGATAGAGTGAAGGGGACAGACAGAATGGTCTATCACATCTGTGTATGCCCCTTGTGAGAAAGATGATAGAGAACTATGTTGGTAGGAGATTATCCAGAGGAGTTCCTTTCTAGGCTCATGTTGGTGTTTATGCGGGGATTTCAATGCTACATTGTCATATCAAGATAGGAACAGGGGAAGAAGCTGTCTTAGATATATGACAGAATTTGCTGATTTCGTTGCTCATCAAAACCTCATTGACATGCCTTTATCTAGAAGGAAATATACTAATCTCAAAACCGATCCATCCATTACAAGGTTGGACATATTCTTAATCACACAAGAAATGGACACTTCTTTTCCTAACAACATACAATCATCCCTACCAAGAATAGCCTCAGATCATTGTCCCATTGTCCTAGATACTCTTGCTATCCCCCCCAAGGTCAAATTTATTCAGATTTAAGAAAGCTTGGTCCTCTGATCCACATTTTTCAGGCTTGGTTACAAGGTGGAGGAATTCTTTCAGTTGTAGAAGTTCTTCAGTGGATATTTTTGGCCAGAAACTCATCATGTTCAAGAGATGGGTGAAAGAATGGAATTATAAATATTTTGGTAGCATAAAGTTGAAGAAGAAGGCTCTGCTCAATAGAACTCATAAGCTAGATATTGCACAGGAATCAACAGATCAAATATTTGCTGAAAATGAGGAAAATTCTCTCTTTCATGCGAGAGTATGAGAAACTAGTTCAAGCAGATACTACTTACTGGAGGCAAAGAGTAAGGGAGACTTGACTTGAGGAGGGGGAGGCAAACTTTAAGTTCTTCCATTGCATTGCTAATAGCAGCAGAAGAAGAAACTTCATTTACTCCTTAACAGTGGAAGACCACATCATAACAAAGTAGAAGGATATTAGATATCATTTTAACAACCACTTCAAATCCATCTGTGGAACAGAAGGGAATCCCTCCTTTAATGTTGATTGGGCAAGTATCTACCCTAATCATATGGATCTAAGTCAGTTGTATAATCCGTTCACATTGGAGGAAATCAAGCAAGCAGTTTTCTCAATCAGTAGTGATAAAACACCTGGCCCTGATGGTATCTCAATATGTTTCTATCACTCATTTTGGGAGGTGTTGCTGCTTATTTTGGTGTGGGAGAAAATAGATAGTAAGTTAATAATTGATGGAAACTACTAAAAATTTGACATTTGACCTTGGCCGTGAAAGGCGGTTAGAGCTCCTGGGATTGAATCTGGATCGTTGATTGACCACCGTGATCTGAATCCGACGGTTGCTGATGTGACCGATGGACTTGCAAAAAGCCTGAAACACCGGGGGGTGGCCCCAGTGACAGACCCTTCAACGCTCTAGTCAGAACAAGAGAGAGAAAGAGAGTATGAGAGAGAAACTAGAGAATTGTTGATTACCTTCTGGTTGTAGAGGGGGAGGGGTATTTATAGGCCAGAGAGGCATATCAAAAGATCGATTTAGATCTGTTGGATCGATTGGAATTTCTTATTTCTTTTATGTCTCTCCCCCTCAAGAGATAATTTCTCTTGTTAGGGGATAAGATATTTGACTCCTAGCCTACATGGGCTGGGTGTCTCTCCTAATGGGCCTATTCTGTCACTTTTTATGAGCTTGAAAGAATCCCATGTCTTGTAGAGGGGCCTTGAGAAGGCCCGGACCTGTTAAGGAGTCCCGTTATGATTAATCCGCCTATAGAAGCTTTGAGATCTATACATGAATCGTACGACCCTGATTTGCTACGATTTTTACCATCATCATAAGCCCCCTACTCCCAGAAGGCAATTTTCTTGGCTTTCGGGGAGTAGTACGTCTTACTTTTGGACTCTGGAGTATAATTTTAGCCGTCAGAGTATTCAGAGATTCCTGGAACTGATATGCGACTTCTGAAGGCAATGAATATCTTCCTGGATTTTTCCATATTTTTTCGAATTTTTTCAAATTCTTCTGGAATTTTTTTTAATTTTAAAGTCACTTTTTTGAATTTAATAATCAATAAATCCAATTTTAATTATTTTTAGAAATTTTCATTAATTTTTCGAATTTAAATAATTATTTTCAAATTTTGTAATTAATTTTTTGAATTTTGAATGATTTTATAGGATTTCCGTGAATAACTAGAGCTTGGCACAAATTTTTGTGCAATCAGAGGTGTTGATCAAGGGGTGGTTAGCTCGCTGAGCTGAATCTAGGGATGAGATATGTTCGCTGCGCTGAGGGGCTATGTGGCGCAATCTGGAGCATCGATCAACATTGTTCTCGCCCGCTGATTGAGATCAGCCGGTGGAGAATCGAGCGTGGCTTTAGGGAAGGAGACGAGTGATGTGGCTCAATCATGTGCATCCATCTCGCATGCGCTTGAACTTCTGAGTGATCCAACGGCTGACAGCGGCTGTGAGAGACCTCGTAGCTCGACCGACCATTTCGTCGAGCTATGGGCATTTGATCTTGGTCGAGCTATGGCATTTCTTTCTCATCGAGCTACAGGCACCGTCGAGCTATGGAGGTCTTTCGTTGTGGAACTTCCCCGTCGAGTTTCGGTGGCACTCTGTTTCGAAGTTTTGGTCGAGCTTTGATATTGGTCGACCTATGGAGCTTTCAAATTCGGTTGAGCTATGAAGGTGGCACTTCGTCGAGCTACCACAGTGTCAAGGTATGGGAGATGGGCTTCAATCGAGCTATGTTTTTGTTGGGAGAGCTCTGTTCTTATAGCTCAACCGAGGTGGGGAGATTCTCCGCCGTCAAGCTATATCTCCCTAAACTCTCGTCGAGCTATGGAGCGAGTTATTGTCGAACCTTGGCTAAGCCGTCGAGCTACGGGATTGGGCATCGTTCAGGGTTTCGAAGCTCAGTTTTTCATTCGAGCTTCGACTCCATTCTCCGTCGAGATACCACACCCTCGTCAACCTATGGAAGCGTCGAGCTACTCCCACTTGGTCGAGTTATAAAGTTTTGAAGCACCGTTGAGCTATGGAGCGTCGACTCCATTTTGAAGCTCTGTTTTTCGTTCAAGCTTCGACTCCATTCTCCGTCGAGCTACCACGCCTTCATCGACCTATGGGAGCATCGAGATACTCCCACTTGGTCGAGCTATGGAGTTTTGAAGTCTCGTCGAGCTATGGGGATACGATCGAGCTATGGGTAGCTTAACGGTCGAGCTATGAACGATTACCTTCATGTTGAGCTATGGGTAGCTTGACGGTCAAGCTATGAACTTAGTTTTCTTTTTGGGTTTTGTTGAAGCTCGGTGAAGGTGGTTGTGTCGATGTCGAGTCGTAGCTCCTTGTCGAAGGAGGAGCTGTTGGAGGCTTCGTAGTCGTGGGGGCTCGAGCGACGGAGGTTTGGTGGAGCTGTGGGAGCCTCTTAGTCGGAGAGCCACGAAGATGACGCGGAGGAGTCCGGAGCAAAGTTTTCGCTTCCGTTTTCGAAGAAGAAGAAGAGGGAGTTTGAAGGGGGTGTGGGTTTCAGGTATGTGGGGTCGATATGGACCCGTTTGAGATTCGATTGGATTTTTGTGGGTTTGAACCCAACCCGAACCCACTTCTTTTCTTTTCTTCTTCTTTTAAACCGTGAGCTCCACTTGTTAGGGATTTTTTGAAGCTTCGAATATGCATATACTTGGAGATTCTATGGAGATTCTAGAGAATAGATTGAAGCTTTAATTTGGCAAGGAGCTTGCTTTGTTTGGAGTTGAGTTGTCTTTGACGAAGTGCTCTTTCTTACACCAAGGTAGGAGTGCTAGGGTTTTTGGATTTGGTCATCTCTTTGAAGATTGGGTTGATGTTGGTCGAGAGAGGTTGAACGGACTTGAGGACTCTGTGGGGCTAGTAGGCCTTGTCACAAGGAATCTTGATTAGTGATGAGTTTTCTTCTATTGGTGGTGAACATGGTGCCCACCAAGTGTTTGTGAAATTGTTCACCGCATCACGTCTACCAAGTGTTTATGAAATTGCTCACCCCATCACGTCCACCAAGTGTTTGTGAAATTGTTTACCTCATTAGACTGCTTTTTTTATCGGTCGAGCGCTGTGACGTTCACTCGTTTTGCCGGCCGACTGTCCTATTGATAAGTTACTGTTCATATCAGACTTGGTGTAGGGTGATCTGACCATTGATTTTTATGGAGGGCTCAGATCCTGCCATGTGGCAATTTGATCTCTGGGGTTCTATAAATAGGAGTTGATTCCACCTCCCACTCCTTCATTTACCACTTTCTCTTTCTCTTTAGAAAGTTTTGAGAGCTTCTCTCTCTAGAAGTTGCAGTGTTTTTACCGAGCAAGGCTGGTGGTTCATCTGGTGTTTGACAGTGGTGCTAGTTTTAGCTGTCGATTCAAAGTTCCCACCACTTTGGCTAGGTAACACTCTCGCGATCGTTATTCATTATGTCTAGCATTCCGTCGATTTTTTCTTCTACTAGATCAGGTGGTATAGATGGAAGGGAGGGTGTTGTGCTCGCCCTTTACCGGAAAGGAGAGTGGGTGTGACGTAGTCGGTCGTTCCACTGTGGTGGAAACGATCATCGAACCCGGGAGAGATAGGGGATGTGCGCTTAAGACCCCATTATTCTTAGTTCATGAACTAATTAGGGAGTATCCCATAGTCGACCATGACTTTCTTAGGATGGCATGGAGTATGACGAGCCCGATCCCGTTTATACTACCGATGTAGCGTCTCAAATTTCCAATAAATAAAAATTAGAAATAAGTGGCACAATTCCCAACATTAACTTCAATTGCAATTATAAACATAGTACAAACACAGGAAAAATTTAAAACTCTTATTACATCAGCTCTTTTACAAAGCACAGCGGAATTTAAACATCTTGAATTACAGTTCTCTTTACAACACAACAGTAATTAAAAGCATCATACATACAATTTTCTCTTTACAATCATTCCTTTTACAAAATATGCAATAACATTAAACATTCTACCACATGCTCCCAATTCCATGCTATTGGTACCTACCTGTAAAACATGAGGCTAGAAATATCCCTAACCCCCAAAACTATAGGGGTCAGCCATAACGGTGTAAGCAATATTCAAAGGATATACAAACTTAAATGGAAACATAAAGAATAAAATCATAAGTCAACATGTGAAATATATTAACACAACAATAACAGATGGAACATGATATAACAATAAATGAAGCATAAATCATCAAGTGAAACTAGGCTAAGTGTCAAGTGTAAGAAAATAGAAAATAAGCATGCATAATACAAGTCAAGAAACACAAATGCTTATGGTGATTACTAATGCATACTTGTCGGATTCTTTGCATTCCACTCTACATAGGTCCGGTGCAAACCCTTATCGTTATCCACTTTATAGGGTTTAATCCCACATTATGCAACTTATCCAACTACGGTGATAGAAACAAGATCTTGAATACTCCATGAATAGGCCTACCGGCCATCGACGCGCGAGCATCATTTAACTATTGCTTTGACCCCCGAAAAATCACCTCCTCGCCGTGTACCCCGCAAATAGGTCTGCCGACCATCGACACGCGAATACCAAAACCGTCTCACTTCTAGAAATTCCGTGAATAGGCCTGCCGACCATCGACACGGGAACATACTAGAGAGACACAACAAACTCACAGCCCCGAAATACATCCATGCGACTGGCAACAGAGCCCATACTTACGTTTCCCAAGATCTATCACATCTCCACTAGTGTTTGTCCTCATGTTTATTATATTTTAATTAATTAATTAAAACACAGTCTCTCTAGAGTTGGTGTACCCAACTAGACTTAACACAGCTAAGCTAAGAACGAGACCCCAACTGGTCAACTTCCACAAAAATCTCATCTGCCGGTATACAAGGATCCGACTCAACCTCAAGAGTTTCACAACCCAAGGTATCATTAATAGTCTTTCTAGGGTCCACATCATAACCCTAAGTCTCAAACCAAACCGGTTTTGGTTTCTATTATACAAAATACTCTTCATTAATCACATACCTTAAATCAACCAATATTTTTATGAGAACTCGTTTATATGTATGGAAGCACACTTCATCTATAAAAATACAGATTTTTACCAAATTTAAAAATTATCCAATTTCGTTACGCAAATCAATACACTCTAAAATCAATATTAAATTCTAGAAAAATTTAGTTAAATAAAGCACATAACAAGGAATTAACCATAAAAATCTGGGCTCAAATAAATTAGTTTAAAGGTTTGATATTCAATAAATTCTAAAAACTATCTTTCATTCAAAAACCTGTAATTTACATGATTTCGTTCCTCAAAACAGTACATTCTGTAGTCGATATTAAATTCTGGAAAAATCAAACTAATTTTAGCACATAATGAGGAATTCACCATAAAAATCTGGGCTCAAGTAAATTAGTTTAAAGGGTTCATATTCAATAAATTCTGAAAACTAACTTTTGTTTTAAAAATCTAAAACTACGACAGTACAGTGGTAGAAATTGCATATCTTACAATCTATAAGTCGGATTGAGGATCCGTCAGATGTTCTAGAAACTAGACACAATAAGCTACAATTTCTATTTTATAAGTTTTAGGTAATTTTATCAGCAACTAAGTACAAATCTCATTCCAAACTGAAACAGACGACAGTCCAGACCATACATTGTATTTAAAATCTCATCATAACTCGATCAAACCACTCATATATATTGGTTTAAATCCAAATGTAGATGCCCCCATATGTATACTAGAGTCCCCCAAACATATCACCCAAAATCAAGCACAAAAACCACTCGAAAACACCCAAAAAATACAACAAAACCCTAAAAAACAGAAAGCTGCTGCTGCTGTTATTACTGTAGCTGGGGTTGAACAGTAATCGGGGTTACTGTTCACCCGAAACCCAATACTGTTCGGGTTTGAACAGTAATCCCCCGGTTACTGTTCCCCCAACCCTGCCCTAGGGATTTGATTTTAATTATTATTTTTTTGTATATTTCTTGCCAAAAATACTTCTTACATACACAACAGTTACATGGAATCATGCAACTTTATTTGAATATTGGAACAATGAAAAATCTCATCTTTTATTCATCCAAAACATGTTTCTTGAATCATACACCAAGATCTAACATATATAATCACATATAGTCTCATTAGATTGATTTCTTTAAGCAAAATATTAATCTTTTATGCATAAGCCACTTCAAAATAAATTACTTTCGATCCATACAAAATTATTCAAACCCTAATGTTTAGTTTGAATTTTTTATGATTAAAAACAACCAATAACATGGAAAGATCTCAACTTTATAATCAATCAAGCATGAATTTAAGAGCATATAACAAGTTCTTATTATTTCTACATATTTTTATTAACTACAATCAAATCTATAGATCCCAAGTTAGATTTTTCATCCATCATCAATATTTAACATTCAAAATTAATAAAACATTACCATCTCTCATAAAAATTGCCTCTTTAGTTCATAGAAACATCTACAAGTTCATTCATCATGATAACATGGGTAAAATACATCAAAAGACTAGAAGTATCACTCACCTCAAAGAATATCAACTTGAAGAATAATAATAGAAATAAAGAAAAGCTTCTCCTTTTAAAAGTCCAAGATCAATGCTTTAAACTCCAAGAAAATAATGATAAAATATTTTTTTGGGTTCACCAAGAGGTAGACGGCTGCTGCCCCTAATATAGGTCGGGATTAGGTCTTTAGGGTTTCTCAAAGTTTACAAAAACACTCCTCAAGAAATTATTTATTTAGATATATGGATCCTTCCAATTATTAGTTATTCAAAATAATTTAAAATAGAATAAAATAAATTCCATTCACATCCCAGATCTGGCCGACTAACATATGCGGCCCAAAATTTCAAAATCTGGAGTTTTTACTGTAAGTGGCAATTTTGCACCAAAGTCCTTCATTTTTGAGTATTTGCAAATAAGCCATAAAATATTCATAAAAATCCAAAAAAATTATAATTATTATCTACTAATAAAGATTAGATTTTTCAAATAAATTTTTTGACTTTTATACTCCAGAAAGAATATTATCAATAAAGCCCCCAACAATCTCAAATTGCGTAATTATATATTTATTCAATTAAATCATTAAAATTCAACCAAATATGGAAATAATCTAATTCCTTAGATCCTTCTACTGAGTAGCCAACCTTAAATGCAGCCAAACACTTTTTAAGTTAAATTTTCACACCTAAACGACTTTTTACAAAAAGACCATTTTCTTTCAATAATTTACAAAAATAGTTTTCTTTATTCAGAAAAATCAAAAAAATTCATATATACCCAATAACAAATACTAGAATTTTTTCATCAACTCAAATTTCTAAATTCACACTTCGAAAATATTTGCACGTGTAAAAATGTCAATTTTACGAAAATTCAAAATAATTAGATAAATTGATTTGAAAATTATTTATTAATTCAAGCTATTGTATTAAAAATTGTGGGGCGTTACATCTCTCCCCCCTTAAAATAGTTTTGTCCTCAAAACTATCCTTAGTAAAGAGGAAAACAAACAAAAAAAATACAAAACTTGCACAACGGTTTCAGAAAGTCATTCTATCTTCATTTTCTAATTACATTGGGTTGCTAACTAAAGAAAATAACGTATAATACGAACAGTAAGGTAAATATGAAAACAGACAGAGCAACAAGTATAAGAAAAATCCATAAAGCATAATACTAATCCCAAGAAGATATGTAAAATTGTATTAAAAAATATAAACTATACAATAACTTGTCGAGAACAACAAGGTAGTCAATTTATGCATACGAATTTTCTACAGCGTAATCATCGTAACTAATATAATTTAGTCAATCATACTTTAAAGCACACAAAGGAATCAAAAGCTTCCTTAAACCTTGAATAACTATAAACACAAGCCACTACGAATATAAGAATTAATGAAAATAGACAAATGTACGTAACACAAAACTTAGACAAGAATACGGGTAAAGAAAACTTTCTAGAGTAATAAATAACAATAATTTTAGTCAGTAAAACAAAACATTAAGCACTCCAAAGGTCATTAAAATGTTTGTATAAAATCATAAAATGCAAAAATATATATATGAACAGAGCAACCAAAAAATGATTACTGATCGTAAAAGGTCATTATAGCAAGAAAATAGTAAGGCCAACCTTGCAAAATAAGAAGCAAAAAGAAAAACTTAAGAACATGAATAATGGCAAAAGTAAATAATAATAAAAGTAGAATACGAACTTAAGGATGATAAAACATATATATAGGCCTAGGAAGATAGCCAATCAAAGACATGTCGAAATACCAACATTACTATAATATAAAATTTTTATGTAGTCGTAGTAGTGAAACAAGTATAATAATATAATATTGGAATAATGTATTATATAAAAATTGTTGCTGCTAATTTTGGTGTAGGAGCAAACAGATGAATTTGTGGATTTTTGGAGAAAACGATAAAGCAAACCTGTTGATCTGTTGACCTTCACCAATGTGTTGACTTGGTCTCTTGCCGCTGCTGCAAACCTGCAAAAAGTGCGAGACACCGGGATGGATCCCGGTGACGCACCCTCCGACGCTCTTGTCAGTAATCTGAATGATTAAGCAAGAACTTAAACTGGAAAAGTATTGATTACCTCTTAATAGTGGTGGATGGGGGGTATTTATAGTCGTCTTAGGGATTAGATTAGGAATGTAATCCCTGTGATCAGATAAGGAATGCAATCCCTGTGATCAGATTAGGAATGTAATCCCTAATTCCCTGTGAACGGATAGATATGAATCAAAGCCGTTGATTTGGATTAATCTGAAACCCTAATTCTATCCTGCTGGACCGGGTTTATTTCGGGTTGGGACCCGTACCCAGTTGAGGTGGATCCGTTCGTGGATTATTGGGTCTTGAAGAAAGACCCAGTTCCCATTTCAGACCCGTTGGTAGGTGAAATTACCGTTTTACCCCTGAGCTTTAAGATTCGTGTCCGATTTGAATGGCCCCGATTTAATCCCTTTTTTAGCCATATCACGAGCCCCCCACTTCTGGAGACTGAGTTTTACAGTCTTCAAGGAGTAGTTTTGTTGTTCTAATGGCGTACGGGATTTTATCGGTGTTCTTAAGGGAGTTCGGATCTTGCTCGGGGTGTAATGGTGTTATTCTGGACTTGTAAAATGCCCAAAAATATCCTCAGAATTTTCTGGATTTTTGGTGATTTTTTCAGATTTTTCTGAGTTTTTTCTCATTTTTTTGAATTTTTTATTCATTTTCCGAATTAAATAATTAATTATCGAAAATATTAATTAATTATTCTAATTAAATAATTATATCTTTCAGAATTTTAAAATAATTTTTCTGAATTAATATTTTTTTTTAGAATTTTTAATTATTTTTTTTCGATTTTTAAATATTTTTTCGAATTTTTTAAATAATTAAAACAAATAAATAAATAAATAAATTAAATATTACCTAGACATGTGGCGCATTTCTGGACATTGATCGTGATCAGATGGTGCGCATCGCAAAGCAGATCATGCTCTAGACACGTGGCGCATTTCTGAGCGTCGATCATGATCAGATGTGCGCGCATCACAAAGCAGATCACGTTCTGGACACGTGGCGCATTTCTGTGCATCGATCGTGTCGTGGTGCAATTTTTGAGAAGATCGGACGAATTGTATGGGTCGGTAGGTTTTTTCTCCAATTTCAAGGTCGGTACCTCGTCCACTCGGCTCGGCACCTCGGCTATTGTCGAAGTGTTGGAGTTGTCACCACGTGGCATATATATCTTCTTGTTTTTTTTTTTCTTTTTCTTCTTCTTCTTATTCTTCGCTTCCTCCTCCTCTGCTCTTCTTCTCCTCCGTCTTTCTTCTTCGTCCCTACTTTTCTTTTCCTCCGTTTTCGACTCGACCCCGTCTCTCCTTCGGCGTATAGAGAGGTTGGAGTGTTGAAGGAAGCTCCGACGAAGGAGCTCGGTGATGTAGCTCGGAGCTCGAAGGTGTGGAGCTCGGTGGAGTTTGACAAGAAGTTGGGTTCGGAGCTTCGGAGCTTTGTGAGCTCGGCATTGGAGCTCGGAGGTGGAGTAGAGCTCGCGAAGGAGACGATGGGTTCGGCACCGTTGGAGCTCGGAGGTGAGCTCGGCAGCAAAGCTCGGCACGAATGGAGCTCGTGATATGGAGCTCGACAAGGCAAAGAGCTTCGGCAAACTGGGTCGGCATTTTGAAGAGCTCGATGCTTCGGTTGCCGTGAGGGTGAGCTCGCTGAGTTGACGACGGAGACGGAGCAGTCGAGCTTGGCGAGGGGAGCTCGTGATGGTTTGACGAGCTCGACAGTGGGGTACATCGCCTCGTCGCGCTCGTCGTGGTGAAGGACATGATGGAACTCGGAGACGGTTCGATGAGGAGCTTGCTCGGCACCGTGGTCGAGAGCTACGCATGGGTCGGTGGTGGTTGAGCTCTGCATTGTGGACTCGATGGCCGAGCATTGGCCATGGCAGGACACTTGGGAGCTCGCTGAAGGAGGAGGGAGCTCGACTCGGCATGGAGAGCTCGGCGGGGCCTCGGAGCTCGTAAAGAAGATGAAGTCGAGCTCGGGACAGTGGGCGAGGAGGTTGGAGGAGGAGTTTGGTTTTGGCGCTCGAGGTTGAAGGAGGAGTTTGGCAGAGCTCGTTGATGGAGGAGTTCGATGAGAATGGGGGGGGGAGAGCTTCGGTGATGGGTCCGGACTTGACCCTTCTCTCCATTTTTTTTTGTTCGGCAAATCCGAGCACAAATTTTGAGGTGCATTTTTGCCACTTTGCACTTCATTAGTTCGGTAGCTCGGATTTCAGATTCGAGCTACGTGGCTTAATTTGGACGGTTGATCACGATCATGGTGGGAATCACGAGACAGGAGGCTCAGATTTCGAGAAAATGTTATCTTGTCGTTTTGTGGAGACGTGGCGCGATCTGAGCCGTTCATCATGTTCTAGCACGTTTTTTGAGACAATCTGACGGTGAAACTGGCTCGGCAGCATTTTTCTCCATATGTGGAGGTCGGTACCTCGTCCCTTCGGCTCGGTAGCTCAGCCATGGCGGAGCTCGGCCCTGAGAAGAAAGAAGAAAGGGAGGAGAGGCATTCAGGTTCTTTCCTCTGCCTTGTTCTTTCGCACAGTGAAGAAGAGGAGAAGTGTTGGGTACTTTTGGCGGGAAGACTGAAGAAGAAGGAGAAGAATGAAGAAGCCAAGAAGGGTATGGGTCGGATCATGGGTATCGGAACCGACCCCGATCCGTTAGCCTCTTTTTCTTCTTGCTTGTTCGGCGAATCCGAGCACGGATTTTGAGGCACATTTTTTGCCACTTTGCAGTTCGGTAGATTGGTAGCTCAAATTTCAGATCCGAGCTACGCAGCTCAATCTGGACGGTTGATCACGATCATGGCGCGAATCACGAGACAAGAGGCTCAAATTTTGAGAAAACGTTATCTTGTCGTTTTGTGGAGACGTGGCGCGATCTGAGCCGTTCATCAAGTTCTAGCACGTTTTTTGGCATGATCCAACGGTGAAACTGGCTCGGCAGTTTTTTTCTCCATATGTGGAGGTCGGTACCTCGTCCCTACCGCTCAGTGACTCAATAGCTCGCCCTCTGCCCATAGAGCTCGGTAGCTCGGCGTAGTGGAGCTCGGCCATGGCGGAGCTCATTGAGGTGAGCTCGACGATGGAGGAGGGGTCGGCATATGGGAGAGGTGAAGAGCTCCGAAGCTTGGTGATGTGCTGTTTGGTTTTGGAGATTTTTGAAGAGGAGCTCCACTCCTAGGGGTGAAGAAGAGGTGCTAGGAAGATCCTCGTACGAGCCATGGGAAGACCCATTCTTTGAAGTGAGTGCAAGGAGCAACTCTATGGGAGAGTTTTGAGTTTCGAACTCGCTTAGAAGGGGCCCGATTTGGAGGCGAGCGGAGCGAAGCGCTGGGCTCTAAAGGAGAGGCATCTGGAAGACGAGTTTGAGGAGCAACTCTAGGAGGGAGTTGTGAGCTCCGAACTCGGTGAGAAGAGGTCTGCCTAGGAGTTGAGCGGAGGGAAGAGCTCGGCTCTAGGAGAGCCATCTAGAAGACGAGTTTGAGGAGCAACTCCAAGGGAGAGCTTTAGCTCCGAACTCGCTTAGAAGAGGCCCGCTTTGGAGGCGAGCGGAGTGAAGAGCTCGGCTCTGGGAGAGACCCGTTTGTGCGACGAGTGTGAGGAGGAAATCTAGGAGAGAGTTGTGCTCCGAACTCGTTGAGAAGAGGTCCGCTTTGGAGGCGAGCGGAGTGAAGAGCTCAGCTCTGGGAGAGAACCATTTGTGAGACGAGTGTGAGGAGGAACTCTAGGAGAGAGTTGTGCTCCGAACTCATTGAGAAGAGGTCCGCTTTGGAGGCGAGCGGAGTGAAGAGCTTGGCTCTGGGAGAGAGCCATTTGGAAGATGAGTGTGAGGAGGAACTTTAGGAGAGAGTTGTGCTCCGAACTCGTTGAGAGGAGGTCCGCTTTGGAAGGCTAGCGGAGTGAAGAGCTCGACTCTAGGAGAGAGCCATTTGGAAGACGAGTGTGAGGAGCAACTCTAAGAGAGAGTGGTGCTCCGAACTCGTTGAGAAGAGGTCCGCTTTGGAGGGAGCGGAGTGAAGAGCTCGGCTCTGGGAGAGACCCGTTTGTGCGACGAGTGTGAGGAGGAACTCTAGGAGAGAGTTGTGCTTCGAACTCGTTGAGAAGAGGTCCGCTTTGGAGGCGAGCGGAGTGAAGAGCTCGGCTCTGGGAGAGAGCCATTTGTGAGACGAGTGTGAGGAGGAACTCGTTGAGAAGAGGTCCGCTTTGGAAGGCAAGCGGAGTGAAGAGCTCGACTCTAGGAGAGAGCCATTTGAAAGACGAGTATGAGGAGCAACTCTAGGGGAGAGTTGTGAGCTCCGAACTCGTTGAGAAGAGGTCTGCATTAGAAGGAGCGGAGTGAAGAGCTCTGCTCTGGGAGAGAGCCATTTGTGAGACGAGTGTGAGGAGCAACTCTAGGGGAGAGCTTCAGCTCCGAACTCGCTGTTTAAGTGAGAGAATCAACGATTGTGGGAGCAGTTCCGAATGGCAAACCACTTCTAACTCGCTGAAGAGCAAGTTATTTGAAGCGGAATCGAGCCAAGTGTTGGACTCCGAACTCGTCGTTTAAGAGAGTAACAATGGTTGTGGGAGCAATTCCGATTGGCGAACCACTTCTAACTCGCTGAAGAGCAAGTTATTTGAAGCATAATCGAGCCAAGTTTTGGACTCTGAACTCGTTGTTTAAGAGAGTATCAACAGTTATGGGAGCAATTCCGAATGGCGAACCACTTCTAACTCGCTGAAGAGCAAGTTATTTGAAGCAGAATCGAGCCAAGTGTTGGACTCCGAACTCGTCGTTTAAGAGAGTATCAACGGTTGTGGGAGCAGTTCCGAATGGCGAACCACTTCTAACTCGCTGAAGAGCAAGCTATTTGAAGCAGAATCGAGCCAAGTGTTGGACTCCGAACTCATTGTTAGAGCTTAGTGAGTTGTGGGAGCAGCCATGTAGAAGAAACTGGACTCCGAACTCACCCTTTAACGAGTCGTAGATGTGACTCGAAGAGATAGAGAAGAAGCAAGAGCAATAATTTCCAATGAAGAATGTAAAGTTTTATTGAGATAAACTAAGTGGCCGCTTCAATAGGGCGAGCCATTATTACATGCTATTGGTCGAGTTACAAGCATCGGTCTTATTGAAAATCGAGATCCTACTTCTACAATAAGGTGAAGACCTCTTGGGAGGAGCTGAGTCTTGAAGCTCGGCGGGCCTTTCTGTTCGTTTTTTGGCTCCTCAGGGGAGAAGCTCGGCCCCCTCTTTTTGGACGAACTTTGTCAGGTGCCCCCGCTGTATGAGTTCTTCGATCTCCTCCTTGAGAGCCCGACAATCATCCGTGTCGTGGTCGTGGTCCTTGTGAAACTGGCACCACTTATCTTTGTTCCTCTTCTTTCCGGGGGTATTCATTCTAGGGGGAGCACTGAGTAGCCCTTTCTTGTCCACTTCCACAAGAACTTCTGATATATTGGTAATGAGGGGGGTGAACTTCTCAAATCGTGGAATCGAGCGGCGCTAGCCATTACTGTCCTTCTGGGATTTTTGGGACCCCTCTTCACTTGTGTTCTTCCATTTGTTCCCGAAAGATGTCTCCTCAAGAGCAAGGGGGTTGAAAGCCTCTTCCGCCTGTATGTACTTCTCCACCCTAAGCAGGAGCTCTGAGAAGTCTCGAGGAGGCTTCTTGGCAAGGGATGCCCTGAGGTTGGCATTAGTGACGTTGCACTCGAATGCGGCAGAGGCTACTGACTGGTTGAGGGAGGGAATGGACCGGGCTTCGGCAGTGAAGCGTCGAACGTAATCCCTTAGGCGTTCGCCCTTTTCTTGGTTGAGGGTCACCAGAGATACACTTGTTTTCTTAGCTCGGCGGCTACTCACGAAATGAGTAAGGAAGAGCCCGTCGAACTGATTGAATGAGAAGATGGAGGCCGGGGCGAGTCAAGAGTACCATTCTAGTGCAGACCCCTTCAGCGTGGCAGGGAAGATCTTGTAGAGGAGGGCATCTGAAGCATGGTGGATCATCATGAGAGTTTTGAAACTTTCTATGTGATCTGCAGGGTCCGACTCCCCGGTATGGATCTTGAAGTGAGGCTGCTTGATGTTTTCTGGGATGGGGGCCTCCATGATGGTGCGGGAGAATGAAGGTCTGCTCGGACGGAGGTTTATCGCCCGTTGCTCTTCTTTCTTGTCAATTCGGCCGAAGCACCTCTCCATCTCGTGGAGACGGCGGTAGACTTTGTCTTCTCTTTGATCATATTTTGCCGATCCCCGGGACTCAGCTTCGTACGAGGATGGACGGGGGCTGCGGCGATGGTAGCATGGAGAAGGACGAGGACTGAGAGTGTGAAGGCGGTGGCTCCTAGCTGGCTCATGTGTAGGTGGCCTCTGGTCGTTCTTTCGGGCGATATTGAGGGCCCTTAAGACTGTTGCTTGGAAGTCTTGAAGATCTGGCCTTATGACTGGTGCCTCTCCAGCTTGGCGGTCCCTATGTGTGGCTCGGCTTACTGGAGAATGAGTTCTCCGTCGATGACGCTGAGGGGACTCTCTTTGCCTCCTCGGGGGAGGGGATCTTCTAGTCCTCGGTCGGCGGGGGGTTCGGATTCTTGAAGCCCCTGAGTTCTCGGGTTGATGGACTCGACCAAGGGCTCGCCATCCATTCAGGCGAGTTCTAAGGTCAACCCTCTTTTGGCGGTCGGCAATTACTTGACGAAGATCCCGCTCGAGAGGGCTTTGAGAAGCCTGGGATTCAACTGAGGGATTGGAACCCGTGACTTGGTCATGAGGAGGATGTTGCTTCGGACGACTCTGATGGGGAGCCCCCCTGGGCAGCCCCCCGAGACCCTTGAGGGGCCTGTTGAGTAGGAGCACCTTGAATCGGAGGAGGGAGAGGAGGAAGAGAAGTGGTTCTTCAGTTGGAGACCGCTGCCTTCCCCTTCTATTTTGGATGCATGGCTTGAAACTAGTATCGTTGATGAAGTGAGGTCAAGTTTCTTTTTCGGTTCCCACGGACAGCGCCAATCTGTTGCTGCTAATTCTGGTGTGGGAGCAAACAAATGAATTTGTGGATTCTTGGAGAAAACAATAAAGCAAACCTGTTGACATGTTGACCTTCACCAATGTGTTGACTTGGTCTCTTGCCGCTGCTGCGAACCTGCAAAAAGTGCGAGACACCGGGATGGATCCCGGTGACGCACCCTCTGACGCTCTTGTCAGTAATCTGAATGATTAAGCAAGAACTTAAACTGGAAAAGTATTGATTACCTCTTAATGGTGGTGGATGGAGGGTATTTATAGTCGCCTTAGGGATCAGATTAGGAATGTAATCCCTGTGATCAGATAAGGAATGTAATCCCTATGATCAGATAAGGAATGTAATCCCTAATTCCTTGTGAATGGACAGATATGAGTCAGGACCGTTGCTTTGGATTAATCTGAAACCCTAATTCTATCCTGCTGGACCTACATATAGATATATATATATATATGTATATATATATATATATGTGTGTGTGTGTGTGTGTGTGTGTGTGTGTGTGTGTGTGTGTGTTTACAAATGATAATACTAAGATAGCAAAAATAGTTAATAGCAAACCTCAATAATATAGGGTGAAAAATAAAATAACGCTTATAGGACTGATATGAAAATAAGTATAAATAATAAGGTAATTAAATGTGTATATAAGTGTAACTGGATTATGAATAACAAAGTCAAAGTAGCATAGGCTAAGTTTTAAAATCTTATAAAAATGGTATGAACAAGTACAAAAGAATAGGATAGTGATAAGTAATATATATATATATATATATATATATATATATATATATATATATATAGAGAGAGAGAGAGAGAGAGAGAGAGAGAGAGAGAGAGAGAGAGAGAGAGAGAGAGAGAGAGAGAGTTGGTCTATTATGAGATGGCGAGCTAAGCTCCTTATCGTGAGCTGAAGATCTCAGCCGTTGGATCGCGATCCAGCGACTGAGATCTATTCCACCCTAAAATCTCAATCTGCCTATGTTTTGAAGGGCATTTTGGGGATTTCACTTGCAGGTTATTCACTTTCCCTCCTTCTTTACTTCTTCTCTCCCCTAAATCGAAACCATCTCTTCCTCAAATCCTGATGCTCCTCGTCTATCCTCCTCGCTGCTCCAAATCCCCACCCCGACGCTCATCGCCGCTCCACACCCCCACCCCGCCGCTCCTCGTCTCTCCTCCCCGCCGCTCCAAACCCCCACCATAATGCACCTCGTCTCTCTTCCTGGCTGCTCCAAACCCCACCCCGACCTCACCCCAATACCCTACCTCACTCCATACTCGCCCTCCTCCCTGACGCTCCTCGTCTATCCTCCTCACCTCACCCCAAAACCCTACCTTAATCCATACTCGCCCTCTGTCCTCGATGCCGAAGTCCGCCCCTCTCACTTCTAAACCCTTCCCCAAATCGAACTCACCCCAAACTCTCAGGTATTGAATCCTAACTCTAGTTTTATTGGGTTCATGTACTTTATTGTATTAAGATTACATTTTTAGAAAAGCATGTTAGGTGTAGCTTAAACTGAGATTAAAGAGTTGACAGATGAATTACTTTTGTGTAGTCATTACATTTTTAGAAGAGTTTGAAGGAACTACCAATTTATCAAAATACTTACACAATTATCAAATTTCATCATAAGAAAATGTCGATAAGAATATGTGGGTTAAATTTAGGTATGTGTGTGTTATTTTTTTAAGAATGCGTCGTATCTTGATTACTCTAAATTAATGGTGTATATAAAGGTCTGATGAATTACCCTAATATTGATGTTTATAGGCACTTCTGTTTGGTATGATGGAAGCACTTCTGTTTGCTATGATGGATTCAAGAATGCACTATATTCTCAAATACAGGAAGTGCTTAATTCTTACTCAGTCACCTTAAATTTATCTCATGCCTTTTATTGTTTGGCTTGATTCTAGGCAGTGATGACAAGCACTATATATTATACTTTATGTTGATGTGCGCCCCCCCCCCCCCCCCCCCCCCCCCCCCCCCGAAAAGTGTTATTTT
Organism: Hemerocallis citrina; assembly: GCA_017893485.1. Classification (NCBI taxonomy): domain Eukaryota; kingdom Viridiplantae; phylum Streptophyta; class Magnoliopsida; order Asparagales; family Asphodelaceae; genus Hemerocallis; species Hemerocallis citrina. The sequence goes on from CM030360.1 coordinate 128,414,200, forward strand.
TGTTTTGGATTGGTGTAGGCAATGATGAGCTGTTTGAGCTCTGTTTATGAGAATTTTTTAGCTCGATTTATGTCACGCCCTGCTTTCCAAAAATACGAAATACGAGTACATGACATTGGCCTAGCGAATGACTAACGTCATCCATAAACTGTTTGTCCGATCAACTCAACAATATAATCAATACAAAACAATTGCGCAGACGATAATAATAATCTCATGAACAATAATACTTGGAATAAACAATATGAAATATCCAAATACAATAATAATCCAACATCTGAAAACAAATAATAGCAATATTCGGGTCAAAGCCCACAATACAATGAAATAACAATAGTTTAATAATTAAGTCTTCATGACAAAACAATAATTTATTAAGTGGCGATGCTATCAATTCCTTCACCAATATTGTTCTCCCAATCCATCAGGCAATTCTCCATCAGCACCTGTAAACGCTTCATCTAAAAAGAGGAGAAAAATTATCCTTATAGCAAGTCGTGGATAGCAAGTAGAGAAAACAAAGAACAATGGAATAACAGTATAACAATGAATTCAATGGATCAATATGAATCAGTAACATGGGACAATAATCAATAATCAATATCACGGTAATCAATGTAATTGGTAATGATTCAATACTCGATAACAATATTCAATGATCAATATCAGTAACACTTGGCCAATAATCGATATCAATAGGAACAATGATGAACAATATGCAATGTCGATGTTGTTTGATCATTAAGTCTATTAACCATTTTAATCTGAACTAATGTAGCACTTCATGCGTTCCTTTCATTTACCACATGGTTGCTACATACAAACAAGTTACGTTTTGTAATACCCTGGATAATATAATGCGTTTGTATATATATATATATATTGTCCGTATGTATGTATATATTACAATGGTTGTTTTGATTATATGTGTATGAATGATAGAGTGCGTTTATGTTTGCGGGGCGGTTCATGCGAGTGGTTGCGTTCTTGATGATGTGCGAGAATGAGAAGGACCTATACTAGTACATATACTAGTTTTGAGTGTGGTAAGTATGCAAATATGCAATTGTATGATGCTACAATGGATGTTCTCTGCATGCACTCAAATCTAATCTCTTATCTCTTATTTAGAGTTTGATCAAGACCAAAAAATTTCAGCCCAAGCCTTGTCTCAAAAACAATGAGCTAGACCATATTTTTTGGCAAAACCACCTAGCCACCTCACCCCTACCCCCTACCCTATTTGGCCGGCCCCCATTCCCCCTATTTCCCCCACTTCTCTCTTGATAAAACCCCTCCTTTCCCTCCTCTTGAACTCTGGAATTTCAGAAAATAAAAAGAAAGGAGAAGGAAAGAGTGAAAGAAGAAAAAAAAGGAGCATTTCCAAGCTTTGGAGTAGGATTTTGGAGGAGAAGCTCAAGACACACCTCATATTCTCAAGCCAACTAAGGGTGGGGAGTTCTCTGAACTTGTTCTTGTTCATTCTTGTTAAATTTCTTGCATGCATGAGTAGTACTAGTATGAGAATGGTTATTTAAGAGTAGATTGTTAGAAATCTAAAACTAAAACAAAAACCATGATCTGCATGCCTTAGTTCCGAATTACTAGAGAACAAATTACTTGGGATTTGATGATGAAATTTATACAGGATGATCTCATATATGTCTAGAAGATGCATTATTAATTTCGGAATTTTCTGATGATTTTTGATATTTTAATAAAATCAATTTTGAGGACTGAGTCGTAAGGCAGAGACTGTATCTGTCTATTGTGATAACTGAACTTGTGGGAATTCTTAGAATTAATTGGCTTATGTTCTATTTCTGAAAATTTTACCATGACTTCTTGCATGCATCTAGACTCTAAGGAAAAGTCATGAAATTATTTGGATAAAGTTTCATGCATGTTTAAAATTAATTAATCAAAGGTAGTCAAGACAGTTACTGAAGAACAGCAGAATCCTTATGCATGTTTGTAATAGGGAGAACTCTTTGATCACTTGGAATTTGGATATGAAACTTTTTGAATGTTGTACATGATGATGTCTAGTTTCTGTAATGCAAATTTGATGACCATTAGATGAGTATGTGATTTATGATGGATATTTTTAGCATGTACTGTGCATAACTCAGTCAGTATGGACACTTTGATAAGATGGTACTTTTGTGACTCCTTAAGGGCATAATTTAAGGAAGTGTTCTTTTAGGAATTTGTAGTAAACATGTAGAACTTTCCAAAGAGCCCTATTTGAAGAAAGTCCTGTGAGTAGAGTATTAGATATGAACTTTGCAAGATTGGACAGAAACTAGATTCTGAGCTGAAGGCTCTGTTTGAGTATTGCCTTATGTGTGGTTCTGTACACCTGAGAGAAATATTTGTTTTAGGGTGATCAAATGAAACATTTTTGATTGGTGATCAACTACGAAGTTGTAGAGGACATTCTCACATTTCCACAGAACCTGGTGTTGTATCATTTCGATGAGCAGGTAAGGTTTTATGCCATCGGTAAGGTGCAGCCAGTGTACAGGAAGTACAAAGGCTGAGGCTTGTGAAGCTAATTTAAGGATTTAGATGACTAAACCTGAGGTGATGATCAACTAGAGAGTTGTAGCCTAGGTCTTTATCTTTCTATATTGGGTTTGAACACCTAAATCTGAGTTGTATTGTAGGAGTCATGATCCTTTTAAGTTTCAGGCTGAAGCACCATGGTTGTTTAGTCATGGGTTTTGAATAAGTATTGGTAGAACCTTTCCCCTTGTGTACCTAAGAGTAAATAACTCAATTTTGGGGATGATTGGTGTCTATTTGCTGGTCATGTTGGTGTTGACTCCTGTGGTGGATTGTGGTGACTCGAGTTAGTCACTAGGGTAAGGTGATACCCTGCGTCTATCAACCTAGATGTGAACTTCCGCCGAGGAGTTGGACGTCCAAGTTGGTGCCATCGATTTGTTTTCATGCCGGTTAAGGATGAACGCGAGCCATGATGATGGATGATTCCAAGCTAGGGGAAGTGGTAAGCGGGACTTGCGTCGCCGGGGCCCGTGGTCGATGGGCGGCAATCTTTTACCTAAATGGTTAGAGTGAGTCTTGGATTAGAGTGGTGTATTACGGGTATGTACATTGCGTTAGTACTAGCAGACCATAGTCGGGTATGGTACCTTTCCTGTCGTAAGGATACATATTTGGTTCTCAGGTGTTGAGTTCGCGGGTCCTGTATCTCGATCTATTAATTCCCAAAGAGCCATGGTAAAAAACGGGAAAGGAGCTCCTGTTGGATAGGGGGATTTGACCCTCAAGGCCATCATGTTCCTATGCACATGGATTTTATATGTGAATTATTGACGTCATTTGGGTACATGACTTTTTACTAGAAGGTTTTCACGGCCTTTTGAGTGAGGTCCATGTGCGGGTACTAAGTTGAAAATGCGACCACCACTTTAGGGACTGTAATACGGGACTAGACTGAATGACTGCAACCTCCTCAGACACGAGAATCTATTGGGAACATGTTGAGTACAAGAGTAGGATGCGTGGCGAGGGTTTGAATCCCTAAAATGTGGAGAAAGATTGCTAGGTTTGGGTGCATATGTAGTATGGAATGCATGTGTAACACCTCGAATTCAAAATAAGACTGAATTCGAAGTTGCACAGGATCTTTACACTTCTCTTCGTACAATTTTACAAGGAATTAAAAACTTTTATTACAACAAAGTTTACATCAATGCAACGGAAATATAAATTGCAACATTATACATAAATTGAATAATAACTTGAACATTTCTTTAAGTAGCAATCAATCTTTAGTCTTGTCATTCACTTTATCCTGCATAAAAACTGTGTGTACGTTAGTTGCATACAACTGACGCTAGGATATAATACATCAATTTCTCTTACTTGGAAAACACATACTTGTCACAAAACAAACTAAGGGGGCCTACCCTATTGATGTCGTGTGTGAATGTGCACTTAGTCCTTAATGTAGTGTTTTTTTTTTTTTTTTTTGAGTTAAAAGGTGGAATAACTTAATGCAGTTATTATTACTTACATGACACTAATGCGCACTTGTTCAGATTCTATACATCCTATACTACATAGGTCTGAGGGCAAGCCCTTAATCGTTTGTAATATCCTGATTAATTATTAATAATATTATTTTTATTATTATTTAATTATTTAATTATTTCTTTTCTTGAAAAATCTCTTTTGTCATGATAAATCAATTTGGACAGCTAGGTTTTGTTTAGGGGATTTAATATAGGATCTAGGGTTAATTAAGATACATAAAAGCATTAGGGGTTTTCTTCTAGAAGCTCTCTCTCCTCCACCTCACCCCTTCACCATACCTCCAACTCACCACCCCCCACCTATGCATGGGTCGGCCAAGTGTACCCAAGGGGTTTTTGAAAACTCCCTTGATGTTTTTGTACTCCCCCCCTTCTCTTCCACCTCCCCCCCCCCCCCCCCCCCCCCACTTCATCTCTTGTCTTATTTTACAAGAAGAAAAAAAAGAGAGTAAAAGAAAGAGAAGAAAAGCCCTAACTAGAGAGTTTTTATTGGTAGGATTTCTTAAGAGTTTTTTCATAGGAGCTAGGGAACGGAGAAGGTGCTTAGGATAGTTATTCCTTCAAAGAAAGATCAAGGTGGGGGTTTCTCTATCCTTTTCTTGTTCTCTTTTGTTTGATTTTTGTTTGATTCTTGTTCTCTTTTGTTTTGTGTGTTTGTTGTATGTTCTAAATAAACAACTTGGACCCACTCATGTGCATAAGAATGGTTGTGAATAAAAAATGATCACATGAAAGAAAGTAAATGGTAGAACTTAATGAAAACACATAAAGATGGAGTCTTTAGTATTGCTTATTTATTGTTATTGTTGTTATTTTGGCTAATAAAAACTAACAATTTGGACTAAAGATCTTGTGTATATGAATGGTGGTGGATCAAAATGATCACATAAAAGAAAGTGAATGGGAGAACTTAATAAAGATGGAATCTTTAAGTTTTATCATGGTTATTTTGTTAAAAGCACACAACTTGGACTAATTGACATGAGCATATGAAGATTTGTGTATTAGAAATATTACATACCCATTTTGGGTTGTAGAGCTCAACAACTATAAAAAATAAGTCTTTAATTGTTTACTGCTCTCTACTTTGTTAAATATCAAATCTTTCTAAAAAGGTAGACTTTGTTATATGTAGGAACTAAGAGGTTGAAGAAGAGAAGGTTGTAATAAGTAGGACTTCTAATTTATAAGAAAGGGGATTTCATTGTAACAAGTAGGACTTGTAATTTATAAAAAAGCAGATTTTTGTAATATATAGAAATTTATAGTTCATAAAGGTAGATTTTTGTAATATTTTAGGACTTGTAATTCATAAAGAGAAGCAGTCTTGTAATAGCTAGTAAAGATCTATGCTTGAAGTTGTAGTAGATACTCATGCTTGAGTGGTAGTAAACATCCATACGTAAGTGTAGTAAAATTCATGCTTAAGTAGTAGTAGAAAAATCATGCTTAAAGTAGTAGTAGATATTCATGCTTAATGTAGTAGTAGATATTCATGCTTAAGGTAGTAGTAGATATTAATGCTTAAAGTAATAGTAAATATTCATGCTTAAGTGTAAGTAAAGTCCATGCTAAAAGTTGTAGTAGATATTCATGCTTAAGTGTAAGTAAAGTCCATGCTAAAAGTTGTAGTAGATATTCATGCTTAAGTGTAAGTAAAGTTCATGCTTAAAGTAGTAGTAGATGTTCATGCTTAAGTGTAAGTAAAGTTCATGCTTAAATTAGTAGTAAATATTCATGCTTAAGTGAAGTAAAGTCATGCTTAAGTAGTAGAAAAAGAATCATGCTTCAGTAGTAGTAAAGAATCATGCTTGAGTCATATGTAGAATTCATGCTTGAGTTAAAGGACCATGCTTGAGTCATATGTAGAATTCATGCTTGAGTAAAGAACCCACAATGTTGTAGTTGTAGTGTTTAGCAAAGAACCCATCATGTTGTATTTGTGTTTAGTAAAGAATCCATCATGTTGTAGTTGTGTTTAGTAAAGAACCCATCATGTTGTAATTGTAGTGTTTAGTAGAGAAACCATCATGTTGTAGTGTTTAGTAAAGAACCCATCATGTTGTAGTTGTATTTAGTAAAGAACCATCGTGTTGTAGTTGTGTTTAGTAAAGAACCCATCATGTTGTAGTTGTATTTAGTAAAGAACCATCGTGTTGTAGTTGTGTTTAGTAAAGACCCATCATGTTGTAGTTGTGTTTAGTAAAGAACCCATCATGTTGTAGTTGTGTTTAGTAAAGAACCCATCATGTTGTAGTTGTGTTTAGTAAATTAGTAAAGAACCCATCATTTTGTAGTTGTAGGGTTTAATAAAGAAACCATCATGTTGTAGTTGTGTTTAGTAAAGAACCCATCATGTTTAAATTGTAGTATCCTAGTGAAGAACCCATTCATGCTTGAATGGTGTATGTGTGGTTATTCTAGATTCAAAAGAACCCATGTTTGAGTTGCATAGTTGTTTTAGATTCAAAAGAGCCGTGCATGTTTGAACGGTATATTGTAGCATTCTAGTTAAGGAAACCCATGCTTGAATTGTATATGGTGGTATTGTAGTAAAAGATTAAAAAGAACCCATGAACCTATGCTTGCTATTGAAATGAACCCATGTTCCATAATTGTTCTAGTCAACTTTAAAGAGAAATGAAACTAGCACTATTGTAGTTCTAGCTCGATTGATAAGAGAACCCATGCATTTAGTTGTAGGTGATTCTAGCTCAACTTGAGAAAGAACCCAAGAATTTAGTTGCATGTAGTTCTAGTTCAATTTGGAAAAAAGAACACATGGATTCTAGTGGTGTGAGGTTCTAATTAAAATTGGATCATAGCATGTGAACATTATTAATCTTCATGGGTAATAAGGGTTGGGAAAGTCACTAATAATTGTTAGCTTGATAAAAGCTAGTCTAGGGGTTTCTAATTACACTAGGGGTCATCGACCATCAAGACACACATCTTACCACCTTGGAGACTATGGATAAATCTCACATTGGGCGCCGACGGATCTTAACCGGTATGGGTTGTTCGTGGGCCGAGAGTGTTGATAAGATCCGAGTTAGGGGTAGCGATGAGTGAGGGAGATCCCGTCACTAGTATCTTGGATCGATGGACCATGAGTTGTACTATGATAATCTAAGTTGAAATTCTGGTAAGATTGTTAGGATTAGTGACATCATTAGGGTAGTAACTTATAAAACTCTTTACTTAACCATTTTTTGCCAAAAAAGAGGAGTTGGTATTGGGGGTGACACCTTATGACTCAACTCGTCCTATAGGCCGACACTAGGTGGTGTTATTGGGTTGTACCTTCCCGTCAAAGGGATACGTTCGGTGCCTTCTCACGAGTTGGGAGCACGAGTTGCGTATCTCACACTGAAGTACCATGATAAGGGCGGGCGGAGCTAGGAGATGGACCCCCAGAACTCCGTCATGTTCTATGCCGAGGAAGCGAACAGGCCATAGACTACGATTTATGAGTTAGGGGGCAACAAGGGATGCTTCGAGCTAACCTGTGTTGTAGTTAACTCTGAAGGTTCTTCTGGTTTTTGAGTGAGGTCCTGTGCGCCGGGTAGTAGTGGCAAACATAGACACCATGAGCGTACTGCATTTGTGGGACTTAACCATATCTGCAACCTCATCAGTCATGTTGTTTCTGTTAGGAACAGGTTGTGTACAAAAGTAGAAATTCATAACGCGGGTTCAAATCCCTAAATATGGAGAACGGCTTGATATGGATGTATGTTGTTATGGGATGCATACGATTCCATATTCTTGCTTGTATTAGAATAAGAGCATCCTAGCTTAGTTGACATTGCATTAAGTTTTAAGACATTGCACTCACGAACACTTAAACTACATTGACACATTTACCATGCTTGATATGTTTGTTTTTGAGATTCGCTGCTAGTCATCAGCCTTTAAGCGTCAGTATATGTACTGACGTCCCCACTCTTATAGGTTGTGGATACAGGATCACCAGCTCGGGAGAACTCTAGTCAAGGCATGACTTCCAAGAGAAGAACCGATGTTTATTGTTTCATTCTTGTATACTCTGATGTAATATATTGAACAATGGAAACACTCGGCTTGTAATATTGTATTAAGTAAAAAGTTTTAAATTTTCATATTTGTCTGTGTATTGTGGCTAATTGAATGTAAGATTCTGGCTTATGTCACGGTTTTCCAGTGTATGGAAATCGGGGTGTTACATCGTTCTTCATCTTGTAGGGTTCAATCCCTCGCTATGACTTAAACTACTACAGTAACTACGGTAAGTATCCTAGATGTTCTCTGAATTACAAGCCCATATCTAGATAGCCTGGAGGGGAATCCCACGTCATGACATGACGCATCATGTAGATAACCTATGCACAATTTAGCCTTCGTCATGGGACAATGGCACCACCCGTAGTCACCAAACACCCCACAAGCGTCGCCACCGGGACGATAATTCCGGAGACGTGTTCACATCATGACATGACGCATCATGTAGACAGCCTGTGAAACACTCTCACACCGCCAATCTGATGACCCTCATACTTGTGCTTTTCTCTCACTTTCATCACATCTTCACTATTTATCTAAATCCTTAAGTGATTGAATCATGAATAACAATCAACACTCTAGAATTTAGCGTTACCTCCACATCAGTCTTAAAAATATCAATCATTATCCATGACCCAAACTTGGTCACAATTTATCACATTTCTCTTTTCAAAACTTTCATTCCTGCCGAAGGGAGGACTTAGCTAAAATTCTAGTCTAAATTCTCTTTTCATGTTCATTATACTTGTTCACAAATTTCACAATTCACGTTTCATTTCAATCAATTTTTCATGCACAACTTGCATATTCTTAAACAATCTCACATTAAATTCTACCCAATAATTATGAGTCAAAATTACATTTTGAGCTCTTCACAATTTTCTATGTTCAACAAAATTATTCTCATCTTTAATTACAAAAGAATTATATTTTAAGGAAACTTTATTAATCGCTTTTCCCAAAAATTTCTTCTAAACCTCATTATAATACGTCAAAATGTTATAGAAAATTTTCCATAAAGTCTAGATATTTTTTGATATTTCTAATAATTTTTTTCTATTTTTTAAACACTTAAAATCTCAAAATATAATATTTTATCCAAAAAATCAAAAAAAATAAAAAGTTTGGCCGAAGCCAGGATTCGAACCAAGCACAACAAGCCTGCCCGAGCTACAGTAACGCTCTTAAGGCACCACCGAAGACCAAAATGTCCACAGCGACTTGCTGTTTAAAGTGGGACTCAATTTATACTTAAATTTCAGTATGCGAGTTTTGAGTAAAAGTCAGATTTTGGAAAAATAAAGTTTCTGCCGAGACTCGAACGCAAGCCCTCAGGCTCTGCTCGCTACAGTAACCGTTTTAAAAATGCACCGATGACCAGTAGGTCCAAGTGACTCACCCGTAAAGAATTTTGATTAAAACACTTTTGTTTGTGACTGTACTGTTTCTAGATTATTTTATAAAATTCGATTTTTCTCATTCAAATAGTTCTTATAAAAATTAGATTTTTACTGAGTGTAATTTCTAAAGAAAACAGTAGCTTGTGTTTTCATAATCTTCATGGAATTCATTTTTAACATAATAATTCCTTCTCCCTTAGTTAGTTTAATACATGGATTAAAATAAACTCATTTCGACATAAAAACATTTATTTTTATAAGAATCTTTTTATCACAATTTTCCTCATTCTCATTGAACTCAAATACAAATTTTCTTTCTTTCATTCCTTACTAAAGATTTAGTTCATCATTTTAGTCCTATTTCCCAAACTACATATTTTAATAGACAAATAGGGCTAAATAAATCAAGTCATCACAACACTACTTGTATAAGGCACATAAACTTACTTTTATCACAATTTCATCTATTTAACATTTCATGCCAATTAATTTAAATTCCATAATCTATCCATAATCACAATTTCCACATATTGTATCTTTCATTTCATGCATAGACAAAGTTTCACAACAAATCATAATTCACCCATTTTAGCATGCATATAAACTAGCAAGTCATCATACACATATTCACATACACATTCTATTTATTCTACTACTTTTCTTGTAAATTACTTTTGTGTTATTTTCCTCTTAATTTCCTTAAACAAAAGCATGGCAATATTTTTTATTCAATTTTAACATGATCACAATGTCAATACTTAGCATGATATCTAACTAGAAGCTTGAGAAATCACCCACCTATTTTGAAGAAAATCAAATGAAAAGAACTCCTAGAAATCTCCTAGAACAACGAACGATCCTTCTCCTCCTAGATTGTGCCACAAGTTGCCTTCTCCTTTTTGTGCTTGATGGAACCCGAGCTCTTCTTGCTCCTTGGTGAAATGGTCGGCCTCCAATGAAAGGGACACACATACAAATGCACAACTCAATCTTTTTCTCACTAATTCTCAATCTTTTTCTCACTTTTTGTTTGTTTCTTTCTTTCTCTTTTTATCAAAATTTTCAAGTGTGTTGCATGAAGAGATTGAGGGGGTATTTATACATTTTTTTTAAGTGAAATGGAGGGCCAAGATGAACTAGATGGTTGTGGATTAGGAGCTAGGATGAACTAGGGAGTTAAAGCAACTACCCATGAACTCAAAACCACCTCTCCACTACACCAACTCACCCACTCTCTCTTTTACCATTTCCGGCATATCCCATGCTCCACCCAAGACATTTGCTAGTGCAATGCACGTGTCACACAACTCACCCCAAGTTACTAGTTGTACATATCTATTTAATTAATTATCTACAAAACTAGTCTACACTACAAGTTATGATAATTACAAGAGAATTAAACTAATGGGCTCAAATTAGTGGGCTTTATAATTCATGGGCTTCTAATTAAAATAATTAATTAATTAGTGTGGGCTAAGAATAAAAAATTAGGCCTAGGATTTAAATAGGCTTTTTTTAAAATAAAAAGAGAAGAATTAAAATATTTGTTCATTGTATGAAAATAAATAATTTTCTAGGGAAAATACACATGAATTTGTACGTGCAAAGCACGTAAAAATCAACAAACTCTTATTTAATTATAATTAAAAATTCAGGATGTTACAGCATGTGTTCTCCAAAGTCTTGCTTGCATCAAAAGTAGGCATGTGATTGATGCATCTAGTTGTAGAATCATGGCATACAACAACACTATAATCTGAATCCATTAACCCCTAGTTGTCACATCACTTTTCTCTTTTGCATAAAATTATGGTTGTGATTGTTAGCTTGGAGATCGTTGTTATTATCAGCATTGCGTCAGTCGAAATACTGACGTTCCCCACCTTGTAGGTATCCGGAGCCGATTCACAAGTACAGCAGAGCTCGAGTTGGTCCAAGCATCCAAGGGACATATTCAAATGTTATTGTATTATTTGTAAATCTTGTAATTTTATTTGGATATTGTAATACTTGTAAATGTAACATTTATATGGAATAAAAGTTTAATTTTCCTGTACTTTTCTATGATTTTGGCTGTTTTGGTGTTCGACTCCTGGAGTAGGATGTCAGATTTCCAGTATGGGGATCTGGGGCGCTACAGAAAAGTTGGTATCAGAGCAAACTTCAAATATTAGTCAACATAGCAGGAAAATTAAACTTGGATGCGTTGTAAGAGTTGGGTTTAGTCAGACAGCTGATGATTATAATTCATAATGTTGCTTTTACAACATATGATTTATAATTTTTCTGTATCTGGACTGATTCCCATATTTTCTCTTACAGATATCGAGCATAGATAATGGACACTTGAACGGTTGGACCGATGGAAATGGTCATGCACCCCCGACTCCCACCTCCACCCCCACAGCCCACGGCCGTAGTGCAGGCCATCCCTATGTTGTGCCAAGAGCTTGCTGCCTATAAATGGAGCCACGCTGCTGAAGGATCGCTTTGAGAATCTCGCGCATGCCTTGATAGCTGCCGAGAGAAGGGTGGCCAAGCTGGAGAAGGCCAAGTAGAAGTGGAAGACGAGGGTGATACTCTTGAAGCACCGATATGAGGAGAGGTTGGGACAGTTACAGAGCCGATATCTGGTGTTGAGGTCTCTGGTCAGCGATATGTAAGATCTGGTGGACAAGATGATCGTCGGGGATAGCTCTGAGACTGGCGACTCGCCAGGGGCAGGAGAGCAGTGATCTTTCTTAATGTTGTGGGATTTTTTTTGATGTGTATAGATGGCAATCTTTTTGAATAGCTAGGATGACTTGCTATTTTTTGATGGGTGTAGTATGAACCCATTAGGTGATGACATGATTGTATTGACGGTAATATCATTGTAAATCCTTTTTAAATGAATAAAACTAGTATGTTTTCTGACCGATGCTAGTGTGTGTTATGGGTTTTGCCTTACCATTGCTATTTGATGATATCAGTATTAGCTTTCATATGGCAGGAAGGACCAGAAGCAACCGGAGCAACCAGACTGAAGCCGAAGGCAGTGGAGCCAACAATACTGGCCTTGATGTAAGGGAAGAATTCGCTCGAGTATACTAGATGATTGGAGAATTTGTGGAGGCTACCAGGAACCAAGCGCCGCCACAAAGAGCAACAGGAGTTGCTGTAAATGCTGATCCGGTGAAGATGGTGGAATCATTCAAGAGGATGAAACCGCCAGTCTTTGAAGGACAGGCTAACCCCACAGCTGCTGACGAATGGATACGTCAGGTGGAGAAGGTATTTGAGGTGCTGGTGACTCCAGAGGACAGCAAGGTTCATCTAGCCACAATCTTGCTGGAGAAGGATGCCGGAGTTTGGTGGCAGTCCATGAAGCATGGTCTTGGAGAAGGTCAAATCACTTGGGAAGATTTTCTTGAGGAATTCCGACAGCACTATTTTCTCATGGATGTGTAACAATAAAAGGCAATGGAGTTCCACAATTTGAAACAGGAAAATATGTCTGTCAGGAAATATGATACGAAGTTTTCTCAGCTATCTCGGTATGCACCAGAGATGGTCCAGGAGGAAGAGAAGAAGTCCCAGAGGTTTGAACAAGGGCTTAGGCCTGGACTAAGGTGAGAATGGTTCTGTTGGGCATCCACCGCTTTGACAAGCTGGTGAGGCGAGCTGCGGTGACAGAGGCAGACATGAATCAGAGTCAAGGAAGAACAGAGTTTTGGAACAAAGGAAAGAGATCCACCCTAGCATCCAAATTCAAGAAGTAGGGAAAGAGTCAGAAATTTCAGAAAACCAGTGCCAAGACGGGAGGATACAAGCCCGAAAGCTGCTACCACAGTGGAGAGTAGGGACACTTCAAGGACCAATGCCCCAGGAGGAATGCCCAGAGATGTTTCCAGTGCGGGCTAGAAGGGCATATTAGGCCGAATTATCCCTAAAATCCAAGGAACAGCAACAGGGTAGGGTCGGGAGCAACCGACAAAGGAAAGAAGCCGATGCATCAAGGGAGGGTGTTCGCCTTGACCAAGAAGGATGCTGAAGAAGATGAAGGGGTGATAAGAAATGATGTAATGAAGTTGTAAGTTGTATTTTGGGTTTTTGGGGAAGTTGATGAAGGATGAACTTTGTAACAGGACATATATATATTAATGGAATTCTGGCTACAGTCTTGTTTGATAGTGGATCGACTCATTCTTTTGTGTCAAAATCTTTTTCGAGAAAATTAAGGTGCACACAAGAGGCAATTCCAGGTTTAACCTTGATGGTGGCTACTCCATTAGGGACAACCCTCACTACAGATCTATGCTATAGGGGATGTAAACTCCAGATTAATAGGGAAACCCTAAGTATCAATTTGTTAGAGTTGGGTTCTGCCAGAACAGATGTCATTATTGGTATGGATTAGATGTTGAAGCACAAGGCAAGCATCGAATGCAAGGAGAAGGAGGTATTCATCTCAGCCGAAGGAGTGGAACTTTTATTCCACAGGGAGAAGAGGACGAGAGCAACGATTGTTGCAGCTATTAGTGAAGTACGGGTACCTGAAGAGGTGAACAAGATATCAGTGGTGAGAAATTTTCCACTCAAATTCTTGGAGGATATACCTGGACTTCCCCCATACCGGGATGTTGAGTTTAGCATCACAGTTTAGCCAAGTAGCGCTCCAGTATACAAGGCACCCTATTGAATGGCGCCTGTAGAGCAGAATGAGGTCAAGAAGAAAATTGAGGAATTCTTACAAAAGGGATTTTTCAGTCCAAGTGCATCACCTTTGGGGAGCACCAGTATTGCTTGTTAAGGAGAAGGACAGATCAACCAGGATGTGTATCGATTATCGGGAAGTACCTAATTCCCAGGATCGACGATTTATTTGATCGGCTTCCAGGAGCAGCAGTATTTTCCAAGATTGATCTACGGTATGGATATCATCAAGTGCGAGTCAAGGAGGAGGATGTACTTAAGACAACCTTTCGGACTCGGCATGGAAACTATGAATTCTTTGTAATGCCATTTGGAGTGACTAACTTTCCAGCGATCTTCATGGACTTGATGAACATAATTCTACGTCCGTTTATTAACTCTTTGTCGTGGTCTTCATCGAAGACATTTTGGTGAACTCAAGGACGTAAGAGGATCATGTTGAACATCTGACAGCAGTCCTGAGCAAGCTCTATACACCAAATTGTCCAAGTGTTAGTTTTGGAAATCGGAAGTTGCATTTCTAGGCCATATCCTTTCTAAGTAGGAAGTGGCAATGGATCCTCAGAAGATTCAAGCAGTTAAAGACGGTGAAAGAGGTAAGGAGTTTTCTGGGTATGACTGGGTATTACCAGAAGTTTATCCAGAATTATGAAAGGATAGTTGTATACCTTACAGCGTTGACCAAGCAGAACTAAAGTATCAACTGGACGGAGAAGTATGAAGATAGTTTCCAAGAACTGAAGAACCGATTGATCATTGCACCAATATTGGTTTTACCTCAGGAGGACAAAGACTATGTCATCTACAGTGATGCATCATATTTGGGGTTCGGATGTGTGCTGATGCAGGAAGGCAAGGTTATAGCTTATGGACCAAGACAGCTACGACCACATGAGAAGAACTACCCGACTCACGACCTGGAACTTGCAGCTATAATCTTCGCTCTGAAATCATGGAGGCATTATATCTACGGAGCAAAAGTGGAGATATACACTGACCATAAGAGCTTAAAGTATATTTACCAACAGAAGGACCTTAATTTGAGGCAGTGGAGATGGTTGGAAGTCCTCGAAGACACTAGGCCTGAAATCATATATCATCCAGGAAAGGCCAATGTGGTAGCAGATGTGCTCAGCAGGAAGAGAAGTGTGGCTACACTTGTAGCAACCCGGAAGGAGCTAGATGAGAAGATCGGGCAAGTAGGCATTGAAGTAGTTGCTTAGCACTTAAGTGCAATTTTGGCGCAGTTGGTATTACAGCCAAGCTTGAATGAGCAGGTGAAGAAGGCACAGACTGAAGACCTGGACATAGAAGTCATGAAGAAGCAAGTGCATGAAGGAGAACTGGCCGAATTTAGTATAAGAGAAGGGTTACTATGGTTTGGCAACAGAATGTGTGTACCAAAGGACAAGGAGTTCAGAAGAGACATCATGAAGGAAGCTCACTACACATTACTTGCGATTCACCCTGGAAGCACCAAGATGTATCGTGATATAAAACAGTACTATTGGTGGTCAGGGATGAAGCGAGACATAGCAGAGTTCGTGGCCAAATGTCTGACGTGCCAACAAGTTAAGGCCGAGAATCAGAAACCGAGAGGATTGCTACAACCTCTACCCATTCCAGAGTGGATATGGGAGAACATGAGTATGGACTTTATCACTGGATTACCCAGGAGCCCTAAGGGCCTGTTTGGTAGGAGGGGAATGGAGGGGAGGGGAGGGGAGGGATCTTTTTAAACATTTCTTGTTTGGTTCATTTTTTTGGAGGGGAGGGGGAGGAAAATGGAAGGGTGCAGCATCCCTCTTGAGTCAATTTTGGCTCCCCTCCAATATTGGGGGGATTTGGAGGGGAGAGAAATTGAGTCAAATTTTTATATAGTGATTGCACAAAATTGCCCTTTAGATCTAAATTCATTTAATCACACCATTAAAATTTGTAATCACTCCATTTTAAATTTTAAAAAAATAAATTTAAAATTTAGAAGAAAAAAGAATTATCAGTAAGATACCAAAGCACTTTCCTCAATTATAAGGCATTTTCTTAGTCTCCATTAAACGGATATCATAACTAAATAAATTATTCATCAATTATCAGACCTAATAATAAAAATACCAATTAATAAGAAATTAGTATTCAAGGAAGATAACAATGATCACACGCATACTTCCTCAATTGCCCATCAAAACATCCTTTCACTTCAGCAGTAAAACCCAAACCCAATAAGACATAGGAAAGGTTTGGATCAAAACACTCCCTCAAAAAAGTCAAAAATCAATATAAATTTTCATCAATAACAAGTACATATTAAGTATTTAACATTATAGCAACAGTATGACCAAAAATTCCTAATGATTATGCAAAAAAGGTCATCAAACTAACTCCAGCTACAAACAACCAGACACAAAAGAAAAAAAAAAGCATTAGCAGAACTAGCAAACAGATAATTATTAATTTCATTAAGATCAAAATTCATGAACAAATCTACTAACTTACTCTCCTTCAAACATTCATCACGCCAATAATAAGCTTACTTAGTTGATTGCTTTAAATTTTGCATCTTCCCTTCTTATTATAAATGATTGAAGTGCTTTCCTCAACCATGGGAATTTTTTATAATAATCCAAATGAATGTTCTTACGGCTTACAGAATGAATTATGTTAGAGACACTTGATGTTTTTTTGTGGTTGAGTTTTGTTATAAAATGTAAAAGGGTATAAAAGTAATTTTATTATAAAACCCCTTCCCTCCCTTTGTGAACCAAACAAGAAGATAATTATTTTCCCTCCCCCCTCCCCCTCCTTTGAACCAAACAGTCTTGATTAAAATCCCTCCCCTCCCTTTCCCTCCCCTCCCCTCCCCTCCTTTGAACCAAACAGTCCCTAAGGGAAATGACTCGATATGGGTGACTGTGGACCGATTAACAAAGTCGACACATTTTCTTTCAGTAAAGCAAACCTAGTCGGTCGAGAGGTTGGTCGAAATCTACATCGAGAACATAGTGAAGCTACATGGAGTGCAGTGTCGATAGTATCCGACCGAGATGTAAGATTTACATCTCGATTCTGGTAGAGTCTACAGTCAGCGTTGGGGACAAGAACAGACTTTAGCACAGCTTTTCATCCACAGACTGATGGACAGACAAAAAGGGTCAACCGGATTCTTGAAGACATGTTGAGGGCATGCATTTTGGACTTCGGAGGAATTTGGGAGAAATACCTAGCCTTGGTAGTGTTTTCCTACAACAACAGCTATCAGGTGAGCATTGGTATGGCACCATATGAAGCTCTATATGGTAAAAGATGCAGAACACCCGTGTGTTGGTACGAGGTAGGAGAGCGGCAGATGTATGGGCCAGAGATCGTACAGCAAACATCGGAAACGATCGAGCTTATTCAGAAGAGACTACGAGGAACACAGAGCAGGCAGAAGAGCTATGCCGACAATCGCCGAATAGAGCTGGAATTTGAGGAAGGTGATTCCGTATTTCTCAAGGAGTCGCCGACAAAAGGAGTTATCAAGTTCGGAAAGGCTGGAAAGTTAACTCAGAGATACATTGGACCATACAAGATTCTAAAGAGAATTGGCAGGATGGCTTATAAGTTTAAGCTACCGGCCGAGTTATCTCAAGTGCATGACGTGTTCCACATCTCTATGCTACGGAAGTATGTGCCGGATTCGAGCCATCAGTTATGAGAGGTTCCAAACGATCTGCAGATTAATCTTTCTTACAAGGAGCAACCAGTCAGGATACTTTATCATCAGGATAAGATACTGAGAAACAAGGTCATCCCGATGGTCAAGGTTCTCTGGAGGAATCAATTCGTGGAAGAAGCCACCTGGGAGCCGGAGAGCCATATGAAGGCTTTGTATCTAGATTTGTTTTAGGTGTTGTTTGTATTTTCTTTTCTTTTCTCCCACTAGTGTCGTTCTCAGGATAGAACGATTCTAAGGAGGGAGTAATGTAATATCCCAGGATAATATAATGCTTTTGTATATATATAAATATTGTTCGTATGTATGTATAAATTGCAGTGGTTGTTTTGATTATATGTGTATGAATGATGGAGTGTGTTTATGTTTGCAGGGCAGTTCGTGCGGGTGGTTGCGTTCTTGATGATGTGCGAGAATGAGAAGGACCGATACTAGTACATACACTAGTTTTGAGTGCGGTACGTATGCAAATATGCAATTATATGATGCTACAATGGATGTTCTTTGCATGCACTCAAATATACTTCTCATCTCTCATTTAGAGCTTGATCAAGACCAAAAAATTTCAGCCCAATCCTTGTCTCAAAAATAATGAGCTAGACCATGTTTTTGGCAAAACCACCTAGCCACCTCACCCCTACCCCCTACCCTATTTGGCCGGCCCCCTTTCCCCCCTCTTTTCCTCAATCCTCTCTTGATAAAACCACTCCTTTCCAACCTCTTGAGCTCTGGAATTTCAGAAAAGAAAAACAAAGAAGGAAAGAGTGAAAGGAGAAAAAAAAGGAGCATTTCCATGCTTTGGAGTAGGATTTTGGAGGAGAAGCTCAAGACACACCACATATTCTCAAGCCAACTAAGGGTGGAGAGTCCTCTGAGCTTGTTCTTGTTCATTCTTATTAAATTTCTTGCATGCATGAGTAGTACAAGTATGAGAATGGTTGTTTAAGAGTAGATTGTTAGAAATTTGAAACTAAAACTGAAACCATGATCTGTATTCCTTAGTTCCGAATTTTCAGAGAACAAACGACTTGGAATTTGATGATGAAATGTTTACAAGATGACCTCATATATGTCTAGAAGATTCATGATTTATTTCGGAATTTTCTGATGATTTTTAATATTTTAATAAAATCAATTTTGAGGACTGAGTCGTAAGGCATAAACTGTCTCTGTCTATTGTGATAACTAAACTTGTGGGAATTCTTAAAATTAATTGGCTTATGATATACTTCTGAAATTTTTACTATGATTTCTTGCATGCATCTAGACTCTACGGAATAATCATGAAATTATTTGGATGAAGTTTCATGCATTTTCAAAATTAATTAATGAAAGGTAGTCATGACAGTAACTGAAGAAAAGCAGAATTCTTATGCATGTTTGTAACAGGGAGAACTCTTTGATCACTTAGAATTTGGATATGAACTTTTTGCATGTTGTACATGATGATGTCTAGTTTCTGTAATGCAAATTTGATGACCATTTGATGAGTATGTGATTTATGATGGATTTTTGTAGCATGTACTATGCATAACTCAGTCAGTATGGACACTTTGATAAGATGGTACTTTTGTGGCTCTGTAGGGCATAATTTGAGGAAGTGTTCTATTAGCAATTTTGTAGTAGACATCTAGAGCTTTCCAAAGAGACATATTTGAAGAAATTCCTGTGAGTAGATTATTAGATATGATTTTTTCAAAATTGGACAGAAACCAGATTCTGAGCTGAAGGCTCTGTTTGAGTATTGCCTTATGTGTGGTTCTGTGCACCTGAGAGAAATTTCTGTTTTAGGGTGGTCAAATGAAACATTTTTGATTGGTGACCAACGAGGAAGTTGTAGAGGACATTCACACATTCCCACAGAACCTGAAGTTGTATCATTCCGATGACCAGGTAAGATTTTATGCCATCGGTAAGGTGCAGCTAGTGTCCAGGAAGTACAAAGGCTGAGACTTGTGAGGCTAATTTGAAGATTTAGATGACTAAATCTGAGGTGATGATCAACTAGACAGTTTTAGCCTAGGTCTTTACCTTTCCAGATTGGGCTTGAACATCAAATCTGAGTTTTATTGTGGGAGTTATGATCCTTTTAAGTTTCAGGCTGAAGCACCATGGTTGTTCAGTCATGGGTTTTGACTAAGTGTTGGTAGAACCTTTCCCCTTGTGTACCTAAGAGTTGATAACTCATTGTTGGGGATGAATGGTGTCTATTTGCTGGTCTTGTTGGTGTTGACTCCTATGGAGGATTGTTGTGACTCGAGTTAGTCACTAGGGTAAGGTGATATCCTCCGTCTATCGACCTAGATGTGAACTACCGCAGGGGCGTTGGACGTCCAATTTGGTGCCATCGAGTTGTTTTCATGCCGATTAAGGATGAACGCAAGCCATGGTGATGGACGATTCCAAGCTAGGGGATGTGGCAAGCAGGATTTGTGTCGCCGGGGCCAGTGGTCGATGGGTAGAGTTTGGAGGCAATCTTTTACCTAAATGGTTAGAGTGAGTCTTGGATTAGAGTGGTGTATTAGGGGTATGTACATTGCATTAGTACTAGTAGACCATAGTCAGGTGTCGTAGGGTTACGGATTTGGTTCTCAGGTGCTGAGTTTGCGGGTCCCGTATCTCGATCTGTTAATTTCCAAAGTGTCGTGGCAAGGAACGGGAGAGGAGCACCTATCGGATAGGAGGATTTGATCCTCGAGGCCGTCATGTTCCTATGCGAGTGGGTTTTGTTTATATGTAAATCATTGACGTTATTTGGGTACATGGTTTTGTACTGGAAGGTTTTCACAGTTTTTTGAGTAAGGTCCGTGCGCGAGTACTAAGTGGAAACTGCAACCACCACTTTAGGGACTACAATACAGGACTAGACCGAATGACTGCAACCTCCTCAGACACAGTAATCTATTGGGAACTTGTTGAGTACAAGAGTAGGATGCATGGCGAGGATTTGAATCCCTAAAATGTGGAGAAAGACAGCTTGATTTGGGGGCATATGCAGTATGGGAAGCATGTGTTCTCCAAAGTCTTGCTTGCATTATAAGTAGGCATGTGATTGATTCATCTAGTTGTAGAATCATGGCATACAACAACACTATAACCCCAATCCATTAACCCCTAGTTGTCACATCGCTTTTCTCTTTTGCACAAAATTATGGTAGTGATTGTTAGCTAGGAGATCATTGTTATTATCAGCATTGCGTCAGTTAAAGTACTGACGTTCCCCACCTTGTAGGTATCTAAAGCCGATTCACAGGTACAACAGAGCTCGAGTTGGTCCAAGCATCCAAGAGACATATTCAAGTGTTATTGTATTATTTGTAAATCTTGTAATTTTATTTAGATATTATAACTCTTGTAAATGTAACATTTATATGGAATAAAAGTTTAATTTTGTTGTACTTTTATGTGATTGTGGCTTTTTGAAGTTCAACTCCTGGAGTAGGGTCTCAGATTTCCAGTATGGGGATCTGGGGCGCTATACGTTTAGACTTAGTGGTGGATTTTATAGTTCATGTACTCGACAACAATATTCAATAATGATCAATAATTTAATGACCGATGACCGAATCAATTGAGATACTGTAATCAGTAATCTATAATCAATCGATGACCAAAATGATCGATATAACCGATAGACCGATAAATAGGAAAACACGGGCTCCTCCTCCGAGTACAGTCCTTATATTGTCCACTACTATAGTCAACCCTTAAACTCTGTCTTGTTAATTATTTTATTAATACAACAATACAACATGTAATTTAAGACTTGAGATGAACGATAGTATCAATAGGAGAGCAATAGGACGATAACTTAGATAGGACAATCAGAATGATGACAATGGGACATTATGTAGCGCCCCGAATTTCTAACATAATAACTTAGAAAATACGTGGCACTTTCCCAGCGATCCACTTCAATGTAACAACATACATAGCCAAAAACTCAAATCATTTTATTCCAAATCTTTATTACAATAATCTTTAACATTGCAGCGGAAATACAAACACTTTAAATTACAACAATTCCTTTTACAAAACTCTTCCTACAACAATTTACACAAGGCTCTATTATAACACTCATAATCTCTATAGCTAACCCAAGCATCCAAGCCTCCAATTCTAAGCAACCTGCAACATGTGAGGCTAGAGTTGAACCCTAACCCCCAAAACTACGGGGTCAGCCATAAATGGTGTGAGTGATATAAACAACAAACATAAACAAAACAACTAAACATAAGCAACATGAACTGAACAAAAATACATAAACTGAACATGTAATCTGAAACAAGAACGATAGGCCAGTACATGCGTGAACCAAGTCGAGAAACAATACCAACGATCAAGTATCCATCAATTAATCTCTCTCAAAATATGTATAGTTCAACTGTACGGTACAGTCGACTGTATAATGCACCAGTCGACTGTTCTGAACAAACAGTAATCCCCACAACTCAGAATATGTCCAACTGTCAACAATTCTCAGTACCACAATGTATGTCCAACAATCGATCACCAATAATGCCATAGATCAGATAACAATATATCCATCTACAAAACTAAAGATAATATAGATCGAATACGAACCCGGTATGCCACGACACCGACGAACATATCCATCTACAAACAAACTAAGAAGGTATAGATCGAATACGAACCCGGTATGCCAAGACACCGACGAACATATCCATCTACAAACAAACTAAGAAGGTATAGATCGAATACGAACCCGGTATGCCAAGACACCGACGAACATATCCATCTACAAACAAACTAAGAGGGTATAGATCGAATACGAACCCGGTATACCAAGACACCGACGAACATATCCATCTACAAACAAACTAAGAGGGTATAGATCGAATACGAACCCGGTATGCCAAGACACCTGACGAACATATCCATCTACAAACAAACTAAGAGGGTATAGATTGAATACGAACCCGGTATGCCAAGACACCGACGAACATATCCATCTACAAACAAACTAAGAGGGTATAGATCGAATACGAACCCGGTATGCCAAGACACCGACGAACATATCCATCTACAAACAAACTAAAGATAACAAGAACCCTCAAGATCATGAAAACTCATTATAACCAGTCGACTTATGCTAGAAAATTCGGGGCGCTACACATTAGGATCATGCAGTGCAACATACATGATTTAATTCATGCAATACTACGTTATAGAACAATTAACCTATTAAAATTTGGAATATAAAATTCTGGACAGCAAGAGTAGTCTGTACAAAAATGCAGTTTTCCGCTGCAACAAAAATTGAAACTGAATCCGTCAGAAATTCTAGAGACTAGACTTCCTAACGAATCCAACGCATATTTAAAGTTAAATAACCGAAGACAGTAGCTAGGTCAAACACACCATTCTTTACAGATTTCATGTTTAGGCAGAAATTCGACATCATGTTTTTAAAATTTTAAAATCAGCAAAAACTCAATATTAAATTCATTAAAAATATTTATTAGACTCCTAAATATGATTACTAACAATATGGAAATTATCAGTGCAAAATTTTATCATTTGATCAGCCTTTTTACAGTTTAAACATGAAAGATACAAGAATCTGAAAATCTGGAAATAAAAACACAACTGTAGTAAAGCGGGCATAACTTTTGCTACACAACTCGGAATTCAAAAATTCAAGATGTTCTGTAAACTAGAAAGATAAGGCTACAATTCATATTCAGAAAGTAATTTATTTTGAGATCATTTACTAGGTCGAAAGTAACAAACAAAATACAGCCAGCAAGCAACATACAGGTTTTGGGATATTTTCATGAAACAAATTAATTAACATGATGGGTATCAATTCCACTAGTCGATAAATTCCTCAATCAGCATGATGGTTGCAATAACATGATAGATAAAAATAAAACCACATATATACACTAATTTAACATTAATAAAACAACAATCAATCAAACACACAACCTAGCAATTCTTTCTACAATAATTTAGTTGTGTGAAAATTATATGAACAACGCTATTATCAATTCTATATGCACAAATGAAAGATAATCTTTGGAGTTAAAAGTGGCACGATATCAAGTAGATTGGGGTTAGCTCGTGTAAACCCTCAATATACCCAACGAAAGAGATGAACAATATATAATACGATAAACAAAGGGGATCTACTTGCAAGAGTTTTAACAAAATGAATTTGATACAATTAATAATTCAAGAGGAAGTGACTTGCCTTATAGACGGTGAAATTGAACACCAAGAATAACGGGATAAGAATCCCGAAGTAACAAACCCACGAACACACAATTTAGCACGTGCAAATTACGTGTAATAGAGAATCAAAGCAACACATCAACAACTGTAGCAATATGGACAACAGCAGCAATATCAATAACAAGGGGAGGTTCAACGACATCACTGGTCATCGACGGCATCACGCAACAGGGGATAGGAGGGCGGTGCTACAATGCTTGGTCGATAGGGTGGGGATCAAGGGGATTGACAGGGGTTCTGTTATGTGGTCGAAGGTAAATGAGGAGGTTGGGGGTGGGGTTCTGGGCATCGACAGTAAGTAGCAACCGGGGGGGAGGGGTGTCGCCGGAGTTGGGCGGTGCTTTGGAGGCACCGGAGGTGACCGGAGTTGGCCAGAGAAGAAGGTGCAAGAAGTGGGGTTTTGGGCGAGAAATGTTAGGTCGGGGAGAGAGAAACGGGGGAGAGAGGAGAGAAAAACTAGGTGAGAGAATAGACGGCTCTAGGGTTTCAAAATTGTGCAACTTTTTAGGGTTTTCAACGGGGTTGTATTTTTAGGATGTTGGGTTAAGGATTTAGGATCCAATAATAGCGGTTTTGGGTCAAGAACAATTGCAATTGGGTTTTAGGGTTCAACAATAGATGAGTTTGAAAACAATAGGGTTCAAATAAAATACTCACAATTCAATAAAATATAACTCACAAGATAGATAACCCAACGAGGAGAGAATAATAGTTCATGAACAGAAATTCAAATCCAATTAGATAGATAAATAATACAGATGAAAAGAATATCAATTGAGCTTGCAATTAAATTAGAATTCACCAGAAAATTAGATCAAGTACAAAAATAAATTAATAGGTGAATTTTAAATAAATGATGAAGAAATAACAATTAATAATTATAATCATAACAGTAATAAAATCATACAACAATATAGTATCCGGGTTTAACAATTTTATTAAAATAATTCAATAATAATAATATATTTGATTTTGGACTCAGATATAAATAGCCGATTAATAAGATATAGAAAATAAGATCAAAATACACCACTATTCAAAATGAATAAAATTTTTGATTAGAAAATACTCTAATACAAATTTGAAACGAATTTAGCACAAAATAATTTATAAAAATCAAATTGTAGAAAATACATGAAAAATACTTATTGTCGAGAATGGGGGTTACAGTTTATGTTGTTTCCAGTCTGACTGAGCTCTGTTTATTTTTTTTCTGAGCATACTGTAGTTGTGTTTGTGTTGTTTCCTAGGTTTCGATTTGGAGAAGAGAAGAAGTAAAGAATAAGAAGGGGAAGTGAACAGTCTGCAAGTGAAATTCCCAAAATGCCCTTCAAAAGTTAGGTAGATTGAGATGTTTGGGCGGAATAGATCTCAGCCATTGAATTGCGATCCAACGGTTGAGATCTTTTAGTCACGGTAAGGGCCTCTTCTCACCATCTCATAATAGACTCACTCATATAGATGAGCTGATTGAGCTCTGTTTATGAGAATTTTTTTGCCAAGATACAACATAAACATCTCTCAATCTGCTCATAAACAACATTAAAAAGAGCTTAATCAGCCCTAATGATAAGCATCTCTCAAATTTTTTTAAGGGGACTGCTATTAAAACTAGTTGGCATGGCATAATAATGCAGCCCTAGCGATACAAGTAAACTATTTTAATTCATGATTTTGTTGCTTATGAGCTACTTTGTAGTTTGTAGTAGTATTTCAGTTCATGAACACATGTTTACAATTGTTGTTTGAATTATTTCAGAAGCAACAGCAGCAGCATAAGCAAACAGCAGCAGATCTTCAAGTTTGAGCATTTTTAGCACAAGCAAGCAGCAGCAGCTGCTTTGTTTATGTTATTTCCGTTATAATTGAGCTCTGATTATGTTGTTTATGAGCAATACAAATCTATGTTCATTTTGTTTCCATACTGATTGGGCTCTGTTTATGTTGTTTTTGATATTTTGAGCTCTGTTTATGTTGTTTCTATGCTGATTGAGCTCTGAGCTCTTTTTTTGTTGTTTATGAGCATTTTGAGACAATTATATGTTGTTTTGAGGATGATTAAACTCTTTTTATGTTGTTTTAGCACATTTTGGGTTCTGTTTATATTGTATCTTGGCTGATTGAGCTCTTTTTTTATGTTGTTTATGAGCTAATTGAGGGATGTTTATATTGTATCTTGACTGACTGAGCTCTTTTTTATGATGTTTGTGAGCTGATTGAGAGATGTTTATGTTGTATCTTGGCTGATTGAGCTATTTTTATGTTGTTTATGAGCTGATTAGGATGTTATGTTGTATCTTGGCTGATTGAGCTCTATTTTATGTTGTTTATGAGCTGATTAAGGGATGTTTCTATTGTATCTTGGCTGATTGAGCTATTTTTTATGATGTTTATAAGCTGTTTGAGAGATGTTTATGTTGTATCTTGGCTGATTGAGCTATTTTTTATGTTGTTTATGAGCTGATTGAGGGATGTTTATGTTGTATCTTGGCTGATTGAACTCTATTTTATGTTGTTTATGAGCTGATTGAGGGATGTTTATATTGTATCTTTGCAGATTGAGCTCTTTTTAATGTTGTTTATGAGCTGATTGAGGTATGTTTATGTTGTATCTTGGCTGATTGGGCTCTTTTTTATGTTGTTTATGTGCTGATTGAGGGGTGTTTACGTTGTATCTTGGCTGATTGAGCTCTATTTTATGTTGTTTATTGGCTGATTGAGGGATGTTTATGTTGTATCTTGGATGATTGAGCTCTTTTTAATGTTGTTTATGAGCTGATTGAGGTATGTTTTTTATGTTTGCAGGCTTTTTGTTTCCAGGCTGATATTGTACAAATAAAAGAGGGAGAGATTCAAATACCATCACATGTACTTGCTTGTATTAGCCTTCATATTCAAGTCACAGAAGCACTATAGCACTATATTGTTTCCAGGCTGATAATCTACAAAATTGTAGTCTTGTAAATTATTCAGTTCGAATTCTCCTCACAAATAAACTGAAACAAGGCACAGAAGCATTATATTGGTCTTCTTCATTTTCACCTCACAAATAAACATGTACAAAATTACCTCAATTCATGAATATTTTCTCATTCACATATATTGATTACACATTCGAGTTTCTATAAACATGTACAAATATGAATGTCATAAGAATTATGTTGTTGCTGTTTTCATGTTCTTCTTCTCTTTATGCTGCTGCTGTTTTAGTTCTTCTCCTCCTCCTGCCGTTCTTCTTGTTATATTGCTGATGCTTGACTGCTGCTACTAACAGTAGTAGATCTACTGCTGATACATTAAAAAAAAAGTGTTGATAAAAAATGTGATCTTAAGATCATGATTTCACTACTAACACAGATCACGACTTAACAAAAGTTAACATACTCAAAAAAGAGCACAATCAGCCTGGAAACAACATAAACAACTCTCAATCAGCTCATAAAAAACATAAAAAAGAGCTCAATCAGCAAAGATACAACATAAACATCTCTCAATCAGCTCATAAGCAACATAAAAAAGAGCTCAATCAGTCTGGAAACAACATAAACATCTCTCAATCAGCTCATTAACAACATAAAAAAGACTCAATCAGCCAAGAGACAACATAAACATCTCTCAATCAGCTCATAAACAACATAAAAAAGAGCTTAAACAGCCAAGATACAATATAAACAACTCTCAATCAGCTCATAAACAACATAAAAAAGAGCTCAATCAGCCTGGAAACAACATAAACATCTCTCACTCAGCTCATTAACAAACATAAAAAAGAGCTCAATCAGCCAAGATACAATATAAACAACTCTCATTCAGCTCATAAACAACATAAAAAAGAGCTCAATCAGCCTGAAAACAACATAAACATTTCTCAATCTGCTCATTAACAACATAAAAAGAGCTCAATCAGCCAAGATACAACATAAACTTCTCTCACTCAGCTCATTAACAACATAAAAAAAAGCTCATTCAGCTAAGATACAACATAAACAACACTCAATTAGCTCATGAACAACATTAAAACGAGCTCAATTAGCTTGGAAACAACATAAACATCTCTCAATCAGCTCATTAACAACATTAAAAAGAGCTCAATCAGCCTAGATACAACATAAACAGAGTTCAATCAGCTCAAATATACAACATAAACGGAGTACAATCTGC
The DNA here is from genome assembly GCA_017893485.1 of Hemerocallis citrina. Classification (NCBI taxonomy): domain Eukaryota; kingdom Viridiplantae; phylum Streptophyta; class Magnoliopsida; order Asparagales; family Asphodelaceae; genus Hemerocallis; species Hemerocallis citrina. The sequence continues at coordinate 128,442,534 of CM030360.1, forward strand.
CTGGAAACAACATATAAAGAGCTGAAAATGCTCATTAACAACATGTTCAAAATGCTTATATGCTGCTGCTTGCTTGAGTTGCTACTACTGCTCCTGAAAAAAATTAAAACAACAATCTTAAACATGTATTCATGAACTAAAATACTACTACAAACTACCAATTAATACTAATCAACAGAATCATGAATTGAACTAGTCGTAGGCTCAGAGCACACTTATATTTCCCTAGGGCTGCATTAATATGCCATGCCAACTAGTCTCAACCGTGGTCCTCCCCCACCCTGCAAGTGAAATCCCCAAAATACCCTTCAAAACTTAAGCAGATTGAGATGTTTGGCCGAAATAGATCTCAGCCACTGGATTGCGACCCAACGGTTTAGATCTTTTTCTCATGATAAGGGCCTCTACTCACCATCTCAGTATAGACTCACTCTATATATATGCAAGCTTGAAAAAATGTGCAAGCATTATCAGTTCAGTTGGAAAAAATCACTGCCTAGGCCAAGACCACTTCACAGTGTGAAAATTAGAATAGTGAGCAGGTAATCACTGCCTAGACCAAGACCAAGTCCAAGACCAAGACAGGAGGTAATCACTGCAAGAATTATCGGTGCAGGTGCAAGCATTCATAAATCAGAATAAGGCATCAGTCTTCATATATATAAGGAACTCTTCATTCATATAATCAAGCATCAGACTTCATTTACTCTTAGTTGCAAAAATGAATGAGTGAAAGACTCATTTACCCTGTAATAATAAGTGAAAGTTATAGAATCACAAAGATAACTATACAAACATGCTCAAAAATAAATTAACATCATAAGGTGTTTTTCATCACTACCTACACCAACACACAAAGAATAATGAGGCCAAATTTTAAAATCAAAGGTTGAGAATCAAATACTTCCTTATCAGATAATAGGTGGATCCCTCAATACCATGAACCATATATAGATACATCATTTAAAGGGCGAGCGACCAAATTTAAAAATCAATTGGAACGAATCATATACTTCCCTGTCAGACATTAGGTGTCCACACAGTGGTCCAGCCCCTTTTGTAATACCCTAAAACTTCATTTTTATAAAAACATTATTTTTCACGTGTTGTGCACGTGCAAACTTCATGTGTATATCATTTATTTATTTTGTATGAAATCTCATTTTTGTATGAACAATTATTTTCCTTTATTTTTCTAAAAAGCCTATTTCCAAAAGCCTAAAACACTAATTAATTGTTTTAGCCCACTTTAATTAATTATTAATTTGTTGTCTTGGCCCACAAGCCTAAGCCCACCAATCTAATTAATTAATTAAATGGTCACACTTGTCATGTAGAGATAATTGGTGAACATTTTGATTAATTAAATTGTACAACCTTTAAATAGGGGTACTAGGTGGCATGTGCAAAGCACGTAATGTGCAATGCACACTTTATTTTGGGCCGGTTGTGCATTGGAAGGAATGGGAGAGTGGGTGAGTGTGCATGGGTAGTTATTTGTGTGTGGGTGGTTGCTATAACTCCTACTCCTATCCTAGCCATTCATTCTACAACTATCCATTAAATCCTAGCCCTCCAATCTATCTTAGAATTAGTATAAATACCCCTCCAATCTACTTGTATTCTACACTAATAAGCTATTGAAAGAGGAAATTATATAGGAGATATATATTGTGAGGGTGAGGGAAAGTATTCCCCTATTGGAGGCCGGCTACTTTTCCCATCTTGGAGCTTTCGGTGTTGGCAAGGAGGAGAAGGCGTGCATTGCAATCTAGGAGGCTCTAGGGGATATTTCTTAATTGAGTTTTCTTCAAAAAGGTGGGTGTTTCTCATGACTTCTAAAGTAGAAATCATGCTAGGGAATGAAATTGAATTGTTATTATGAAATACCAGTTGAAATCAAATGCATGCTTGCCTAAATAGAAGGGAATTGAGAAATTAGCAAATATGTGTTGATTGATTACTATATTTATTAATTATGAGTAAAGTGAATGTTCTCGTTATTTCTAATGTTAGTATGCAAAATATGTCATAAATGTGGACTATGTGGTTTAACTAGTAAAAGACTAGCATCATGTTTATGGATTAAAGTGCTAAAGTAGAATGGTGTGTTAAAGATGAATTGTTAGAATAAATTATTAAGAAATGATTGGTAATAGATGTCATGAAATTCCTCATTGCTACTTATGCCATTAGAATGAATGAAAAAGAATGCATTTTTGCAAAACAAATGATTGAATGCATCATGTGTAATTAATTAATAATACAGAGGTTTTTATAAAGCAAATGATCATTGTGAAATGTGGGTTTATTGTAAATTTTTAAGTAGATTGTAATCTGGGAAGTTATGTTTCAAAAAGAGAAGAAAATATATTTTTTTAGACTTAAAAAAACCCCGCAGCACAGCCGACTGACTATATGTAACGGTCGACTGTCCTGGTCATTTTGATTTCGAGTTAAAAAACATTGCAGAGCAGCTGACTGATCATATTTAACAGTCGACTGGCCTGATCGTTTATTTTTGAATTTAAAAATCATAACGGAACAGTCGACTATCCATATGAGACAGTCGACTCCTCTGATTAATTTATTCTCGAGCTTTAGAAACTCGCAGAACAGCCGATTGATCATGGTTAACAGTCGACTGCCCTGAAGTTTCAAATAATATCTGTGTTGTGGGAGAAAATCTCTATGACCTGAGGCTTTGTATAAGCGAGACTGTTTTTACAAAAGGAACTCTTTTTGATTATTAACTTAATTTGTTTCTTTAAGAAATTTCGAATGGATCGTTTAAGAAGTTAAAATGAGATTTTTGGATAATGAGAAATTGGAATGGTGTGAATTGTGAAACAATTGAAAATGTGAACTGTGGATTTGGAATGGATTGAAATAGAATTATGTGAGCTTATAAATTAGTGAATGCGACAGGTTTGAAGAATTTCAGTTCCCAAGTATATATGCATTGAATTATTGATTGTGATGTGTTATGAAAAATGTGAATACATGAATACTATGCTTTCGAAACATGAATGGTGGTTAATCATGAAAAGCTCTTATGGGTATGACATTGAAATTATGAGTTGAAATTGAGAATTAGTTTATAGCCAAGCCTTATACCGGCAGAGAAATGGATTGAAATGGAATTTGAAATGAAAAGACCAAGATTTGGGTCATGTTGAATAAATGGTTAAGACCGGTATAGTGGAAGTGCTACATTCTAAGAGATTAATTTTATTCATGATTCAATTAAACTAAGAATTAGATACATAGTGAAGATGTGATGAAAGTAAGAGAAAAATATTGAGTATGAGGGCCATTGGATTGGCGACATGAGAGTATTCACAGGCTGTCTTCACGATGTGTCGTGACATGACGTGGATACTGCTCCAGAGTACCGTCCCGGTGGCGACGCTCGTAGGATATTTGGTGACTGCGAGTGGTGTCATGTCCCAAGACGGAGGCTGAATTGACCACAGGCTATCTTCACGATACGTCGTGACATGACGTGGGATTCCCCTCCAGGCTTTCTGGACATGAGCTTGTAAATCATAGAACATCTAGGATACTTACCGTAGTTACAGTAGTAGATTAAGTCATGACGAGGGATTGAACCTATAAGATGAAGAACGATTAAGGGCTTGCTCTCGGACGTATGTGGTATGGGATGCATAGAATCCGAACAAGTGCGCATTAGTGTCATACAATATAAAAAATTGCATTAAGGAATAAGTGCACATTCACAACACGACAACAATAGGATAGTCCCTTTAGCTTTGTTTGTGACAAGTTTGTGTTTGTTAAGAAATGAGAATCGTTATACTGTTTCCGGTATAGAGAGGATGGCCGTGTATAATATTTCTTCAGTTGAATGAACTGACGCGCCCACAGTTTTATATGCAGGGTAAAGATGCTTGACTATTGAAGCATACATTCTGCGCAAGATTGAGTTAAATATTGTTTCATGTAATTTATTGTAATATTGCTTCCGCTGTGATAATGTACAAGTGTAAATGTAACTCTGATGAAAGAAAAGTTTTTATTTCCTTGTAAAATTGTACGAAAGAAGCGTAAAGATCGAATTCAGTTGTATTTAGAATTCGGAGCGTTACACCTTTATCATATTTTTCTCACGATTTCAACCTTTACCTACAAAAATATTTACACTTTATCATGTTGTGATGTGGAAGAAGTTAATGGAATTGAAAATACAACTAACCACAAATACATGAAATGAAAAAAAGAATAAAAAAAGGAAAAAAAATATATACCTGATGATTTAGGGAAATTTGGTGAGGATGAGGATCTAGGATTTCGTCAGATTTGGGGGAGATTTCGAAGCCTTCGTGGAGTGGGAGCAGGAGCTGAGGTGGAGCTAAATTTGGGGGTTAGGGTTTGGAGGTGGATTCGAATTTGGGATTGAGGCTAGGGTTTGCTCAAATTTGAAAATTTTTGGGGGAAATCAAAATCAAAGACCGGGAGAGACGAGGAGCGTCGGGGTGGAGGTTTGGAGCATCATTGAGGAGAGACGTGGAGCTCGCTAACTAGGGTTTCGATTTGGAAGCTAGCTAGCGGAGAGGGGGGATATGAAGAAGGTTGGAAGCTAGCTCAGGCTAGGGTTTCGATTTGGGGGAGAGAAGAAATGAAGAGAAGAAGAAGGGAAGAAGTAAATAGGGTTAGGGTTTCGATTTGGAGGAGCGGCGGGTGGGGGTATGGAGTGACGAGGAGCGTTGGGGTGGGGATTTGGAGCAGCGAGGAGGAGAGACGTGGAGCGTCGGGATTTGAGGAAGAGATGGTTTCGATTTGGGGGAGAGAAGTAAAGAAGAAGAAGGGAAAGTAATAGCCTGCAAGCGAAATCCCAAAAATGCCCTTCAACACTTAGGCAGATTAAGATGTTTAGGCAGAATAGATATCAACCGCTGGATTGTGATCCAACGGCTGAGATCTTCAGCTCACGATAAGGAGCTCAGCTCGCCATCTTATAATAGACAAACTATATATATATATATATATATATATATATATGAAACTAAAAGTGGGGTTTTTAGAGTAGAAAATTCCTTTGTTGTAGGTTCGCCTCATTGATGTCTAGCTGTAGACTTACCTCCTTGACATCAAGTACGTTCTAGATTGCCTCCACGACATCAGGTTGCAAGTTGTCGTCTGGACATTCGGTTGCAGTTTCTGCCTCCCAACATCCAATTGCAAGTTTGGCTCCTATTGACGTCTAGTTGCATATTTGTCTTCTCGACATCCGATTGCAATAAAACGATATATAGAATGATGTAATCTTCCATATGTACTGGGACATTGGATGTTTAATTTATGTGTGATGTTTTTTGAAATTCGTGATATAAAAATAGAAGCAAAAGTAGGAAATTGAGTAGAAGGTCATACGATGGAATATTAAAATATATGTGTAGATTATAAATATCAAACATAGATAGTAGGAATTAGTAGTGGTGAAAGAATGATTTATAAAAGTAATAAAAAGATGGGATGAAATACAAGCATAAGCTTAAATGTAATTGTGAATGAGAGATAACTATGTAGCATAAATAATCATGTCATAAAATATACAGTGAATAGTAGAAAGTATATGTAGTAAGAAAATAACAAAAAGGGAGAAATCATAATATTAAGGTAACAAGCGACCATAGTGTATTACAGCAGTAAAAGTATAAAAATAATAAAATAAGGTAGTAAACAATAAGTAAAAATAAAGGTATTGAATATAAGGTGTAAAAATAATAATAATAATAAAATAAAAATTTCAATGTGCAGAGGTATATCATATCAATATGAGTAAAAGTATTACAATCAATTTTAAATACACCGAAAAAATTAAGACAATACAAAATAATGGAAAATATAGCATCGAAAAGTCAAGGTATATATAAATGAATGTGAATTAAAATGCAGTAGGAATAATAATAATAAGATTAATAGTTCAATAAGTAAGAATTGAAACTAATATAATGCGTAAGAGTAATAGCAAAATAAATGAGTAACCATAATAGTACATAAAAAATATGAAGAACAGAATTTTAAGAAAGAAAATAAAAATATAAAATATAAAAGAGAAGGAAAAAGGTAGTCTACGTACAAAAGCATAATATATTCAAAGCAATTATCACAAGAAACAAGATTTAAGTAAAAATTGTAGTATCCGTCACACAAAAGTAACCAACGAAAATCAAACATTACGTCATTCAAAACTGTAAACTGCAAATACCAATAGAAAAACAAAGAGCTATATTCGTCACATTCCAAACTTCAATAACAAAACTTGTTTCTATAAAACACAAAACTTATAGAACAAATAGGCTAGAATTAGCAAAACATACTTTATAATTATAATTAGATTTGTATAAAAGTAGATATGTCAATAACTAATAAAATTATCTCAATTTATGTCAATAATAATAATATAATTAAAAGGTAATTATAAAAGCAAGAGACAACAAATCTTCTATTTACGCGAAAACAATCAACCTCCTTACAATAAAGAAATTTTTAGTCGCATCCAGACATGCAAATAATTCAATTTTCACAACAAGCATTCATGATTAAAACAACAAACTCACATATCTAATGTCCACATAGGTACTCACACTTCTAATGTCCACCCACGGTACTCACACCTCTAATGTCCACCCTAATTTTGTTTTCTTATACCATGTTTAGTATTACTAATTGAAGTTTGCTCTAATACTAATTCTGTAGAATGTCGCCTACCACTCAGGACGGTAATGGCCAGATGGGTAACCTCAGAGCTTGTTTTATGCCAATAGCCTCTCAACTATAGCAACCGCATCGATGGCTAGCCGATCTAGGCATGTCAGGGTAAGATTCAATGCTTCATCATCAATCACACTGTGAGAACCCCTGATCATGCTTCCGATGTTGCCTTCTTGTCTAACAAAGCTCTGATACCAAACTTGTAGCGCCCCGAATTTTCAATAAATAAAAATTAGAAATAAGTGGCACAATTCCCAGCATCAACTTCAATTGCAATTATAAACATAGTACAAACACAGGGAAAATTTAAAACTTTTATTACATCATCTCTTTTATAAAGCACAACGAAATTTAAACACCTCGAATTACAGTTCTCTTTACAACACAGCGGTAATTAAAAGCATCATAATACAATTTTCTCTTTATAATCATTCCATTTACAAAATATGCAATAACATTAAACATTCTACCACATGCTCCCAATTTCATGCTAAGGGTACCAAACTGTAAAACATGAGGCTAGAAATATCCCAACCCCCAAAACTACAAGGTTCAACCCTAATGGTGTGAGCAATATTCAAAGGAAATACAAACTTAAATGGAAACATAAAGAATAAAATCATAAGTCAATAAGTGAAATATATTAACACAATAATAATAGATGGAACATGAAATAACAATAAATGAAGCATAAATCATCAAGTGAAACTAGGCTAAGTGTCAAGTGTAAGAAAATAGAAAACAGAAAACAAGTCAAGAAAGCATGCATTATATAAGTCAAGAAACACAAATGCTTATGATGATTACTAATACATACTTGTCGGATTCTATGCATCCCACTCTACATAGGTCCGGTGCAAGCCCTTATCGTTCTCCAATTTATAGGGTTTAATCCCTCGTTATGCAACTAATCCAACTACGGTGATAGAAACAAGATCTAGAATACTTCGTAAATAGGCCTACCGACCATCGATGCACGAGCATCATATAAGTATTGCTCTGATCCCCGGAAAATCACCTCCCACCGTGTACCCCACGAATAGGCCTACCGACCATCAACACGCAGATACACTGTACATTCTGCAAATAGGCCTGCCGACCATCGACGCGCGAATATACCGTACGTTCCGTGAATAGGCCTGCCGACCATAGACACGCGAACATACCAAAATTGTCTTACTTCTAGACATTCCGTGAATAGGCCTGCCGACAATCGATACGCGAACATACTAGAGACACACAACAAATGCACAGCCCCATAATACATCCGTGCGACTGGCAACAGAGCCCATACTTACGTTTCCCAAGATCTATCGCATCTCTAATATTGCATGCCCTTATGTTTATTATGTTTAATTAATTAATTAGAACACAGTCTCTCTAGAGTTGATGTACCCAACCGGACATAACACAACTAAACCAAGAACGAAGACCCCAACTGGTCAACTTCCACAAAAATTGCATATGCCGGTATACAAGGTTCCCACTCAACCACTAGAGTCTCACAACCCAAGGTATCATTAATAGTCTTTCTACGGTCCACATCATAACCCTAAGTCTCAAATCAAACCCATTTTGGTTTCTATTATACAAATATACTCTTCATTAATCACATTCCTTTTAATCAACCAATATTTTCATGAGAAATCATTTATATGTATGAAAGCACATTTCATTTATAAAAATATAGATTTTTGCAAAATCTGAAAGTTATACAATTTCGTTACTCAAACCAGTACACTCTAAAATCAATATTAAATTCTTGAAAATTCATCTAAATCCAACACATAACAAGGAATGTGCCACAAAAATTTGGGCCCAAATAAATTAGTTTAAAGGGCTGATATTCAATAAATTCTGAAAACTATCTTTCTTTCAACAATCTGAAAGTTATATGATTTCGTTCATCAAAACAGTACATTCTATAGTCGATATTAAATTCTGGAAAAATCAAATTAATTTCAGCACATAACGAGTAATTTACCATAAATATCTGGGCTCAAGTAAATTAGTTTAAAGGGTTCATATTCAATAAATTTTGAAAACTAACTATTATTTTAAAAATATGAAACTACGACAGTACATTGGTAGAAGTTGCATATCTTACAATCTATAAGTTGGATTGAGGATCTGTCAGATGTTTTGGAAACTAGACACAGTGAGCTACAATTTCTATTTTATAAGTTTTAGGTAATTTCATCAGCAACTAAATCGAAATCTCGTTCCAAACTAAAACAGACGACAGTCCAGACCACACAATGTCATTAAAATCTCATTAAAACTCGATCAAACCACCCATATATTTTTGTTTAAACCCATATGTAGATGCCTCCATATGTATACTACAGTCCCCCAAATATAGCACACAAAATCACACACAAAAACCACTCGAAAACACCAAAAAAATTCAACAAAACCCTACAAAATAGAAAGCTGCTGCTGTTGTTATTACGTAGCTGGGGTTGAACAGTAATAGACGGTTATTGTTCATCCGAAACCTAGTACTGTCCCGGTTTGAACAGTAATCCCTAGTTACTGTTCGGGTTTGAACAGTAACCCCTGGTTACTGTTCACCTGAACCCTGACCTAGGGATTTGATTTTTTTTTTTTTTTTTTTTGTATATTTCTTTCCAAAAATACTTCTTACATACACAACAATTACATAGAATTATACAACTTTATTTTAATATTAGAACAATGAAAATTTTCATCTTTTATTCATCCAAAACATGTTTCATGAATCATACACCAAGATCTAACATCTACAATCACATACTGTCTCATTAGATTTATTTTTTAAAGCAAAATATTAATCTTTTATGCATAAGCCACTTCAAAATAAATTACTTTCGATCCATACAATAATTATTCAAATCCTAATGTTTAGTTTCATTTTTTGATGATTAAAAATAACCAATAACATGGAAAGATCTTAACTTTATAATTAATCAAGCATGAATTTAAGAGCATATAACAAGTTCTAATTATTTCTACATATCTTTATTAACTATAATCAAATCCATAGATCTCAAGTTAGATTTTTCATCCAACATCAATATTTAACATTCAAAATTAATAAAACATGACCATCTCCCATAAAAATTGCATCTTTAGTTCATGTAAATATCTATAAGTTCATTCATCATGATAACATGGGTAAACACATCAAAAGACTAGAAGTATCACTCATCTCAAAGAAGATTAACTTGAAGAATAATAATATAAATAAAGAAAAGCCTTTTCCTTGCAAAAGTCCAAAATCCAAGCTTTAAACTCCAAGAGAATAAAGGGAAAATGTGTTTTCGGGTTCACCAAGAGGTAGACGGCTATTGCCCCTAATATAGACCGGGATTAGGTCTTTAGGGTTTCTCAAAGTTTACAAAAACACTCATCAAGAAATTATTTATTTACATAAATGGATCCTTCCAATTATTAGTTAATTAAATTAATTTAAAATAAAATGAAATAAATTTCCTACACATTCCATATCTAGCCGACCAACATATGCAGCCCAAAATTTCAAAATCTGGAGTTTTTACTCTAAGTGGCAATTTTGCACAAAAGTCCTTCATTTTCTGAGTATTTGCAAATAGGTCATAAAATATTCATAAAAAATATAGAAAATTGGAATTATTATCTACTAACAAAGATTAGATTTTCTAAATAAATTTTCTAAATTTTATACTCTAGGAAGAAGATTTTCAATAAATCCCCCAACAATCTCAAAATTGCGTAATTATATATTTATTCAATTAAATCAATAAAAATCATCCAATATGGAAATAATCTAATTCTTTAGAGCCTTCTACTGAATAGTCGGTCTTAAATGCAGCCAAACAGTTTTAAAGTAAAATTTTCACCCCTAAACGATTTTTTACAAAAAGTTCCTTTCAAAAATTTGCAAAATTAGTTTTCTTTATTCAGAAAAATCCCAAAAATTCAAATATACCCAATAACAAATAATAGAATTTGTTCATCAACTCAAAATTCGAAATTCACACTTCGAAAATATTTGCACATGTTTTGCATGTGCGAAAATGTCAATTTTACGAAAATTCAAAATAATTAAATAAATTAATTCAAAAGTTATTTTAAAAATCATTATATTGTATTAAAAAATTGTGGGGCGTTACAACCGAGACTGATTATGTCATCACTATTCTCCCACGGAAGGAGCTTGCCGTGACTAGGATGGGCTTTGGGATTCCTGGTGAGTACAAGTTACTCCTGCCAAATCCTGGAGTTAGCGCTTGTCATACTATGTCAGAGGAATAATGTTTCTTTCCGTGCAATGCCTTCTTTGCAGGGCTTCGTTTTTCCCTTCACCCTTTGTTAAAGAAGTGCTTAACTGGTATCGGCTGTGTCCGCTGCAGCTAATGGCGAATGTGTGGAAACATGTTGTCGAATTTGTCATACAATGTTGCAGGCTCGGGGCCGAGCCAAGCCTGGCTGTGTTTAGACGACACTTCAAACTCATCCAACTTAGCAGAGTGGAGGAGCGTTGATACCTTAGCCTTCGTTAGAATCGGGGGTTAGTGGATGCCTCCTCGTTGATAAAATGTTGGAAAGAGAAGTTTCTCGTTGTTCGTAGTGCTGAGTCATGGGGAATTCCCACCACATGGAGGAGGATAGTCCCTTCGGTGGTGAGAGCGGAGTCGATAATGACCTTGGACGAGAAGAGCGTTAGTGATGCCCTTCTTGGGTTGAAGGTGTTGGCATGGCAAGACATCACTGACGAAGTACTCTTCAAGGGGGGTCTTGGTCCTGCTCTTTCTAGTACGGTCTAATCGTTGACGTTTTCTCATAATCTTATTCATGCATTTGTTGCTTTCATTTGATTTTACAAGTTTCCCTTAACTCTTTCATGTTTCATATTACAGGGAAGACAGGCATGGATTTCGAAGATATTTTGGCAGACCTGGATGCGCTACGAAACAAGATGAGTGAAGAGCCGAAGAAGCAGAAGAGGTTGGCTAAGCATCCTTCTCCTTCCCAGGACTTGCTACCCCCGGCTCCCGCTGCACGGACTGAGCCCCCGTCAGAGGCTCCGCTTGCTGCCGAGGTAGGTTCTTCCTTAGCTGCGATCATGGCGAGTACCACGTCAGCCCCACTGACTGCTACGGTTGCCGCGGTACTCGCTAACCAGGGGGACATGGTCTACACTCCTAACTGAAATGTAAAGGCTTATGAGAGTTTTTTGTGGAACTCTGCTGCTTGCCTTAAGGCCAACCTCCTACTCCAGCTGAAAGAGAGAGGCTGAAGATGGAGCCCCCCGATAGATCTGTCCTGGTGATCATGAGGGCACATATGACGGTATGATTTAGTTTTCTTAGTTCCTTAGCTTGCACTTTCCTCCCTTGCACTGTTACATTTTACCGCTTTCTCCTTGTTTCAGGCGATGTGCCACTTTGGACATTTGGTGGACTTTTATGCGGCCGAGGAGAAGAACATGAGGGAAAGTATTTCCCACGCCGAGATGGACAAGAAAAAGGCTGTTAAGGAATCCAAGGTGGAGTTGGAAGGGCTAAAGAAGAAAGAAAATGAGGCACACCTTGAATTGGAGGCATTGGCGGCGAGTAAGGAGGAGATGTGCCTTGAGCTGGAGGCATCAAAGGAAAGAGAGAAGGAATTGGAGAAGAGGAACACTGATCTCCTACTGGAGTTGGAGAAGGCTCGCACTGATTCGGCCTCGGAGCTGAAGGTCGAGGTGGCCTAGGTTCATGCTCAGTGCAAATCCAAGCTGTAAGGGGTGATGTTGAAGTCTTATGCCGCATCGATTTCACACGTGGTGGAACGTGTTCCCGGTTTCGACGAGAAATGATACCATGTAACCCTTCAACCTGGTGAGCCCCTTGATACGGGCAGGAAGGATGATGGTGGGATCAGCACTCCTGCGGGTGGCGCGAGGAGTGGCTCTGGAAAGAATGACTTGGGAAGGAAGCTTCTGGGGGTTCCTTGTCTGTGGTGGCGCCAATTCAGGTGGATGCTTGATTCACCTTGTTATGTCCTTTTTCTTTCCAGCTTTTTGTATTTGCCTTTGTTTCGGACTTGTAGCTACTTACTGTGATGCCTAATTGCGGACTGGCCACCTCATTCTTGTATCTTTGTTTTAGTGGTTGAAAAACTATCTTTCAGATTTGTTACAAGTTGTCATATAGTGTTGATGTGCTTTGATGTGACGCTTACCCGTGACACCCAGTATTTTGCCTCTTTGTTTTAACATACTCTTGGAATTGTTGACAGACGATCGCAAGATCCGGTGAGGAACCTTGTAGTGACAAGGTTGAGCGCCTTTGCAAGCGACTATGCATAACAGAATTGACAGTCGACCGTTTGCGTGTTCAGTCAGAGGATGAATGGTTGGTGTCGGTTCGCCTTAAGTCAGCGCTTATCGAGGGGGATTGCTAGTGACCACTCTTGGGTACCGATCGTCTTGTCAACTTGCCATTGCCTCCGAAAGTGACGAAAGACAGTATTGGAGAATGTGCTCTACTTAGAGAAATAGTTGTCGAAAAAGACTTGGAGTTGTACTACCTTCAAGCGAGACTTGGTGGGTTACGGACGGCGAGCATCTCGCACGTCGTCGGTGCAAAAAAGTAATCAATGGTTGAAGTGGGGAAAGGCACGTCTAATGTGAAAGAGAGTACAACGGTTGGAGGAGTCGGGTCAATCATTAGGGGAGCGACGCTAATAGCGCAGGTTCCCTCTCGACATCCTGGTGACGCCTAGAGTGGCGCATCGGCTTTGTTGAGTTCGGCCTTGGATGGTGGAGAGTCACGTGCCTCGTGTGTCGACCAGCAATCTCAATCCATGGGATCGACGTTTACTGACAAAGATGCTAGCAGTCAAGAAAAAGTGGTGGCCGACAGGCGACCCACAGGGAGGCTCGTATCTTTCAGGAACGTCCCTCGTCCATGGAGTCGCAAGGACGGCTTGTAGATCGAATTGTATGATTCATGATTTTGTACTTGTAAATATCTGTAGCACTACTAGATCTAAACATATGGGTCTGTGATCGTTCTATAATTTGAAGAAATTTTTTCATGGGTTTGATCCTTGCTGTCAAGATTGAGGTGCCATCGACTGATTTCTTTGTAACATGGCCTCCAGTCTGTTGCGTGTAGATTAAAAACTGCCGACGGTGTATAACGGAGTTTAGGACTTCTCCGTCTTGAACTTAGCTAGTTGTAGGAGCAACTCTGAAGGAGAGTTGTTTTCCAAACTTGCTGTATGGGTTCTCTGACAAATTGTGAGAGTCACATTGAGTGGAAAGTTGAACTCTAAGTGTTGCTTTTTACAAGTGTTGCTAGAGTAACTATGATCCATGATTTTGGACCTCTTAATCTGTCTTAGAGGAATTTTAACTAATTTTAGGAACAGATCGAATGTCGAGTTGAACTCTAAATGTATGTAATTGCAGGTTGCGAGAGTAACTCCGAGCCATGGGTATGGATTCTGAACTTTTTAGTTTGAGTATTGACAGGTTGCATGAGCAGATCGAATGGCAGAGCGCACTCTAAACTTGCTTCTTTGCAAGTTGCTAGAGTCTCTTCGAGCCATGGGTGTGGACTCCGAACCGGTCGTGGAGGCACTAACGAATTGCAGGAGCAAACCAAATGGTGAAGCGCACTCTGAACTTGCTTCATTACAAATTGCTAGTCTCTTCGAGCCATGGGTATGGACTCCGAACCCGTATTGTGGTAAGCTTGTAACGAGTGTTTAGCGCCGCTCTAGGTGTAAGTTGGGCATTTCTAGCTCATTGTTTGGTTTGATAAAACTGAGTGAGATGCATAAAAATGAACTAGCTAATTTTATTGAAAAAATAAACTAAGGGGCTGCTCTAATGGCCTGCCCTTATTGCATGCATGACCGTTAGTGATAGTGGTCTTTATTGAAAGGAAAAATAGATTGCTGCTCTAGTGGCTAGCCTTTGTTACACGTTTTAAAAATTCTACTATTAGGAGAGGGCATTTTAGATGCTTTCGTTGTACTTCATGAGGTGTTTGGCATTCCAAGTTTTAGGTATCTTCTTCCCTCCAGGTTTTCAAGTCGATATGACCTTGGGCGAATTACTGGAGAGACCTTGTACGGACACTCCCAGTTGGGAGAGAGCTTTCCTTTTCTCCGTGGTTTCGAGATTTCAAGTTTACGCAAGACAATGTCCCCTTCTTTAAGATTTGTGGGGCGGGCGGACTTTCATGTTATAAAACTTCTCGACCCATTGCTGATAAATATTTCCCCGTACGGCTGACTTCTGTTGCACCTCCTCAACGATGCCGAGGTTGACTCGCATATTGTTGGAATTTTGCTCTTCATTGAAGGAAAGAAGACGGGAGGATGGCAATCCAAATTCCGAGAGGATGAGTGCTTCCATTCCATAGGTGATGTTGAAGGGTGACTCCCCTGTGGTTTTCCACTTCGTGGTTTTGTAAGACCACAACACACTTGGCAGCTCTTCAATCCACAGACCTCTTGCAGCTTCTCCCTATCTCTTCTTAAGGCTGTCTAGAATCTTTTGATTTGCATTTTCAACTTGGCCGTTAGTTTGGGGATGCACGACTGAGGCGAAGCGTTGGGTGATTCCCAAGTCCGTACAGAACTAGAAATTTTTTTTGCATGTGAACTGCGTGCCATTATTTGAGATGAGTACTCGGGGGATCCCAAATTTGCAGACAATGATCTTCCAAAAGAACTGTTGGATTTTCTGCTCGGTGATTGTGGCTAGCGATTCTGCTTGACCCATTTTGTGAAATAGTCGATGGCAACCACTAGGAAATTTTTGGGAGACTGCGGGCGGGAATGGTCCAAGCAAGTCTATTCCCCACATGGCGAAGGGAATGGGGCTAGATATAGTGCTGAGGATTGCTTAAGGTCCATGCTTCATTTGCGAATGCTTCTGACAAGGGTCGCATTGGCGAACATATTCTTGTGCGTCATTGAGTAGCATGGGCCAATAGTACCCATGATTGAGTTTCTTTCGTGTGAAAGATCTTACCCCTTAATGGCAGCTTCCAATCCCTTCATGTTGTTCTTAGAGGGCATATTGGGCTTCCTCTGGAGTGAGACATCTAAGATAAGGCCTACCATCGACTATGGTGTACGAGCGTTTGTATATAAGTCCTTCCACAAGAATGTATCTTTCTGCCCTTGTCTGGATCCTCCTTTCCTCTTTGCGATCTTCAGGGAGGATTCCTTTGTCGAGGAACTCTACTAGGGGTTTCATCCAACATTCTTCAGATATTTGGGGTGTGATGGCCATGAGCTCCAACTCTTCCTCTTCGATGCTCGGCTTGAGAAGGACCTTAATGAGGACCGTGCGGTATTGCTCATCAAGAGATGAGGAAGCTAACTTGGAGAGGGCATCTGCTTGCCCGTTTTGCTCACAGGGAAAGTGAGTGCCATTGGCTTCTCTGAATGCCATCAGCAGTCTCTTTACTCGTGGCAAATACTTGGCCATGCTGTTGTCTCTGGCTTCATATTCGCCTTGGACTTGGTTAACAACTAACTGGGAGTCACTAAACATCTCGATTCTCCGTGTGCCTGCTTCTCGTACTAGACGGAGGCCAGTGATTAATGCTTCGTATTCTGCTTCGTTGTTGGATGCAAGAAAGTTGAGGTGCAATGAATATTAGAGAGTAAACTTATCGGGCCCGAGCAAAATGATTCTTGCTCCGCTTTCTTCGAAGAAAGATGACCCATCTACATACACTTTCCAAAGTGGGGGGGTTTCGTCTTCCTTGGGGAAGTTGGTGAAGGTGGTTTCCACAATGAGTTCGGACAAGGCCTGGGCCTTGATGGCCATTCTAGGTCGGTAGCTGATGTCGTGTTGACTCAGTTCAATGGACCACTTCATCAACCTTTCGAAACTTTCAGGTTTGAGGAGCACTTTCTTGAGCGGCTGATCAGTGAGGACACATATGGAATGTGCTTGGAAATAGAGGCAGAGTTTTCGAGCTGTTGTGACCAGTGCATAGGCCATCTTCTCCATTTTTTAGTAACGGAGTTCTGCATTATGGTGAACCTTGCCCACATAGTAAATTGGTTTATGAGCCCTTCCTTCTTCTCTGACTAGGACGGCACTGAGAGTCTGGTCAGAGATGGCTAAGTAGAGGAAAAGGATTTCACCTGGCTCAAGCTTTCTAAGAAGTGGAGGGTTTGCAAGGTATGCTTTGAGTTGTTCAAAAGCAGTATGTTATTCTTCTCCCCACTCAAAACCTTTCGCGCCCCACAAGATTTTGAAAAGGAAAAACACTTCTCCCCGAATTTAGAGAGGAATCGGCTGATGGCAGCTAAGTGGCTGGTTAATTTCTGCACTTCCTTAACCGTAGTCGAGGAAGACATGTTACGAATCGCCTGCATTTTCTTGGGATTGGCTTCGATTTCCCTTTGGCTAACCATGAAGCCCAATAATTTACCAGAGGATACTCCGAAAGCACATTTGGTAGGATTCAGACGCATGTTATGCTTGCGCAATTCTTCGAATGCTTCTTGGAGTTCTGTGACGTGGTCCTCCTTCCAAAGGCTTTTGACTAACATATCATCTACATAGACTTCCATGTTCCTGCCAATTTGTCCTTTGAAGACCTTATTTACCAGGCATTGATATGTAGCACCGGCATTTTCAAACCGAAAGGCATAACTCGATAGCAGTACAAGCCCTGATCGGTGATGAAGGATGTTTTCAGAGTGTCAGGTGGAAACATTTGAATCTGATTATATCTAGAATATGCATCCATGAAAGTTAGGAGTTCATAATCTGACGTGCCATCAATCAACTCATCTATACTGGGGAGAGAGAATGGGTCTTTCAGACATGCTTTATCTGTAAAGTCTATGCACATTCTCCAATTACTGTTTGCTTTCTAAACCATCACCACGTTTGCCAACCACTCTGGATAGTTAACTTCTTGGATGAAGCGTGCAGCTAGGAGTTTGTCGACCTCTTCTTTGACCACTCGAAGCCTATCTGATGCAAATTTGTAGCGTCGTTGCTTAATGGGCTTGGTATCAGGACTCACGCTAAGATGATGCATGATTAAGTCTCTAGGGATTCCTGGCATATCGGCCGCGGTCCAAGCAAATAAGTCTTGATTTTGCCTCATACAAGCAATGGGTGCTCCTTGAGTTGGAGAGGAAGGGTCTTGCTGACCCGAAAAACTCTTGTTCTGGTCCTCTTGGGAGAAATGGGTCTCCTCTAATTCATCCACGGGTTCCGAGTTTGCATGATTTCTTTCTGGCGGGGGCTCAATGGTATCAAGCAGGAGAATTAAGCTTTCCATAGTGGCAGTATAACATGCTTTTGCTGCCTATTGGTCTCCCTCTACCTGGCCTACGCCTGCTACTGTTGGGAATTTCATTTTCATGTGAAACGCAGAAGCAACCGCATGGAAAGCGGTTAGCCCGGGGCGGCCAAATATTGCGTTGTATGTGGCTTTAATATCGACTACCAGGAAGTCAAGTGCCTTCGTCCGAGTTGATGGGGCTTTCCTTGCTGTCACATCAAGTGTGATTATTCCTTCAATGTGGACGGGTACTCCTGAGAAGCTGTGAAGTGTGTAACTGACTAGTTTGAGTTGATCTCAAGAGAGCTTTAGAGCATTGAATGATGCCATGAAGAGATTATTTACGGAGTTTCCATTGTCTACGAGGATACATCTCACCTCATGATTTTCCATGCCTAGATTGATAACCAGTGTATCGCAATGGGGTGTTTTGACGCCTTTTAGATCTTTATCGATGTAACGCCCCGAATCACAGATACACTGAATTCGAGATGTTCTACAGGATCTTTCCACTTCCTTTAGTACAATTTTACAAGGAAATTTGAACTTTTCACTTTACATCAGAGTTTACATAAAACATTACACTTTACATTGCACAGCGAAAGTAAAATTTACAACGATTAGATAAATGTACAACAACATTGAATAATCTTTAAGCATCTGTTCCTCTTTAATCTTTATCATGTCACTTACCTGCATATAAGACTGTGGGTACGTCAGTTTATTCAACCGACGAACATTATACACGGCCATCCTCTCTATGCCGGAAATAGTATAACTTATTTTCCACATTTAGCAAACACAAACTTGTCACATATCAAACTAAAGGGACTACCCTATTGATGTCGTGTTGTGATTGTGCACTTAGTCCTTAATGCAGTTAATTATGTTACATGACACTAATGCACACTTGTTCGGATTCTATGCATCCCATACTACATAGGTCTGAGGGCAAGCCTCTTAATCGTTCTTCATCTTCGTAGGGTTCAATCTCCCGTTATGACTTAATCTACTACTGTAATTACGGTAAGTATCCTAGATGATCTATGAGT
Organism: Hemerocallis citrina; assembly: GCA_017893485.1. Lineage (NCBI taxonomy): Eukaryota > Viridiplantae > Streptophyta > Magnoliopsida > Asparagales > Asphodelaceae > Hemerocallis > Hemerocallis citrina. The sequence continues at coordinate 128,461,606 of CM030360.1, forward strand.
ACAAACTCGTGTACAGAAAACCTGGAGGGGAACCCCACGCCATGTCTTGACTCATCAAGCATGCATTCTGTGGCAATTCAGCCTCCTTCATGGCACACGATCCTCTTGTAGTCACCAAACATCTCACAAGCGTGGCTAAAGTCCGATCATTACTGAGTTGTGCCCACACCATGTCTTGACTCATCAAGCATGCATTCTGTGGCTCACACAGCCGCACTGTAAACTCTAGTTCTCATACTCGTGTTTTCTCTCACTTTCATCACGTCTTCACTATGCACTAATCCTTAGTTTTTATTAGAATCATGAACAAAATCAAAGCTCTAGAGTTAGCCTCTCCACTAAACCGGACTTATTCATTTATTCACACATGACCAACCTTGGTCTTTCATTTCAATATTTCATTTCATTTCTTTCCAAATGCCGGGGGAGACTTAGCTACTCTTTTGTTTCAATTCCAATTCACAATTTCCAATTTGAGCATTTCCACTCATAAATTCATTTGTTGATTTGTCATACTCAAAAGTATTTCTCTTTTCCAATCATGATTTCTAATTCGTTCAAATAGTCCATAACTATACATGAAAATTCATATGCTTTATCAATTATCAATTACACTTTGAATTTCACATCACTAAAGAATATTCACATTTCACATTTTTCACACTATTCTCAAATGAGAATAATTTGCATCACATCACACAATATAATTTTCTTCTTGCCACATTAATCTTCTAATCCTTCATTTCAAATCATTTTTTTTGCAAGATACAATTTCACAACAATGAAAATATAGAACCATAGTTCTATTTACACATTTTATTCTCAAATCATGTTTTATTTCATGCAAATAATCCCCAAATTATTTTTATAAAGTCCTACATATTTTTAGAAGAATAACCATATTTTTTCCACATTTTTTTGATCACCAAAACATCAAAAAACATTTTTTTCCCATCTTGCCGAGGGCAAGATTCGAACCCAGAACCCCGGAGAACATAGCCGACAGCACAACCACTAGGCCAAAGGTGCTAGACGGTATAAAGGGGCGCTGAGAGTAATAAATACTCTCGGCCGCTGATCTTATACGCTTAAAAAATTTGTGAAACAAAATAGTGCCACAAGGATTCGAACCCGCAACCTTAAGGCCGAAACCACTGGAGCGATTAGAGCCATCCCGACCGCTTGAGCTACGCGCTCAAGTTGTCACTAGCTCAATTCAAATTTCATTTAACCCATACTCTCTGTTATTTAGAACATTTCGGCGTTCAACAAAATTGCATATCACATTGTTCTTACTAATATACTGTAAAAATCCGAATTAATCGTTTTCCATCATGAATTTTATTCCAGTGGATGAAAATAAATTTCTTAAATAATTAAACATAATTTTCTCCATAATTAACACATTTTTACCATACAATTTGGTTAATGTGACATACTACTAATACATTTTTTTGACATTATGATTTCATCAATCTCTATACTAATTCTCTACTCTTATTCATTTTCCAAACATAAAAATTACATCTTAATTTATTCGTTACCACGCCATACAAAGTTTCCAATTTAGCACATAAAAGTGACATAGTCGGTATACTAATTTTTTGCACATAATTTTTCATGCTACTAACAAAGGTTTCTTCACACAATTTATAACCACATTCTTATTGCACACAATCTTGAATTTTACTAATAGCAACACACATAATTTGCATATTAATAATTCAATCAATTAGATATCATCTTTTCAATTAAATGTGCATTCTTATTAATCATTTTCATGCATTATTTTGATAATTAAATCTAGCATGCATTCCTATGTTAGAAATAGGGAAAATTTACCCACCTTGTATGGAGAGAAAAAATTACGACTAGCAAATCCCTAGACGAATGTCCTTGCGACGAATGGCTCCTCCTTGAACACGTGCACCCAAGCCTTCAAGTACCCAACCGAATGCTCCCTCTTCCTTGATGTAGCCGGCCTCCCCTCTTCTAGTTGCAAGCAAAGATCCCACACACTCTCAATCTTTTAACTCACAAAATCACCACTAGATAATATAATTGAACTATAGGTTTGGAAGAGAATAATTTTACACAAGAATAACTAGCCATTGGGGGAGGGGGGGGGGGTATTTATACTAAAAATCAAAGAGAATGGAGGGCTAGGATCAAGTAGTTGGTTGTAAGACGGAGGGCTAGGATGAAAGTAGGAGTTACATTAACTACCCACAACCAAGTAACCACCACACCATGATCACCACCCAAATTTTGGTTTTCTCTCCAAGATGCAATCCGGCAATGTTGGAGTGTGCATATTGCACGTGTACGCGTAGTGCACGTGCATGCAACTAGGCCCAAAAATTGTACATTTTATTTATAAAATAAACTTTAATTTTGTATTCTACAAGTCATATAAAAAAAAATAAGTTAACTAATGGGCTTTAGTTTAATGGGCCAAAATAATTATTATAAAATAATAAATTAAATTACTTTGGGCTTTTAAACGAAAGGGCTTTTTGTCTAATTGAAAGAAGGCTTATAGAAAAATAATTAAAGGCACATATTAAATATCTTTACTCATCTTGATGAAAATATTTACAAAAATATTGCACGTGCACACTACGTGCAAAATATATAATTTTTCATTAAATAAAAAATCAGGGCATTACAACACTCCCTCCTTAGAATAGTTCCGTCCCTGGAACTACAGTCAAGAGTGGGAAACAAAAAAATACAACACTCACAACAAGAACAAAAAAAAATACAAAGATACAAATCAAGCAAAAAGCTCAGGATAGTCCTTCAACATCCTCTCCTCAGATTCCCAAGTAGCCTCTTCAACCAAATGGTTTCTCCAGACTACCTTGACCATCGGTATTGTCTTATTCCTCATGACTTTCTCTCGACGATCAACAATCTCGACAGGAGACTCGATGTAATTCAGATCCAATTGCAAACCTTCCGGCACTTCAGGCAAATGATGACTTGGATCTGGAATATAACCTCTCAGCATAGACACATGAAAGACATTGTGCACCTGAGATAACTCTTCCGGTAATTCAAGCCGGTAAGCAGTCTTCCCGATCCTTTTCAATATATTATACGGGCCTATAAACCTCAGGGCTAACTTCCTGCCTTTGCCAAATCGAACCACACCTTTACTGGGTGATACTTTCAGAAAGACGAAGTCACCAACCTCAAACTCAAGGTCCCTTCTCCGGTTGTCTGCATAGCTTTTCTGCCTGCTCTGAGCTTCTACCAACCTTTTCCTGATCAGATCAATCTTCTCAGAAGTTTGCTGCACAAGCTCAGGACCAAATAACTGATGCTCCCCAATTTCAAACCAACAAATAGGAGTCCTGCACTTCCTGCTATACAAAGCTTCGTACGGCGCCATCCCAATACTGGTCTGAAAACTGTTGTTGTAGGCAAACTCTACCAAAGGTAAATGCCTTTCCCAACTGCCTCCAAAGTCTAGTATACAACACAGAAGCATATCCTCAAGAATACGTTTGACTCTCTCGGTCTGCCCATCGGTTTACGGATGAAAAGCAGTGCTGAAATCTGTCTTGGTACCCAAAGCTGTCTGAAGACTCCTCCAGAAATGCGAAGTAAACCGTGCATCTCGATCAGACACAATAGTTGATAGAACACCATGAAGTCGGACGATCTCGCCAACATACAACTCAACTAACTTGTCCATCAAAGAAGTGAGTTTCATCGCCAAAAAGTTAGCGGACTTGGTTAGTCGATCGACTATAACCCAAATCGCATCATTGCCTTTAGAACTCTTAGGCAATTCCGTAATGAAATCCATACTAATGTTATCCCACTTCCATTCCGGAATAGGTAACGTTTGTAATAGACCTCTGGGTCTCTGATTCTCGGCTTTGACTTGCTGACAAACCTCATACTTCGCCACAAATTCAGCCACATCCCACTTCAAACCTGACCACCAGAAATGTTGTTTGATGTCATTGTACATCTTAGTACTCCCAGGATGTACTGAAGAAAGAGTAGCATGCGCCTCTTGAAGAATACTTTCTTTCAGGTTCGCCTGATTTGGAACACACAGCCTATCTCCGAACCACAGCACTCCATCCCTGATTTGAAATCCGGGCAACCTGCCAGCACCAACCTGATCCTTCATCTCCAAGATATCAGTATCAACCTCCTGACTTGCAATGATCCTTCCATTCAGTGTAGGCTGAAGCCTCAACTGAGCCAAAGATGCTCCCAATCCTTGCAAGACAACTTCAATACCTGCTCGATCCAATTCCTCAATCAGATGCTTCTGAGTCGTAATCAAACTGGCTAAACTGCTCTTGCGACTAAGTGCATTAGCAACAACATTAGCCTTCCCAGGATGATACTTGATCTCAGGTCGCATGTCCTCAAGCACTTCCAACCATCTCCGCTGCCTCAAATTCAAATCCCTCTACTGATAAATATACTTCAAACTCTTGTGGTCCGTGTACATGTTCAACTTCTCACCGTACACGTAGTGCCTCCACTGCTTCAGGGCAAAGATAATCGCATCCAACTCTAGATCATGAGTCGGGTAATTCTTCTCATGCAGTCGTAGTTGCCTAGACCCATAAGCGATTACTCTTCCTTCTTGCATTAAGACACAACCAAGCCCACGATGTGAAGCATCGCTATAAACATCATACTCAACACCTGCTCTAGGCAAAGCCAAAATAGGTGCAGTAGTCAGCTTCTCTTTCAACTTCTGAAAGCTTGCCTCACATTGCTCAGTCCACTTGAAGTTCACATTCTTCTTGGTCAGACCAGTAAGCGGCACGGCTATCTGAGCATAACCTTGAATGAATCTCCTTTAGTATCCAGTCATTCCAAGAAAACTTCTGACTTCCTTCACTGTAGTAGGCCTTGCCCAATCTTTCACTGCCTCTATCTTCTGAGGATCAGTTGCCACTCCCTCCTTAGAAAGGATGTGACCTAGGAATGCCACTTCAGATTTCCAGAAATCACACTTGGATAGCTTGGCATACAACCTCTGCTCTTCCAGCTTCTTCAACACTGCTGCCAGATGCTCGGTGTGCTCCTTCTCTGACTTGGAGTACACGAGGATTTCGTCAATAAACACCACGACGAAAGAATCAATGAACGGCCTCAGAACTCTGTTCATCAAATCCATGAAGATTGCGGGTGCATTTGTCACTCCAAATGGCATAACTAAGAATTCGTAATGCCCATGTCGAGTTCTAAATGCAGTTTTGTGCACATCATCAGCTTTCACTCGAACCTGGTGATATCCTGATCGAAGATCTATTTTGGAGAATACAGCTGCTCCTTGTAGACGATCGAACAAGTCATCAATTCGAGGAATAGGATACTTATTCTGAACAGTGACCTTATTCATCTCCCGGTAATCGATACACATTCTCATCGATCCATCCTTTTTCTTTACCAAAAGCACTGGTGCTCTCCAAGGTGACGCACTAGGTTGAATAAAGCCTTTCTCCAACAGTTCCTCAATTTGCCGTTTTACCTCATCCTGTTCTACTGGAGCCATCCTATACGATGCCTTAGAAATGGGTGCACTTCCCGATTGAACAGTGATGCTGAACTCTACATCACGATGCGAGGGTAACCTAGAAAAATAATCCAAAAGCACAGTCGGATAGTCCCGAACCACAGGAATCCCTTGCACTTCCACAGGAGTCTCTTCCTTGTGGATAGCTGCCACCAGCTTAGAACACTTCTGCTTTCCTTGGAAAGTGACTTCAGGTCCACCAGGAGCCTTCACTGTTACCGTCTTGGTCTTAACCTCGATGCTTGCACTGTATACCGACATCCAATCAATGCCAATGATAACATCGACTCCCAAGATAGTCAGCTCAATCAGATCGATGCCAAAGATTCGATCTCCAATCACAATCTCACAATCAGCGTAATACTGATCAGTGGTTAAAGTTTCCCCTGATGGAGTAGCAACTGCTAAGATCTTGCCTGGAAAAATCTTCGGTTCAACTCCCAATACTTTAGCAAATTTAGGAGACACAAAAGTATGAGAGGATCCAGTATCGAACAACACAACAGCTTTCATTCCATATTCGGATGCAAAAGATCCATCAAATTCGAAGTATAGGACATGAATTTTCAAATCAATATTTCCATTTCATTGAATTCCAAACTTTATACATTCGAATTGAAAAATATTTCTTGACATCAGAATGAAAACTATAGAAGCTACAACAGTCTAACTCCTACGGTTCGTCTTCGCTCCTCAAAGTTCTCCCCGTAGTTCATCAACTTCATCCTTCAGCACATCGGTCAGATTCTTCCTCTTCTCGAGTTCCCATATACAATGACTGAGAACAGAATAGTCGTCCTTACGCTTTGCCAGCTGAGCCTCCAATAATCCGACTCTCTCTCGCAGTGTTTCTACCTGCCTCTGAAGAGAAGTCACAAGACTATTTGGAACTGGTTCTTCTTCTTCGTTAGAAGAAGAGTCATCAGATGAATCCGGAGGTGGGGTGATCTCTCGGGATTCAGGCCATTCTTCTCCGTCAGAATCTGCTTGCCCTGGATAGTACTCGTCCTCGGAATCTGCCTGTCCAGGATGGTACTCTTCCTCATTGATATGCCAGTCGTCGTCTCCAGCAGGATCGAAGTGATCAACCATCTTAGAAATAGAGAGGAAGAAGCATAAGTCATAGAGCAACACAAATGTAAGTCACTTACATTTAAATCTCTAGACTCAAACACACACTCTAATGTCCACTACTAGGGTGTCGTTCCTTATAAATTTGTACAAGTGTGGAAGCGTGGCTCTGATACCACTCTGTAACGCCCCGAATTCCAAATACACTGAATTCGAGATGTTCTACAGGATCTTTCCACTTCCTTTAGTACAATTTTACAAGGAAATTTGAACTTTTCACTTTACATCAGAGTTTACATAAAATATTACACTTTACATTGCACAGCGAAAGTAAAATTTACAAAGATTAGATAAATGTACAACAATATTGAATAATCTTTAAGCATCTGTTCCTCTTTAATCTTTATCATGTCACTTACCTGCATATAAGACTGTGGGTACGTCAGTTTATTCAACCGACGAACATTATACACGGCCATCCTCTCTATGTCGGAAATAGTATAACTTATTTTTCATATTTAGAAAACACAAACTTGTCACATATCAAACTAAAGGGACTACCCTATTGATGTCGTGTTGTGATTGTGCACTTAGTCCTTAATGCAGTTAATTATGTTACATGACACTAATGCACACTTGTTCAGATTCTATGCATCCCATACTACATAGGTCCGAGGGCAAGCCTCTTAATCATTCTTCATCTTCGTAGGGTTCAATCCCCCGTTATGACTTAATCAACTACTGTAATTACGGTAAGTATCCTAGATGATCTATGAGTACAAACTCGTGTACAGAAAACCTGGAGGGGAACCCCACGCCATGTCTTGACTCATCAAGCATGCATTCTGTGGCAATTCAGCCTCCTTCATGGCACACGATCCTCTTGCAGTCACCAAACATCCCACAAGCGTGGCTAAAGTCCGATCATTACTGAGTTGTGCCCATGCCATGTCTTGACTCATCAAGCATGCATTCTGTGGCTCACACAGCCGCACCGTAAACTCTATTTCTCATACTCGTGTTTTCTCTCACTTTCATCACGTCTTCACTATGCACTAATCCTTAGTTTTTATTAGAATCATGAACAAAATCAAAGCTCTAGAGTTAGCCTCTCCACGAAACCGGACTTATTCATTTATTCACACATGCCCAACCTTGGTTTTTCATTTCAATATTTCATTTCATTTCTTTCCAAATGCCGGGGGAGACTTAGCTACTCTTTTGTTTCAATTCCAATTCACAATTTCCAATTTGAGCATTTCCACTCATAAATTCATTTGTTGATTTGTCATACTCAAAAGTATTTCTCTTTTCCAATCATGATTTCTAATTCGTTCAAATAGTCCATAACTATACATGAAAATTCATATGCTTTATCAATTATCAATTACACTTTGAATTTCACATCACTAAAGAATATTCACATTTCACATAATTTTGACACTATTCTCAAATGAGAATAATTTGCATCACATCACACAATATAATTTTCTTCTTGCCACATTAATTTTCTAATCCTTCATTTCAAATCATTTTTTTTGCAAGATACAATTTCACAACAATGAAAATATAGAACCATAGTTCTATTTACACATTTTATTCTCAAATCATGTTTTATTTCAGGGAAATAATCCCCAAATTATTTTTATAAAGTCCTACATATTTTTAGAAGAATAACCATATTTTTTCCACATTTTTTTGATCACCAAAACATCAAAAAACATTTTTTTTCCATCGTGCCGAGGGCAAGATTCGAACCCAGAACCCCGGAGAACACAGCCGACAGCACAACCACTAGGCCAAAGGTGCAAGACGGTATAAAGGGGTGCTGAGAGTAATAAATACTCTCGGCCGCTGATCTTATACGCTTAAAAAATTTGTGAAACAAAATAGTGCCACAAGGATTCGAATCCGCAACCTTAAGGCCAAAACCACTGTAGCGATCGGAACCATCTCGACCGCTTGAGCTACGCGCTCAAGTTGTCACTAGCTCAATTCAAATTTCATTTAACCCATAGAACATTTCGGCGTTCAACAAAATTGCATATCACATTGTTCTTACTAATATACTGTAAAAATCCGATTTAATCGTTTTCCATCATGAATTTTATTCCAGTAGATGAAAATAAATTTCTTAAATAATTAAACATAATTTTCTCCATAATTAACACATTTTTACCATACAATTTGGTTAATGTGACATACTACTAATACATTTTTTTGACATTATGATTTCATCAATCTCTATACTAATTCTCTACTCTTATTCATTTACCAAACATAAAAATTACATCTTAATTTATTCGTTACCATGCCATACAAAGTTTCCAATTTAGCACATAAAAGTGACATAGTCGGTATACTAATTTTTTGCACATAATTTTTCATGCTACTAACAAAGGTTTCTTCACACAATTTATAACCACATTCTTATTGCACACAATCTTGAATTTTACTAATAGCAACACACATAATTTGCATATCAATAATTCTTAGAGATCATCTTTTCAATTAAATGTGCATTCTTATTAATCATTTTCATGCATTATTTTGATAATTAAATCTAGCATGCATTCCTATGTTAGAAATAGGGAAAATTTACCCACCTTGTATGGAGAGAAAAAATTACAACTAGCAAATCCCTTGACGAATGTCCTTGCGACGAATGGCTCCTCCTTGAACACGTGCACCCAAGCCTTCAAGTACCCAACCGAATGCTCCCTCTTCCTTGATGTAGCCGGCCTCCCCTCTTCTAGTTGCAAGCAAAGATCCCACACACTCTCAATCTTTTAACTCACAAAATCACCACTAGATAATATAATTGAACTATAGGTTTGGAAGAGAATAATTTTACACAAGAATAACTAGCCATTGGGGGAGGGGGGGGGTATTTATACTAAAAATCAAAGAGAATGGAGGGCTAGGATCAAGTAGTTGGTTGTAAGACGGAGGGCTAAGATGAAAGTAGGAGTTACATTAACTACCCACAACCAAGTAACCACCACACCATGATCACCACCCAAATTTTGGTTTTCTCTCCAAGATGCAATCCGACAATGTTGGAGTGTGCATATTGCACGTGTACGCGTAGTGCACGTGCATGCAACTAGGCCCAAAAATTGTACATTTTATTTATAAAATAAACTTTAATTTTGTATTCTACAAGTCATATAAAAAAAAATAAGTTAACTAATGGGCTTTAGTTTAATGGGCCAAAATAATTATTATAAAATAATAAATTAAATTACTTTGGGCTTTTAAAAGTAAGGGCTTTTTGTCTAATTGAAAGAAGGCTTATAGAAAAATAATTAAAGGCACATATTAAATATCTTTACTCATCTTGATGAAAATATTTACAAAAATATTGCACGTGCACACTACGTGCAAAATATATAAATTTTCATTAAATGAAAAATCAGGGCATTACAATCGAAAAAGGACACAAAGAGGCCCGGACCCTTTGGGGGTTGAGTGTTATGTACTGAATTAACTTTCCTTACAAAGGCCTTGTGGGAGGAGTTAGAATATTCCCCCATAGGTCCTCCATGAATGGTGTGTAGGATGGCCATGTGCTCGGAGTCTCGTGACTCAGAAGGCCTTTCTGGACGCTTATTAGCCCTCCAGGGCGGAGGGTTTTCGGCGTTATTGTTTCATTCGACAAACTGAGAAAGATAGCCCCGGCAAATTAGGTCTTCAAATTCTTCTTTGAGGGCTTTGCAATTGTTGGTAGTGTGTCCATGGCCTTCGTGAAATGCGCATCACAGGCCCTTGTCTCTTCTCTTGCTGACTGTTGTCATTTTGGGAGATGGACGAACTATCCCATCTTTTTCAACCGCGATGAGGATGGCAGACACACTTGTGTTCAAAGGAGTAAACTTGTCGAAGCGGGTGTTGGAGGAGGACAGCGTTGGCATGCACCATTTTTCAGGAACTTCTTGGGTGTTTCCTCGCTTGCGTTCTTCCGTTTGTTGCCAGAAAGTGACTCTTTCTTGACTTGTGGATTGAGGGCTTTCTCGACTCTGATGTACTTTTCACTTCTTTTCAGGAGCTCAGTAAAATCACGACGTGGCCTCTTGGCGAGGGATGCTTTCAACTCTTTATACATGACGTTGTGACGGAAAGCTGCAGTCGCCACTGAATGGTCCAAGGAAGAAATTGACCTTATTTATACTGCAAAGCATTTGACGAAGTCTTTTAGCAGTTCTCTATCTCTTTGCTTCAGTTCTAACAAGGAGACACTTGTTTTTCAGCATTTCGGCTAGTAACGAAGTGCGCAATGAAAAGCTCCTCGAGCTGATCAAAAGAGAATATATTGATTCTAGAGTCAGACGTGAATAACATTCCCTTGCTAATCCTTTCAGTGTGGCGGGGAATGTTCGGCACATAAGTGCATCAGTGGCATTATAGACCACCATGAGTGTTTTGAAGCTCTCTATATGGTCTGTCGGGTCTGATTCTCCATTATAGGATTCAAATTACGGAGCCTTGAATATCCTTGAGATGGGTGCATCGAGGATGGCTTTGCTGAAGGGAGGTTGACTAGGGCGGTAGGCCCTGCTGGAGCAGTTTCTCTCATTCTTCATCTGTTCTAGACGATTCTCTACCCCTTGGATACGGCGAAGGACTTGATCGTCTTTCCTCTGTGATCCAGTTGAGTCGGCAGATTCTTCGTTGGGGGGCTGGCCCAGATCTTGACTTCCTTGGATAGCATGGAGAATGTCGAGCTTGAACTTATCCAATTTGGCCCTAGTGACTGAGGCATTTTTCCCTTTGTTCTGCACTTGAAGCTTTCGACTCTCATGAGTTGGGCTCCTCATGGTGGTGTGCTCCCTATGAGAGGAGGATTGCCTTGATCTCTGTCTAGGAAAGATGGTTCTCTGGTTTGCTTGATGTCCTGAGCAGGAGGACTCGGATCAGGCACGCCTCTCGTCTAATTAGATTCGTAGATCGGTTCCTTGTTAACTGGCACTGCTGATCTGGTAGAGATCCTTAGACCCCCGAGGGCCTCGCGTGGCCATTGAATCAGTTGAAGCATTATAGACTGAGATGTGGTAGTACTGAGGATGTTGTTCATCTCAGTTTTTTTGGGAGCCCCCCTGCGCCTCTCCGTTGGAAGAAGCGTGACTAGGCTGTCTGGGTGACTGTTGAGGAGGAATCGGATCTTCCATAGGAGGAGTGGGTTGACGAAGAGAGTTGGTGCAGTGGCTTGAGGCCGCACCTCTGCCTTTTAGTCATAGTGGCATGACGGCAAGTCTGACTTGTGTAGTTTTCCACCAACGGTGCTAATCCGTTGCTTCTTATTTTGGTGTGGGAGCAAACTGATAGTGAGTTAATAATTGATGGAACTGACCTTTGACCTTGGCCGTAAAAGGCGGTTAGAGCTCCTGGGATTGAATCTGGATCGTTGATTGACCACCATGATCTGAATCTGATGGTTGCAGATGCGATCGATGGACCTGCAAAAAGTTTGAAACACCGGGGGTGGCCCCGGCGACAGACCCTCCGACGCTCAAGTCAGAACCACAAAAAGATAAAGACATTATGAGAGAGAAACTGGCGAATTGTTGATTACCTTCTGGCAGTAGAGGGGGAGAGGTATTTATAGGCCTGAGCGGCATATCAAGAGATAGATTTAGATCTGTTAGATCGATTTGAATTTCTTATCTCTTTTATGTCTCTCCCCTCATGAGATAAGTTCTCTTGTTAGGGGATAAGAGATTTGACTCCTAGCTTGCATGGGCTGGGTGTCTCTCCTAGTTGGCCTAGTCTGTTACTTTTTATGGGCTTGAAAGAAGCTCATGTCTTGTAGAGGGGCTGGAGAAGGTCCAGACTTGTTAAGGAGGCCTGTTATGATTAATCTTCCAGTAGAAGCTTTGAGATCTGTACAGAAATTGTACGGCCCTGATTTGTTGTATTTTTTACCATCATCAGGAGGTGATCAAGCAAGATATTTTGAACATGTTCAATGACATATATATTGGAAGTGGAGAGATCTCTGGACTTAAGTACTCTGATATCTCTCTAATCCCCAAATGTGATGGTGCTAACAAACTAACTAATTTTAGACCTATCAGCCTCCTAAATTGTTTCTTCAAGATGCTTACAAAGGTGCTAGGCCAAAGTGCCTTTCTCAAAGGTAAATCAACCTTTGATTGCTTCCTGGAAGCACATGAACTCATTAATCTATGTTTAAGAAGGAGGAGAGATGTCCTGGTGTTAAAAATTGATTCAAAAAGTCCTTTGATTCAGTTCATTGAAGATTCATAGTGGAGCTGTTGCTTGCCAGAGAATTTGGCCCAAAATGGTGTCATTGGATATGCATGATACTCCAGTCATCCAAATCCTCAATTCTCCTCAATGGTACCAGAGGAGATTCCATACAATGCAAGAGAGGGCTCAAACAGGGAGATCCTCTTTCATCAATGTTGTTCATCCGGGTGGTTGATGTTCTTGCTCAGATGCTCAAACTAGGGAGAGAAAATGATGTCTTCTCTCCTCTAAAAATCACGGGTCGTCTTAGGGAGTTCTCAGTTATTCAATTTGCAGATGACACACTACTCTTTTGTGCAAGAAATGAACAGAAAATTTTCACTTAAAGTTCCTTCTTCACCTGTTTGCATGTCTCTAGCTTAGATATAAACGTTTCCAAGTCCTCTCTGGTCTACTTTGGCAAATCCCAAGTCAAGCAGGCTGCTTTTTCCCACATCCTAGAGTGCCAAGAGAAAGAACTACCAATTAGATATTTGGGCATGCCACTCTCCAAGGGCAAGCCTAGGAAGAGGGAATGGCTACCTCTTATCACCAAGGTGGAAAAGAGATTGTCATCATGGAAAGGTAATCTACTATTCAAAGATGGAAGACTTGTACTTATTAATTCAGTCATGGCTGCCCTACCAGTGTACTTTGCATATTTCTTCATGATCCTAACCTAGGTTATTATGAGGACAGACAAAATTAGAAGCAAGTTTCTATGGTCTGGTATTGATGAAGATTGTAGGGGTAAAGCTAATATGCAGCTGAAAAAAGCATGACTATCTAAGTCTCATGGTGGACTAGGAATTCTTGATCTCTCAACATTCAACCAATCTATATTGATGAAAGGGTTAAAGACGAAACGATGCTCAAACTTTATCCTAATTCCCAAATAGCACCTAATATTTTTAAAATATGACCAAAAAATACATGCCGTTAAGTTTTCCGTTAAGTTAATGGAATATTCCACGAATATTGCTCTTGCCGAGTTTAAACACGTTAAGAAGCGTGCAAAATATCGAAATTGCCCTCATCTCCTTATACAAATTACAAAACCGACCACCATCTCCACCATCTCCATCATCTCTAACCACCATCACCAGCACCGATCACCATCTCCATCATCTCCAACAACTCCAACCACCATCACCACAACAAACCACCATCTCCACCCACCATCTCCACCATCTCCACCACCATCTCCAACCACTATCTCCACCATCTCCATCATCTCCAACCACCATCTCCACCACCGACCACCATCTCCACCACCTCCGAAACCCATCACCATCACCTTCGTCTCAACCAAATTTTTTTAAAAAAAATCAAAACAAGAAAAACTGAAAAAGGAATAAGAAAAACTGAATTGGTGCGCCTCCTTCTCTCTCTCTCTGAAAAAGGAAGAAGAAGAACTGCTTGGGGTTATTTTCATAATTTCATTCTCTTTCCGTTCAAAAATTAACATAAGTGATTTTTTGTCCTATTTTAAAAACTTCAGGTGCTATTTAGGTATTATGAAAACTTTGAATACTATTTGGGAATTAAGTTTAACTTTGGGTACTATTTCATTCTTCACCCTAGATGAAATGTTAGTGGAAGTTAGTGGCTGATTCTCAAAGTTTGGTGAGTAAGACTCTATATTCACCCTACCAAAATACTAGCTTGGGCATATATCACCTTCCAATTACTGCATTTGCCTTATAGGAAGTTGTTTTTCTTCTTAAACACCAAATTTTCACAAATATGACTTGGCAACTTGGGGATGGCTCCTCCATCTTGTTTTGGAAGTCAAATTGGTTATCTGGTATGAGCAATGAGCACCTTTACCCCAACCTAGCTATTTTAGCATGGGATTCTCAACTACCACTTCTAACACAAGGTCATTGGGAAGAAGGTGATTGGATTTAGATGCTCAAACTCAGAAGAATACAAGTGGGGGTGATAGCTTATGAGAGGAAAAAGCTCCAACCTAGCATAGCATACATTGCTCCATCCACAGACATAGATACACCAAGATGGAAACATTCAACCACAGGTCTCTGTAAAGTCTGCATATAACTTCCTCATTTGTGGGGGTTTCTATCTCCCTGTGCAAAATCTACTTGGAGAAACTTTGCTCCTCTCAAATGCACGATCCTCATCTGGTTGCTAAGCTAACATAAGCACCATTTGAAAGCCAACTTGAAAAAGAGAGGTTGGTTGGGTGATGAAATAGGCATAGCTAGTGCTTTTCCATCTGAAACTAGATTCCATATATTTTTTTATTGTCCCATAGCCAAGACACTGTGGTCACACTTTTGTAACACATTACACATAACCTCCCTCCCTGATTCACTGAACACTTTTCTTAGCTCTTTGTGTTTTTTCCCTCTAAACCCCAACTGGGACATGCATGGTGCTTACTCTTTATTAGTAGCTGCTGAGTGTTATGACTTGATAAAAACAATAGAATTTAATTCAGCACCTACACATCTACACAAATTGATTTCTAATGTGATGTTTTACTTTAATTCTTGGTTAAATGCAGCCCCTCCAAGTATCAAGAAAGATAATTACTAAGCTCTATTGAAGATCAATATAATACCACGGATAATATAATGCTTTTGCGTGTGTGTGTGTCTATATATATATATATATATATATATATATATATATATAGTCCGTATGTATATATATATTGCAATGGTTGTTTTGATTATATGTGTATGAATGATGGAGTGCGTTTATGTCTATGGGGAGGTTCGCGTGGCTGGTTGTGTTCTTGATGATGCGCAAGAATGAGAATGACCGATACTAGTACATACACTAGTTTTAAGTACGGTACATATGCAAATTTGTAATTGTATGATACTATAGTGGATATACTTTGCATGTACTCAAATCTAACCTCTCATATCTCATTTAGAGCTTGATCAAGACCAAAAAATTTAGCCCAAACCTTGTCTTAAACAAGGGGCTAGAACCATGGTTTTTGGGAAAACCACCTAGCCACCTCACCCTACCCCTACCCTATTTGGCCGGCTCCCTTCCCCTCTCTTTCCCTCACTCCTCTCTTGATAAAACTTCTACTTTCCCACCTCTTGAGCTCTGGAATTTAAGAAGAAAAAAAAAGAAAGAGAAGGAGAGATTGAAAGAAGCAAAAAGAAGAGGAAGTTCTCAAGCTTTAGAGCTAGATTTTGGAGGAGCAAGCTCAAGGAAAACCACATCTTCTCAATCCAACTAAGGATAGGGAGTTCTCTAAACTTGTTCTTGTTCATTCTTGTTTAAGTTCTTGCATGCATGAGTAGTAGTAGTATGAGGATGGTTGTTTTGAAGTTGATTGTTAGAAATCTGAAACTAAAACAGAAAACCATGATCTGCATGCCTTAGTTCCGAATTTCCAGAGAACAAACTACTTGGAGTTTGATAATGAAATTTATATAGGATGATCTCATATATGTCTAGAAGATGCATGATTTATTTCAGAATTTTCTAATGATGTTTGATATTTTAATAAAATCTATTTTGAGGACTGAGCCGTAAGGCAGGAACAGGATCTGTCTATTGTGATAACTGAGCCTGTGGGAATTCTTATAATTAATTGGCTTGCGATATATGTCTGAAATTTTTACCATAATTTCTTGCATGCATCTAGACTCTACAAAAAAATCATGAAATTATTTGTATGAATTTTCATGTATGTTCAAAATTAATCAATCAACAGTAGCCTAGACTGTAACTGAAGAACAACAGGATTTTTATGCATATTTAAAACAGGGAGAAATCATTGATCACTTGGAATTTGGATATGAAACTTTTTGCATGTTACTCATGTTGATTCCTAGTTTCTTTAATGCAAATTTGGTGACCATTTGACCAGTATGCGATTTATGATGGATATTTTAGTATGTACTGTGTATAACTCAGTCAGTTTTGATACTTTGATAAGATGGTGTTTTTGAGGCTATATAAGAGCAGATTTTGAGAAAGTGTTCTATTAGGAAATTTTAGTAGACATCTATAGAATTCCAACAAGACTTATTTGAAGAGATTCCTGTGAGTAGATTATTAAATATGATTTTCGCAAGATTTGACAGAAACCAGGTTTTGAGCTGAAGGCTCTGTTTGAGTAAGGCTTAGTGTGTGGTTCTATATACCTGAGAGTAATGTCTGTTTTAGGGTGATCAAATGATATAATTTGGATTGGTGATCAACTAGGAAGTTTTAGAAAACATTCACACATTTCCACAGAATCTGGATTGGTATCATTCCGATGAGCAGGTAAAATTTTATGCTATAGGTAAGGTGCAGCCAGTGTACAGGAAGTACACAAGCTGAGGCTTGTTAGGCAAATTTGATGATTTAAATGACTGAATCTGAGGTGATGATCAACTAGAGAGTTGTAGGCTAGGTCTTTACCTTTCCAGATTGGGATTGAACACCCAAATCTAAGTGATATTGTGGGAGTTATAATCTTTTTAAGTTTCAGGCAGAACACCATTAGTTGTTTAGTCATGATTTTGGCTAAGTGTCGAGAGAGCCTTTCCCTTTGTGTACATAAGAGTTGATGACTCACTGTTTGGGGATGAATGTGTCTTTTTCTTGTCTTGTTGGTGTACTCCTGTGGAGGATTGTTGTGACTCGAGTTAGTCACTAGGGTAGGTGATACCCCCCGTCTATCGACCTTAAGTTGTAAACTTCCGCCGAGGCATTGGACGTCCAAGTTGGTGCCGTCGAGTTATATTCATGACGGTTAAGGATGAATGTGGGCCATAGTAAAGGATAAATTCCAAGTTAGGGGAAGTGGCGAACTGGATAGTGTCGCCGGGGCCGCGAGTCGATAGGCAGGATTGTGGAAGGAACCCTTTATGTCACTTGAATGGTTAGAGTGAGTCTTGGATTAGAGGGATGTATTAGGGGTTTGTACATTGCATTAGTACTAGCAGACCATAGTTTGGTGTTGTACTTTTTCTGTCGTAGGGATACAGATTTGGTTCTCAGGTTTGAGTTCACAGTCTCATATCTCGATCTGTTAATTCCCAAATAGCCGGGGTAAGGAATGGAAGGAGCTTCTGTCGGATAGGGGGATTAGACCCTCGAGACCGTCATGTTCCTATGCACCTGGGTTTTGTTTATATGTGAAAACATTGACGTCATTGGGTACATGGCCTTGTACCGGAAGGTTATTGGGTACATGGTTCGTACCGGAAGGTTTAACACGGCTTTTTGAGTAAGGTCCGTGCACGGGTACTAAGTGAAAAACACGACCACCACTTTTAGGAACTGCAGTATGGGACTAGACCGAAAGACTGCAACCTCCGCAGACACGAAAATCTATTGGAAACAGAATGAGTACAAGGGTGGGATGCATGGCAAGGGATTGAACCCTACAATCAGAAGAGGCGAACTCTTAGAAAAGTATGTAGTATGGGAAGCATACGTTTCTATTGTAGTTGATTTTGGGGAAGCATATAGTATGGGATGCATACGTTCCCAAATGAATTGCATTAGAGTAGGTGCATCGTGTGCATTCTTTGTTGTATGCATTAGATTAGGCCATGCTTGATTCTGGAACGTATGTAGTATGGGATGCATGTGTATCCAGAGTCTCTAAGTCTTGCTTGCATTAGAAATAGGCATGTGACTGGTGCTTTTAGTTGTTAGATCATGGCATACACGAACACTAGGGAATTAGCATGCACGTTTCTTTTTCTATTCAAGATGGTTTGTGGTTACCAGTTTGGAGATCGCTATTATCATCAGCATTGCGTCAGTCGAAGTACTAACGTTCCCCACCTTTTAGGTACCGGTCCTACCTTTCGAGTAGGTGCAGAAATATCAGAGTCGCACAGCAGAAGACCCAAGCCGAGGAGCAAGTCCCGGGGAAGCAGATTAACCACTCAACGGAGCTTCGGCGGTGATCCGTCGATTACCATTCCGGGAGACAGCTGATAGCTTTACAAGATGAGTTGGTAAATATTTTCTAATAAGATGTAATGAGTTATTGTAATTTGTATTCTTGTTCAAGAACAAGACATTAGTTGTAATCGATGATGTAATGACATTATTTGGCAATAAAAAGTTTTTAAATTTCCGTATTATTACTGTGTTGAGATGTATTTGAAGGCAAAGATTCTGGTTGCGTCACGGATGTCTGGTAACGGAGATCCGGGGTGTTACAATCAATGAGGACAGAGTCTTCTCCAAAAGCAAGCAGCTCCAAAAAACAATGCAGGAGCAAGTGCAGCAGCAGCTATAGAGGTTAGTGAGGGAGACCCTGGTGATTTCATCCTCCCCTGACATGCGGGAGAGATTGTGACTTTGCTTTGCTTCATGGGTTTTTGAAACACTAAGCTGCTTATTTTGAAGTCTCTGTTGCAACACCCTGCAAAATTGAGTTATTATAATTTTGTCCACGGGTGTTACGCACTTGTATTTTGTACCGTTACGGATAATATCCAGCGTATTTTAATATAAATATCCTACATATTTTTATATTTTGAATAATTACATATTTTTCTACCATCTAAGAATTCATTTTCATTCTATTTTGAGCCAACTCAAACATTTATTTTAATCTTTGTGTTTTTACGTGTATTGCACGTGTTTTCGATGCACGTGACGATTACGTACATTCCACTGTTACATGTAATATTTCTACGTATTACAATTATATATTTTTATAACTTGTTCGAATTTTTTTTATATATTGAAATTCATTTTTCTCCTATTTTGACTCAGATATAAATTTTATACGTGTGATGCACGTGTTTTCTATGTGCGTGTTGATTACATTGTGGTATGTATAAAATTAATGAAATATATATTTTGTATGCTATATATCGATTATTTATAAATATTTCCCCGTTGATAAAATCTATTTCGTATTTGAATATTTATTTCACGTGCGACGCACGTATTTGCAGTACACGTGTTGGTTATATTCTCTTTCAAAACAAAATTTATGAAGTGAGTATATTTATGTTCCTTTTGCTCAATTTTAATATATGGAATGATAGATTTTTATATTTTTTGTATGCACGTGTTTTTCTTCTTTGCACGTGTTAATTTCGTTGTTTTCATTAAAAGTTGTGCATTAAAATTTTGCTAGAATTAATATAAACAAAATAAATTATAATTTAAGTTAAATATTTTTATATAATTATTTAATCATGATAATGGTTTTAAATGAAATAATGTAAAGAAAAAGGAGTAAATCGAAAATTGTATAAAACACGTGCACACAAGCCAATTAGAAGAGTGAGGGAGAGTGGGAGATAATGTGCTGAAAGTGGGAGTCATTTTAGGAAAGTGGGAAGTTATTTTGACCATACAAATTTTCTATAAATAGTCCCTATTTTTGTCATGAACAACACAACTGAAAACAAACAAAAACAAGAGTGAAAGAGAGCAAGGAGTTGCGGTTTTTCTAGGAGAGGAATGCCGGATTTCTTTGAGGGGGCTTTGGAAAAATTATTAGGGGTTCTACTAATAGGAATTCTACATTTGAGGTGGGTGTTTCTCCAACTTTCTAATATAGTTTTATTAGTAGAATGCTAGATATGTGTAAATTGTTAGATGCATGATAACTTGTATAGATTGCACATTCATGTTTAGATTATTTGTTGTTGATTGAATATGTGATTATGATATGTTTGATTTGGGGGTATTTTCATAAGGTTCTGTTTTGAGTACGAGTTGCACTTCCAAAAACCATATCTGTTAAACTAGATGGAATCTAGAGCTAAAAATTTTATAGGAGGATCTCGTATATGTCAAGAAAATTTCTTTAAAATTTCATAGTATTTGGATGTCGTTTACTATTTTAATAAAATCAAAACTCAGGACTGGTTGGCAGTTGGCTAATTGCTGAAAATTTGTACACATTTCGGATTTTGATCTTTTCAGCAACTTTGATGAATTATTTTGAAGAAAGTCAAAACTAAGAAGTTGAAGTAGACATGTTAACATTTCTTTAGAGTCTAAGAAATCAATTTCCCATGAAGAATTGAATTTATAATGAATTTTACAAGTTTGAACAAGTGTAGTACTTATAACATTTCGACCCTACTGTAGATTTCGAAGAATTTAGGGTTATAAACACAATATTTTGGGGAAACTTATAGCTACAAAGTTATAGTAGACTTGTATACCTTCAATTTGATCTAAAGAATACAAAGTTTCAATTTTCTATGATTTTTACAAGTAGCATGAGTAGCAGTTTTTTATTGTGAACTTACTGTTTTGCAAATAAAATTAGACGAAGTAATTGAGGATGAATGTAGATGATCTTAACTTCAAAGTTGTAGTAGACTCATTCATGATTCCTATAAAACTAATAAATCTATTTTTGCAGTAGTATTCGATTTATATAATTTTTTCAATGGTGTTGATGTCTTTTATCTAGTTGTCCAAAAACTTTTACAACGTATAAAAATGGATTTAAAATTGGAATGTTAGTAGGATGTACCTGTAACATCTGGTTTTTTTTAAATCCTTAAATATTTGGTTTATATTATTTTTTATTTATGATTTTGGTTATATTTTCTTATATTAATTGATTGTATTTTATATTAGAATGATTAAATTGGAATTTGGGGTTAAACGAGGAAAATTGAAAATATAGCAGTTTTGAGATGAGTTTTCTCGGAGAAGATGAATCCGATTTAACCCAAATTTTTTCCTATGCACTTGTGCATAATAGAGGGTTTAATATTTGCAAATTTGAAGGAATTGCATGGTCCTAGCAAGAAGTTAGATATTTTAGAATTTGGCATTGAAAATTAACCTAAAAAATGAGCTTTTTAAGTGAACATGGGCTTAGGCCCAAAACCCTAACTCTTCTCACTATTAAAACTCTCAAAATTTACAACCTGACCACTCATTTTTCTCTCCCTTCTCCCCATTTCTTCAACCTGGCCGAAATCAAAGAATATGGGGCGAAACCCATTCCATGGTAACCTAGGGTTTTTGAATCAAACCTCCATCTCACATCAAGCTTCAAATTATTTTGGGATTCTAGGAGAGTTCGAGGTGCTCTTCAGCGTGGCAGTATTGATTTTTAGAGAGAGCTTTGGGAAGGTATACCAATTTGTATCTTTGTTCATGGGATTGTATGATTTTCACTTTTCCCCCTAAAAATCATAGTAGAAAGATGTCTAGAGTATGTATAACATGCTAAAGGTGAAAGATTTCAATTTCTTTGGTAATAATATGGAAATTTTATTAAACCTAGGGTTTGAGTTTAGGAAGGGTAATGTATGCTAATAAATATTTTGGATGATGTGCAATAATATGGGATGATTTAGAAGCATTTATGATAAATTTTAAGAATTGTTTGATAATTATAAAGAACTTTCCCGGTATCGGAAAATTATAAAATAGAGTTTATTGATATAAAAACATGATAATTATTGGAAAATATGTATAAATAATAGACTTTATTTTCGAGATGCATATATGAGTTAATCTTGAGATATAAAAGTTAATTTGGGGTGTTTTACCCTTAAAATATAAAATATTGATAAGAACTCCTCCGATCGAGGGGTAAAATTGGGATTTGGCCATTAGACTAGAGAAGTGTTGATTTGATATGCTTAGGTATGTTGTATTTGATGTATGAGTATGTTGGATGTGAATTCGGGGGATAGATAATGTGTGTTATGAGTTAATGACTTACGGGTTCGATAATTTTCTTAATAGGTATTAAAAAGGTGAAGTTTGATTAGCGACTAGGAGAGAGAGGATTATCTTCTTGTCGATTCGTCAGGTGAGTATGATTGTACTAGGTATACCTTCGATTGTGATAAAATTTTAGATTGATTTGATGTCATATGTGTTGTGTTGATTAAAGCCGGATAATGATATACTAGAAAATATGGAGTTTTAATATGTTGAAATTGTGCTGTATGGTGAATTTGTGTGATTTTTAATATTTGGTGTTATTGGTGATATATTGGGTATATATAGATAATATGAAGTAATTGGGGGTTTGATATACGTATAATATGCGGGTGATAAATAAAAATGATATATATATATGGTACTATGATGTGTTGACTAATACAGTGCATGTATATGATGTATGGGTGGTAATGAGAAGTGATATGATAAATGATGAAATTAATGATTTGGTATATGTATGATATGCAGATGTTTATGGTAAAATTAATGTGTGAAAACATGATGTAATAAACTGAATAACATGGTATACCCATAATATATGAGTATGTGAAAAAATAAATAATATGGTGCATTCATGATATGAAATAATATAATGTAATCTATATAATAAACACAAAGAAAGTTATCAAGTGGCACTCCTTCAATCCCCCCAAAATCTAAGGCCCAGATCTAACCTCACAAAACACATCCCCCCCCCCCCCCCCCAAAAGTTCCCACCCAAAACTCAATTTCAAATCCCCCCCAAAACAACTCCTTTATTTATTTAATTAACTCTCTCTCTCTCTCTCTCTCTCTATATATATATATATATATATACTTATGGAAACATGGAATTTTATAACCCAATTTATAATTATTGTCAACATATACTAATGAAAACGTGGACTTTTATTTACAGCTAATTATTGTCATACTATTCAAACTTGAGTTATATAATTGTTGATTTACTATTTACAAGGCTTTTCATATTCTGTATCGTTCTGAAGACGTGTCGTAGGCACGTGTCCACGGGCAAATCTAGTAATCTTATAAATTAAATAACCTGGTGTATGCAAATATGTGATATAATAAGATAATAAATCGCATGGTAAATGCCAAAGATGTGACAATATATTGAAATAAAAGATGAGATGCTATGTGGTGATAAAATGAGATAAAAAGATGAAATGAAAGTGATAATAACAGATAAATTTTGTTGACTAGTACCTACAAAAATCCTGGAGGTTTGGGCTAGACCGCCTCACACCCAAGGACCGGCTTGGGGTGCGGTGTTTATTACCCAAACTATGTTTGGGGTGCGGTGTTTTTATCGCCCAAGCTATCGGCTTGAGGCCCGGTTATTACCTAGCTTGTCTGGGGTGCGGTGATTATTACCCAAACTCTATTTGCGGTGCGGTGTTATATTACCCAAGTTTTACTTGGAGGGCGGTGATTATTACCCAAGTTCTACTTGGGGTGCGGTGTTTCCCTTGCTGGCATAGGCTGGGAGGAAGACCTAGCCTCGGACGCATAAGACCCTTGGTGGGCAGACTCCGCATGTTTACTAGGCTGTCGGCTTTCATTATATTGCGATACTGTGGCTCACTGGTTGAAAAATTAATAAAATGAATAAATGTGAAATGAAAATAAGAAAGTAAAGGAAGCATATGATGTGAAATGAAAAAGAAAAAGTAAAGAAATCATATGATGTGAAATGAAAAAGAGAAAGTAAATAAAGCATATGACGTGAAATGAAAAAGAGAAAGTAAAGAAAGCATATGATGTGAAACGAAAATAAGAAAGTAAAGAAAGCATATGATGTGAAATGAAAATGGAAAAGTAAAGAAAGTATTTAATGTAAAGTGGAAATGAGAAAGTAAAGTAAGTGTATGAATTGAAATGAATATGAAAAGTAAAATGAAATGTGTATATGAATGAAGACGAGAATAAAAGAATTTGTGTTATGAGTATGGAAATGAGTATGAAAAATAAATAAATTATGTATGAGAATGTGAATAAAAAGTAAAAAAATTGTGCAATGTAATTATCTATGAAAAGAGAAGAAATTATGTTTTGTGATTAAATGTGAAAAGTGACGATATGGTGTTATGTATATGAGTATAAAAGTGAAGGAATTATGTATGGAATTTAATATGGTGTCATGTATATGAGTATATAAGTGAAGGAAGTATGTATGTAAATTAATGTGAATAAATTAAAGAAATTGTGGTATGGAAATGAATATGAGAAGTAAAGAAAATGTGTATGTATTATACGAATGAAAAGTAAAATAATATGTAATATGAGTGTGAAACATGAAGTAAAATATATTATGTGATGAATATGAGAATGGTTATAAAACTAAAAATATGTTATGATATGAGTTGATGCACCTTGAAATTGTGTCGATGAACTACTCGCCTGCTATTTCCATAGAAATGGTGGGAACTACCGGTCTTGGCAAAACTCCCAGGGTGAATTAGTGGGTTGTTGATATGATAGTTGTATTGTGAAATAGTAAATGAAAAGTAAAGTAAATTGTAAGATGAAAATGAAAATAAAGAAAAGTAATAACCAAGCTATCGGCTTGAGATGTGATGTTAAATTACCCAAGTTCTATTTGGAGTGTGGTGATTATTACCCAGTTTATCTGGGGTGCGGTGATTATTACCCAGGCTACCGGCTTTTGGGTGCGGTGTTATTTTACCCGAACTATGTTTGGGGTGCGATATGTTATCTGATATAAATGAAAGTAAAGTAAATTGTACAAGGAGATGTAAACGAACATGAATGAAATATATATTATTAATAAGAATGAGAAGTAACTTGAGTTGTATGATGAGATAAAAATAAATTATAAAGCAAAATATATAATAAAATGAGAATGAGCATTCCAATAAGCTATTGTAGATTCTTGAATTTCATGACTGCAACACGATACACATATATTATATTCCATATCTCTTGCAGTGTGTACCCAAAGCTTTCAAGGTTCAAGATCAAGCTACAAGACTAGTCTCACTCAAAGCTTAAAACATTTTCAAAGTGATCAGCTCAAGAACAAAAGAGTGTCTATGTAAATTGATGTACAAAATTGTAATCTTTGATATGTTTGCTTAGAAATCTTGTAATAGCCATGATGCACACACTCACATCCCCTGGGACTAAAATAAAGTTTATTAAAAATCAAAAAAGTCAAATTCAAGCTTGGATGAGTTTAGCTGTCAAGTACCAGTCAACTTACGTTGCTAAAGCAGTCGACTGTTCAAGTACGAAACAATCTAAACTTACTCAAGCTCTGACCAGTCAACTCCTTTGGCAACCCAGTCGACTATTCGAGCAGCTTTGACAGTTTTCTGAGTATTTAAATTTGGTTTTCGAATTCAAATCTTTTCTGTCGTTTATGGTAGTTGGTTAACTATTTTCTAATGACTCTGGAGTATCTACTCTATAAATAGAGTCCATATTTCCCTTGGAAAAGGTTACCTATTCCATTAAACAAGTCTTTGCTTTTGTCCAAGTGTTTTTGAAAAAGAACTCAAAGTTTTCAGAGAACTCTCACTCTCTTAGACTTGGTTCTCTAATCTCAGTCTTGTATAACAACGATTAAGTTCAAGACTGCGATTAGAAGTTGACCTATAGCTTCAATACAAGAACCACATTCAAAAATTAAGGCTCTAGGTGTTGTAATTTTCGATTTCTTTTGTTGTTCACTCTCGGGTTGTGAGAGTGGTCCTCTCGGTTGGAGAGAAGGGCTCTTGGTGTGGAGTCAGTGTTCACTCTAGGTTGTAGAGCGGGATTTTGCTCTCTTTAGTGGTGAGAGAGGTCTACGGATTTGGCATAATTGTTGCCAATGGTCGTAGGGTATTCTTGTAAATCTTTTCAAGAATAGTGAAAAATCTCAAGTGGTTGCTTGGGGACTGGACGTAGGTCGGGAGGACCGAACCAGGATATATCGTTGTGTTAGCATTGTTGATTCTCTGTGGTTTGATCTTTATAACTTGTAAATTTAACTTCGCTGCATTTTATTTTTGTCTGTGTTTGATCAGTCGACTAGTAGTCCTATTAAGTCGACTTACGGACTCATTGTTCTCCAAGTTGATCAAATCTTTTTTTTTCCTGTCGATTCAGTCGACTGATTTTTTTTGTCCTAGTCGACTTAACAGGTGTTTCAAGTTGAATAATTTTTAATAACACTATTCACCCTCCCCCCCTAGTGTTATCTGCCTTGCATACAGGATCCAACAAATATATGATGAAATTAGAGTGAAAAGAAGATAAATTGTAATATATAATTAAAATGAAAGTTAATGTATTACGAGATGTTATGATATGTGTTATAAGATATGAATGAACTAGGTTTGAATAATCATGTACACAGCAAGGGATGATTTATATAGATGTTTATTTGCTAGTAGACATTGATGTATTGATATACTTTGAAGCAGGATTATGAAGTAACCTTAATGTTTATTTGCTTGTGTATTGCAGGATTATTTATCAGCAACTCAGGATTCAAAAATAGTATTTTGAATCTACAACAGTAGTGAATCGGAAATTCCTTGCTATGTGTGACTTGGGCATAAGGGATTTTTTTTTTTTGATTTGGAGTCTAACATAAGTAGCAATTCATTTTCTAACTGCATGAGTTACGGTTAACACCTCAAACTGCATGAGCTATGTCCCCCTTGTTTACTTTTTATGTAGTTAACCATGTATAAATTTAAAAAAGAAAATTTGTTGTGATGTATACGTGAAGTGAAATTGCAGCTACAAAAATCCGAAATATAGGGATTAAGCATGGATTTGTCCATAAAAGCACGATCAAGCGAGTCAATTAAAGAATTTGCAACGATCTTTCAAACCAGAAAATGCCCAAATATTCAAAAAAGCATAATCCGAAATTGCATAATAAAAAAAACATTCAAATCAAAATTAACCCAGTAAAACATTCTAATCTAAACAATTACTCAGTGAAATGTAATACAATCAGATCAAATATGGTAATCAAAAGCAATTAATTGGAAGTGAATGTTATTGAGTTATGAAAGCATAATTCGAAGAAAAAAAACATAATTAAAATTTTGAAATAAAAAAAAAACCATAATCCAAAATTGCATAACAAAAAAAAACACTCACTGTCTTTTTTTTGTTGTTGACATACATGGGTAAAAAAATATATAAGAAAGAGAGAAAGAATTATGAAAAGGGAGAAAATAAGGGGAAGAGAGAGAATAATAAATGAAGGAGTTGTTTTGTTTTGGGGGGAAATTTTGAATTTTGGGGGGGAAACATTTGGGTGGCAAAATGTCTTTTTGGAGCAAAAATCTAGACCGTTGATTTTCTTCCAAATGAATGAGAGCCACTTGATAGCTTTCTTTGTGTTTTATTATATAGATGTGATATTATGAGATTGAATGCAAGTGAATAAGATGCGATAAAAACGAATGAATATGATGATATACGATATAATAAATACATGTGATGAGATGCGATGAAAATGAATGTGATTATATATGATTGAATGAATGTGAAGTTATGTGATGAGTATATATATATATGAAGATGTTATAAGATTGAATGAGTGTGATGTTATGCAACGAGAATGAATATAAATATAGTACGAGATTGAATAAATGAAATGTTATAAGATTGGATGATAGTGATGTTAGAGAAGCGAATTAATGTGAATATTGAATACTTTGAAATTGTGTCGAGGAACTACCTGCCGAGGCACAACTTCAAGGTAGGGTGAGTGAATATGGATTTGTAGATTGGTTGAAGATGCAAAGGATTACTTTTGTGCAAATCACTTTTACTGTGTTTATATGTTTAAATTTTAGGTTACATTTAATTACCCTTATGTTCATAAGTTTTTTCAATTTCTGTCTTATCATTTATTTCATTTACTAACCTAGTAAATTATACTCACACCAGAAATGCCTAACCCCTATTGTTTTATGGGGGTTAGGGGAGTCCATCATTGAGGGTGGACGTCCCTAACCCTCTTGCAGGTCCTGATTAGCAGCGAGGTGAGATAGTTGTTATGGTTTTGATAGTTATACTTTTCTATTAGCCGAATGGGTTGTATATGTATCTATTATATATTTTGTTATCCTAAGTTATGTAGAGATGGAGATAGTGTTTGAGTGAAAGTTTGTATTATGGAGAAATATGTGTATAACTGTAAGGAATGATAATATATATATTGATGTGATGAAGTATGAAAGCTCGTACCCACCTCATCGTGGAGTACTGGGTTCTATGGTTGGTTTTTGAAAGGTTTTTCTAAAGTTTTTCTAAAAATCTTATATATTTTCAAAAGAATTTTTGGTTTTTAAACTGCTTCTTGCTTATTATGATGAATTATGCCTCCAGAGACCCATATATTATTTCCTGTGTGTTTTTGAATGAATTGGCCTGGGAAGGATTGATATATATTACATGTACTTTGATTTATGTAACTGTTTGCAGAATTCCGTAAGGAATATCTGTAAAAGGGCTAATATTTCACGGGAAACTCTGCCGAAATTTTAATTGAAAACTATGATAATTTTCCTAAGTAAAAAATGGTGTAGATAAGAAATAAATTAAGTTAGAAAGCATTTGAAAATGGAATGATTAAAAAAAATTTGGGTGTTACAGTACCTTAAGAGGAATTTAGAGGTAATTAAAGGATGAATTTGGGATATTAAACACGTGGTGTTTATAAGGATTTTAACTCATCATGTGTTATTAAATATTGCTATAAGAAGTTGTTTACTTCATGATTGATAATAGCAAAGAGAATGGATAAAAGAAGTTAAAGATGTTTAATGAATGGAAATTTTTATAAGAGGTTAGATGTAACCGAGTTGATCTCTATTTTGAGATTGTTGGAATCTAGAGGCTGAGTGAGACACAGAGTACCGGCAGGTTATGATATATGAAAATTTGAGAAATAACCAGTGTGGGTTAACTTTCTCTTTGAGAAATAGCCAGTGTAGGCTAACATTCGCAGTATTTGATTTATGTCTGGTAGGGTAAGTTAGATCTAGGTGGCAATTATTTATGTTTGAACTTAAGGACAGACACTAGGGGGGCTATGGCTGAAAACAATGACGAACATGTTCGGTAAAGAGTTTGCGGTTCCAGGGGTTTGGGACACGACGGAGGATATGCCCGATAAATCTACATGTGTGGGCAAGGGGTAGGCCGGTGAAGTCGATGAAATAGCTGGTAAAGGTCTGCGGCCCCAAGGAATGTTCACGACTGAAGATACGCCCGGTAAATCTACATGTGAGGGCTAAGGGTATGTCTGTTCTGTTTGCAAAAAGTCCGGTAAAGAACTTGCGGTTCCTAGGATTATTCGGGACGGACAAGACACACCCGGTAAATCCACTGAGGTGGGCTCGGGGTAGGCCTGGTTCGTAGTTGCAGGAAATCGACTTGCTGGGGTTCGTGGCTAAGGATACGCCCAGTAAATCCATGACGTGTGGGCTAGGGGTATACCAGTAAAGTCCAATATCATGGGGTGCAAATCACACGTAATTACACGTTAGGGTACAGTCATCGGGTTAGGTTGCATGATGTGGGATTGAATCCCATAACGTGGAGTACGTAAGGGCTTGCCCTCGGACCTATGTAGTGTGGTATGCATAGAATCCGAACAAGTTTGCATTAGTGTCATCGTAGTGTAATCTGCATTGGCATTAAGTCCTATCATACACTGACACGACTAAGATAGTCACTTTTCTTGTTTGCATTCAAGTTTATGTTTGCTAAATTAAAGAATCGCTGTATTATAGCATTGCGTCCATTGTATGCAACTGACGTGCCCACAGTTTTCTAGTTGCAGGATTGAACTTGGCATGAACTTGAAGTTACTCTGATGAGTTGTTACAAGGTTGAAGAACTTTCATTATTGTAGATTGTATTATATTCATTTAATGTAACCCCTGTTTTCCCAAAAATATATTTTCTGTGTATTTTCTGTATTTAAATTTTTTGTAAATTATTTTTTCGGTTTTCAAATTCTTTTGTTAAGATGCATTCTTGACTATTCTATTAAACTCTAATTTTTCGATCAATAATTTTGTTGTAACTATTTTCTATGAATTTTACATTTTAATACAAATCTTAATTTTGATATTGTTACTTTGATTTCTATTATTATTGCTACTACTGTTATTATTAGTGCTTTTATTATTTTTATCATTTTCTTATTATTATTATTGTTCTTAGTATTATTGTTATTATTGTTATTTTTGATTGGTTATTAACAATCCATTTTTATCTGCTAACTGTATTTGTATTATTTTAAATAAATTATATTTTGTAATGAAAATTACCTTTTTATTATGAACAATATTTTTACTGTTTAATTTATTTTTCTATTGAATTTTTAAAACCCAATTCTGTAATGGATTTTTATTATATAAACCCATACCCATTAATTATACCCATCATCCAATCTTTTAAATCCAAGCCCATTCACTAATCCTGTACCTACTCAGAAACCCTATTAGCTTATCCCCAAACCATTTAATTAATGCCAAAACCAACTACCAATTTCTTAAATCCTATTAATCTATACTGGATGCTCCACCTATATACATATTCCTATACCATTATCCCTACCCTATTAATTATACACCCGCACCCTTATACCCGAAATCTGTCCCTGTAGCAAATCAAAATTTTCCCCTACTCTAACCCTAAAACTCTTATATACATATCCCATGCAAATGTTTCCCTGAGCCGCTACTTCTCTGTGTTACCCCTCCCATCCAACTCTCGCGCCTGCACCTTCCGAAGTCCCCCCTGCTCTCCCCTATCCACGTCTCCGCGGCAGCCAGTAGCGTGCTCCGCTGCCGTGCTTCCTCGCTTTTTCTCGTGTGGCACGCGTGTGGTTTTGCACGTGTTTTGGTGCTTGCGGGTATTGGTGTGTTCGTAATTCCGTTCGTGTTCCCGTTCATAGTTGAGTTCGTTTTTTCGTGGTTCGTGGGTATTGCTCATTTTTGGCTCGTGTGATCGTTGAGCTTGTTGCCCGGGAATCCGTTCCTATTATTCTTGGTGTTCGTTTCGTCTCGGTTAAGGCAAGTAACTTGTACTCCAATTTTTTTGTTCGATATAAGTCAAAAATACCACCTATAGTGTAGATGGGTTCTAGAGACAACTCGTGTGTGTGTTATCTTTGATGAGTTTTGTCTCTATTGTGAAAACTTGACCATAGTTGCCTCACGACATTTATGACATGAGTACAACTTTAGATTTACTGTTTATTTGAGGTGATTCGAATATGTGAGTTAGTTATGAGAAATTGTGCATTTGTTGGATCCATGTGATAGATTTGTTTTAGATATGTTAATTACCCTATTTCATTTTGTTTGGACACTGGGTAGACTCGATTTCATGTTTGGTTGCGTTTGGAAAAAGTTTCGTTGGATCTATGTTGATTTTTGTTTTTGAGAAAATTCTGTGTTTTGCGGATATTCTGTCTTGATCAGAAATTTAAACCAGTTTAGGGTCAGTATCTTAATTTAGGTTTAAAACATGAGTTTTAGAGGAATTCGTCTTCTTTCCAACCCCTCTGACCTTGCTTGATTTCGTTTTCGTATGTGTGAGATATGACTGTTTTACCACAGAGGTGTAAATAAATTCCAGATTTCGTTTCTTGTTGATTTTGATAACTAAATTATTTTGATACTTGTGCTACCCATATTATTTTTATCTGAAACTTTTGTCAGTATTGCTATATCTATCTAGGGATTACCTAGAATTTTGGTGGATTTTATTGATGAGTTTTATACGCCGTTTCATGCTTATTTATGAAAGTTATACTTGCTGTATTTTGTTTGCTGTTCTGTAAAGAATCATATTTTCACCCTGATTCCTTTTATTGTATGAAAAATATTCGTGAAATATGAAAGTTAATATATTTTGTCTATTTTTATCTTCCTTTGGAGGATTTAGATTTCGTTTCAAGGTTTGCGAGATATTTCAGTTTTCTTACAGCAGTGGTGAGAATTCTAGATTTGCCAAACTATCGTTTCTTGATATTTTCTTATTTTTGATGACTGAACTAATTTTACTAGAATATTATGAAACTTTATATTTTGATTCTAGACATATAGGGGAATACCCAAGATTTTTTCTGGATTTATTTGAGAGGTTTTGAAGTTGTTTTGCGGACTGAGAATTTATTTTACTGATTTCTGACTAAACATGTTTTCTGGATTCAAATCAGTTTTGTGTTATAATTTTGTGAATTACTACGTGACTTATTTATATTCGCTGAATTCGGTTGGGAGTCTATTTTCCAGATTCTTCGACGGGTCTAGATTTGCATTTCTGTAACAACAAGATTCACTGTTTTAGTACTGTACTATTTTGCTGTCCTGAATATGAACATACACTGTTTTGCTCGGTTATGTGACTGTATATTATCTATACATGATTATTTGTTTTCCCTGAACCTAATACTGATTATACCATGTTAGTTTGACACTATTTCATACACATTCATGCCTGTTTATTGACCATAATAAAACTAACCAAGCCGGGGTTTAAGGAAAAGATCTAGTAGTGGGAAATTATAGAAATGTGTACTTTGAAGGAGGCCCGTGTTTTCCATACTGAGCATCTGTTATACTGTTATACTGATTACCTGACTGCACACTTCCCTATAGAAAGGTGTACTCGGAGGAGGACCAATAGGTTCTGACAGTCTGATTTCTGTTACTGATTTCCTGACTGCACACTTCCCTATAGGAAGGTGTAATCGGAGGAGGACCACTAGGTTCTGACTGTTTCTGCTACTGTTATTGTTACTGATACTTAAGTACACTGCCCTATATGATTCCCTACGAAATCTAAAGCGAAACTGTTTGAATGTAGCAACCATGTGATAAAAGGAGGGCACATGAAGTGCTACCTAGCTAGTAATACACACCAGACTGTAAGAACATAAGACTGATACTGTTGGACTGATACTGTTGGACTGATACTATTAGACTGATACTGTTGGACTGGTACTGTTATACTGTTGCACTGATATACTGAGATTACTGTTACTAGACACTGTTAGTTTCCATATGACACTGCATTTGACATAAACATCTGTACTGTTAGTATACCATGCTAGTTGATTTTGTTTTACTAATTCATACTAGTTATCACTGTTGATGCTTTATTCCATATTATTTGTTAGTTTTTCCATGTGCTTGTATCCTATATTATAAGTAGCCCGTAACTTGCATTTGACGGGTACTTGTTTTCTCTTTCCTTCTCCTGCAATTATCAATTGCAGATTTTGGTGATCAGCTGCCCAATGGAGTATGTGATCTAAATTTCTAGTTGGCTGGAGCTTTTGCTATCTTCATTTATTTCCTGTTGCTCATTTTGAACAATGTATCCGTTACTTGGATTCTTTGTGTTTGGGCAGTATGATCCAGGATTTTTGACTTGTTTAGATCTGATTTATTTGAGATTAATACATTTTGTTTTACGTTAATTCTGTTGGTATATTGATTCAATTATGCATGTGTGGTTGATTCTCTTGCTTCTGACTCTGATTATTTTGTGAGATGTTGTAAAGATTCCTGAACAGCTTATGGATGATGAAGTGACATGCATGTGATTGAGAAATCCTAAAAGTGGTTAGATACTCAATGTATCACATGCATGTCACCTCATCAATTGCTTATTTATTAAATAAGCAAGCTATATATATATATATATGTATATATATATATATATATATATATATATATATATATATATATATATATATATATATATAAAATCATTCGTTGGGCCCATGTTACGTGCTCGTACTCCGTATTTTTTTGGGAAGTGGAGCGTGACATTTAATTCTGCTGTATTGTTGTAAAGAACATGTTGTAAAGAAAAAAGTTTTAAATTTCATGTATTTTTTTAAGAATTTGAAGTAAAAGATCCTGTTTGTGGTACGAATTACACATGTTTGGAATTCGGTATGTTACAGAGTGGTATCAGAGCCGACTTCAATAAGTAGTACAAAATTATAAGGAAAACACATTAGGGTGGACATTAGAGTGTGAGTATCAGTTTGGAGTCATGAATGAAGTAGTTATTGAACTAGCATTCATGATACTCACCTCATATACATTGATGTGAGATTGTATGCGAGCGTGTTTTTTCTTGGTATTGCGAGTGGTATGGTTGGTTGAACCTACATTCATGATACCTTATACATAGACTAAGCTTTTCCCTTTTATTTTCTTTGTGCATTTTCCTCATAGTACTTTTCATTGTTAACATATAATATTTTTCAAATAAATATTTTCTTATACTATTAATCCACTTTGATATTTATTATTTTATCTACAACCGTTAGTCTTAATATTTTAAGTTTGACTTACTTGTTTTCTTTCTTGATGTTTTATCCTCATTACTTTTATGCGCTTTTACGTTACTTATTTATTTTTGTTATTACTTTTATGTATTCTATTAAGTTTTTAATTACAACTTACTAAATTATTATTAAGAATATCATTTCAATTTGCTATTATTTCTATCATACTTTGAATTTGGATTGTAGGTTTACATTTACGTTACAAATACTTGATTTCACGATATTATTTTTTTCATTATTTTATGTTGTCTTATTTATTTCAGTATATTTTAACAAGATTATAATATTTTTACTTATATAAATGTTACATACTTCTGCACATTATAAGTCTTCTTTTTCTACTGTATTTGTGATATATTTTATATTTGATACTATTGTTATTACATATTATTTGCTAGTTATCTTGTTATATTTACTTTCCACTATTAATAGCTACTTATTAATTTTTTCGCTTTATACTTCTCCAACATACTATGTTCTCACCATTTATATTTTTACATTTTTGGTTACTACATATACTTTCCACTTATTTTTATATATATATCATGTATCTCAACATACTTATTATACATATCATTTTACAGTTATCCAATTAATACACTACTGTATATTTTTTTATACAATAATTTATGTTTACTACACTACATAATTATTGTTCTCATTCGCATTTGTATTTAAGGTCATGCATATTTTATTCTATTTTTGTCTCAATGTTATAAATCATTTTCATTACTACTAATTTTATATGTTCGATATTTAAAATCTATACTTTTTATCGTTGTAATTTACTACTTCGTTCCCTACTGTTACTCCTATTTTTATATCAAAATTTTCAAAATATAATGTCATCCTTAAAAGTTAAACATCCAGTATCCAATTCCATATGGAAGATTGCATCATTCCACTCTGGTGCAACCTGGTGTTGATAGGGAAAATCTGCAACAAGACATTAATGGAGGCAAACTGCAAATGAATGTCAAGGAGGCAAAATATGCAACTGAATGTCCAAAAGGCAACCTGCAACTAGATGTCGTGAAGGCAAATATACAACTTGATGTCAATGAGGCGAGCTTGCAGTTGGACCTCAATGAGGCAAACCCACAACAAAGAAGATTTTTTTTTTTTACTTTAATCATCTCACTTCTATTTTTATTTATAATGTTTCACAACTTAGCTTATACTACTTCAACTTTATTATTTATAATACAGATATACTTATATACGCATTTAACTAATTACCATACTATTTATATTTACTTCTACATCTATCATATGTGTGTTATTATCATTTTATTTTTAAATCTATATTACTAGTTACTATTAATTATTTTACTACTTTGTATTTTATACAATTCCATTTTCATATTTTATTGATAACCTATCTTTGATATGTTTGCTACTCACATAATATGATTTTTATTATTTATTTTCGTTTACTATCTACATTTTATTTCTATCACAATTAATATTATGTTTCAGTTCTATATTGCTACTTTTACTATTATTTTATTTTGTTTCTCCATTTGCTTACAACTATCAAGTTATAGTATTGCTGTTTCGTCATATAGTGGTTTTTTTGCGTAATGTACAAATATTATATATACTGATTTTGTGCTATACCTGACAACTTATATATATTTCATATACACTAATCATTATTCTATAAAATTATTATGTAACTTTTACAAATAAGAATTTTATGATATAATTTTATACACATCTTTATAATATTAATTATTATACATATATTATATTGTTTATTGTTTCAACTAAAATTTAACACTCATACATTTTAGACTTTTCATAAGACAATATTCTCTTAAATTGCTACCTTCTTTTATCTATTAACATGTACTCTTAGTTTACGATTTTGATCTTTCATTTTTCCCATTTCCATTCAGTTAACTTCTCTTTACTTAAAATTTTCAAAAATTTATTAGCCAGTGCTAATCTTCCAATTATTTATCGGTTTGCTTTATATTTTATATTTTCCCATATTTCATTTTTACTATTTATTTCTTTATCAATATATATATATATATATATATATATATATATATATATATATATATATATATATATATAATTTTTATCTCGGTAAATTTTTAAGCTACTTAATGATTATTTACGTTCTTAATCGATTTTTAAAATTTTCTACTGCATTATAATTTTTCTATACCATTTCAATTCTATTATTCTGTGCAATTACGTTTCTCTTCCTTCTAATTTATTTTGATACTATATTTTTGTTTTGCTCTCTTTCGTACTACTACTTACTACTTTCTTGTATTTACTATACTTGTTTTTAATGCATTTTTTCTATGATTTCTTTATTTATTGCTAATTATTTTGTTTCCAAATTCTTTCACGATTAATGACTTAATTTAATCTTTTTCTTTTATCTAATACTTTATCAAATATTATTTTGTATGAAATTACT
Source organism: Hemerocallis citrina (assembly GCA_017893485.1). Taxonomy (NCBI): domain Eukaryota; kingdom Viridiplantae; phylum Streptophyta; class Magnoliopsida; order Asparagales; family Asphodelaceae; genus Hemerocallis; species Hemerocallis citrina. The sequence goes on from CM030360.1 coordinate 128,498,944, forward strand.
TTAACCTGTCATTGTCACATTTCTTATTTATTAAACTTTTCTAATTTGTTTAATACTTTCGGGTTTTGTTCTCATTCACCTTGATACCCATAGTTTCTTTATATATGTTTGCTTTGGTTTTCACATTGTATATTTTTACACTACATTTATTTTATTAGTATTAGCAGCTTTTCTCTATACAATAATGATTTTTTTTCTTTGGTGCGTACAAGATACAGCAATTACCCTAATAAGTTCTGAGGGCAGAACTGTTCTAAGAGGGGGAGACTGTAACACCCCGCAAAATTGAGTTATGACAATTTTGTCCACGGGTGTTATGCGTTATATTTTGTACCATTATGGATAATATCCGCAGCGTATTTTAATATAAATATCCTATGTACTTTTGTATTTCGATTAATTATATATTTTTTTTGTCATCTCAAAATTCATTTTTATCCAATTTTGAGCCAACTCAAACATTTATTTTAATCTTTATATTTTTACATGTATTGCACGTATTTTCAATACACGTGACGAATACATATATTCCGCCTTTACGTGTAATATTTCTACGTATTACTATTATTTATTTTTATAACTTGTTTGAATTTTTTTTATAAATTGAAATTCATTTTTCTCCTATTTTGACTCAAATATAAATTTTATACGTGTGATGCACGTGTTTTCTATGTGCGTATTGATTACATTGTAGTATGTATAAAATTAATGAAATTTATTTTTCGTATGTTGTATTTCGATTATTTAAAATCATTTCTCCGATAAATCTATTTCGTATTTGAATATTTATTTTACGTGCGACGCACGTGTTGGTTATATTCTCATTCAAAACAACATTTATGAAGTGAGTATATTTATGTTCCTTTTGCTTAATTTTAATATATGGAATGATAGATTTTTAGATTTTATTTGTATGCACGTTCTTTAGACGTGCTTTTTTTTCTATGCACGTGTTAATTTCGTTGTTTTCATTAAAAGTTGTGCATTAAAAATTTTGCTGGGATTAATATGAAAAAAATAAATTAAAATTTATGTTAAAGAATTTTTATATAATTATTTATTCATGATAAGGGTTTAAAATGAAATAAAGTAAAGAAAAAAGAGTAAATTGAAAATTATACAACACGTGCACACGTGCATACGTGCACATGTGCTTTGCACTCACAAAAAAGAACATGGCCTAAGGGGGTTGGCCGGCCAATTAGAAGAGTGAGGGAGAGTGGGAAAGAATGTGGTGAAGTGAGTGTCATTTTAGGAAAGTGGGAAGCTATTTTGAGTATACAATTTTCCTATAAATAGTTCCTACTTTTGTCATGAATAACACAACTCAAAAAAAAAACAAAAACAAAAGTGAAAGAGAGGAAGGAGTTGCGTTCTGCTAAGAGAGGAAGGCCGAATTTCTTTGAGAGAGCTTTAGAGCATTTTTAGGGGTTCTACTAATAGGAATTCTATATTTGAGGTGCGTGTTTCTCCAACTTTCTAATATAGTTTTATTAGTAAAATGCTAGATATGTGTGGATTATTAGATGCATGATAACTTAGATAGATTGGACATTCATGTTTAGATTATTTGTTGTTGATTAAATGTGTGAAATTATGATATGTTTGATTTGGGGGCATTTTCATAAGGTTTTGCTTTGAGTTCGCACTTTAAAAATTATATCTATTAAACTCGATGGAATCTAGAGCTAAATTTTTTATCAGAGCACTCATATATGCCAAGAACATCTCTTTAAAATTTCATAATAGTTGGATGTCTTTTACTCTTTTAATAAAATCCAAACTTAGGACTGGTTGGCAGTTGGCTTGTTGATGAAAATTTATACACATTTCGGATTTTGATCTTTTCAACAACTTAGATGAATTATTTTGAGGAAAGTCAAAACTAAGAACTTGAAGTAGACTCGTTAACCTTCCTTTGGAGTCTAAGAAATCAATTTTCCATGGAGAATTGAATTTATAATGAATTTTACAAGTTCGAATAAGTGGCAGTACTTATAACATTTCGACCCTACTGTAGATTTCGAAGAATTCAGGGTTATAGACACAATATTTTTGGGAAATTTATAACTACAAAGTAATAGTGGACTTTTATACCTTTAATATTATCTAAAGAACACAAAGTTTCATGAAGCATAGAATTGTTTATAATTTTTACAAGTAGCATGAGCTGCAGTTTTCGGATTGTGAACTTACTGTTTTGCAAATGAAATTAGACGAAGTAATTGAGGATGAATGGTAGATGATCTTAACTACAAAGTTGCAGTAGACTCACTCATGATTCCTATAAAACTAATAAATCTATTTTTGGAGTAGTATTGGAATTTATATGATTTTTTCAGTATCATTGGGTTGATGTCTTTTATCTAGTTGTCCAAAAACTTTTACAACGTATAAAATTAGATTTAAAATTGGAATGTTAGTAAGATGTACCTTAAGAGAAATTAAGAGGTAATTAAATGATGAATTTGGGATATTAAACATGTGGTGTTCATAAGGGTTTTAACTCATCAAGTGTTATTGAATGTTGCTATAAGAAGTTGGCTACTTCATGATTGATAATAATAAAGAGAATGGATAAAAGAAGTTAAAAAATGTTAAATGAATGGAAATTTTTGTAAGAGGTTAGATGTAACCTAGTTGATATCTATTTTGAGATTGTTGGGATCTAGAGGCTGAGCAAGACCCAGAGTGCCGACAGCTTATGATATGTGAAAATTTGAGAAGTAGCCAGTGTGGGTTTACTTTCTGTTTAAGAAATAGCCAATGTGGGCTAACATTCTCAGTGTTTGATTTAAGTCTGATAGGGTAAGCTAGCTCTAGGTGGCAATTATTTATGTTTGAACTTAAGGTCCAACACTAGGTGGAGTTATGGCTGAAAATAATGACGAACATGTTTGGTAAAAAGTTTGCGGTTCCTAGGGATTCGAGAAACGACGGAGGATATGCCCGGTAAATCCACAATGGGGGGTAGGGGTAGGCCGGTGAGGTCGATAAAATGGCCGGTAAAGAACTGCGGTCCCTACAAATATTCACAACTGAGGATACGCCTAGTAAATCTACATGTGTGAACTAGGGGTATGTCTGTTCTGCTTACGAAAATGCTGATAAAGAACTTGCAGTTCCTAGGAAGGTTCGAGACGGAGATGATACGCCCGGTAAATCCACTGAGGTGGGCTAGGGGTAGGCCTGGTTTGTAGTTGTGGAAGATCGACTTGCTGGGGTTCGTGGCTGAGGATACGCCTGGTAAATCCATGATGTGTGGGCTAGGGGTATGCCAGTACGGTCCAATATTCTGGGGGTGCTACTCACACGTAATTATGTATTAGAGTACAGTCATCAGGTTAGGTTGCATAACGTGGGATTGAACCCCATAATGTGGAGTACGTAAGGGCTTGCCCTCGGACCTATGTAGTATGAGATGCATAGATCTGAACAAGTATATATTAGTGTTAGCGTAGTGTAAATTTCTGCATTAGGCATTAAGTCATATCATACACGGACAATACTAGGATTGTCACTTTTCATGTTTGCATTCAAGTTTGTGGTTGCTAAATTAAAGAATCATTGTATTATGGTATTGCATCAGTTGTATGCAACTGACGTGCACCATAGTTTCCTTGTTGCAGTATTGAACTTGGCATGGACATGAAGTTACTATAATGAGTTGTTACAAGATTGAAAAACTTTCATTATTGTAAATTGTATTGTATTCATTTAATTCCTTTGTGCTATTTTAAAGAACATGTTGTAAATGAAAAGTTTTAAATTTTTTGTATTTTTGTACGAATTTGAAGAAAAATATCATGTTTTGTGCTACGAATTACATATGTTTGGAATTCGGGACATTACATCTGTATTGGGAACTTGAATCTGTAATTTTTATTATATGGTGCTCGAGAACTATTACTCTACCTGCTCTAATTCCTCTTGAAGTGACCAATTTTGTGGAGATGGAGCCCTTAGATGCAAAGAGAATTTGAATGACCTGTTTTAGAATAAGTAGAGCCGTAGAGGTGTATGACAATAGTCTACTACCCTTTCTTCATCCTAATGCTGAGATGTATCTCATTCTCCCTATCTTATCTGCACTGCCTCTCATGGTCATCTATATGGGAATCTAGGGTTTAACTTTTTCTAAAATTGAATATTTTGCCAAAAGAAAAAAAAAGAACCGGAAGAAAGGAACTATCGGTTCTAAAAAGTTCAACGCGGATGTCTCTCAGTTTTCTTAATTTTTTAATTTTTTAATTTTTCCCCACTTTAATAATAATTACAGTTGAACTAAATCCAAATGTAGGGGTGGCGAACGGGTCGTTCGGGCCGGGCCGGGCCCAACCCGCACTGGTTGGCACGAATTCGTAGCCGGTCCGGGCTACGTCTTCGTTTGGGTGGCCCGCCCAACCCGTGAACCCTTTAGGGTTCAACCCGGGTTGGGCCGGGTCGACCCGCGGGTTGGCCCGTTTAATAATATATATACATACATACATATATATATATATATATATATATATTGGTAGCTTAAATTAAAGTATTAAACTAATAATAATAATAATTTTACAAATGATGTATACAAACAACCATATTTTTGTTTGATGAATACTACAATTCTTAAAAAATTATAATACTAAGTAAGTAATAATACTAATAAGTAATAATACTACAATTCTTCAAATATCTCCAAATGATGTTTAATTATAATACTAAGTATGTAATTCAGTAATAATACTAATAAGTAATAATACTACAATTCTTCAAATATCCCCAAATGTCACCGAATCCAACTAATAATGATGTTTTATTCTACATACGCAAAAAATAATAATAATAAGATTGAAAGAGTGAAATTGACAACAAATTTTGAAATTTTATTCATATGAATTTAAGTTATACAATTTGAACAATTTATAACGAAATGAAGAATTCAATTCACAAATAAGTTTTATACAATAACATATTGTTATATACAATTTTAATTGAGTACAAGTTTTCTAATTTGACATAACAAGCAAAGCTATTGTTGTTGTTGTTGTTGTTGTTCTTCGGGCGAGGTGCTCCCACTTGTGGAACTTGATAGTGCTTTCCCTTGCGTCCTATCTTCAGCCTTCAGCCAGTCTTCGGTGCAAACAAGCATCTCCAACACCTCGGGCTTCAACCGATTCCTGTAATCAGATAGAACCCTGCCACTTGTAGAAAATGCACTCTCAGAAGCAACTGTAGAGACAGGAGGAGTTAGCAAATCTTTAGCCATAATTGACAGAATACTAAAAGTGTGTTCATGTTCTTTCCACCATTGTAAAATATCTAGTGGAGAAAGAGTAGGCTCAGTATCCTGTTGGTTATACCAATTTAATTCATTTGGTTGATTAGTCCTAGGTTTTTTAGATTGAATTTGTTCAAGTAAACTAAATGTTCTATCACCAATTCTACTTTTACCCTTACCTTTAGAACTACCAGAAGAAGAACTAACTACAGAAGTTGTACTACTAGAAGCAAAACGCTTATCATAATAATCATACAAGTTATTTAAAGTAGATTCAAACTGAACTAAAAAAGTAGCGCAATCAGTTGTTAATTCTACATTGTCCTCTAAATATCCAAAAAATATTTGTATCAAATTCTTCGTACCTTCTAATTTGATACGGGGATCCATAACAGTAGCAACACAAATCAACATAGGAGGAGGAAAATAATATTTCAAAATTTTTTGAAATGCAAGTATTACAATGTCACTAATATAGGGATCATTTAACATTTCGTTAAATATTTGCATCATGCTAACTAATTCAATAAAAATGCTACTAGAAGTAGATTCATATGTTTTTGAAAACTCTAAAGTTGCGGTTTTAAAAGGTTCTAAAAATTTCAACAAAAATTCGGCAAAATACCAATCGTTGGGAGTCATTTCAAAATTGTGCATATTTTTTGCAAAACAAAAATCATTTACAACTGCTTTATAATCGGTGACAACATTTAGTAAATCAGAGTAGAATTCCATCGGTGTCGAACATCCTTTGGAAATTTTCTAAAAGAAACATTTCTAACCCTACACCAAGCTTTCCATTCTTGTAAAATGCTTGGACTTAATGCAATGAAATGTACACAATTTCTAATTTTATGTATATATGGAATAACTATTTTTAATGCATCTTGAACACATAAATTTATAATATGATATGCACATCTAACATGAAAAATATTGTCAGATGGAGGGTTTAATACAGATTTTAAAGTAGTAATTGCTACATTATTGTTAGATGCATTATCAAAACTAATAGCCATAATTTTATCGCGAATATGAAAAACATCACAAATTTCTATAATACGGTTTGCTATTTCAGCGCCACTATGGGGATACGGCAACGACGCAAGTGATATGATTCTTTTATGAAGAATCTAATCATTGTCGATCCAATGACAGGTTATTCCCATCGTTGAAATATTGTTGACACCCGTCCAACAATCCGAAATTAAACTAACCCTACAAGTTAAACTCCATAAAATTGCAATCAAAGCGTCCTTCATTTTTATGTACACTTTAAAACAATCCGATTTGCAAGTATTTCTCGGAATTCTTTTAAAATGAGGGTTTAAGGCCGTTTGATTAAAATTTTCCAAGTTCCTACTCTCGGGATAGGAAAATGGCAATCAGGGCCATTTCCCGACGAATAAGTTCGGGATCATAAGGGTGGCTATCTACTTGACCGGTCCTAGGGTTGATTTTTTGTTGGCCTTGTATTTGATCAAGAAGTTCTTTATGATTATGTTGTATGTGCCTACTAATTGTACCGGTGCCGTCACCCCTCTTGAATTTGTATGTTTTACTACATGTTTTGCACACTTTCAAACCTATACCCGGAGTATGTTCATCCGGGATATACTCATAAAACTTGTGCCAATCACTAGTTTCTCCTCTACTTTTCCTACTACTACGGGGTTGTGTGGTTTCGGGTTGTTGTTGTTGTTCTTCTTCTTCTAATTGAATGCCACCTACAGCATCCATGTCGTGTGTACCCCATTGTTCCATAGTAGGATCAATGTAATCTTGGGCGGGCTCACTAGTTGAGACAATTGGTGGCCTACGTGAAGAGAAGGAGGAATCTTGTCCGCTACGACCGCTACCGCGTGATCTAGACATAATGTGGTAATGTGCTAAAGTATGTAAAAAAAATCTACAATGTAGGAGCGGTGAATTATACAAAAAAAATCTAAAAACAAGAGGGTTGAGATAGAGAAGTTCAAAAAACAAACAATAATTTTAACTACAACGCAAAAAAAAAATTTAACAAGAGAGATAGAGATATTTTGATACCGTTCACCGTAAAAAAAACAGTGAAAATAAGAATATAATAGAAAAGATGGAGGAGCGCTTTGCCGATTCCGCAATTGAAGAGTTGAGAAGAGGTTGAAGTAGATTTGACGAGGGTTGAAGAGAGTTGAAGACGTTGAATTTTGTTTCCGATACGACCGAAATTTGATCGTGTATATGCCTCCTTGTACAATTATTTGATGAATACTACAATTGTTCAAAAATTCTTTAAAATGATGTATAATAGTAGAGAGAGTAAGAGAGTGAGGTGTGATTTTTTTTGAGATTTTTAGGGGATATTTATAGGCTAAATAAGTGAGAAAAAACAAAAAAAAAAAAAACCAAACGGCTCTTAGAGCCGTTTGCAACGACTCCAGAGCAGCAGCAGTGAACCTTTATTTTCGACCGTTCGACCCGCGGGTCAACGGTCGACCCGTCACGGGTCGAACGTTTGACCCGTACCGGTCGAAAACCGTGGGTCGACCCGCGGGTTAACGGGTCCAACTCGCGAATTAGGGCCGGGTTCGTGGGCCGGATTTCGCGAATTTAATTCGCGTAAATTGCGACCCGGGTCGACCCGGTACTGTTCACCGGGTTCGACCCGAACCTGCGAAGCGCTTAAACAGGGCCGGATTGGTGGGCCAGGTCACGGATGGGTCGCCGGTAGACCTGGCCCAGTTGCCATCCCTATCCAAATGTTGGAGTCTTAGGAGTCAACTTTGAAAGTATGACCAATGAGCAACCAAATAGACTCACGTAATAGGCCATGCTTGGTTGCCTTTAATCTTCTTCGTCGAAGATATTTGATTTATAAGACATGATTATCGGCTTAATTTGGAGCTTCTTCTTACTTTCTAGTGACATGCGAAGCATATTCATATGAAGTGCATGCACAACTAGACTAAATTATCTTTTTGCTCGCTAATTACTAGAGCGAATAAATTAGTGACAATCAAATTGATCAATGATAGCTAAAATCCAAGATGTATTATATATTCACTCGTTTAACTAATTAATTTGAACTGATCCGTTTTCTGTACTGGAATTTTAATTTTATTATATTTTGTTGAGAATAAGAAAAAAAAAGGTGGCATCCTATAAAATTTTATTAGTGTCACCTATTCGACCGTACATTTCTCTCCCAAATACATGATCCACACTGTTCAATATAATCTACATGTCATAAAATTTATATGTATGTAAAATCACAATGTCTAAAATTTATCGTGCTCATGTATCAGGTCATCTCATTTCTTCAATGCTGAACAACCGTTCATTTGTCAAGTACATTATAAGTGTTGAAAACATGTTTAAACCACGTAAGTTTGCATATGCATATATTTTATGATATATAGATCATTACATTGAACAGTGTGATTTATACATTTGATGGAGAAAATTATGCCAAATGAGTGACACTCTCTGGATTCCTTTTTTTTTTTACCAATGAAAGGTAGGGAGGGACCCTACCTCAAAATGCATAAATATAAACATAATATGTATAGAGTTTGGGTTAAGGGCAACGGAAAAACACACCGAGTGCCCAAAACCGGATCAAAAGATACAAGCTACCACATATAGTTTGATTAGTACATGCCAGAAACAGAAAAGAACAGCATCAGAGCTCAAAAAAGCATATAATGCTTCAAATTTTAGCAAAAGCAACATACAGGGTAATCAAGTGCGGGAGGCCTGGTCCTCATCATCACTAATGTTCACCACACTCACTGCCTGAGAAGTTGCTACAATAGAAGTGGGGCTTTGGAGGAGGCACAATGCACCCTGCTCATTGATAGCATCCAAGATCTTGGTCTTCTTCCAGCTCGGTGGGGCTGCATTTAACCAAGAAACAAAGTAAAAAATGACATCATTTATAAGCTTAGGAACTGTAGAAGATGTAGTAGTAAAGATCCTAATTTTTCTTTCAAGCCAAAGGACCCAGCACATAGTAGCAACTAATAAGCAACAAAATTTTCCAGTTTGAGGTCTAAACGGGGCAAAACACCAAGAGGGGAAGCAAGAGTGAAGGGACCATAGCAATGTAGAAATGTCAAGAAGTGTGCAGAAGTGAAGCCAGATTTCTCTGGCCAGTAGAGAATTAAAGAAGATGTGGAAGCAAGACTCGGATGGGCATGCACAAGTTGTGCATGCCTCATCCCCAGCCCAACCTCGTTTCTTTATGTTAGCCTTAGAGGCTAACTTATCCCAACTGAGCTACCATACAAAGATTTTTCATTTGAGGGGAGCGAAGGTCTTCCAGGTAGCAGCAGCATAAGGTGAGACCATCCCCTTATGGATGAAGAAGCTATATGCGGACTTGACAGTGTAGGAACCATCAACAGAATATTTCCATCTAGGCTGGTCTCTGTCAACTGAAGGAGTGTAGTTTGCAAGGATATTCTGTAATCGTTCCATTTCAACAACTAGTTCCCCCACCAAAACCCTTTCGAGTCTAGGCCTCCACACCCAGTAACCATCTAGCCAGTAGCCTTGTAATTGAAGAGGAGCCAGAATGTCCCAAGCTGACTGAGCCAACTTAGGGGAAGTAATGTTGGATGATAAGGCCATCAAACCAATTTGATATCCATAACTGAATATAGCAGCCCTTTCCAAACCTCCAAGAGATGCCAGGGAAAAACTGATGCTTGAGATAGTATAAACCCAACTAGAAGGCAGAAGCTAAGGAAGGATAGTGGGAGGAGTTGCTGCTTGGGTTGAAATATAAGGAGTGAAGAGTCTTACTGACCAAATTCTAAGGCTCACTAATCAATTTCGACCACCATTTCATCAGAAGAGATTGATTGAAAATAGAAAGGTCAATGCCCAATCCTCCCTGTTGCTTAGGTAGGCAAGTTCTCTGATACTTGACATTTGCCTTGACTCTGCATTTTTTATCAAAACTAGCCCAGAGAAATCTGCATCTAATTTGATCCATTCTTTTAATCACCCACAATGGCAACTTGAAGAAAGAGGTATAGTAGACTAGAATAGCAGAAAGTACTGAGTTAACTAATACAAGATGCCCCCCTTTAGAGAGCATTTTACCCTTCCATGAGGATAGTCTCTTTTCAACCTTAGCAATAAGAGGTAACCAAACCCTCTTCTTAGGTTTCCTTCTAGTCAGTGGTGTACCAAGGTATTTGATTGGCAAACCCTCTTCTTGGCATTGAAGGATAATCAAGAATGCAGTTTGCATGGCCTTGGATTTGCCAAAATAGATCAGAGAGGATTTGTGGAAGTTAATTTCTAGGCCAGAGACATCAGCAAAAAGACAAAGGAGAAGTTTCTAGTGGATAACTTCATGTTCCTCTCCTGAGCAGAAAATTAAAGGTATCATCAGCAAATTGCAGGACAGAGAGTTCAAAGAGAGGATTTGGGATGCACAAGAGGGAGAAGGTTCCATATTTTCTTCGTCTTTGAAGCATCTGGGCCAACGCATCCATAACTAAAATAAAGAGCATGGGAGAAAGAGGGTCTCCTTTCTTGAGCACCCTCTTGCAGATGATAGTGTCCCCTCTAATGCCATTTAGGAGGATGTGGGATTTAGCAGTGTGAAGGATCATGCGAATCCAGGCACACCACTTATAACCAAAACCCCTAACCACCAGCATCTCCTCAATAAAGCTCCAATTGACATAATCAAAAGCCTTCTTGAAATCCACCTTGAGCGTCAGGATGTCTCTCCTCTTCCTTTAACATAAGTTAATGATTTCATGAGCCACCAAGAAACGGTCGACTGTGGATTTACCTTTGAGGAAGGCACTTTGGAAGGGGGATACAAGATCAAGGAGGAGGGGCTGAAGTCTATTTGCTAAGACTTTAGTGAAGAGGTTGAAAGAGCAGTTGAGGAGACTAATATGTCTAAATTCCTGAGCAGTATTTGCACAATCACATTTGGGAATAAGAGTGATATCAGAATAATTTAGCCTCGAAATATTACCATAGCCATCATGAATTGAGGTAAACATGTTCATTATATCATCTTGAATAACTTCCCAGAATGAGTGAAACTCATGGAAAAGCCATCAGGACTAGGGGCTTTATCTGTGCTCATGGAGAATGCAACGAGCTTGATTTCTTCCAGTTTAAAGGGCATGAAAAGCTGATTGAGATCATGTCGACTTGGGTAAAGCATAGACCAATCAACAGAGAAGGCTGGACTATAGCTAGTCCCACAGATGGAATTGAAATTCTTATGAAACTCCTCTCCAATAGCTCTTTGGTCAGTGATAACCTGCCCCTCCACTATAAGAGAGTTGACAAAATTTCTCCTTCTCCTCCTATTTGCAATGCAGTAAAAGTATTTTGAGTTTGCATCCCCCTCTTTGAGCTAGAGCTTTCTGGCCCTCTGCCTCCAATAGGTGGTCTCTGCATTCACCATCCTCTCATACTCCTGAATAGCATTGCTATGCAATAGCTTCTCAGCCTCAGTTAACTCTCGTGAGTCTAGTAGAATATCTAGTCTATGAATAGAATATAGTAGTTTCTTCTTCTTGACTTTGATGTAGCCAAAGCTTTTATAGCTCCATTCCCTAATCCTTCTTTTAAGCAGAGTGAGTTTCTTGCCAACAATATCAACTGGTGAACCTATGCATCTGAAGGAGTTCCACCATTCCTTAACCAGAACCGGAAAATTTGGATCAGAAAACCAAGCTTTCTTAAATCTGAAGTAGTTTGCTTTCGGGGGAATGGTAAGAGTGTCAAGGACGAGGGGGCAGTGATCAGAAGAAATCATGGGAAGGGAAGACAGAATGCAGCTAGGGAAAGTGGAATCCCATTCTTGAGTGATAAGAAATCTATCTAAGTGATGCATGGATGGATCGTTGCGTAAATTGGACCAAGTGAATCTCCTTCCAAATAGGGGAACATCAATGAGCTGTAATGAGGCGATAGAGTCAGCAAATTGCTTCATATCTCTCCAAGAGCTTTTTCCATTGTTCCTTTCCTGATAACATAAAGTAGCGTTGAAAGCACCACATAATACCCAACAAGGGCAGAGAAAGCTTCTGCGCTGAATGGTTTCATGCCAATAAGCATCATGGTCTTCTCTCTCAAACGGGGCATAAATAGAAGTACGGGACCATTCAAGTCCAGATTGTTTGTCCCTAAGAGACAAAGATAGTGAAAATATCAATAGCAGAGTAGAAGACATCAAACAAATTATCATTCTAGCCTATCATAACCCCTCCACAGCTGTCGATGGCATCAAGAATTTTTCATTTGCTGATATTAAGACCTCCAATGGATGCAAGCTTCCTTCTACTGGGATTTAACAGTTTGGATTCTTGGATGCAAACAATAGATTATTTTTCTAATTGAATCTCATCTTTGATAAGTGAACATTTATCAGGGCCCCCAGACATTCCAACAACCAATCCTCATTTGAAAAAACTTAGAACACAAAAACACTAGGATGGGGAAAGAACACCGTCGTACATAGAACATAGGAGAAGAAATTCATATCAAGGGGAAGTTAGCTTAGGGGGGACCAACTACCTGCCTCTCAGAGTTCCTGACCTTCGTAATGGCCTGGGGCCCATTGGCCACCACCCCCATCGACTGAGCAACATCAAGCTGATCTTCATCAGACAAAGCTTAAAAGAATTGAAAATATTTGTACCTGAGGTAGCTGAGCCCTCATTGCACCTGATTGCAGACACAGGTCTCTTAGCGAACTTGCGAGCCAGGCTCCTGGTTGACGTTGAGCCACCAAACATGGACACGGGCTTCTTGTGGGAGTTTGAGAGGCTGATCTTCCCCGCTTGTGCTTAGCAACAAGGTCCTCAAAACCCATGGGGGATACTAGCAGTAACTAAAGGAGCTTCATTGGGTTTGGGAGGCAGTGTTGAGGGACCAGGATGAGGGGGAAGGGGAGGGTTGATGTCAGTTGGGGCGATTGGGCTTTTGGGGAGCATGCCCCCATCGATTCCGGTTGAACCGGCTATGTTAGAAGATGAAGGCGAACACTTAGTGAATGATGGAAACAGTGTTGTCGATGAGATGCAAACTTTAGTGCGGGATGCTTTTGGAATTCATAACAATCCAATGCAGACAAATAGTCCAACAACCCAAATCCATGATGAACCTACCAAAACCCCGCACACTGGTAGTGGAGTGGAGGGTGGAGTGGAGGAGGGAAGGCAAAACTCCGAAGCTAACAAAGAATTTAAAGCATTCACTAAGTTGTTGGAGGATGGTAATAAACCCTTGTATCGTGACTGCATCAAGTTTTCAAGATTCTCATTCATTGTGAGGTTATTTCAGATCAAATGTTTGAACAGTTGGTCAACCAAGTCCTTTACCATGCTACTTAAATTGTTGAATTTGGAAGACAGATTTTTGGAAATGCTTCCAAACGAAAACAGTTTAAGAACGCCGTGTAGGTAATGGCCAAAAACAGCACTACCAAACGAAAACACACATTCCTCGGTGTCTACACCGGCGGTCGTAAAAAACGCCGGTGAATGTCCCTAAGCTACAGCGACATGTGATTCAGCGACACTTGCACCAGCGATTTATAAAACGCCGGTGGTATCTACAGCGGGATTTATAAACGCTGGTAAATATGTAAAAAAACGCCGGTAAAGCCTGTGCGTTTTGTAGTGGTAGTACTACACCGCACCCCAAAGCCGATAGCTTGGGTAATATTCACCGCACCCCAAGTAGAACTCGAGTAATATAACATCACATCTCAAGCAGATAGCTTGGAATATTACTTTACTTTATTTTCATTTCCATCTTACAATTTACTTTACTTTCATTTCAATCTCACAATACAACTATCATATCAACAACCCCCCAATTCACCCTGGGAGTTGTGCCAAGGCAGGTAGTTCCCACTATTTTCATGGAAATAGCAGGCAAGTAGTTCATCGACACAATTCTAAGGTGCATCAACTCATAACATACCATATTTTATTTTAATAACCATTCTCATCACCTAATACCACTTACTTATATTATTCTTCACATAATATATTTTACTTCATGTTTCACACTCCTATTACATAATACTTTACTTTACATTTGTATAATACATACACATTTTCTTTTACTTCTTGTATTCATTCCCCTAATACAATTTCTTCATTAAATTCATATTAATTTACACACATACTTTCTTTACTTTTTCAATCTCATTTCGTATCATACACTTTCTTTACTTTCTCAATTTTATCTTATAGTATAACTTATTTTACTCTTTATTCTCAACTCATAGTACACTTACTTTAACTTCTCATTCTCATTTCACATCAATTACTTTCTTTTCTTTCTCATTCATATTTCACTTTCTTTACTTTCTCATTCACACTTCACTTTCTTTACTTTCACATTCTCATTTTCCTTCCACATTTATTCATTTTTATTAATTTTTCAACCAGTGAGCCACAGTATCCCAATATATAGAAAGCCGACAGCCAGTAAACACGTGGACCTTTGCCCCCCACCCTCCCCCCACCCCCCGGGGTGTTACGCATTCGGGGCTACGTCTTCCTCTCAGCCTATGCCAGTGAGGGAAACACCGCACCCCAAACATAGTTTGGGTATTTCCTCATGGCGAAACAAACGAGGGAAAAGAAAACACCGAACCCCAGCGAAGCTGGGTATTTCCTCGTGGCAAAACCAACGAGGGAAAAGAAAACACCGCACCCCATCGAAGCTGGGTACTTTCTCATGGCAACGCCAACGAGCAAAAGAAAACACCGCGCCCCTGGTTTCACTAGGGTACTTATTCGTGACATCTATTATCGAGGGAATATCACCGCACCCCAGCTGAGCTGGGTAATAACCGGGCCTCAAGCCGATAGCTTAGGCGATAAAACCACCACACCCAAACATAGTTTAGGTAATAAACACTGCACCCCGAGCTGGTCCTGGGGTGTTTAGGAGGTTTAGCCCAAACCCCCAAGATTTTTGTAGGTACTGGTTAACAAAATTCAACTATTATTATCATTTTCATTTCATCTTTTCATCACCACACAACATCTCATCTTTTATTTCAGTAATTTGCCACATCTTTGGCTTTGACCATGCGATTTATTATCTCAGTACCACACATTCATATTTACCCGGTTATTCCATTTATAAGATAATTACGTCATATTATTCCGTATCATAATTGCACCAAGTATTTATTTAATCACATTATCATATCTTATGAATAAGCCAAATTAAGTTGATGCCTATATCATATTATTGCCCATTAGTTTCATTTTGAACATCACTATATTATACACATACGCACTAATTAATTTCATCGATTATCCTATCACAACTCATTATTACTCATACATATCACAAACATGCACCATATCGGTCAAACATCATAACACCACATATATATGTTTTTTTTATTTAAGTACCGAATATTATATGTTTATCAAACCCGCTTACTTCATATTATCATATATTATATCACCCAACACCAGATATTCACAATCATGTAAATTTACCATATAACACAATTTCCACTTATAAAAAAAATTCGTATTTTCGGTTAATTCTTCATTTGGCTGTAACTAACTCAGATCACATCGAATACGTATAAAATTTTGTCACAACAACCTCTCTACCTAGTATCATCATAGTCACCTGGCGAATCGAGCAAACGATGTCCCACGTCCGCCCGGTGGCCAATCAAAATCCACTTTTTCACACCTATACGGAAAATTATAGAACTTTTTAGCTATTTACACAAAAATGCATGCTATCTAACTCCAAATTCAAATCCGTCTTCATGCTCACATCTCAAATGACATATGCAGAAGGGGTACATCGACTAATCTTGAATTCGGACCTAAAGCAAAAATTCCCTCATCGATCGGAGGAGTTCTATTAGGGAAACCCCCGATCATCAAGTTTCTTTTATTTAGTTCACCTATTTTCTCAAATTAGGGTTGAACAATATTATTAAACGTGAATTACATCATCACCCCTATCAAATTCTCATCTCAGTTCCGCTTGGGCATTTCATCGAACACCCGGCGTGAATAATATGTCACCACAACACATGTGCGATTTATCGATTTCAGCACCAAGGATCTCCATCTCATTTAGATGACCCATCATCTTGAGAACATGATCCCTTACTGGTGTCCCCTCAGCCATAGATGCATTCATCAAACTCTTCATAGCAAATTGCCTAGCTGCTCTACTCTGATGTCCGAAGAGTTCCTTAAGGTTGTACATCATATCATAAGCTGTGGGCATGGCCTGATGCTGATGCTGCAGTACATTTGACATAGATGCCAAAATGTAACACCGCGCCATCTCATCTGCCTTATTCCACTTCTTATAAGCCTCTTTGACCTCTTCATCAGAGTTAGCATCAGGCTTAGGTGGGCATACTTCATTGAGCACAAATTTGTACTCTTCAGCAGTTAAGACAATATCCAAGTTACGTTTCCAGTCAATATAATTAGGGCCAGTAAGTTTGTTTTCTTTAAGAATCACCATAAGTGGACTGAAAGAACCCATTTTTTGAAATCCTGAGAATCACATAAAAAAATTATGTAGGGCAAAACTTTTTGAATTAATTAAATATTGATTCCCTCAAAACAATAATTAAAAAAAAATCACCAACACCTTAAACACCATGAATTTAGCATGCCACGATAGTGTGGACGTATGCAAATTCAATATTTGTTCAAGTAGGTTTTTCCTATTAATTTTACTATCATGTCAACACAACTTTGTGACAAATAAAATTAATATGTTGGTCTTGCTCTGGTCCTACAAATAATAGCAGTGACTACGATGGGGAGGATACCATTATTTGTATCTAAGTGTATACCATTGCTTAATACTAAGTCCATTATTTTGTATTGAGTTCCTTCAGATGGAGAAGTGAACACATACTAGGTAACTTTCTACAATTATCCCTAAGGAAGTCTGCACTGGTGATCCATAATTATACTCATCCGATATGGAGGAAAGCACTAAAGCCAACACGCAAGTATAATTATATCACCTACAAACCAGCAATGGAGACCGTGGGATTCATGTTAAATGAATTCCCTCTCCCACTTAGTTATTTAACAATGAGGGTTTTTCTACTAGTTAATTTATGTCCATGTTGTCCATTATTAATGTGATCCTAGTTTTTCAAAAAAAACATCACAAAATAATAAACATGCATAATCAGAACAAGCAATAATGGCAATAAATTTGAAAATAAATATCCAACTATTATGGCCATCTTTCCTGATTCTTCCCCGACTGTGCGAAGCCCAAATCTGACCCTGCGCGGAGCTATACGGGGTTCGACCGATTTGGCTGCCGATTTCTTCATCGAAAACCATCTGTCGATCTCCGGACTGCCTAAAAACAGCATCTCCTCCGGCGTCAGAAACAGCCACCACCGCCATCACGATCGATCAAAAAAAAAAGTTACATCAATCCTATGCCTCCCGAAGGAGTTCATACATAATCTAGATTGAAAAATTAAAATTACATCAATCCTATGCCTCCCGAAGGAGTTCACACATAATCTAGATTGAAAAATTAAAATTATAAGCACGATCAACCCTCGTGATATTAATTACATCCACAAAACAACAACAACACAATAATTACATCCACAAAACAACAACAACACAAACACAACATGCATTGGACCATAATAGTTGGATCTAAGATGCCTGCAAAACCGAGTTAGAACAGATCTACATCTACCGACTATCATACAACACAAGTTTTATTGGACAACATGGATGTAACAATCAACACGCAGATCCAATACCGGCTCTGATACCAATTGATAGAACTGAGATGATTCCCAGGACTACGGATTGGTGTGCGTATCGATCGTTAAATATAAACAGATTAAAAATGTGATCTAACCCTATATAGTGGAATCTAGGGTTCACAAATTATACCTACGGTGAGAAGAAGACGACAGCGACCCCAAGATCTTCTGCACGTATTCCTTCCTCGGGTTGGACGTCGTGTGGGCGACGATCTCCCAACCTTTCTTCTCCTTGGCTGACCTCTCTTTCTCTCCTTACGTGAATCACGAGTTTTGAGAAAGAAAATCTTATATTTCAGATTGTGAATGACGGCCAGAGAATAGAGGATATATATAAGGCTACGGCAGGGACCATGAGGAGAAATTAGGGTTAGGTCTCCTAACGAATCTGGATATCCTGTGTTCAGCTCGAACACACAACCCAGGCCCATTAACAATAGCTCGGTCCACTAAGGAGCTATTGTTGCACTACCTTCCTAATCCCAAATTATATTTATGGGCTCCTTTTATTATATGCTCGTTCAACTCCCCATGTTAAGATATCGAATGTCCGTTGATCAAATTAAGTTACTGACAACTATATTGATCAACATCTTTTATCCTTAAGTAGTACCACTCAACTTTATTTGTCATGTCGGATGTAATCCACCTGCAGGGTTTACATGACAATCCTTATGAGCTCCTTAAGGGGACATCATCAACCCGACGTATCGGGACATAGATTCCTTTTACAATCAACAGCCCATCATACATACAATGCTATTACCCAATTCATAGAGGTTGTTGATCCATAATGAATCTCACTCTTTTATGAGTCAAAGTAATGCACACTGCATATACATGTCTGTTATTATATCTGGATTAAGAGCATAAGCATCTATAATAACAGAGGTGTTTGTTCTCTTTTGTAGTCAGTACAAAGAGAACAACCTCAAGTGGTCCTGTTCAATACACACAAAGTGTACTAGTGTAAACCTATAGTCAAGACAGACTAATACCAGATTACACTACAACCTTTCCAATGGATTGTCCAAGTCCGTCTAGGTTGTGAACTATTTATATATTCCATAGGAAACTGATAATATGATCTTCTGTGTGTCACCTCACACCATATTATCAACCTTATAGAATATCAGACACTTGCATTAATATTATAATAAACACAATATGCAAACATATGCCCATATGATTCTCATTCAAAAAAATAAGAAAATAAAGTTAATACAAAAGTGATGCTTTCAGTATATAACCCTAACAGTATCTTCCCCGGCGTTTTACCAATCGCGTCGGGGTAGGAAGTGACCAGGAATGGGGCACCAGATGACCAGGAATGGGGCACCAGATTGGATGGTTATACACCGGTGGCCGCTATAAAATGCTAGGAAATCATGATATTCACCGGAGTTTTGTTTAAAAACGCCGGTGAAGTGTAATATATATTCAGAATCTATCGATCGCTGTTTTCCTTTATATCCCCCCTTCCCCCAATTTTCCACTATCTCTCTCCATCTCCATCCTCCCCAATCGAAAACCCCTCTCTCCATCGCCGCCCCCCCTACCCCGCCGTCGGGCCTTCCCCCATCGCCGCCCTGGCTCCGCCTTTGCCCCTCCCCCACCATCGCCCCAATCGAGCTGCCTTCTCCACTTATAGGGTTTTTGTGCTAAGTCGTGCGCCGTTAGATCTTCGTCTACGCCACTCTCTGTGAGCAGCTTGTCAAGATGCATAAGCCGTTCACGGCTCACAACGACTCCGTTGCAGGTTTGCACTTTTCTTGATCCCCGTCAGTTTTCTCGATGAAAGATGTGGTCTTTATAATTTTTTAGGATTTTGGTTGTTTTTAGTTCAAATCTGGGTGTTTAAAGTGCTTTTAGTTTTGTCGGTAGAGTTTGAAATTTTGAGGAGATAATGTTGAATATTTAATTTCACAGAAAGATGCAAACTTTAGGTTAGTTTTACTCAAATTTAGTTTAAGGAAAATGAGGAGGTAGTGTTAAATGTATGTGTTGTTTTTTATGTGATTGATTTGTAGAGCCTGTGGTTCTATCTATTTGGGATTTATGATTTTTGTGTCCCACACTATAATTTAAGCTGTTCGGGGGGGGGGTTTTCGTTGGTTGGGCTTTCATTGCCATTTATTAAGGTCATGTTTTTACATGCAAATAGTTCATCATTGGATCGAGTCGGGGCTAAATGATGTTTGTTATGTTGTTCTTACATCTTAGTGAAATTTTGAATTGTAGAAAACTAATCTGAACTTGAATTGTTTTCAAAATTTGCATTAGCCTGTAGGAAATTCTATTATGAGGAACTCTGCAAACTTTCAGTTTGATCTTTTGGAAAACTACCTTTCGAAACATAGTACCTTGATTGGCACTTTTAAGAGTGTATATAAATTGATGGGCATTAATTGAACTATGAAAATCGTGTGATTTTTCTTTGAAACTAGAATAGTTCATGGGAGTTGCGCGTAGTAAAGGAAGTTTTGAAAACATATGGCAGTGTTTTGTAATTTATCTGTGACTAGATGTGCACAGATAGCTGTTTGTTTTTCTGTATTGTGCTTATAATTCAGATTAATGGAATATATTGGTCATTTCTTTTATTGCCATTTTTTTTTTATTGGATGTGACTGGATGTCCACAGATAGAGTAGTTTATGGGCTTTATTTTTTATTTTTATCCTCTAATCGTTTGCATTTTGTTTATTTCTTATTGAAATTTCCAAGTAGTTCCTACACATAATTAATATATAGTGATTAACAAGGTATGACTTTTCTTAATGAAGTTTTATAAGTTTCTATGTATTGCCTCATTCACCATCTGAAAGGTTATTTGGACTGTACTTGGGCTTCAATAAGTTTCTATATATTGGGCTCACTTACGATTACCTGATAACTTATACTCCTCTCCTCACTTACGATTGAGAAGGGATTTGGACTATACTTAATCTCTCTTTACTTAGCTTAAAGTTCATGATTTATATGCTTCAGCTTATATATTAACTTATGTGTATTAGATATAGATTTACGAGGCTTTGTTGATGAAGGATGTGATTATGAAGAAGGTAGTTGATGACAATGAGGTGGTTTGGAGGATTTGGTCAATTTCATATACAGTTAAATCATTTTGGTAACTGTAAGTTCATGCTACTTTGCTACTTTTTTTGCTATCGGGTCACACTACTGACTACTTTGCTACTTTTTTTAAACTAGTGATGATGAGATGGGTTATGATTCTGAAGTTGCACACTACGAGTCATTGATTTAATGATTCATTGAATAAATTATTCATAGGAATAACTATTGATTTGTTTGAATCCTATCTGAGCTTTTTAATTTATGAACACTTTTGCTGCTGAGTGAAAGCACATTCAGTGAGCCGCTGAGTGAAAGCTTTTTAATTTATGAACACTTCTGAAGTTACAAGCTCCTTTTTAATTAAATGACTACTTTTGATATACTGACTAATTTATGAGTCAGTGATTGGCAATCTACTTTTGATATACTGAGTTGCACTCACTGATTAATCTTTACCTCTTTACCTGACTAATTTTGAGTCAGTGAGTGGCACTCACTGATTGTGCTTCTCTAATTTATCGTGAATCATCCTACTGAGTGCATTTTGCATATGGATCTATATTGATTTGGATCTATATTTATCATGCTTGGGTAATTTATGCCATAGTATTTGTGAGAACAACTAAATATGCTTGAGTAAAAATAGTGAACAAATAGAGTTTCTTCTCATTATTTTCGAGTGAATGAGTGATGATGAGATGGATTATGCTTCTGAAGTTGCACACTATGTTTCATGATTCATTGAATAAATGAATTATAGGAGTAACTAGTGATGATTAAATCCTATCTGAGCATTTAATGATTAATCTTTACCTGACAATTTGGAATTTTTTAGAGTGCATTTTGCGAAATTTATGAACAATCTAGTGAATTTTGAGTCAGTGAGTGGCACTCTGGTAAAGAGGTAAAGATTAATCAGTGAGTGCCACTCAGTATATCAAAAGTGGATTGCCAATCACTGACTCATTAATTAGTCAGTATATCAAAAGTAGTCAGTGAGTAGCACTCACTGATTGTGCTTCTCTAATTTATGAACAATCCTACTGAGTGCATTTTGCATATGGATCTATATTGATTTGGATCTAAATTTATCATGCTTGAGTAATTTATGCCATAGTATTTGTGAGAACAACTAAATATGCTTGAGTAAAAACAGTGAACTAATGAAGTTTTTTCTCATTATTTTCGAGTGAAAGAGTGATAATGAGATGGATTATGCTTCTGAAGTTGCACACTATGTTTCATGATTCATTGAATAAATGAATTATAGGAGTAACTAGTGATGATTGAATCCTATCTGAGTTTTTTAATTTATGAACACTTTTGCTGCTGAGTGAAAGCACAATCAGTGAGCTGCTGAGTGAAAGCTTTTTAATTTATGAACACTTCTGAAGTTACATGCTCCTTTTTAACTCACTAACTACTTTTGATATACTGATTAATCTTTATGAGTCAGTGATCGGCAATCTACTTTTGATATACTGAGTGGCACTCACTGATTAATCTTTACCTCTTTACCGGACTAATTTTGAACTGAGTGGCACTTACTGATTATGCTTCTCTAATTTATGAACAGTCCTACTGAGTTGGCACTCACTGATTATGCTTCTCTAATTTTGAGTCAATGAGTGGCACTCACTGATATGCAGTACTTCTTTGTGATATGCAGTACTTCTTTGTTGCTAAATTCGAATGACTATATTGCTGAATTGTTATGCACTGAGAACCAGCTTAATGCAGTGCTCCTATTGATATGCAGTGCTCTTACTGGAATGACTATATTCTTCATATGCAGTGCTCCTATTGTTTGTTTTAAGAATGATCAGTGTATGATCAAATGGGTCTCTTGCATTTGGTTTTGATTATAAGAGTGCTGAATTGTTTTTTTTTTTTTTTGAAATTTTTTTTTTAAAAAAAAATTTATCTACACCGACATTTTTACAAGCGCCGGTGTAGCTTTCAGCAAGAATTTGGCAGTCTATACCGGCATTTTAAAAATGCCGGTGCAGGTTATGACCGAAAATGGTACCCACACATTCACCGGCAGTTTTACGGCTGCCGGTGTAGTTTTAACCTACACCGGCGGCCGTAAAAAATGTCGATGAATGTCCCTAAGCTACAGCGACACACGATTCAGCGACACTTGCACCGGCGATTTATAAAACGTCGGTGGTATCTACAGCGGCGTTTATAAACGCCGGTAAATGTGCAAAAAAACGCCGGTAAAGACTGTTAGTCTTGTAGTGTGTCTACACACATTCCCAATTATTTTAATTGAGTTCTAAGCGTATAAAAATTATCCTAAATTTATATTAATTATCTCACAATATTTTACAACCACCAATACAAATTCTAAGGCAAATTAGAATTGAATTGCCCATCCTATTTTGGAAAACCCCAAACTCAAGGTTATGTCGAATTTGGAAATCTACCCTCATGCCATGAGAAGCAAAATCTATCGCCCCTAGCATTTTCAACAAGCTCTAACTATTTGCCTACATCGATTTTTATGAAAGAATCCAAAAACTTAACTTCCAAAAGCTAAACATAAACTTTATCATACCATGTAGGAGTTCTCTTAGCAAATTGAGGCCACCACATGACAGAGCGTTCAAAACTAGCCCATAATCCCCAAAGAAACCTAAGGAATAGGATGGAATGGATAGAGAGATTTCAAAACCCTAGGTTAGGGTCAAAAATGGGTTTCGGTCGAGATGCAAAGGAGCTCTGGGTGAAAAGGAAGGATGTGGGAAAAGAGAAAAAGAATTGGAATATTTATTATAAACCCTTCCATCACCAAATAATTGTTATAAAGTCCTCTTAGTTCAATTTTTGTAAAATATTTCTATAAAAAAATCACTACACCGTATATCTAAATAACTCCCGAGTCTAAGGGAAAATAAAAATGCATATTTTTTTGTTTGCATAATAATAAAAATAACAATAATATCCAATAACAATGAAAGAAATCTGAACGACTATTTTGGATTTATAAAATACATGGATGTTACAGTAAAGAACCAGAAGCCATAAAAAAGGGCAAGAAAAGGGCATGGGATGAGGACAGCAATGCAGATGAATGTGATGACATTGTTGATTTAGGGCTCTGGAAGAAGAAGAACATTTTCTTTACACTACCGTACGGGGAATTCAACTTATTTTGCTATAATTTAGATGTGATGCATATAAAAAAAAATACTGGTGAAAATTGTATTAAAAAAGTCATAGGTGATGATCGGAAGACAAAAGACAATCTTAAGTGTTGTCTTGATTTAACTATGTTGGACATACGACGTGAGTTGCACCCCGAATATTTACAGAATGACAGAGTGTGCCTTCCTCCTGCAATGTATTGCATGTCTAAAAATGAGTTGGAATCGTTTTGCAATGTTCTACAGGAGCTAAAAGATTCTGATGGTTATTCATCTAACACAGAAAGATGTGTCAACGATAAGGAGAAGAGGCTTCAAAGTCTAAAGTCACACGACTACCACATCTTAATGCAGGATCTCCCTCCTGTAACTGTAAGGTTTTCAATGTGTAAGTAAGTCACTACCGTCATCAATGATCTGTGTAGCATTTATAAAGGACTTTGCTCAAGGGTTCTACATGTTGAAGACATTGACTGTTTGGAGCAGTGTGCTGCAGTGCTACTTTGTTAAATGGAGAGAATATTTCCTCCCTCGTTCTTCATGTAACCCCCTGTGTTCCCAAAATTGTATTTTCCGTGTATTTTCTCTATTTAAAAATTTTTTAAATTATTTTTTCGCTTCAAACTATTTTCTATGATTTTTGTTCTTATTATTGTTATTTTTATTACTTTTATTATTACTATTATTATTTTTATCATTTTCCTTATTGTTATTATTGTTATTGGTATTATTACTTTGATTGTTTATTTTATAAAAAACCTAGTTCCATTTATGAATTATATTTGTAGTTATTTTAAATAAAGTCTATATTGTAATTTAAATTACATTATTTTATAAATTGTATTTTATTGGTTATTTAATTTTCTTATTGAATTTTTATTAAAACCCAAACCCTATATCCACCCTAAACCCCTATCCATTAACACCCCACCTAACCCGTTATAATATCCAAACCCCCAGCCCATTAAAAACCCAACAGCCCGTATACCCGAAACCTACTCAGCCTAAACCTAATAATATCCCCTACCTATATAAAACCCCATCCCGACTCTTCATGCCTCTTGCATGTTCACCTCCCCCGTGCAGCCGTCCCATTGCCTGTTCACCTCCCCCGACCTTTACCCCGTCCACCTCTGTGAACCATCTGCTCGCGACCCATCTCCCTCTCGTCTCTCCCTCTCTGGCCTCCCGTGGTCGCCAGTGGCCTCATGTCGCGCTGCGCCTCCTCGCCAGCTGCGCGTCTGCAGCGCCAACCCCTGGTTCGCTGTGGTGCCTGCTGCGCTGCTCAAGTCCGCGACACAGCCACCTCTCCTTAGAAGCTAGTCACTGCCGTCTCTCGTGTGTTGCCCTCAGTTGCAACCACCTGCGCCAGCCTCCTGTGCCCACCGAAACAGCCCAGCAGCCCCCCCGGCCTGTCTTCCTGTCACTGCCATCCAGCACAGTCCTGGCCGTCTCCTGGTTGCGTTTGCCACCTTGTCGCCCTATGCCGATCACAGTGACTCCCCTTTGCCTTGGGAGTTGTTGTTGTGTGTGGTTGAATGGTTTGAATGTGGGCCGTCCGATTGATATTGATTCTTGATCTCTTGTTGTGGGCCGTCAGCTCTTCACGATCTCATCTTGATCTTCTTGATCTTCTTGATCATGGTTTGATCTTGGCCGTCCATGTGATTCTTGATCATGGAATTTTGATCATCTTGGAATTCTTGATCATCTTTGTTTTGGGCCATTCTATCTTGATCTTTGATTGATAGCCATTGGATCTGCATCATCTTGATCTCTTGTTTGATACTCATTCGATCATCCGATCTTGATCCACATCAAGATCCGTGCTTAGTTTCGTTATTGCGATCGTGATCGTTGTTCGTGATCATCTTGTTCGTGATTCGTTGCTAATGAGTTCGTTCCCGGGAATCCGTTTCCGTTATTCTTGATTTTCGGCGTTCTTCATCTTCGGTTAAGGCAAGTAACTTGTACTCAAATTCCATTGTATGATACAAGTCAAAAATTCTGCTTGTAGTGTAGTTGGATTCTAGAGACAATTCGTGTATGAAACCCCTTGTTGATATTGTCTCTATAGTGATTTGACCATAGTTGCCTCACGACACAAAATTTGACATGAAATAACTTAGGTTTTGCTCGTTTTTGATTTGATCATGTATGTACGATTTTTGTGAGAATTTGGGTATTTGATGAGAACCATATTATAGACTTGTTTTAGATATGTTAATGACCCTATTTCATGATGTTTGGATACTTGGTAGACTCGATTTCATGTTTGGTTGTGTTTGGATCAAGTTTCGTTGAATCTATATTGATTTTGGTTTTTGAGTAAAATCTGTATTTTGCCGCTATTCTGCCTTGATCAGTAATTTAGACCATGTTAAGATCAGTATCTTAATTTCAGTATAAAACATGATTTGTAGAGAAATTCATCTTTTTTCCAACCCCTCTAACTTTGATTGATTTCGTTTTCGTATGTGTGAGATATGACTGTTTTACTATACAAGTGTATTTCATTTCCAGATTTTGTTTCGTGGTGATTTTGATGACTAAATTATTTTTGATACTTGTGCTACACAAATTATTTTGATCTGAAACTTTGGTCTGTTTTTCTATACCTATTTAAGGATTACCCAGTATTTTGGTGGATTTCATTGATGAATTTTATATGCCGTTTCATGCTCCTTTATAAAAACTATACTTGCTGGATTTTGCTCGCTGTTTTGTGAACGATTGTATTTTCAACCTAACTCTTTTTACTGTATGGAAAATATTTTTGAAATATGAAAGTTAAATTATTGTGTCTATTTTAATCTCCCTTTGATGGATCTGGATTTCGTTTCACGGTTTGCGAGATATTACTGTTTTCGTACAATAGTGTTAGGAACTCCAGATTTGCCAAACTACCGTTTCTTGATATTTTCTGATTTTGGTTGACTAAACTAAGCTTCCTGGAAAATTTTGAAACTTTATACCCCAGATTTTTCCTGGAATTTATTATGATGATTTCTTACTGTTTTCCTGTACTTGAATATAATTTACTGATTCCTGGCTGAACGCATTTCCTGGTTTAGATTCAGTTTTGAGTTATGATTTTGTGAAACACTATATGACTTATATATACTTGCTGGATTTGGTTGGAAGTCTATTTTCCAGATTCTCTGACGGATCCAGATTTGGATGTTTGTAGTAGCGGGAATCACTGTTTTAGTACAACACTGTCTTGCTGTCCTGAATTAGAAAACTAGTTGTTTTACCATGTTATGTGTTATCTTGTACCTGTACTTGTTTAACTTGCACCCTGAACCTGATACATGTTTATACCTTATTATTCTTGCTTTGTTTTGCGACACATACAAGCATGCCTGATTATAATAACAAATAACTAAGCCGGTGTTTAATGGAAAAGATCTAGTAGTGGATAGTGCAGAAACGTGTACTCGGAAGGAAACTTGTGTTTCCTGTATGACATGTTACCGATCAAGTTTACCGACCAAGTTCTGTGATTCTATGAATACCCGAGTACGCTGCCCTGTATGGTTCCCTACGAAATCTAAAACGAAATTGCATTGACTGTAGCAACCATGTAGTAAAAGGATGGATGCATGAAGTGCTATCTAGATAGTAAAAACTACAAAACTTGAACATGATACATGCTTGCTTGATACTTGACTACATGATACTTGAGACTTGAAACATGACACTTGATACTTGATTACATGAAACTTGACACTTGATACATGATTACATGATACTTGACACTTGATGCTTGTTTACATGATACTTGATTATTTGACACTTGATTCATGCCATTTACACTTGTTCACCTTGCCATGCTAGTTGTTTATTTTGACATCATACTTATACCATGTTGCTAGTTAGTTTTTCCATGTACTTGTATCCTACATTATAAGTGGTCCGTAACTTGCAATTGACGGGTACTTGTTTTCTCTTTCCCTCTTCCCTGTATTCGTTGAATTGCAGATTTTGGAGATCAGCTGCCAGATGGAATAGGCGAGATGAGATATTAGTTGCTGGAGCTCTTGCTACATTTATTTATTTCCCTGTTATTCATGAATAATTGTATCTGCTACTTGGATATTTATCTTGTATTTGGGCAATGTTGACCCAGGATATTTGTGTTATTCAGATCATGACTATTTGAGATTAATATATTTTATTTCAAGTATTCTTGTTGGTATTTTGGTTCATATGTACATGTGGTTGACTTTTCTGGCTTCCGACTCTGATTATATTGTGATATGTTGTAAAGATTTCTGAACAGCTTATGGATGATGAAAATCATTCGCTGGGCTTTTGTTACGTGCTCGTATTCTGTATTTTTGGAAAGCGGGTCGTGACAGGATTTTTAGTGGTATCATAGCCCAGGTTTGGCTAATTAATTAGTTGCCTAATATATTAGACAAGTTTGGCTCGAACTGGGATCTGCTCAATATTTCACCAACCATGCATGCATAAATGAATCATAATCAACATTGATCTGGATACAAGTCTTATTCAATTCATTTGATCCCTTCTTATTCGATTCCTTGATTCCTTGTTTCTTCAGTCTCTTTTAGTCATTCTTATTTGTTAATTCCTTATTGGGTATAGTTTCGTTCTTTCCGTACCCATATTCCTTTGATTCTTTCATCCATCTTCATTTGTTGACTTATTTTGAGTATCATGCTAGTTATTCTTTTCCTGTTATATCCTCTTCAAATTCTGCTTGTGCCTCCTCGTTCCTCTTCCTTCATATTCAATTCTTTGATTTCTTATTTTCTTTCGTCCCTTGTAGTCGTCCTCCCTTGTTGACTCTTTATTGAGTATAAAATTCATTCTTCTCCTGCCTATATTTTCTTTATAATTTTTTCGAATATTTTGTGTATTTCGATTATTATTTGTTATATTTTGGATCTTCAATAAAATTATTTTCTAAAACGAAAATTTTGTTATTTCAAATAATTGTGTATTTTTAATATCACAAATTTCAAAACATAACTTCGTACTTAAATTGAGCAATCAATATCTAAGTACGTGTGGAAGATTGCATCATCTTGTTCATCGTTTTGTTGCAACTGGATGTCGAGATGGCAAACATGTAACTAGACGTCAATGGAGGCAAATTGCAACTGGATATCAGTGAGGCAAAATGTGCAACCGAATTTCCAAATGGTAATCTGCAACCTGTTGTCGTGGAGGCAAACCTGCAACTTGATGTCGAGAAGGCAAGTTTACAGATGGATATAAATGAGGCGAACCCACATCAAAGAATTTCTACTACTACTATTATTATCGATTTCCTTATTATTATTAGTATTATTATTATTATTGTTATTACTATTACTATTATTATTATTGTATATTTTTCTTACTATTTTATTTTTTATATTGATATTGAATTACTTTCACCAAAATGATGAACCCCAAATTATTTTCTATCTTGTATTATTATCCTTACCAGTATTGTTAATATTTTATTATTATTATTATTTTTACCAGTATGTTTATGATGATTATTATTGTTATTATTATTTTTATTATTTTTGTCATTATTATTTTTTTATTATTATGTGTTGATTTTTTTTATTAATATTATTTTGTTAATGCTCATTAGTTTTGTCCTAATTATTTAAATTAAAGCCCTCCTCTAAATCCCAATTTTAATCTGGTGTCTCATTCTTTTCTTCCTGCTCGGATCGTCGCTTGTTGTCGCGTGGTCTACAACGACTTGTCTGCAGCTTGGAACGTCACCATCAGAGTGGTGCAGCAGAAGCGTGGTGGGCCCATAACCCACAGGTCCCAGGATCATATTGTTGCTTCTCCTTCCTTACATTGTTTTGGTTTTTCCTATCTCTTGCAATTGTTCTCATCCGTTGACTATTGTTTGATTCAATTCTTCCCTGTTTTTTCTCTCTTTGATTTCAGTTCCGCCGACTCCCTTATTGCTTTGTTATCTTGTGTTGATTCTTTCCTTTTGATACTGTTTATTCTCTTTTTGCGTTCTATTTGATCCCATTGTTATCCCCTTCCTTCTATTCTGGTTTTGCCCCAGCTTCGTTCCTTTTCCTTTAACCCTCTGTTTTGTTACCCTCCCCCAAGTTTCTTTTTGCCTTGACCTATGTACCGCCTAAGAAAATTTCGAGGATAAAATTTTGTTGTGAGGTGGGTAGGATTTGTAACCCCTATTTTTCCAAAATTGTATTTTCCGTGTATTTTCTCTATTTAAAGATTTTGTAAATTAGTTTTTCGCTTCAAACTATTTTTCTATGATTTTTGTTCTTATTATTGTTATTATTATTACTTTTATTATTACTATTATTATTTTTATCATCTTCCTTGTTGTTATTATTGTTATTAGTATTATTACTTTGATTATTTATTTAAAAAAACCTAGTTCCATTTATAAATTATATTTGTAGTTATTTTAAATAAAGTCTATATTGTAATTTAAATTACATTATTTTATAAATTGTATTTTATTGGTTATTTAATTTTCTTATTAGATTTTTATTTAAAACCCAAACCCTATATCCACCCTAAACCCCTATCCATTAACACCCCACCTAACCCATTATAATATCATAACCCCCAACCCGTTAATAACCCAACAGCCCGTATACCCGAAACCTACTCAGCCTAACCATAATAATATCCCCTACCTATATAAAACCCCATCCCGACTCTTCATGCCTCTCGCCTGTTCAGCTCCCCCGTGCAGTCGTCCCATTGCCTGTTCACCTCCCTTGACGTCTCTGTGAACCCTCTGCTCGTGACCCATCTCCCTCTCGTCTCTCCCTCTCTGGCCTCCCGTGGTCGCCAGTGGCCTCATGTCGCGTTGCGCCACCTCACCAGCTACGCATCTGCAGTGCCACCCCCTGGTTCGCAGTGGTGCCTGCTGTGCCGCTCAAGTCTGTGACGCGGCCACCTCTCCTTGGAGGCCAGTCGTTGTCGTCTCCCGTGCATCGCCCTCCGTCGCAACCACCTATGCCAGCCTCCTGTGCCCACCGAAACAGCCCAGCACCCCCCCCCCCCCCGCCCCGCACCCCGTCCTGTCTTCCTGTCGCCGCCGTCCAACACAGTCCAGGCCGTCTCGTGGCTGCCATTTGCCGCCTTGCCGCCCTATGCCGATCACAGTGACTCCCCTTTGCCTTTGTAGTTGTTGTTGTGTGTGGTTTGATGGTTTGAACGTGGGCCGTCCAATTGATATTGATTCTTGATCTCTTGTTGTGGGCCGTCGGATCTTGACGATCTCATCTTGATCTTCTTGATCTTCTTGATCATGGTTTCATCTTGGCCGTCCGTAGGATTCTTGATCATGGAGTTTTAATCATCTTTGTTTTGGGCTGTTCTATCATGATCTTTGATTGATAGCCGTCGGATCTGCATCATCTTGATATCTTGTTTGATACCCGTTCGATCATCCGATCTTGATCCACATCGAGATCCGTGCTTAGTTTCGTGATTGCGATTATTATCGTTGTTCGTGATCATATTGTTCGTGATTCGTTGCTATTGTGTTCATGACCGGGAATCCGTTCCCGTTATTCTTGATTTTTGGTGTTCTTCATCTTCGGTTAAGGCAAGTAACTTGTACTCAAATTTCTTTGTATGATACAAGTCAAAAATACCGCTTGTAGTGTAGTTGGGTTCTAGAGACAATTCGTGTGTGAAACCCCTTGTTGATATTGTCTCTATAGTGATTTGACCAAAGTTGCCTCACGACACAAAATTTGACATGAAACAACTTAGGTCTTGTCCGTTCTTGATTTGATCATGTATGTGCGATTTTTTTGAGAATTTGGGTATTTGATGAGAACCATGTGATAGACTTGTTTTAGATATGCTAATTACCCTATTTCATTATGTTTGGACACTTGGTAGACTCGATTTTATGTTTGGTTGTGTTTGGGTCAAGTTTCGTTGAATCTATATTGATTTTGGTTTTTGAGTAAAATCTCTATTTTGCCGCTATTCTGCCTTGATCAGTAATTTAGACCATATTAAGATCAGTATTTTAATTTCAGTATAAAACATGATTTGTAGAGAAATTCGTCTTCTTTCCAACCCCTCTAACCTTGATTGATTTTGTTTTCGTATGTGTGAGATATGATTGTTTTACTATAGAGGTGTATTTCATTTCCAGATTTCGTTTCGTGGTGATTTCGATGACTAAATTATTTTTGATACTTGTGCTACACATATTATTT
Source organism: Hemerocallis citrina (assembly GCA_017893485.1). Classification (NCBI taxonomy): domain Eukaryota; kingdom Viridiplantae; phylum Streptophyta; class Magnoliopsida; order Asparagales; family Asphodelaceae; genus Hemerocallis; species Hemerocallis citrina. Next base: position 128,531,439 of record CM030360.1, read on the forward strand.
TGATCTGAAACTTTGGTCAGTTTTTCTATACCTGTTTAGGGATTACCCAGTATTTTGGTGGATTTTATTGATAAATTTTATATGCCGTTTCATGCCCGTTTATAAAAACTGTACTTGCTGGATTTTGCTCGCTATTTTGTAAAGAATTGTATTTTCAACCAAATTCCTTTTACTGTATGGAAAATATTTATGAAATATGAAAGTTAGATTATTGTGTCTATTTTAATCTCCCTTTGACGGATCTGGATTTAGTTTCACGGTTTGCGAGATATTACTGTTTTCGTACAACAGTGTTAGGAACTCTAGATTTGCCAAACTACCATTTCTTGATGTTTTCTGATTTTGGTTGACCTAACTAAGCTTCCTGAAAAATTATGAAACTTTATATTTTGATGCTAGAAATACAGGGAATATCCCAAATTTTTTCTGGAATTTATTATGATGATTTCTTGCTGTTTTCCTGTACTTGAATATAATTTACTGATTCTTGGCTGAACGCATTTCCTGGTTTAGATTCAGTTTTGAGTTATGATTTGTGAAACACTATATTACTTAATTATATATACTTGCTGGATTTGGTTGGAAGTCTATTTTCCAGAGTCTCTGTCGAATCCAGATTTGGATGTTTGTAGTAGCAGGAATCACTGTTTTAGTACAACACTGTCTTGCTGTCCTGAATTAGAAAACTAGTTGTTTTACCCTGTTATGTGTTATCTTGTACCTGTACTTGTTTATCTTGCACCCTGAACCTGATACATATTTATATCCTGTTATTCTTGCTTTGTTTTGCGACACATACATGCATGCCTGATTATAATAATAAATAACTAAGCCGGGGTTTAATGGATAAGATCTAGTAGTGGATAGTGCAGAAACGTGTACTCGGAAGGAGACTTGTGTTTCCTGTATGACATGTTACCGATCAAGTTAATATTCTGTTACCGACCAAGTTTACCGATCAAGTTTACCGACCAAGTTCTGTGATTCTGTGAATACCCAAGTACACTGCCCTGTATGGTCCCCTATGAAATCTAAAACGAAATTGCATTGACTGTAGCAACCATGTAGTAAAAGGATGGATGCATGAAGTGCTATCTAGATAGTAATCACTACAAGACTTGAACATGATACATGCTTGCTTGATACTTGACTACATGATACTTCAGACTTGAAACTTGACACTTGATACATGATTACATGAAACTTGACACTTGATACATGATTACATGAAACTTGACACTTGATACATGATTACATGAAACTTGACACTTGATACATGATTACATGATACTTGACACTTGATGTATGTTTACACGATACTTGATTACTTGACAATTAATTCATGCCATTTACACTTGTTCACCTTGCCATGCTAGTTGTTTATTTTGACACTACAAAAGAAAGTAGCTTTCCCGGCGCTTTTTGACGTCTTTACCGGCGTTTTTTACGCCGGTGAAACTTTCACCGCCGTTTACAATAGCGCCGGTCCAAATGCCGCCGAAGTGGGCGTCGCTGAAACGAAGGGGTCTACGCCGGCGGTTTTGGTGGACGCCGGTAAATGTTAGAACTACACCGGCGGTCATAAAACGCCGGTGTATGTCGGTCTCTGAGTGCCGTTCTTGTGCACCTATATACATTCACCGGCGGTCTTAAACCGCCGGTATTTATTCATTTACCGGCGTGTATGAAAACGCCGGTGTAGAACGAAAGTATACCGGTGGTCAAGGAGCGCCGGTGTATGTGCGTTTATGAGTGCCTGGTTTTCCCTATTTACGAACACCGGCGCGACCAAAAAACGCCGATGTAGTTATATACTTCGGCATTTATAAAACGTTGGTGTACGTCTGTGCCGTTTCAGCTGACAACATTCACCGGCGTGCATTGGAACGCCGGTGTATCACACAATCCAACAATTAGATTAGATAGACCGGCATTTTTTAAAACGCCGTTCTGGCTATGCCCGTTTATTTTCGATACTCCGCTTTTCCGTTCGATTTCAATTCACAGTTTCATTTACAAAATCTGTAAACCAATTCTCACAACTGATTTAATCAATTTCGTTGCATATTACTGCGCAAACCACAACCAAACACAAGAATAATTAAAGATAATCAAGTTTCACACGTGTCATATCAACGTCCAAATTCATTGATTAATTAACAGTGTCATAATTAACAAATTAATATAGAGACTAACATCCCAAATATCCAAACAAACCAGTCTGACAAATATCCAAAATATCCCAAATTAAAAGTCTGACATAACTCTCATAAAAAAACCAGTCTGACATAACAACAGCAAGGAGGAGGACATAAGAACAACAACCATACAGCAAGGAGGACATAAGAACAGCAAGGAGGACCGCAGATTCATACCCCTCGAGTAGCTTCAGCTCTGATCATCAAAATTTCCTTCATCTTGACGACCGCTCTGTGAAAAAAAAAACAATAGTTTAATTGAACAGTAGACCACAATACAGAATATACATATTTTTTGAACTTGCAAAAAGAACTACTTGTATCTTAAATTATAAGATCAAAGTGCCAACTGCAAATGGAATTGTTAATGATATATACAGAGGTAAAATAATTACATTGCAATGCTAAAAATCTAGTACTTAATTTTGTTTTTAAATATATCTAAAATAACAAAACAAATGAAAATTCAGTATCTAACTTGAAACCTTTATATTCTCCTCTGATTGGGAATATCCACTATCTAAAACAGTAAAACAAATGAAAATTCAGTATTTAAGCATGTCCTTCATGGATTGTTCAGACAATCCATGAAATTGTCATCGTGGACGGAAACCAAATATAAGAAAAATAAGAAAAATAAGATAGGGCTCATATCAAGTGTATTTTTAGGGAACTGTCATCGTGGAAGGAAACCAAATATATATAGAAGCCAGAAATGGAAACAGAAAGAAGAAAGGTAGAGACTTTGGATACACCAGGCTAACATAGCGGCATTTTCCTCATCTCTCTCTCATCCCTTGTTTCCCTTCAGCACACGAACACAAAGAGACATCAGCAACAACAGCAAGAGCGACAAGAACAACAATAATAATAAATTATTATGAACAAGATGTCTCTATATGGGTTTCCAGATCTCCACTCGAGTCCACTCTTTCTAATCACAGCCCAATTAAGAACATAGACAACATCCACTAAACAATCCAATCATAGCCCAGTCAAAATTTGCCATCCTGGATCTTAATGAAATAAGCTTCATTAACAGTGAAAGAAAATGAGGATGCTAGCAGCATACTTAGTTTGGAAGTGAACCCATCTTTTGTTAAAAAATCATGCCAAAGATGGCAATCAGCTTCATTAACAGTATCTGAAAATGAAAATTTCCATTATCTGAGCTTATATGTTGCTCTACTAATTCACTGTGCCCAACTAAATCTAAAACCCAATTGTTGTGCGTATCCGGAGGATTTTGGCATACGTACCTATAGCATCCTCAGTTCACAGTGAACCCGTTTTGGTCAAAAAAATGCCAAGATCACAATCAGATGCATGAAAATAAGCTTCACTAACAACAAAAGAAGAAACTGGGGATGCTATGCAGCATACTTAGTTTGGAAGTGAACCCATTTTGTGTTAAAAAAACCATGCCAAAGATTGCAATCAGGTTACATTAACAGTATCTGAAAATGAAAAATTTTCCATTATCTGAGCTTATATGTTGCTCTACTACTTTTTTAGCCCAACTATATCGGCGCAAAACCCAATTGTTGTGCATATCTGGCCGGAGGATTTTGGCATACGTGCCTATATACCATCCTCAGTTCACAGTGAACCCATTTTTGGTATAAAAACAAACATGCCAAGAAGACAATCAGGTGCATGAAATCAGCTTCACTAACAGTTAAGTGAAAATGGGACCATAAAATAGCTTAAGAAGACCATCAGGTTTGTGAAATAAGCTTCACTAACAGTGAAAGAAACTGGGGATGCTATGCAGCATACTTAGTTTGGAAGTGAACCCATTTTGTGTTAAAAAAACCATGCCAAAGATTGCAATCAGGTTACTTTAACAGTATCTGAAAATAAAAAATTTTCCATTATCTAAGCTTATATGTTGCTCTACTACTTTCCCTAGATCAATTCTTCATGGAAGAAAAATACGAATAGGGCTCATAGCAAGTGTAGTTTTAACTGGAATTGTCATCGTGGAAGGAAACCAAATATAGAAGCCAGAAAGAGGAATGGTAGAGAATGAGGATAGATCAGGCTAACATAGCGGCATTTTCCTCATCTCTCTATCATCCCTTCTTTCCCTTCAGCACATGAACACATAGAGACATCAGCAACAACAGCAAGAGCGACAAGAACAACAATAATAATAAAGTATTATGAACAAGATGTCTCTATATGGGTTTCCAGATCTCCACTCCAACTCGTCTCTTTCTAATCACAGCCCAATTAAGAACAATTGTTCACAGTCACTGTTAAAGAAACATATATGCTCAGATTATGGAAATTTTCATTTTCAGATACTGTTAAAGAAGCTGATTTCATACATCTGATTGCTATCTTTGGCATGATTTTTTAGCCAAAATGGGTTCACTTCCAAACTACGTATGCTGCATAGCATCCCCAGTTTCCTTCACTGTTAGTGAAGCTTATTTCACAAACCTGATGGTCTTCTTAAGCTATTTTATGCTGCGTATGCTGCTAGCATACCAAAATCCTCCAAATCAGTATAACAACACGGCTGAACAATCCTTGTCTGCAGGTCATACAATGTCATCTATACCATGTTATGTGCCAAAGTGGGGTTGGGCATACGATGCAAGGCCGACAAGTATTAGTTGTTTGTGAGTATGCAATAGGGTGCAGCTATGAACATTGGCTCATATCAAGTGTAGTATTACGGACTGTCATCGTGGAAGGAAACCAATTTAATATAGAAGCCATATATGGAGCCAGAAAGAGGGATGGTAGAGAATGAGGATACACCAGGCTAACATAGCGGCATTTTCCTCATCTCTCTCTCATCCTTTCATTCTTTTCAACACACGCACACAAAGAGACATCAGCAACAACAGCAAGAGGGGATTGGTCCAACAATAAGTGTAGATTATAATAAACGAGATGTCTCTATTTAGGTTTCCAGATCTCCACTCCAGCCCTTTCTTTCTAATCACAGCCCACTTAAGAAACATAGACGAAATGCTTATAGACGACAGCCACAATGCAGACTTACAAACACTAGTACGTGTCTTTCATGCATTCAAGACCATAATCTTTTTAAAAATACCAATTTTAAGACTTACCGATGTTTTTTGACAGTGGGCGGCGTGCTACCCTCACTCTCATATGTTTGACTGCCACTATTATTTAGTGGATGCTCATCCCCATGGCTCTTATTGCCATCATTTATATTTACCCTCTTTCCACGCCTCGGCATGTTGTACCTGTCAAGGATTCGATAACTTCCTTAGATATGCAAATTTAATTAATAACATGTTTATAATAACTATCATAAAATTTGTACTTTAGTAGGATTAACAAACCAACATAATTGTAAAAAAAATTTAAAAAATGAGATTTGTAACAGATTAAATTACAACGATAGTTTGGTTCAAATGACACTAAGCATAGTTTAATGTAAATAATACCAAGCAGTAGAAAATAGAAAGATAATTAAACCAGTGTATTAAATTCACAATGAACATATTCGAAATTACAGACATAATATTACAACAAGATTTAAGACATAAAATTACAGACATATAATAAACCCAATTGAAAAGCATGTAAACTACAATACGACATCTTCCAGTACATCGCCCTCTTCTCCATCCTTGCGGAGCCAAGTCCCGCAAATTCCAACATCGGTTGTGTTTACATCAAACACAGGAAACTCAGAAGCAATGTAACTATTCATGTCTTCACCGTCTTCATCATCTGAAGTATCGCCCAGTTGGAATACATCTCTTGGTTGCATAGGGATAGCCACATACGATTTTGGCAGGGTTGGATCTTCAATGTAGAACACTTGTTGCACTTGGGATGGAAACACAAATGGCTCATGGCTAATGTGTGTACCGATGTGAATCAATTTTGAGAAGTTTACAACTGTGAAGCCAAGCTTGTCCTTGTTGTTAGCAAAATTCCTATCAAACTCAGCCCAATCCCCACGAAATAAGACAACACGGAAATGGCCAAAATAATTCAGCTCAATGATATCCGTGAGCACTCCATAGTAGTCGAGATCTCCATCTACAGGCCTCGTGTCCGATTTGGAAGCATAACTTCTAGTCTTAGACGTCACTACCATTCCACTATTTTGAGACTTCAAATTACATTCACGATCCTTAGTACGAAATCTAAAACCATTGAATATGTATCCTCCGTATCTTTTGACCATCTGATAGGGACCTTTGGCAAGTACTTGTATTTCAGATGACGCACCTTCAGGACCCAAAGAATGTACCTATTAACTTTGCGCAAATCGTATCAGCACCATAGAAAATGTAGATATAATAAAGATTAACTTGCATAACTGTAATTCACCTACATGAGATTCAAACCACTTATGAAATTTTTCATTCATCAGCTTGTTTTGTTCATGTGGTGGTAGTCTTCTTGGTCTAGCCCTTCGTTTGATGTCCCTGACAAATTCGCTAAAAAACAAGCAATTGAAATTAGGAATAACAAAAGTATCAAAAATATCGAACTCCGCGGTTTTCACTGTATTCGATTTAAATTCAAAAGCAACTTACTTTCGAAATGGTTCCACTGATGCATGATGGTCTAGCACATATCGATGTGCTTGTTCCCACGCTAAGCTATCGAGCTCAAATGCATCAACTTTACCAACAGTAGTGCCAGCGGTATCAAAAAGATATTGAGCACCATCAAGGTTGGAAATGTCTGGATTTCTACGTGGTCTACTGGAAGATGTCTCCACACCAGGCAAATACCTGGAAAAAAAATGTGAGCACTCCTCTGATAGATATCCCTGGGCTATTGACCCTTCAGGATATGCTCTATTTTTCACATAACCCTTTAGCCGGTATAGGTACCTGAACATGTACAATTAATAAACTAGAGCGGATTAGGGGATTAAAATAAATGAGCTTTTGAAAATTCAATTTCATAAGATGAATGAATTATTTTACCTCTCAATGGGGTACATCCACTGATAGTGAACAGGACCGCCGATTCTGGCTTCACCAGCAAGGTGGATTATCAAGTGAATCATAATAGTGAAGAACGATGGAGGAAATATCATCTCCATTTTACTAAGTGTCAATGCCGCCTGCTGCTCCAATTGGTCCAGATCTTCAACACGAAGCATTCTTGAGCAAATACCTTTATATATGCTACAAAGATCTTTCAGGACAGTAGTGACTTGCTCACACATTGAAGACCTTAGGGCCACAGGAAGGAGATCCTGCATTAGGATGTGGTAGTCGTATGACTTTAGACCCTGAAGCCTCTTCTCTTTAAAGTTGACACATCTTGCCATGTTAGAAGAATAGCCATCGGGGACTTTAAGTTCAAGTAGTACTTTGCAAAACAACTCCAGCTCCGATTTTGACATTGAATAGATTGCAGGAGGTAGGAGTACTTTCCCGTTCGGCAATTCTTCTGGGTGCAACTCATGTCGGATGCCCATTGACTTCAAATCAAGTCGGCTCTTGAGATTGTCCTTTGTCTTCCGATCATCTCCTATAACTGTTCCTATACAATTCTCACCAATATTTTTTTCGATATGCATCACATCTAAATTATGTCGCAGTAAGTTGAATTCCCAATACGACAACTTGAAGAAAATACTCTTCTTCTTCCATGCACCTAAACTCATCAAGTTTTGATCCTCATCTTCGCCATATAGATCGGTCTCCTCACCTTGCTCCGGCCTTGCCCTTTTCTTGCCCTTTGTCCTGACTTCTGGTTCTTTTCTATATTTGAATTGATGACCATCTACCCGCCTCAAAATATCTGAACCAGAAGAAGACCCAGGAGCATGTTCCCACTCGTCAGTGCCATCAAATGTCGCTGCCTCTGCCCGAAATATATGTGTGTCAGGCAACCATCTCCTATGACCCATATAGCAAAACTTTCTGCCATTGTACAACCACCTTGAACTAGTTTGGTCAGCACAACATGGACATGCATAACGTCCTTTAGTACTATATCCAGATAAATTTGCATATGCTGGAAAATCATTGATTGTCCAAGACAACACGGCACGAAGAGAAAATGTTTCTTTAGCCACAGCATCATAGGTTGGAACACCCACCCACAACTTCTGAAGTTCATCTATTAATGGTTGTAGGTACACATCTATATCATTTCTAGGACCTTTCGGTCCAGGAACTATCATGGACAAAATAAATGAGGACTGCATCATGCATTTCCAAGGCAGAAAATTGTATGGTATCAACACAACCGGCCATATGCTGTATGTACTACTCATTTGCCTGAAAGGGTTGAAACCATCACTAGCTAGTCCAAGTCTCACATTTCGAGGATCTTCCGCAAAATCAGGATATCTTTCATCAAATTTTTTCCAAGATTGAGAATCAACAGGATGTCTAAGAATCCCATCATTAGTGCGACCTTCAGCATGCCATTTCATATCAAAAGAAGTTTTCGTAGACATAAACAACCTTTGTAGCCTAGGAATCAGAGGAAAGTAACGCAATGTTTTGGCAGGCTTCTTTTTTCTACTTCGCTTAGTAGATCCACTGGCTCCCTCGTCTTGATTTGGTCTTTCTTTCCATTTCGAAGAACCACACACTTCGCAATTCTCCAGACTTTCCTTACTACTCGTGAAAAGCATACAGTCATTTGGACATGCTGCTATCTTCTCATATCCTAGATCGAGAGAACTTAGGAATTTTTTGATTTTATAGGCTGAGTTTGGAATACAGATTTCAGGAAATGCTTCATTCAACAATTCAAGTAGCATAGTGAAGGACTTAGCAGACCACCCGTTTAAACATTTAATCTGAAATAGTCTGACAATGAATGAGAACTTAGAAAATTTGGTGCAGTCGCGGTACAACGGAGTACTAGCATCTTCAAGTAACTTAGCGAAGGATTCTTGCTGCTTATTATTTTCAGGGGTGGGGCCAGACATTTCCTCGTCCACCCCACCACCAATCTGGTTTGTTTCTGTTGACTCATTGTGAACTTCGGTTGTTGGGTTATTGGTGTGAAAAGGAACATTATGAATCCCTATGGCATCTTGTAACAAAGCATGCATCTCATCGGGAACGCTTAAGTCTTCGTTCACTAAGGGCTCAGCTTCATTTTCTAATACAACCGGACGAACAGGAGCTGTCGTATGATCCTCTCCATGACAAAACCACCTTGTGTACCCTTGAAGAAAACCGTTGACAGCCAAGTGTGTATGTACTACGTCACATGTCCTCAGCATACAATTTGTACAGCGGAGGCATGGACAAAGGATTAGGTTGGGATCACGGGAATGTCGTTTGGCAAAGATAATAAAATCTTTAATACCATCACGGTACTCCTTGGATAATCGTGGTTTACTAATCCAACTTCTATCCATTATATCAATAGCACACAGTCTGAAATTAAAATTTGATATATTAAATAGTGATAACAGTAAAAGGCATTTTGTATATTAAATTTCACCTATTTGAAAACCATCCCTAGCTGCAAATAAATAAACGATATAATCTTTAACTGTAAAATAAAGAAATTGTGGCTCCAAAAAATGTACAAAAAAAAACTACATCTTAACACAATCTACTCTATTCACCAAACCCTAAACGACCTTTTGTGGAAATGATCACAACCACCTTAGTGGTATTTTATCGCACACCCTGTGTTCGAGCATAAAAAAAAATCGACTATAGTCTCCCCTGTATTTGGCTTTCCGTTCAAGGAGATGATGATGGTAAAGGGTATTTTGCTGATGAAGAGGAATCGGCCGAATAATGAGTGTGTCGTGCTGTAACTACGGTAACAAGAAGATCTGATGACTCATGAACTATTCTGTTCATGACTACTAATAATCACTTATCTCATAATAATAATAATAATAATAATAATAATAATAATAATAATAATAATAATAATACTAAACAAAAGAAACAGTAAAAGAAAAATGAAAATGTCCAGTATGTAAGCATATATTTTCCAGAGTGAACCAATTGTTGTACATAGCCGGAGGATTTTGGCATAGAGCTATAGCATCCTCAGTTCACAGTGAACCCATTTTGGTCAAAAAAACATGCCAAAAGGACAATCAGATGCATGGGATAAGCTTCAATTCATTAACAGTGAAAGAAACTGGGGATGCTATGCAGCATACTTAGTTTGGAAGTGAACCCATTTTGTTAAAAAACCATGCCAAGGATTGCAATCAGGTTACTTTAACAGTATCTGAAAATGAAAAATTTCCCATTATCTGAGCTTATATGTTGCTCTACTACTTCTTCAGCCCAACTAAATCTAAAACCCAATTGTTGTGCATATCCGGCCGGAAGATTTTGGCATACGTACCTATACCATCCTCAGTTCACAGTGAACCCATTTTGGTAAAAAAACATGCCAAGATGACAATTAGATGCATGAAAATAAGCTTCACTAACAACAAAAAAAGAAAATGGGGATGCTAGCAGCATACTTAGATTGGAAGTTAACCCATTTTGGTATAAAAAACCATGCCAAAGATTGACAATCAGGTTACTTTAACAGTATTTGAAAATGATAAATTTTCCATTATCTGAGCTTATATGTTGCTCTACTACTTCTTCAGCCCAACTAAATCTAAAACCCAATTGTTGTGCGTATCCGGAAGATTTTGGCATACGTACCTATAGCATCCTCAGTTCACAGCGAACCCATTTTGGTCAAAAAAAAACATGCCAAGATGACAATCAGATGCATGAAAATAAGCTTCACTAACAGTAAAAGAAAATGAGGATGCTAGCAGCATACTTAGTTTGGAAGTGAACCCATTTTGTTAAAAAATCATGCCTAAGATGGCAATCAGCTTCTCTAACAGTTTCTGAGAATGAAAATTTCTATTATCTGAGCTTATATGTTGCTCTACTACTTCTTTAGCCCAACTAAATCTAAAATCCCATTGTTGTGCATATCCGGCCGGAGGATTTTGGCATACGTACTTATAGCATACTCAGTTCACAGTGAACCCATTTTGGGTAAAAAAACATGCATGCCAAGAAGACAATCAGATGCATGAAATCAGCTTCATTAACAGTGAAAGAAAATGGGGATGCTATGCAGCATACTTAGTTTGGAAGTGAACCCATTCTGTGTTAAAAAACCATGCCAAAGATTGCAATCAGGTTACTTTAACAGTATCTGAAAATGAAAAATTTACCATTATCTGAGCTTATATGTTGCTCTACTACTTCTTTAGCCCAACTATATCTAAATTTCAATTGTTGTGCATATCCGGCCGGAGGATTTTGGCATACGTACCTATAGCATCCTCAGTTCACAGTGAACCCATTTTGGGTAAAAAAACATGCATGCCAAGAAGACAATCAGATGCATGAAATAAGCTTCACTAACAGTGAAAGAAACTGGGGATGCTATGCAGCATACTTAGTTTGGAAGTGAACCCATTTTGTGTTAAAAAACCATGCCAAAGATTGCAACCAGGTTACTTTAACAGTATTTGAAAATGAAAATTTCCCATTATGTGAGCTTATATGTTGCTCTACTAATTCACTGTGCCCAAATAAATCTAAAATCCAATTGTTGTGCATATCCGGCCGGAGGATATTGGCATACGTACCTAGAGCATCCTCAGTTCACAGTGAACCCATTTTGGGTAAAAAAACAAACATGCCATGAAGACAATCAGATGCATGAAATTAGCTTCATTAACAGTAAAAGAAGATGAAAATTTCCATTATCTAAGCATATATTTTACTATTAATTCTTCATCTCAACTAAACCATTCATGTTAAGGAAATCAAGATGAATAAACTGAAAAAAGCTGCTTTTTTTGAAAAATTAGGGAAATCAAGAGATCATACCGAAGAGAGAGAGAGGGAGCGGGGCGACGAGGGCGGGGGCGTAGGAGAGAGAGAGAGCGGGGCGACCGCCGATTCACCTCCAAATAGAGAGAGGGAAGAGGGAAATCGAAAAGGACGAAGGGAAGAAGGGACGATTTCGAAAGGTCGAAGGCCGTCGAAGAGGACGAAGCGGCGGAGGCAAACGCGCGGGAAGTAGAGCGAGGAAGGAGGGAAACGAAGCGCCCCTTCTTTTTTTTTTTGGGTTTTGGGAAAATGGCGAGCGAAAGATTAGGGTTCGCGGGTTTTATCGCAGTTATTCACCAGCGTTTTAATTAGACACGCCGGTGAATGTGTCCGTATATTCGCCGGCGTTTATAATAAAAACGCCGGTGAATAATAAACTACACTGGTGAATACTAACATACGCCGGCATTTTAAATCGACCGCCGGTGTATGACCATCCCATCTGGCGCCCAATTCCTACTCGCTCCCTACCCCGGCGCTACTAGTAAAACGCCGGGGAATAATCGCCGGGAAAGCTACTTTCTTTTGTAGTGTGACATCATGCTTATACCATGTTGCTAGTTAGTTTCCCCATGTACTTGTATCCTACATTATAAGTGGCCCGTAACTTGCAATTGACGGGTACTTGTTTCTCTTTCCCTCTTCCCTGCATTCGTTGAATTGCAGATTTTGGAGATTAGCTGCCAGATGGAATAGGCGAGATGAGATATTAGTTGCTAGAGCTCTTGCTATATTTATTTATTTTCCTGTTATTCATGAATAGTTGTGTCTGCTACTTGGATATTTATCTTGTATTTGGGCAATGTTGACCCAGGATATTTGTGTTATTCAGATCATGACTATTTGAGATTAATATATTTTATTTCAAGTATTCTTGTTGGTATTTTGGTTCATATGTGCATGTGGTTGACTTTTCTGGCTTTCGACTCTGATTATATTGTGATATGTTGTAAAGATTCCTGAACATCTTATGGATGATGAAAATCATTCGCTGGGCTTTTGTTACGTGCTCGTGTTCCGTATTTTTAGGAAGCGGGGCATGACACTTCACTATAATGATTCACTTGGTAATCCATCTAGCTGGTGAAGCTAGACTTGAGGGACCGGTACATTATCGGTGGATGTATCCCATTAAGAGGTAGTTATACATATTTGCTAATTATCTTCCTCTTGTTTGAATTATTCACATAACCTTTTGATTTAACTATTAACATGTATAGGTACCTTTATCGACTTACGGGATATATTAAAAATATAGCATATCTGGAAGGCCTAATAGTAGAAGGTTATCTCTCGGAGAAGTGCTCCAATTTTTGTTCACGAATTCTTCAAGGTGTCGAGACATGTCTTACTAGACCAAGGAGAAACCTAGTCGGGTCAAACCTTGGTGAGGCACATTATCTCTTCCAGACTGTTGGCAATACTATCGGTAAAGTTGATGGTTTGAGTTAGATAACTTAACACGGTAACAACACATCGATATGTGCTAGATCATTGTCATGCCCCACTTTCCAAATACAGGAATACGGACCCATGACTGAGGCCCAGCGAATGATGTGAATAAACCATTCATAAGCTCTATAGGTAATTCAACAACAAGATAGCAAAATAACCCATGCAGGCATGTAAAATTACAGTAGGATAACAAAAGTACATGACATAATCCATAATATAACCAAGAGCTGGAAAATACAAAGTAGTTACGGGTCAAACATAACCGGAATACAATAAAGAGTAGTATGAAATAAAACATGAACTAAAGTAACATGAAAAAAATAAACACGACTAAAACACTTGATCAGCAACACCTTCTGGTAACTCTCTATCCGGGCCTGCAAGTACATTAATACAAAAAGAAGAAACAAGAGGATACCCATTAATGCAAGTCACGGGCCGTAAGTGGTACAAGCTAATGGGACAAGTATAAAACGAAACAGTAAGTAGGAAAAAAATATCATGGAGTCAAAAATCATATAATAGGAGAAATATAACATATAAACAGGATCATGAACAAGTCATGCATGGAAACAAGTGGCATGTAAACAAGTAATCAAGTAAACAAGTCAACAAGAACATGTAACATGTAATTGGATCATGCAAGTGCACGTGTTAATCTTATGTCTTTTATTAATTCTATCTAGGTGGCGCTTTATGCATCCATCCTTTTACTACATGGTTGATACATACAATCAGTTACGTTTAGGCCTAGTGGTGGATTCTATAGGTCACGTACTTGAGAAAAACATATCAATTGTATCTTGTATCGAGATACGTACAAACGTGAAACATATAGAGCGAAACATAGTGTAAACTTATAGCTTGAAACATATAAATATAAAATCTGCAAACTTGCAACTTGCATCGGGAAACTACGAGCTCCCGTCCGAGTATGCTCTTCTATGTTGCCCACTACTAGGTCTTTCTCCTTATACCCCGGCTTGTTATTTTTATTAAATTTCATCAACAATAACGAGATATCATAATTAACTACTATCACGAGTAAGACAATCATGCACATAATCATGTATAGTCCTAAGAGTACATATGTGTGTATTAATCGTGTTCATGTCATGCATATGGCAACAAAGTATTCATGATCATATGTGAATACGGGATCGACAGATTTTGTATAGCAACAGATTTTAATTGTTTGAAGAATACAAATTAGAGACAAAGGATATACTTGCGGTATTTTACAAAGAAAGCTTGTACGAGAACAAACGGATTGTACAAGAGGATACATGCCTGTTAACCGACGACAATGAAAACGGAGCAAGAACAAGAATAACGGGAACGGATCCTAGGGCCCGAACACAACCACAACGAACGAATCAAGAACCAATCACGAACACACGATCACGAACTAGATGAAGATGATCGAGATCATGAACACAATCGAACGGCTGAGATCGAAGATCAAGATCAAGATGATCGAATCAGATCGGACTGTCAGATCTTTTGATAATGAAGATCAAGATCGATCGATTGAATGGCTGCAATCAAAGGAAGTTGATGATCATCATGATCGTGACGATCAAAAAGAGATCGGACGACTAGGATCTAATCGGATGATCAAGAGGAGATCGACGCCCACATCCAATCAAGCATGATGATGATCATGATCATATCAGATCGGATGGATCAGATCAAAGATATCAAGATCAGATGAGATCAAGGTGATCGACGATCGGACAGTCATGATCCAAGGCCATGATTAAACCCATGATCACTAGCCCACCCTTAACTGCAACCACAGCAACCTAGGGGAAGTGTTCGGCGAAAGAGGGGCGACGGAGGTAGGCGGACCAGCGACGGCTGTCGGCAAACAGGGACAGTGGCACGATGCGCTCAGGGTGGCACGGCACAGCGATGAGACATAGGGAAGCTGCGTGCATTGGGGCATGCTGCACTGCGAGGTCACGGTAGGGAACGACAACCAGGGGGGTCGCTGGCAGGGCTGTTGCACGGCAGGGGCTGACGGCACAGCTCAGGAAGCGCGCTGTGGGGAGGAGCATAGGGGCAGCACGACAGCTGGTGCAGGACGCACGGGGAGGCTGTCGCTGTGCTAGAGAGAGGCCGCGACGCAAGGGAGGAGTCGGCTGGCCGGGACTGTCGTCGACGTCGGGAAGCGACGTGATGCAAGGGAGGATAAGCGGGACGACAGCAATGGCGCTCGACTGGATGGTGAGCGGAGTGCGGGGAGGAAGTGAAGACGAAGACGATGGAGGGCAAGAGTGGGGTTGGCAATGGCGGGGGCAATGTCGAGGTTGGAGCGGTGGGTGGAGGCACAGGACGAGGGCGAGTGAGCTACGGGAGGGAGAGGAGGATGGTTAAGGTCGGGAGGTTGAAGATGGGGATGGGTTTCGGTTGGTCAAGCAGCGGAGGTGCTTGACGGTGGGGTTCGAGCAGAGGGTTCGACTGTGGTGGCGGTGCCGACGGGGAGGGCGAGAGGAGAGGTGGAGTCGCCGAGGGTGGTAATGGCGAGGCGGTTGGTGGCGGAGATGGAGGAAGACGGGCTTTTGGGTTCCTCCGTTTTGGTTTTGGAGACAGAGGAAGGGGGAAGAGAGAGTGCGGGAGAGATAGAGAGAGAGTACAGGGAAAAGGGGATATTATATAAAAAAAATAATATTATAAACTAATAAATATAATATAATAACATAATGGGGTAGTTATTGTGAGGGGGGGTTATGGGGTTACGGAATAAGAAGAGTGGGGAATGTGAGGGGTTGTGTACGGGTGGATTAGAAAATGTGGGGATTTGAATAAAATCATATAGGATGGAGTCTATACAAAGTATAAGAGTAATGGGTTTGGGTTTGGGCTTGGTCTATGGGCTCAAAAAATAATATAATAAATTAGTTATACAATTGGGCTTGGCTTCAAATTTAATAAATCAATTATGGGATTGGGCTTATAATAAACAATTGGGATAAAATAATAATAATAGTAATATTGGCTTCATAAATGTAGTTTGAATAATATAATCAATTAAAAAATAATAGTTACAATATACTAAGGATTTAAAAATACGGAAAAATACTTGAAAGAAAATACATATTAATGGAAGCAGGGGTTACAATCATCATGCAACAGTTGAGCCATTTTGAGAGTAAGTCAGAATTGGGTTGGTTTATATTTAATTTAAATTAATTAGAATATTGTTAACCTAATTAAATTTGATGTTTTAAATATTTACAGAGAATTTATCCGTGAAATTAAAAGAAATTCTAGAACGAGGAAATTGAGACCACGTGACCAAAATATGATGATGAATGAAAGATTCCATATGTGGCTTAAAGACTATGTAAGTGTCTTCCAAATTATCAAACATTATTTTTTCTAACTATATTCTTAACGTTACTAATACGATTTATCATCACATACTATAGGTTCCGAAGTTGCTTGGTGATTTAGTATCATCTGAAATCAAGATTCTTGCTAGAGGTCCTCATAAGATGATTAGAAGAATCAGGTGATATATATATAACGACTTCAGATTTCATATTAAGGATCGTAAACATTATTTGAAGTCCCAAAATAGTGAAATTGTAGTGGCATCAAAGACAAGAAGTTATGCTTTTAAGAATGACACAAATCCAGTATATGATGATATTGACTATTATGAGGTGCTCACAGATATCATCGAGTTTGACTATTACAGTCATTTTCGAGTGGTCTGATTTCGTGGGGACTGAGCAGGTATGGATAAGAATTCTCCCCAAAACAAGCATACATTTGGTTTCACAATTGTAAACTTCTCAAATTTGATTCATAGTCGCACACATATCCACCATGAACCATTTGTGTTCTCATCCCAAGTCCTCCAAGTGTTCTATGTTAAAGATCCAGTTTCGCCTAAATCTTATGTGACACTTATTATGCAACCAAGAGATGTATAGACACATCAGATG
This sequence comes from Hemerocallis citrina, assembly GCA_017893485.1. NCBI lineage: Eukaryota > Viridiplantae > Streptophyta > Magnoliopsida > Asparagales > Asphodelaceae > Hemerocallis > Hemerocallis citrina. Next base: position 128,548,866 of record CM030360.1, read on the forward strand.
ATGAGGACGAAGATGTCACTAACAATTTTGTTACTGCTGAATTTCTGAGGTTCGATGTAAACATATCAGATGACAACAGTAGCCCTAATTGGCTATGCACGGATGGAGAGTCAAGGGATGTATTGGATAATATTGAATTATAATAACTTCAACATTTAGTTTCTCCTATATTATTATAACTTCTACAAATATTTTTTGTTAATGATGTATTTACTGTATAGCCAATTTGTATCTTTATTTAATTTTTTCTTGTTGTGCGCCAATTTTGTCTTGTTAAAGATTTGTTATTTAATTTCGATTTCCATGCTTTCTGTATAACAACATGATATTAAGATTTTTTAGGATTGTTATTATGAAGTGAAGAACATTTTTTTCAGTTAGAACATTTTATTTAAAACAATACTGTCACTATTAGTTTTGCAAATCAGCTTAATTACTTTCTTGGAGAAGTAACAATGATTAAATTTCACAACATTTCATTCTGCTATAAATTCCTATAGGTCTTCAAGCTTGTGCACAGAGTATATTTGTTCTTCAATGATATTAGGCCTTCCATTTTCCTGATCTCATCTTTGCATACTATCAGGACGAAGAGGCATATAGGTGAAAGGAGGATTGTTGTAAGTCTCCTTTAGGTTGCCTTCCAGCTTCTGCACAGAGTACTGGTGTCAGTCTGTACTCACAAAAACTCAAAGTGGCTTCTCCATTGATCTTAAAAGTTTTGTTATGTAAATTAAATTTTATCTAAATTTAAAGAGGACTGGTGTAAGTCTTGTTATGTGAATTAAATTTTACGATGTAATACTAATTTGTATGTACTTGCTTTTTTGTAAACAGGTCCGAATTATGCCGCGAAGAAATAGGAAGCCTAATCAAGGGGATCGGGAGCCACTCAATGAAAGGCATAGTCAAGTAGAGGTGGGTGAGGGAAGCACCAAACGCCCCAAAAGGTTGCAGGGGGCGACGAAGATGATTGATGTTTGGAAGCTACCAGCGAGAAATAAAATCCACGTGGAGGTGAACGCGGATATCAGCCCGTTGGTAAAAAGGCCGTGAGGTATCTATCATAGGATTAATTGCTAAGAATCCGGAGTACCTTCTTCTTTCTTATGATCGATGGACAAAGATTCTAGCTACAACATAGGCTAGAGACGTTGAAGTTCTTAAGGTAACATTTAATTAGTTCGTTTTAAATATCTAAAAATTGATCTAGTTTAGTATCAGTTTCATATCCTATATCTGCTTAAAAACTAAGAGCTTTGAAGGCTATGGAGATATATACTGCAGCAATTACCGAGCGCTTGGCTAATACCTTTCAGAACCCTCTCATTATAGGCTTTATATAAGTTGTAGAACTTTTCCTTTCTTCTTTATGAGATTATCCTACTATCTAGGCAAAGGAATAGCTCAACTGATTGTTGACGTTATTTTTATTTGGAATATTGTTAAGATATGGCTTGCTTTGATGTAGAAAATCTCAAGTTGCGGATCTAGGAAAGCTCAAGTTTAATGGAAAAATTGTTAAAATATTGTGTTAACCTTGCCTGTTGTTCATATACCGTGCAAATTTGATTACCCAGTGTTCTTGATGTCAATTGGGTAAATAAATCTATGTGCAAGAAGTTGAGAGATTATAAGGTTGAACTGAAGGGCAACTTACTACGACGAGGACCAGTCAATTGCTGAGAATACAAGAGTTGTCCCGAAAGATGTCGTGCATTCAGATTGTGAATTCCTTTGTCATTTTTGAAGTACCAGAGGGAAAGATAATCATAAAGATTAATTTATGTTCATTTTGTTTTAATTAACCATTCTAATTGTGTTTGTAATAATTATGAGCTGTGCAGAAAAGGGGCTGAAAGATTTCATGCCAGTTTACAGTCACACGATGTGTTGCACACATCCGGATGTACGAGCTTCTCAAGGCGTCGTGCGATAATGGTAACTGTCAATTTTTTTATATCATTTGACATAATATATCTACATAAATGGTAAAATTGTTCTAGTTTAGTATCAGTTTCATACCCTATATCTGTTTTAAAACCAAGGGCTTTGAAGGCTATGGTGATAAATATTGTAGCAATTACCGAGGGCTTGGCTAATACCTTTCAGAACCCTCTCATTATGGGCTTTATATAATTTGTAGAACTTGTCCTTTCAGTTTCTTTATGAGATTATCCTACTATTTAGGCAAAGGAATAGCTCAACTGGTTGTTGACGTTATTTTTAGAGTAATGCTTTAGCCACTACCAATTTCACTACCATTTCCTTCACTACCTCAGGTGGCATACTCCTATTGGAGAGTTCTCCCACCTACTCTATCATCCCCTACCTATTGGAGTGTGCCGCCTAAGGTAGTGAAGAGAAATGTAGTGAAATTGGTAGTGGCTCTAGCATTATTTGTGCTTGGTAGTGGCTCTAGCATTATTTTTATTGGGAATATTGTTAAGATTTGGCTTGCTTTGATGTAGAAAATCTTAAGTTGCAGATCTAGGAAAGCTCAAGTTTAATGGAAAATTATTAAAATATTGTGTTAACCTTGCTTGTTCTTCATATATTGTCCAAATTTGATTACCCAGCGTTCTTGATGTCAATTGGGTAAATAAATCTATGTGCAAGAAGTTGAGAGATTATAAGGTTGAACTGAAGGGCAGCTTACTATGACGAGGACCAGTCAATTGCTGAGAATACAAGAGTTGTCCCGAAAGATGTCGTGCGTTCGGATTGAGAATTCCTTTGTCATTTTTGGAGTACGCCAGAGGGAAAGATAATCATAAAGAATAATTTATGTTCATTTTGTTTCATTCTAATTGTGTTTGTAATAATTACGATCTGTGCAGAAAGGGCTGAAAGATGTCGTGCCAGTCGACAGTCATAGGACGTGTTTCACACATCCGGAGGTACGAGCTTCTCAAGGCGTCGCGCGATAATGGTAATCGTCACTTTTTTTATATCATTTGGCATAAAATATTTTATTGATTTTATAATCCCCTAAGTTCTCTAATATATAGGATATGGAGCGAGGAGGTGGAGACCAGTATATGGATTTAGATTTTTTCAATGCCACCCATGTAAACTCACAGTGCATGTTTGCGTCCTCACAGGCAGTGACGATATCGATCATTGTGTCATATCTTAAATGTCCTTATTTGATTTATAATTAGCTAGCAAGGAAGACAACTCGAGTGACAAGATTGGGTAACAAATACTAGTAGTAGAACAAGTGGCTAGTGAACATGTAATGGTATCAAACATCAAGTAACATGTATCACGTACAAGTGTCAACAAGTAACAAGTAATAAGTCTCAATTAACATGTCTCAAGTACAAGTATCAAGTCTCATGTATCATGTAATCAAGTATCAAGTAAGCATGTATCATGTAATCAAGTATCAAGTAAGCATGTATCATGTAATCAAATATCAAGTAAGCATATATCATGTTCAAGTATCATGTATCAAGTCTTGTAGTTATTACTATCTAGGTAGCACTTCATGTGCTATCTTTTTATCACATCATTGCTACAGTCAATGCAATTTCGTTTAGGCCTAGTAGTGGATTTTAAAGGGCGGTGTACTGATGCATCAAGTATCAAGCAAGCCCAGTTTATGAATATGAAAATAAAGTAACAAGTTCACGAAGCAAGTTCGTGAATACTAACAAGTTCAAGAACCACACAGTGGGTTCATGAATACAACAAGTTCATGAGCCAAGTAATGGCTTCATGAATACATCAAGGTGCAACAAGTTCATGAACCGAGTACTGGGAAACACGGGCCCCCTTCCGAGTACACTTACCTATATTGTCCACTACTATGGTCTTTCCCTTAAACCCCGGCTTATTATTTATTATGTTCATCAAGAAAGCATGCAAGTGTGCAAAATAAGTCAAGTAAACATAATAAAGAACATGGAACAAGTCTAGGCTAGGTAGGACACATGTTCAAGGGTCAAAACAAATCAAAGTATCAAGAACAACGAGAATCTCAAATCTGGACAGCATGACGTTGCTGCACCAAAACTGCGATTCCCGTTGCTACAAGATAGCAAATGTGAATCCATCAAAATATCTAGGCACTAGACTCCTGTCCGGTTCCAACGTATATAATTAAGATATATAAAAGTTGTGGTAACATGTGTCAAAACAGCAAACTATACAGCATTTGTGTTCAGCCAGAATTTGTAAAACTGAGTTTATACATATGAAATAGGATTGGAAAATCATTAATTAATTCTAAGAAAATTATGGAATGTTCTTTAGGGTGTCCAGTATCAGCATGTAAAATTTCAAGTCATTTACTTACTGGTAGCATAGTTAAAATAATTGTAAACCAAAATAGTGCAGCAGTTTTTATGAATCTGCAATTTCCGACACAGCAGCAGTAAAACTGCGATATCTCCTAGACCCTAACTCGGAATTTAAAAATTCTGGATGTTATTGATAACTAGACACTTAGGGCTACATTGCATATTCAAGACTCAAGTTCAGGTTTTGGTTTTATCGGGGTCGAAACAGCAAGTAAAGACAAGAACAGCAGCAAGTGTGAATTTCTTTTACATACAAGTTGCATGATAAATGACTATTATGAGTCTAGATTAGTGTGTGATACAAATACGGATGCATTGGGGATCAAATCAGCAAGTCACATGTATTTCTCAACTCAAAAGAATGTAAGATCAACACAATACATCATACAACACACGTCTACGAGTCAAGGGGTTCATGTTCAAGTAATTAGGAGATGAAAAGGGTCCAACTATTTTGTAAATAGGGTTGTAACTCTTAAGATTGTGGAATCGAGGAGGAATAATTTAAGATCAACAAACGATGAGATAAGGAGGAGTCACAACTATGATCTATTTACAGTATTTCAATTAAACGATTGTACTAGAATAATAATTTGTACAAGAAGAATACTTGCCTTTAGGACGACGTTAGATCCGATATATTGAGAATAACGGGATCGAAATCCCGACGACACGGCGACGAGCAAATGATCACGATAATCACGATGGGGCACAGATCTCGATGATCAAGATGGTGATCAAGATGAAGATCAAGCGAATCCAACGGCCGAGATCGAACATAAAACATATAAGAATTAGAAGAGTACAAAAGAGTAAATATACCATGATTGAAAATTTGATGAATGAGAACAAAAAGTGGATCAAATGTTTAACTTACCAAGTAGAAGACGAACGAGACGATCGAGATGATCAAGGGCCGAGATCAAGTGTGATCGATCGATCGGACGGCTGAGATCGAAGATCAAGATCAAGATCAAGATGATGATCACGATCGCGATGATCAAAAGAGACCCAACGGTCGATATCAAGATCTTTATGATGATGGAGACGATGATCACGATCGCAATGATCAACGATCGGACGGCCTAGATCCAATGGCCTAGTGATGATCAAAAGAAGGATCTGACGGCTGTGATCAAGAGCTGATGATGATGATGATGATCCGATCGAATCAGGAGGATATCGGGCGGCCCACAATCAAAGCAATCAAGAATACCAAGATGATGATGATCATGATGATCAAGACGATCAAACGGCCACCAATCAAAGATGATCAAACCCACATCAACAGCACCCATCAAGAGAACAACCAGGGGAACTGTGCATTTGCGGTGGTGGCAAGCGGCTGTCGACAGAGGTGAAGCTCAGGGCGGCAAGGTGGCAGACAGGGGGGCAACACGGTGACGGACAGGCGGCTGCTAACGATCGGCGTCACGGTAGTAGGGTTCAGGGAGTGCAGCGAGGGAAGCTCGCTGTGGCTTCAAGGTGGTCGATAAACAGTGGGTACTGGCATCGCTCAGGAGGGACAGGCGCAGGGGCGCACTGTAGCCTCGCGGCATCGTGATGGCAGAGCGTCGGGGTCTGCTGTCAACGAGGAGGGGGTACCAACCAGAGGGTTGCGGCACTGGACGAGGAGGCGAGCGGGAGGTCGAGCGAGGAAGGAGACGAGGAGCACAGGGGACGTCGGGCGGTGTAGCGGTGTGGGGTCGTGACTGGGCTTCGCGGCGTTGCTACAGTCGTTGGAGAGGAGTCGTCGAGGTTGAGCATCGCAATGGAGGGTGGCACACTGGCTGCGAGCAAGCGGGGATCTGGTGCGGTGCGCTGCGTCGCGGAGGCTGCGGCGTTGCTAGGAGCACAGGGACGAGGAGAATGGGAGGAAGGAGAGGCGGCTGGTGGGATTAGGTTTACACAGGAAATAGGGGGTAGAGTTAGGGTATTTGTATATAGGGTTGTGGGTAAACGGGTAAATTAATGGGTTTAGGGATAATAGCGGGTCTGGGAAATGGTTTAGTTGATGGGTTTGGGGTTTAAATGAATGGGTATAGGGTTGTTAGGGTTATTTGGTAGTGGATCCAATAAGAATAAGGGTAGGGTTTAATTAAAAGACCCAACAAGATAATGGGTTTGGAGTTTATAAAAACCAATAGGAATAAGATTTAGTGAAATGGGTATTTGGGTTTAAAAATACAATAGGAAAATAAAATTACTAATAAAATGTAGGATTATATATCAAGATGTATATTGTACTATAATATGAAAATTATTTGAAATCGCTACAAATAAAAAAATCAATAGAAATAGATTTTTAAATCAACGATCAAGATAATAATATTAATAACAACAATAACAATTTTGATATACATATCAAAATAAGATTTGAGATAAACAAGTTTATGAAAACCCAAACAGTAATAAAATATGATACAAATAGCCGATCACTTAGAAAATAAACATTAAAGTTAGAATATACTATTATTCGAAGAAAATACAATTTCCGGTTTGAAAAGATCTTAATAGAAGGCCCAAATCGAGTTTAAAATAATACTGAATTTATAATGAATCAAAATATGAAAAATATTCAGAAAATACGTATTTAGGGAAACAGGGGTTATAGAAATCGACTCTAAACCAAGAGTCCGACTCTCCAACCGAGAGGACCACTCTCACAACCCGAGAGTGAAACAACAACAATAAGAGATTTACAACAACCTAAAGTCTTGTATGTGAAAGTGCTTTTTGTATATTGGTTATAGATCGACTTCTGACTTCAGTCTAGAACGAATTCAATGTTATACAAGACTGAAATCAGAGAACCAAGTCTTAAAGAAAGTATATGATTTTTAAACTTGTTCTTTTTTCTTCTCAAAAGCAAAAGACTTGAATCAAAAGTTTAATAACCTTTTCCAATTGAAATCTATACTCTTTTTATAGGGTTAGATTCTCTTGGACATTGAGAAAAAGTATCCCTACTGCCATACAATGACAGTAAAAGTTTGAATTTGAAAAACAAGTTTTAAATTCAGAAAACTGTCAAAAAACTGCTTGAACTCTAGGTTGCCAAAAGAGTCGAATGGTCAGAGCTTGAGTGAGTTCAGTCAGTTTCGTATTCTAACAATCGACTGCTTCCAAGAGTAAGTCGATTGGTACTCAATCAGCTAAACTTATACAAGCTTTGTTTTGACATTTTGATTTTGTAAAACATTTTTTTTATGTAGGTAATGTGTGAGTGTGTGTGTGACAAGGCTTTTACTAGATTCTACGACTCACAAATAATACAAACAATATTACAAGACATTTTTTCAATGTAGCTAATCACTTGAAGCACTCGAAAGTCTTGAATTGAAAGCTCTTGAAAGTCTTGAACTTGAACTTGAGTCTTTGTGGCTTGATCTTGCCTTCGTGACTTGAGCAAATACTTTTGAAAGCTTCATCACACTGTATTGGCTTTGAAAGGTTCATCATGGTATTGACCTTGAACACTTTTGATACACACTGTAAAAGATATATAATATAGAACAATTGTGTATTGTGTTGTAGTCATCAAAATCAAGAATCTACATTCTCCCCCTTTTTAATGATGACAACACAATAACTTAAAATAATATAGACATTAAATTTACAAATCAAGATACTCACACAAAAGTTGAAAAGATATACAATTGTTACAAGCTCCTCCTGAATAAAGTACAATATATTGAAATAAAACAACATAATGTAACATGCACAAACATTCACATTCACAAATATTTCTCCCCCTTTGTCATCAACGAAAAATAAGGAGGAAAGACAATTCATTAATAAAAAACAAACATTGCATAAATAGAAAACATGGATCATGATAAGTCAATTACATTGTTCAGAAAGTGAAGATAGAACAACATGAGAACATAAAACATAATTACAAAATTACAAAAACAAAAAAAAAATACATCAATCATCTTCTCCGTCTTCATCATCACTGTTTGAGATAGGAGGGTTGGGGATAGTAATAGGGTTGACTGACTAAGGATAGAAGTTCAAATAAACCATACTTTTCAAACAATGGGGCCATCGGAAATCTATCTAAGTCGGGGAAATTAACAAATCGACCTGGAAAGATCATTATTTGGAAAATGATAAAATACTTCTCAACAAGAGTGGGTGCCTTAAGTACTGTAGATAATTGTGAGAAGATTGCTCTTCTTCAATAGTAGAAACCCTAGATCTTTTGGGTTTAGGCATATTAAGAAGCAAGAAAATTTTGAAATGAGACAAAGATTGAAAGATGATTACCCACAACTAAAGAGAAACAAAAGACTCAAGAAAATCCAAATGTATTCAATGCTGGACTGAGAACTCAACGTCAGGAGCAGCAACGAAGAGATCTTCAAGAACAGCAACCAGAGCAGCCGCGGAAGGCATTCTCCCTAATAAGGTGGATACTTCTGACCCCGCTTGGATGAAATGAAAGACTTAGGTTTGAGGAGCAAAAGTAAAAAGTGAAAAGAGGAAAGAAGAGTTTAGGGTTTCTACTTGAATTAAACGGCTGTGATTGAAGGAGGGTTTGAATGAAGGGTCGAGATCGAAAAGAGGATAAAAGAAAGAGAGAGATAGAAGCCTCATACTGTGACGATTCAGAGTCAGAAAGTCAATTTAATGTCGCGACAGTTGACTGGATTTTATATCAGTCGACTGAGTCGAGAACAAATAAAGCCAAACAAAAATTAAGTAAAGCTACTGTCAGTCGACTGCATTTTGAAGACAGTCGGCTAGTCAGAACACAAAATTCAGTCAGAAATATAGACAACGAAAACACTGTGTAAGTCGACTGAAAATCAATTATAAGTCGACTTAAACATAAAAAAAAAAAAAATTAAGAAATGTCATGAAATGAGAAAATGCCTAGTTCTCTTATAAAGTTGATAAAAGTGTCTTCTTTAAGAGGTTTGGTAAATGTATCTACTACCTGTTTATCAGTAGAAATAAAATCCAATATGATATCTCCCTTTAACACATGATCACGTAGAAAATGATATCAAATATCAATATATTTCGTACATGAATGTTGAACCATATTTTTAGATAAATTAATAGCACTAGTATTATCACACATTGTAGCGGGTCTTGAGAAAGAAATACCATAATCTAATAAAGTTTGTTTCATCCATAAAATTTGTGCACAAGCCAAACTTGCAGCAATATATTCAGCTTCTGTAGTTAATAGGGATACCGAATTTTGTTTTTTACTGCACCAAGATACTAGTGAATGTCCCAAAAAATGAAAAGTTCCATTAGTACTTTTACGATCATTTTTACTACCAGCAAAATCAGCGTCACTATACGACAAAAGTTGAAAGTTATTGGTGCATGGATAAAACAAACCATATTCAGATGTGCCTTTAATGTATCTTAAAATACGTTTCACTGCTTTTAAGTGAGATTCTTTTGGATTGGACTGATATCTAGCACAAAAACATACGCTAAACATAATATCTGGTCTACTAGCAGTTATATATAAGAGTGAGCCAATCATACC